>CM038144.1:75620135-76220135 GCA_021437245.1 Aegilops speltoides | reverse complement strand
GCCATGCACTCTCCCCGGCCACTCCGACCATCTCCCTCTCAAGGCTAGGTCTTGGGTGGCCTCGTGTCTACCCAAGACACCAACGCCCACCGTCGTGGCAAAACGGTCCCAAATGGGGACAAGGTACCATAAAAACAAAACGAGCACACAAGGTTATGTCTGCCTACCGGGCCAGGGTATGCACGCCCATAACCTTCCCTCGTGGGAGGCACCAGTGATAGCCAACACAAAGGACCGAATCAAGACCTTCCCATTAGGTAAATGTGGTCGCACTGAATTAAAAACCCAATTCAGTGGCACCATGATGTGATCAACATCATATTCAGGTTGAACTTAATCAAGTATTAACTTTCAGTAAAACTTTTTATTACTAACATGGCATCATACCGGAAATCATGCAACAACTCGTCACACAGAGCAATCAACTCTTAAAGCATGGATCAAAACAAGCAACATAACTAAGTTGCACTACTAAGATAAGAAACTTCTCTGGTTATAAGTCATTCTTATCTACAAACTACATTTTTATTAGTTCATCATTTAGTTCAAAACTTTTACTAGCATAGATAGCTACCATAACTTTCCATAACAAAATATCTAGTGCAAAATCTTACTCTACTTAGCCAAACAATTCTATGAACTCAACCAGAAGCTAAAACAAGCATATCAAGCATCATAAAACAACTAGCAATTAACCATATTAATTTATCAAATTTTAAATGCAAATAAAGACTCATATTGAAATATAAAATCGTAGATATTGAAATACCACCATCCAAATGATGTTGTGGCTTGCCTTAGTGCAGAGGAGGGTCACACTCCTCCTAGTTAGCTTCAAGGCAAGATCCTCCTTCTGAAAATATTTTAAAACCACAAAGATAAATGTCAAAACACATTCTGCAAATCACCAGAAATTCTAGACAGCAAGGAAAAATCCACCTTTTGGTGTGCTACTAGAGCTTTCTGTAACAAAGACAATGCAAAAAGAATCAATTCATTTGGACTTGTGGTTTAGAAATTATGGCTGGTCAAAGTTTGGTCAAATTTCTGAATAAATTTGAATTAAACAGAAATTCCCGGGGGGGGTGACGTCGAAGGCGTAAAACAGAAATACGCCTCCACTCGTACCGCTTCGGGCGTGAGTGGTGAGACCGACAGGTGGGTCCCGTGCGTCTGGAGAGAGAGAGAGGGAGAGAGAGATCAGAGGGAGGCGGGGCTTCGCCGGAGCTCACGCCGGCAACGAAGGGGTTTGGGGCTAAACGAGAGGGATAGGATTGAAGGTAGGGTCGTGGCGCACCTGCCCGTACCCGTGGCTTGGCGAGAGGTGGCCGGAGCTGGTCGTAGTTGACCTCGCAAGCTTCAGTGGCGGACGAGATTCGCTGGAGAGGAAGAAGACGGCGGCGAGAGGCGGCTCCGAGGGCTCCACTGGGTCCAGGAAGCACCAGGAGACCCCCAGTGCCCCGCCCAAGCAGTTTCTTGAGCTCGAGAGGCACCGGAGTGCGGCGGCTGGACTGCGGAGATCGCCGGAGTCCTCTGGTCGAGGCGACGGCTAGAGGCCTGCCCGACCGGGCTTCTGCTCGTCTACGTGTTCGTGGAGGTGGTGTGGAGTGGTGCATGGCTAGTGAGCGAGGAGGGGAGCACTATATATATCCGGAGTGGAGGGGGGAGGGAACGTGTCGCCGCCAGAGCACTATGGAAACGCGGCGAATGTCGAGGAGAGGCTCCAACGCGAGGGGACAGGGTGCAACGTCAACGCCGGTGCTTGCCCACGCTCGCGGACGAGCACAAGAGGCGGTTTGAGATGGGGACAAGCACACGCGCGCACTGTGCCATTTTGGCCACGACTTGACCGCTCTTGCTGCAGTGGCTCCGGCGTCGGCGAGCGCCAGGGAGGGGTCAGGGGTGATTGGTCAAGGGTTGTGGCGCGGTGCAGCAGTCGGCGGCGAGCGCTGGAACATGAATGCACGAAACAGAGCACAAGGCGCCAGCCAGAGCGCGTCGAGACGCATGCCAGGCACCGTGTCCATGCGCGCTCACCAGGCTAGCATGGTCAAAACAACGCCCAGGAGTGGCTAAACCTTGTCTACGCTCTCGACCGTGCAGTGTTTAGTCTAGGGGAGTTGATGGCTCATTCCCAGGTCGACCAGAAGTGACGCCACTTAGCTGACAAGTTTCTGTACAGAAACTTGGTCGCCAAGTTTGGCCACCTTATAGAAGGCCATTAGGGCTGATCTCCTGGTGTTTAGGGTTTCTTGGGAGGGTGTTTAAGCTCAAGAAAGATTAAGGCTAAAAGCTTAGGTAAAAATGCACTTGCCGTACAAAGTGCATTTCTGGTCCAGAAGTGAAAATATTTTCTACAGCAAAATATTACAAAAAGTGATGCAATATTTTTGCATGGGAAGATGTGACATGGTCCTAAGAATATTTAGGAATTATCTCAGATTTTTCTGAGCAAGAAAAATTGATGTTGCTTTGGAGCACAAAGTTCTGAAATGAACTTAAGAGAGAAAAATGAATATTTCCCTTTTAGGAAAAATATTCATTTTATTATTTTGGAAATTTGTGGGAGGGATAAGGTAGATAGGTGACTTGGGTGAAAGCCAAGGATATGCCCAAGTGATAAGTCCATTTGAATTGATCCAAATATCCATATAAAACCAGGGCAAAAACCACGATGAAAACCAAGTCCGGAAAGAGAGAGAAGACAAGTCCGGTAAAAAGAGAGAAGGCAAAATCTAGGCTGTCACAATCACCTTTGATCGTAGAGACCATCCGACCAGTATCCATCATGGCGGCTCAACCGCACTGGTCCTTGACCCTAGCATTGACGGATTCCACCTCACACGAGTCCTCATGGACGGTGGCAGCAACCTGAACCTGCTCTATCAGGATACAGTGCGCAAAATGGGTATCGATCCCTCAAGGATGAAACCCACCAAAACCATCTTCAAAGGTGTCATACCAGGTGTAGAGGCCTGTTGTACAGGCTCAATTACACTCGAAGTGGTCTTCGGATCCCCGAACAACTTCCGAAGCGAGGAGTTAATCTTCGATATCGTCCCCTTCCGCAGTGGTTATCATGCACTGCTAGGACGAACCGCATCCGCTTGATTCAATGTGGTGCCACATTACGTGTACCTCAAGCTCATGATGCTCAGACCCCACAGTGTTATAACAGTCAATGGAAATACAGAGCGCTCCCTCCGCACGGAGGAGCACACTGTGGCCCTTGCAGTAGAAGTACATAGCAGCCTCCTTAGACAGACCCTCAACTCGGCAATAAAGCCCCCGGACACCGTCAAGCGAGTCCGGAGTACTCTGCAACAGGATTGTCCGGCCCGTCCAGAGCTCGCCTAGCAATTCGGCCTCCATCCTCGTCCCAGTCAAGCGGTGAAATTCATGCCGCGCGTACATAATTACGCACTCAAAATACCATGGGCATAGACGGAGGCACAGCTAGACTGCGGTCGACCATGCGGCTCAACCGCCCTAGAATCCACATACCTTCACCTTTTTCTTTCTTTCAGGTCCCTATCTTACTGAGGCTCTTCCGATAACCTGATTATCGGACCCATCACGGGACGGAAACACCAAGGAGGCAAGGAGCTTTGACGTACAAGGGAATCCACAGGTGGTCTCTGATAACGATCGCTATACCTGTTTTAGATAACCACACGCAGCTCGCTCTTGGTTAGGGCATGTCAAATAGTCCTATTTTCTTATCGCACTACTTGTATACATACGCCTTGACGTATCATTCAAATTACAATGGAAAATAATGTACAGCGTCAGCTTATTACTACATTTGTTTTTTTCCTTGACTATTTATTTATTACAAAACGCACCCGTACATTCTGGCGCGTTTAGTTCGCCAGGGGCTGCAGTGTACCCCATAACACGGCAAGAAAGTCCGAACACTTTCGACAGTGCGGTACCCCGAACTTATAGCATTATATGCATCAGCTCCGAATCATGTCTTGGGTCAATAGTTGGGTTGCCCGGCTCCTGTGCTTGCTACCCTACGTTCCGCTATATCGGCTAGGGTAGTAAAGGGAGAGATACTGCGATTGTGTCCCGGTTCTTCCGGACGAGCACCTCGGTAGAGAAAGCCGAAAACTGACTATTATGATGCGGCGAGAGCTGGTCGCTGTTCGAGAGGTTTCAAATCCTTAAAGATTTTTTCCGCTTCATGCAAGGAATCGGTCTTTATCCAATTTAGGCGTGTATAGCGCCCCAAGTTCGGCCTTCCGAACACCAGGGGCTACGCCAAAATTTAAAATTATAGAACTTCTATGGCTAAGTGAGGGTGATAAAGCTGTATAGTCCGATTACCTTGTTCATTGCGCTAAACACCTCCTTAAAGGACCAAAAACTTGGATAAAGAGTGTTTAGATTTATCCCGAACACCCCTGTACTAGTTACATGTGAGCAGAGGCCGACGACTGGCCAACTCTCAGATTTTGTAAACAGCCGCACATGAGGTAAAATTTTAAATCAACAAGCATTATATTGTGCAAATGAACTTGTTTCATATTACATGATAAAATGAGTGCATTCATTCAACGATTACATCCTTAGTACATTGTTCCACCACAAGGCGGGAGCCCTTCAAGACACTGTCATAATAATTTTCAGGCCGGCGGTGCTCCTTGACCTTCGGTGGCCCCTCGGTCATCAGCGCCATGGTGTCTATCTTCGCCCAATGCATCTTTGCACGGGCAAAGGCCATCTGCGCACCTTCAATGCAAACCGACTGCTTTATGACTTCAAGTCGTGGGCAGGCACTCACAAGCCGCTTCACGAGACTGAAGTAGTTGCTGGGCATAGGCTCGGCAGGCCACAGCCGGACTATGAGGTCCTTCATGGCCAGTTCGGCTGCCTTGTGTAGCTCGACTAGTTGCTTCAGCTGGCCGCTCAAGGGCATCGAATGTTCTGTCCCAAGATATTGAGACCAGAACAACTTCTCCGTTGAGCTCCCTTCTTCGGCTCGGTAGAACTCCGCGGCATCTGATATGTTGTGTGGAAGATCCACAAACGCTCCTGGAGAACTCCAAATTCGGGTAAGTAAACGGAAAGTCTCCTTCACATGCTTGCTTTGCATAATAAATTCCTTACCCACCGCAATCTTCTTGGCTGCCTGAATCTCCTAGAGGGCCTTCTGGGCTTCGGCTTTGGCGTCTTGCACGCTTTGGAGGGCCTTAGCAAGCTCGGACTCTTAAGTCTTGGAGTCACTCTCCAAGGACTCGTATTTCTGGACGAAATCCTAGAGCTCTTGCTGGACCTCGCTGACCCGGGCTTCTTGCTTCTCGCGCTCGGCGCGTTCCTTGGCCGCTTTGTCTTCGGCCTCGGCCAGCGCCTCTTTAAGGGCCGCCACTTCGGTCGTGGCCCCTATCAAAGTTCATGACGCTTATATCAGCCGAAACCATTTATCCTTTATAAGTATACAGATGGGGCATTGCGTACCTTGACTTTCCACGAGCTGCCTCTTCACGAGGCCGAGCTCTCCCTCGGTCCGCTCCAGGTCCTACTTTAGTCCAGGGACCTCCACAGTACGAGAAGTAGTGGCCAGCAGCGATGCCTGCTTATTCACATATACATCATCTATTAGACTCCTGTGAACATTATTTGATCCTCTGTTCGGCTTTTCTTTCCGAACACCAAATAGAGCATCAGGGGCTACTGTCTATACTGTGATATTCTCTTACAATTTTATTACTTACCTCAAAGCCTGTTAGAAGGCTAGCGCAGGCTTCAGTCAATCCGCTTTTGGCGGACCGGACCTTCTCAATCATCGTACTCATAAGAGTACGGTGTTCTTCATCAATGGAAGCGCTGCGAAGCGTTTCTAGCAAGTTGTCCGGTGCCTCTGGATGAACAGAGGTCATCGGTACAGGAGGCTCGCCCTCCTTGGAGAGAGGCTGCCTGCCTGAATTTGGAACCACTTGGGTTTCCGGAGCCGTATTCGTCTAGGGGCCAAACTGGCTACGGCCCCCATTATCAGATCCATGGGGGTCTTCCCCCCATGTGCCCAGCGACTGGGATTTTTCCTGGGGGCATCTCCAGAACTGCCTCCCCTTGGCCTGGTATCCTTCAAGACAACACCTCAGTGTCGTCCGCGGCCCTTGGGGAGGAGGCTGTCGGAAGTGAATCGCTATTCATCGCCGACGGGTCCAGAGACCCCTCCGAAGGGGAGGATATCTTGATGTTGGATTTGGCCGGACTGCAGGTACACGTTTGGCATGATGAGAAGCGATAAAGCAAACATAGCGGAAATACTATTGTGTTCGGATACTTACGACTTAGCCAAGGGCTTGTCCCTGGGCTCCCACTCCTTGCCGCTGTTGGTGGTTGCGGTGGAGTGGTCCGGAAGGAAGGTTTTTCCCTTCTTGGACACCTCGGCCTCCGTGTGCATGGCGGCCTTCCTCTTCTTTCTCCCCCCGGTGGGGGGCGGTGGTGGATTTCCTCCTCCTCCTTGTCGTCTTTGGTGGAGGAGTGCGTCTCGGTGTCTTCGGACGTCATGTCCGATGCAACCTTGCGTCGGAGACCTTCTGTGGTCCCCGCGGCTGCCTTCTTGGCCTTCTTCTCCAGCACCTCATACGGCGCCGGAAACAGCATCTGCGTTAGAAGAGGCGATTCTGGATCTTCAGGTAGCAGAGCCGGACAGTCAATCTCCTCCGCTATTGCTACCCAGGCCTGTAAAATCGGCATGGAGGCTTAGGTTCCTCCTGTGGATGTGCTGGTAAAAGGCATATCTTGCAAAATATGAAAACTTACCGGATTGGCTCAGCGTTTTGCGCTGAGCCCGCGATCTTCGATTATGGGCGGTGGTACCTCATTGGCCTTGAAAAGCACCTTCAGACGTCTTCGTGCATCGTGCCGAAGAGCTCTCGCAGAGTCTGGTGTTCGGCCGGGTCGAACTCCCACAGATTACAAACCCGTCTCTGACACGGAAGGATCCGGCGGAGGAGCATAACCTGGACCACGTTGACGAGCTTGATTTTCTTTCTTATCATGTTTTGGACGTAGGTCTGAAGTCCGGTCAGTTCTTCCGCTGAGCCCCAGGCTAAGGCCTTCTCTTTCCAGGAGGTGAGCCGCATGGGGACACCGGATCAAAATTCGGGGGTCGCCACCAAGTTAGCATCGTGCGGCTCGATGATGTAGAACCACCCCGATTGCCACCCCTTCACAGTCTCCACAAAGGAGCCTTGGGGACAGGTGACATTGGGCATCTTGCCCACCATGGCGCCCCTGCACTCCGCTTGTTGGCCGCCCACCACCTTTGGCTTCACGTTGAAGGTCTTCAGCCATAGGACGAAGTGGGGCGTGAAGCGGAGGAAGCCCCGCACACAACGATAAACGCCGAGATGTTGAGGATGAAGTTGGGGGCCAAATCATGGAAGTCCAACCCGTAGTAGAACATTAGTCCGCGGACGAACGGGTGGAGGGGGAATCCTAGCCCGTGGAGGAAGTGAGAGAGGAATACTACCCTTTCCTGGAGTTTCGGGGTAGGGATGATCTGCCCCTCAGCCGGAAGTCGATACGTGATGTCTGCGGACAGGTATCCGGCCTCCCGAAGCTTCTTGATGTCCTCCTTCATGACGGAGGAGGCCATCCACTTGCCTCCCGCTCCGGACATGTTCAGAATGATTTTGCGGAGAAGGTGAACACCCTGGAAACTCGCTTATTCCCCAAGCGTCGTGTTGATGGCGCGGTTGGGTTACCCACACCCGTATTGATGAGAATCCCGTGATAAGGGGACACGATCTCTGCTTCGACAAGACGTGCCAGTAAAACTGCCTCGCAAGATGTGCAGTAGCAGGTTGAGAAAACGGTTCGAATAATGACCGGACCACGGCGTGATGTCACGCTATGGAAAAGTTGTCAGCAAATTCGACTCGTGGAATATTGTGCTCTCTACGGTGGTATGTGGAATTTGTTTTGCAGAGCCGGACACGATTCTTGTGTTCAAGATCTACTTTGGAGTATTCGGAGAAAGAACCCGCCTTGCAATGCCGAAGACAATCTGCGCGATGGACTCATCGTCATTGAAGCCTGGTTCAGGGGCTACTGAGGGAGTCCTAGATTAGGGGGTCCTCGGACGGCCGGACTATATCCTTATGTCGGACTGTTGGACTATGAAGATACAAGATTGAAGACTTCGTCCCATGTCCGGGTGGGACTCTCCTTTGCCTGGAAGGCAAGCTTGGCAATTCGGATATGTAGATTCCCTTCTCTGTAACCGACTCTGTGTAACCCTATCCCCCTCCGATGTCTATATAAACCGGAGGGTTTAGTCCGTAGGATAACAACAATCATAATCATAGGCTAGCTTCTAGGGTTTAGCCTGTACGATCTTGTGGTAGATCAACTCTTGTAATGCTCTTATCATCAAGATCAATCAAGCAGGAAGTAGGGTATTACCTCCATAGAGAGGGCCCGAACCTGGGTAAACATCGTGTCCCCCGCCTCCTGTTACCATTAGCCTTAGATGCACAGTTCGGGACCCCCTACCCGAGATCCGCCGGTTTTGACACCGACAGTGGGGGCCAAGGCGCTCGCGGACCGGCCGAATGGGGGTAGTGTAGGATCGCAGAAGGTGAGAGTGTCTAGAGGGGGGGTGATTAGACTACTCGACAAGATAAAAATTCTGTCTTTTATCAAGGACAAATTTTGGCAGATTTTGCATAACACACAAGTCAAGTAGCACACTACACATGCAATTCTAGAGTATGGGCAGCGGAAAGTAAATTGCACAAGTAGTAAAGAGAAGTGGAGAAGATCAAACGCAATTTGGAGACGCGGTGATTTTTCTCGTGGTTCCGATAGGTGGTGCTATCGTACTTCCACGTTGATGGAGACTTCAACCCACGGAGGGTAACGGCTGCGAGAGTCCACGGAGGGCTCCACCCACAAAGGGTCCACGAAGAAGCAACCTTGTCTATTCCATCATGGCCAACGCCCACGGAGGGCTAGCCTTACTCGGGGTAGATCTTCACGAAGTAGGCGATCTCCTTGCCCTTACAAACTTCTTGGTTCAACTCCACATCTCGACGGAGGCTCCCAAGCGACACCTAACCAATCTAGGAGGCACCACCCTCCAAAAGGTAATAGATGGTGTTGATGATGATGAACTCCTTGCTCTTGTGCTTCAAATGATAATCTCCCCAACACTCAACTCTCCTCACCGATTTGGCTGTGGTGGAAGAAAGGATTGAGTGGAAAGCAACTTGGGAAGGCTAGAGATCAAGCTTCATATGGTGGGAGTGGAGCAACTTGATCTCAACACAAGGGTAGGTAGTTCTCTTCTCGAAATGTAAGGTAGGAGTGGTAGTTCTTTCGATGGCTCTCTCCACGAATGAAGAGGGGTGGAGGGTATTTATAGCCTCCACACAAAATCCAACCGTTACACACATTTGAGCAATCTCGGTGGGACCGAAGTTGACAACTCGGTGAGACCGAAAGTTCAAATAATGTGAGCGTTGGGATTTTCAGTGGGACCGAAAATACAATCTCGGTTAGTCCGATTCGTGCAATGACAAGAGCATGCCAATTTTGGTGGGACCGACTTCATCATCTCGGTGACACCGATTTGATGTATGTTCTGAAGCTTGGCAACTCAAGTTTGGTGAGACCGAGTTCAGAATCGGAAAATCCGAGTTTTCTAGGGTTTGGCTTGATGGCTGAGGTGGTTCATCTCGGTGTGACTGAGTTTGGAATATTGGTGGGACCGAGATTACTTATGAGTGTATATGGCAGTGAAAGTTGCTGATAGTTTAGGAGATGTATCACTAAGCACTTGAGCAACAAGATCATCATCATAACCTCATCCCCTTTTAATAGTATTGGCTTTCCTATGGACTCAATGTGATCTTGGATCACTAAACCAAAAATGGAGTCTTGAGCTTTTGCCAATGCTTGCCTTAGCATTTTGAGGGGTCCACCTCTTCAGTCCTTTTGCCATGCCAATGTGATTGAATTTCCTGAAAACATACTTGATAGAAGCATTAGTCCAGCCACAAAGTATGTTGTCATTAACTACCAAAACCACCCAGGGAGCAAATGTGCTTTCAATCTCCCCCTTTTTGGTAATTGATGGCAACACACTAAACAAGACATCAAAGCTTATTGAAAGAAAGACAGAATTATCACGAAAGCTTTGACAAACATGTAGTACACAGGCTCCCCCTACAAGTGTGCAAGATTTTCATAAATTATGGTTTTGGACTACCACAAGCACACAAGAGAGAAAGGCAAGATGTGCTACATGCAGCTTGGCTATATGCATCAGAGCAGATGAAAAGAAGTGAGTGATAATGCATATGTGCATGGTGATTTCTTGCAAACAAGTATTCACAAGCAAGTCACCATCATGCACATTATGCAAAGTGCATATACTTACCTTGAGGTTCCTTGGCATTGTACCTGAAGAGATAAACTTGGGAAAACAAGGTTAGATAACACAAGAGTATTTCTTCAACCAACTGCAAGAACATCAAGAGTACCAAGCCAGGGATGACATGTATAAAGAGTGTCTCATATTGAGCACAAGCTTGAATCAGCAAACATGTCTCCGAAACTAAAAGATTTTCAATGAACTCTGAGAGATTTTGCTTTCCATAAGATATCAGTTGTGAAGATTCCTCTCCCTTTGAGTTTTCTCAGACCAAGGGGTTTGATGGAAAAAGCAAAATCAAAAGAATGATGCCAAATGTAATATCCAATGTGAAACACGGCAAAGCTTTGATGTGATTCTCTCCCCCTTAAGGTAAGATTGCTCTTCTTCTCTCCCTAAGTCTTCTCTTCTCCCCCTAAGTCTTCTCCCCCTTTGACATCAAGTGCCGAAAAGGACAGCAAACTAGGAAGGTCAGGGAAGATGGAAGGAAAGAAAGAAGTGGGATCCTTAAGAATCACAACAGGGCAAAAAGAAACATGCATAGAGAATCATTGAGTGGAGCTGCAGAAGATGATATCCTGGAAGAAATAAATCAGTGACACCGAATTAAGATGGATCGGTGGGTCCGAAAGTCAGGGACTTAGGGCAGATCCTTTTCGGTTAGACCGAAATATTTAAATCGGTGACGCCGAGTTTAATTCCAAGGAAATACAGAAATAATTCAGCTCTCTTTGCGAGGAATGTTTCAAAGGATTTGCAATGAATTTGTGAATGATTTTCGAGGAATTGATCGAGCTGGAAGGATATTCACAAAGGCAGAAGAATAGAAATGAAAAAGATTCCTAGATGAAGTTTTTTAATGAAAACTCAATGAGAGAACATAAGAGAAAATAGAAAGACTCCAAAACATATGTACTTCATCTAGATAAGGGTCGGCGACAAAGTCACCTATGTTTGAGTATATTGACTTAGGAGTCAAATGAGAACATTTGATCATAGGTCATACTCATCGTTTAAGCTCAAAATGGGGTTGCCATTTTTCGATTAAGCATTCGATGTGATCACATCTTATGAAGCTGCTTGTACTCATGACTTTGAGCAAAGCTCCTTAAAGATGTGAAGAACATACCTTGGGCTTGTTGTTGCTTTGCTCATGTAGGTGAACTTGATGTAGGTGCTCATTGAATGTGAAGTTGGGCGCCATTTCCACTTGTGTAGTTCATCTTCCTACATGGGTTAGGCAAGCAAGGAAATACTCAAGGATATCCAAGATGACAAGAGTGAAATACTAGATGTATAAGATGTCAAAAGGATATGTGGAATTTTGTTCCTTGAACTCAACATCCCAAAGGGCTAGATACTTGGTCAATGACAAGATTACTCATGATTTGAGTGTGTGATAATCTTGTGGAATGTAGATCATCCAAGTACCTGCAAGGAGTTAGATGCAATACAAGGAGGCAAATGTGTCCAAGACATATGATCATCATCATAAGAGAAATATCAAGGATTAGTCAAGTGGGCTCATGCCTTGCATGCATCAATGGAGTTTTCACTCCAAGTTTGAAGCATCAATGATGTTCAACTCACTCCTTAAGCGACAAAACACCTTCTCATCAAGCGGTTTTGTAAAGATATCAGCGAGTTGTTTGTCAGTACGAACATGCTTAAGATTGATGTCACCCTTGGCAATGTGATCACGAATAAAATGGTGACGAACTTCAATATGTTTCGTTCGAGAGTGTTGTACGGGATTGTGTCCAATTTTAATCGCACTCTCAATGTCACAAAGCAAGGGAACATGTCTCACATGTATCCCATAATCCTTAAGCGTTTGTGTCATCCATAGCAATTGAGCACAACACGAACCAGCAGCAATATATTTTGCTTCGGCAGTGGATAATGATACCGAATTTTGTTTCTTGGAGGACCAAGATACAAGGGATCGACCAAGGAATTAACACGTACCCGAAGTTGACTTTCTATCAACCCTGTCACCGGCATAGTCCAAGTCGGAATAGCCAATAAGGTCGAAAGAGGCCCTCTTAGGATACCAAATGCCAAAGTTTGGTGTATGTATCAAATATCTCACAATCCTTTTAACAGCTTTAAGGTGACATTCTTTAGGGGCTGCTTGATATTGAGCACACATGCATACACTCAACATTATGTCAGGACGAGAAGCACAGAGATATAGTAGAGAACCAATCATAGATCGGTAAACCTTTTGATCAACAGGTTCTTCATCTTTTGTCAAGTCATTATGTCCACTTGTAGGCATGGGGGTTCTCATACCTTTGCTTTCTTGCATGTTGAACTTCTTGAAGAGATCCTTGGTGTACTTTGTTTGTGAGACAAAGGTACCCTCCTTAGATTGCTTGATTTGCAACCCAAGGAAGAATTTGACTTCACTCATCATGGACATCTCGTACTTCTCCGACATGAGCTTTCCAAACTTCTCGCTAAAATGAGGGTTAGTTGAACCAAAGATAATATCATCAACATATATTTGGCACACAAATAGTTCACCATCAACCCTTTTCGTGAACAGCGTTGAATCTATCTTTCCAATCTCAAAGCCTTTTTCAAGAAGAAAGCTAGTCAAGCATTTGTACCAAGCTCTAGGAGCTTGTTTAAGACCATAAAGAGCTTTGTGCAACTTGTAAACATGATTAGGCTTTTTGGGATTCACAAATCCGGGAGGTTGTTTCACAAATACTTCCTCCTCAATTTCACCATTTAGGAAAGCACTTTTGATATCCATTTGATAGAGAGTAATATCATGGTGATTGGCATAAGCAAGAAGAATGCGAATGGACTCAAGTCTAGCTACGGGGGCATAGGTCTCACCATAGTCCATACCTTCGACTTGTGTGTAACCTTGAGCTACGAGACGAGCCTTGTTGCGGATGACTTGTCCATCTTCATCTTGCTTGTTCCGAAACACCCATTTGGTTCCAATGACGTTTTGATCATCCTTGGGCTTCTCTACCAAAGTCCATACCTTGTTTCTCTCAAAGTTGTGAAGTTCTTCGTGCATAGCGTTCACCCAATCCGGGTCTTCAAGTGCTTCTTCTACCTTCATAGGTTTAATACTAGAGATAAACGAGTAATGCTCACAAAAGTTAGCTAAGCGAGTTTTAGAGCGAGTAATTCTCCCGGAGTTGATGTCATTGATCATTTGTTCCACGGGATGATTTTTCTTGACTCTTGCTCGGACTCGGGATAGCTTTTGTTGAGGTTGTGGCTGAGCTTCCTCATCATCTTCATCTTCCTCTTCTTCTTCTTCATTGTTGTTGGTGTTGTCTTGAGGCGGTGGAGAAGGAGGTTGTGGTGGATCTTCTTGTTGCACTTCCTCATCTTGGTGAGTTCCACTTGTGGAGGCCTCCATGTTGCCTTGAGGTTCATCTCGCCGTGAGGTAGGGGGCTCCACATATGTAGATGAGGTACTCTCCTTCACTTCCATGGGACGGATCTTTCCAATAGATAAATCTTGGATTGCTTCCGATGGGTCCTTGTCTCCTACATCAATAGGCATTTGCTCTACTTGCGAGCCATTAGATTCATCAAACTTCACGTCTACCGTCTCTTCAACCTTTCGGGTGAAATTATTGTAGACACGGTAGGTGTGGGAGTTTGATCCATAACCAAGAAAAAAGCCTTCATGAGTTTTAGGAGCAAATTTAGACCGACGATGCTTATCAAGGATATAGCATTTTGAACCAAAGACACGAAAGTATCCCACTTGGGGTTTGTTACCGGTGAGGAGCTCGTATGATGTCTTGCCGAGGAGCTTATGAAGATAAAGCCTGTTGATAGCATGACAAGCTGTCTCGACGGCTTCCCCCCAAAAGTGCTTCGGTGTCTTGTATTCATCAAGCATCGTTCTCGCCATCTCTATGAGTGTTCGGTTCTTCCTCTCAACAACTCCATTTTGTTGAGGAGTGTACGTAGCCGAGAACTCATGTAGAATCCCTTCCTCATCGAGGAAAGAGTCTACATTGGCGTTCTTGAACTCCGTTCCATTGTCACTCCGAACTTTCTTGATCTTCACCTCAAATTGATTTTGGGCCTTTCGCAAAGGTTTTGAAGATTCTCTGAACTGTGATTTGTCATCAAGGAAAAATACCCACGTAAATCTGGAATAATCATCAACTATAACTAGACCAAAGGAGTTACCACCAAGGCTTTTGTAAGCATTGGGACGAAGAGATCCATATGAAGAAGCTCAAGCGGTCTCCTTGTGGTCATGATGTTCTTCACGGATGACTTCCACCTACTTGTTTTCCTGCTTGACAAGCACTACAAAGTCTATCTTTGTCAAAGAAAACATCTTTAACACCAAGAATATGATCACCTTTGATTAGCTTGTCTAGATTACGATACCAACATGTCCAAGCCTTCTATGCCATAACCAACCTTTAGCGGATTTAGCAATGAAGCAAGTTCTAGGTTGGGCTTTCTTAGTGAAATCAACAATATATAGATCACCTCTCACGGATACCGGTAAATGCCATGTTATGATTGTCACGACGAAAGACTTGGCAATCTACTTGATGAATAGCACATTGAATCCAAAGTCAGCTAATCTAGACACGGAAAGTAAATTGTATCCAAGCGATTCTACAAGCATGACATTTTGAATAGAGCTATCATGAGATATGGCCACCTTACCAAGGCCAAGTACCTTACCCTTGGAGTTGTCTCCAAAAGTCACATACTTGCGTGGACCATCGTTCTTTGCAAGCTCTCGAAACATGTCTTTGTCTCCGGTCATGTGGTCGGTGCATCCACTATCAAGAATCCACTCTTTTCCGCCGGATATGTAGTCTCTCAGATTTGCCATAAGATTGAGACTCTTCATGATCTTGTCTAGCTCGGTGTCCGAATCGGAGTAATCATCATGCTCATGCTCATCATCATATTGACCCATAGATTGTTCATCATCAACACCTAGGTCAATTTGATAACAACTTGCATTAGTTTTGTCAATGTGACAATAATCATCGGAATGCAATACAAGAGCATTTTTAATTAGAACATTGATAAGACCGGGATCACCCTTCTTTTTCATAAGATCACGAAGCTCAAAGAAGCATTTATCAAAGTTGGGATCATTGGGGCGCATCATATCAAATTCAATAGTCTTGTATAGAATTTCATCAAGACCTCTCAAAGAGTAGTCCGGATAAAGTTCTTCCAAGAACTTCCACATAGCATAGGCGCACTCAAAGTTTGTAACGAGCTTAAGCAAGTTATCGGGTAACCCTCTAATGATAAGATTTACAGTTCTAAGGTTACGAAGCAAATCAAGCTCTTCATCCATGGTAGGGTGCAAGGGGTCAAATGGAGGCACATATGGGGTCTCAACATATTTGCGCAAATTGTATGTCTTAAAGATAATAAGCATTTCAATCCTCCACGAGTTATAGGATACTCCATTAAGAATAGGCACTCTATGGCTAACACTCCCAAACGTAGACACGTCCATCTTCCTCCAAAGGTGTGTAAACCAAAGCAATGGAGACCAATGCTCTGATACCAATTGTAGGATCGAAGAAGGTGAGAGTGTCTAGAGGGGGGGTGATTAGACTACTCGACAAGATAAAAATTCTGTCTTTTATCAAGGACAGATTTTGGCAGATTTTGCATAACACACAAGTCAAGTAGCACACTACACATGCAATTCTAGAGTATGGGCAGCGGAAAGTAAATTGCACAAGTAGTAAAGAGAAGTGGAGAAGATCAAACGCAATTTGGAGACGCGGTGATTTTTCTCGTGGTTCCGATAGGTGGTGCTATCGTACTTCCACGTTGATGGAGACTTCAACCCACGGAGGGTAACGACATGCGAGAGTCCACGGAGGCTCCACCCACAAAGGGTCCACGAAGAAGCAACCTTGTCTATTCCATCATGGCTCACGCCCACGGAGGGCTAGCCTTACTCGGGGTAGATCTTCACGAAGTAGGCGGTCTCCTTGCCCTTACAAACTTCTTGGTTCAACTCCACATCTCGACGGAGGCTCCCAAGCGACACCTAACCAATCTAGGAGGCACCACCCTCCAAAAGGTAATAGATGGTGTTGATGATGATGAACTCCTTGCTCTTGTGCTTCAAATGATAATCTCCCCAACACTCAACTCTCCTCACTGATTTGGCTGTGGTGGAAGAAAGGATTGAGTGGAAAGCAACTTGGGAAGGCTAGAGATCAAGCTTCATATGGTGGGAGTGGAGCAACTTGATCTCAACACAAGGGTAGGTAGTTCTCTTCTCAGAAATGTAAGGTAGGAGTGGTAGTTCTTTCTGATGGCTCTCTCCATGAATGAAGAGGGGGTGGAGGGGTATTTATAGCCTCCACACAAAATTCAACCGTTACCCACATTTGAGCAATCTCGGTGGGACCGAAGTTGACAACTCGGTGAGACCGAAAGTTCAAATAATGTGAACGTTGGGATTTTCGGTGGGACCGAAAATACAATCTCGGTTAGTCCGATTCGTGCAATGACAAGAGCATGCCAATTTCGGTGGGACCGACTTCATCATCTCGGTGACACCGATTTGATGACAGAAGGTTACAGAAGCTTGGCAACTCAAGTTTCGGTGAGACCGAGATCAGAATCGGAAAATCCGAGTTTTCTAGGGTTTGGCTTTATGGCTGAGGTGGTTCATCTCGGTGTGACTGAGTTTGGAATATCGGTGAGACCGAGATTACTTATGAGTGTATATGGCAGTGAAAGTTGCTGATAGTTTAGGAGATGTATCACTAAGCACTTGAGCAACAAGATCATCATCATAACCTGATCCCCTTTTAATAGTATTGGCTTTCCTATGGACTCAATGTGATCTTGGATCACTAAACCAAAAATGGAGTCTTGAGCTTTTGCCAATGCTTGCCTTAGAATTTTGAGGGGTCCACCTCTTCAGTCCTTTTGCCATGCCAATGTGATTGAATTTCCTGAAACATACTTGATAGAAGCATTAGTCCAACCACAAAGTATGTTGTCATTAATTACCAAAACCACCCAGGGAGCAAATGTGCTTTCAGGTAGCCGATGGCAAACTAGAACGAGTGAGATGGCACTCCCAGGCAAAGGTGGCCTGGCAGGCGGCAGCGAAGGCAAACCCGCTCGTTGGTGCACATGCCTTTGCTGAGATAGTTGAAGCAGAGCCGCGCCAGATCTGGAGGTAGGCCGGGGCAAATGTTCATGGATGGGAGAGGCGGAGGCACCGGACGGCGCTGCGGCCGGTGCCGCTTGAGGCCCGCAGTCTGCCAACCACCGAGAGGCCGGATGAGGATCCGCCTCCCGGATGATGATCGAGGCCAAGCGCGGGGCTGGGACAGCATAGGGCTCGGGGAGCATCGGGGCAGGGAGGGGCACGGGAGGAGTGGTGCAGGGCACCGGCGCGCGAGAACGTGGGGGCGAAGAAGGACCAGAAGGCGGCGAGCAACTTCTCAGGACCTCATGGTAGGAGCGCAAGCGGGCGAGCCCCTCGTCTTCCGACAAGGACACATCTCCCTAGCGCAGCAGGCTAGCCATGGCTCGAGACAGGGAAGGGTCGCGGGAAGGAGTGGACGCTGGGGCGGGAGCGGCCAGCGGCGGTGGCGCGGTGGGTGCCGGGACCAGAGTGGCCGACGACATGGGCTGGTGGACATCGCTGCCTGGTTGGCGGGCGGCGGGGCTAGAGGGATCCATCAGGTAATAGCGAGCGCCCACGGCAGCCATGCTCGGATCGGCGCTGTGAAACCGCGTGAAAAACGACAAAACTGGTCCTTTGGCCAAAGTTCAGCACAAAAGAAATATTTTCCAAAATATTTCACAAAATGATCCTCCCGGCATGATGCCCACACCCATGACGCCATGCTAGATTACACAATGCCCACGTCGGTCTGGTCTTCGATGTATGACACCGCGGCCCAGGGCACCATAGTCGGTAGCACGACGCCCTTTCCTGGGGCATCATAGCCCTTCATATATGGCCCGAGCACACTTTCTCCTCCCTGCTTTGTTCTTTCTCCTCTCTATTTCTTTCCCCACCCATATGGCGCCCCTTATTTCGCCCCTCCCTCGCCCCACTCAAATCTTGCGGATCTGAGCCGAAGATTGGTGGATCCGGTTCTCCTTTGAATCGCCAAGTTATTCTCCTCCCTTTCCCCTCTTTTTATTGGTTAAAATCTCTGCATTTGATTGATTTGGGTGAGACCCTAGTTCATCCCTTTCTTGATATTATCATTGGATTTTGGTGTGATAGTGTTAGGGATTAGTGTGATTTAGGATATGTATGGCTTAAGATATGTATGATTTAGGAATTTTATGGAAGTGTTATAAATATGGTTGGGATATGTATGCACATATATGGTGTATGGAAGAATTAGTGTAAAATTAGGAAGGCGGATGGATGGATATTTGCAAATATATGGTGTATGAAAGAACTAGTGTAGAAATTTGTTGTGATGGGTGGATATTTGCAAATGTATTGTGTATGATATTGTAGAAAATTATATGCACATATATGGTGTATGGAAGAATTAGTGTAGAAATTTTGCATATGTATGTATGTATGTATGTATGTATGTACGTATGTATGTATGTTTTTGCACTAGTGCGGATATTTGCAAATGACAACGGGGCTTACGATATACATTTGTAATTTGTAGGATGGCTTCTCTTATCCATCCATCATACGATCAATTGCATCATGGACAGTTCATGGCAGATGATGGAAGGGTATTTGATCAGCTTCACCTGAGGTCTGGTTTGGTTCATGACAAGATGGAGTATGACGAGCGATACACGAAGTATATCCGGAAGACCGGGCTTCTCCCTTTCATCTCACCCGTGTCTCACTCGATGCCGAAGATGAACCATGATCACTGGACTTCCCATCAAAGGAGATCCTATTTGTTTTAGCATAGATTATGAGGGATGGCGTGACATTATGGTTAGACTCATCGGAGGGAGCCCGGGGTGCGAGGGAAGTCCGCATGTACAACTTATCACTAGATAGATGAGAACTTTGGGGTGTGCCCGGAGGATGCGGACAATGCAACAGTGCAGCAGTATACCAGGGCATACTTGTGGTATGTAGTCTGTTGGACTCTTTTCTCTGACGGCACTGGCGTGAACGCTTCCTTTATGTGGCTTAAGCTGTTTGCTGGGTGGGAGCATGGACTCAGTTGGGGTACAGCGATGCTGGCTTATTTGTATCATCAGGTAACTAGTTTCGCTTGTAATAGTGTGTTCACAATGTAGAATTTTTCTCTAGTTTGTAATGAAATATTTCTTATTTGCGTGTAGCTGGATGAGGCATGCCATAGGGGCGCGAATCCAAAAAACGCCGCAGAGTCAAAGGAAGCCAATATCAGTGGTCCAATGCTTCTCTTATCGATCTGGAGTTGGGAGCACTTGCGAGTGGGGCGGCCGTGTGACACCCCGGTTCCGATGCGCCAGGTGTCCGCCAGTTAATTGCCGTTGTTGCCATGTCATTGCTTGCGTGTTGCATTTCACCATGTCCTCATCTGCATTTGATCCGCATGTTTTTCAAAACTTGCATCCGTTCGTGTTCCGCCGGTTCTCTCCGTTGTCCGTTCAGAGTCCAGACCACACTCGCACGCGCCCGCGGCACCTCCGAAATATTATTTTATAAGTGGCGGGAAAATATTCTCAGAATGGGACGAAAGTTGGCATGCGATGTTGTTTTGTTGTCAGTAGGCCGCCTGCCAAGTTTCATCGCATTCGGAGTCCGTTTGACGCCCCTTCGGATAACTATAGCGGCAGTATAGCCGGTCTAACGTCGGACGTTTTCGGTCTCTGGAAACCGTGCCAGGCTGCATCTCTCCCCTCTTCTCTCAGACCAACCCACTCTTCACAATCTGCCAGGCCAATCTAACCCCTCTCGTCAGCCGTAGCCCTCCTCGCGCGCGTCCGAAAGTTGTCCCGGACTCGAACCGGTTTGTCGCTACCGTTGTGTCCGGATCATCCCCTAACGTCTGCAAAACATCTCCGTTTTGTTAATTGGACTCCATAACCTATTTATTCCCGACCATTCGATTTTGATCGGACGGACCAGTTTAGCCCCTATCTAATACCCACCTGCTATATATTCAGTGTAAACCTACCTAACCTAAAACCTAGGGATCTTGTCCCATCCACCTAATCGCCACGCCGCCGCCACTCTCTCGGGATCCATCCCGCAGCCACCTGGATTTCAACGCCGGCCAATCCCCACCGATTTCCATCGATCCACCCAACCAGGGCCGTCCCATGGCTCCCTTCGATTCCTCCCTCCTCCTGGCCGAGGGACCAGCGCCGCTCGTCGATCTCCTCGTGTCCGAGGCCTCCGAGCCGCTCCTCGCCGGCGACTAGCAGGGCCGTCGCGTCCCTCTCCTTTGCTGATTCTTCTTCTGCTTCTTCTTTCCCCTGTCTCTCCCTCACATCTCTCTCTCCCGCTCTTGTGCTACACAGGGAGCAACAGCCGCCGCCGTTCGTCATCCCGCTGCTGGAGCCGGCCAGCCGTCGCCCGCCTCCCTCTGCCGCCGCCGGGAATGAGCTCCCCGGGGCCAGATCCGTTCGGATCCGGCCGGGACCGCCGCCCCATGGCCTCCTCCGCCCTCTGCTGCTGCCTCGCCGCCGAAGTCCTCAGCGCCGCCGCGCTGCTTTGCTGTTTCGCTTCACGAAGCGAGGCGGCGGCGGCTTCGCTCGCCTCGCGTTGACCACGGCGGGCTTCGCGCCATCCCGTCGCCAAGACCGCGGATCGCCCCGCCATGTTCGTGGACCCGCGCGCCCGCTCGTCCTCGGCTTGGCGAAGCGCGCGCGCTGAGCCGCCTCCTCCTCGCCTCGTCTCCAACCACCACGGACGCCGCTTTAGCTCCACCGCGCGGCGTTAGACGGATCCGGCGCCGGCCAGCCGGACCCGGCCCATCTCCATCGTCGCCGGCCTCTGCTTCGCTCGCCTGAACCTGCATCTTCTGCTTCTCCTGCAACGAGCAACAACAGCTAACTCGTCGCCCCGTTGACGGTCGCCGGCGTAGGCCCAGCTCGGCGCCGCGTCACAGGCCACAGGCGAGCCGGCCTAGCGCCTCGCCCAAATAAGCAAGCCCACCTCCACCGACCGGGCCAAGCCCATGGATGTGAGCAGCCACCCACCCCCCTCTCCCGAGCACTGTTGGGCTAGGCAGATTCGGCCCATGCATGTTTTTTTTCCCGTTCTGTGATTTTAGCCTTTTTCGGTGATTTAACTGTTTTCTGTAAAAGTCCTTGACTTCATGCATATAATAACTCACAAACCATGCATCTTTTGTAAATAATTTATATATGTAAAATGCTTAGTTTTTCATCTAGTTTCATAATATGCCATTTTCATCCATGTTAAAATATTTAAAACTGATGTTTGTATTAATTTGCATATATGCCATGTTAAAATGATTTATTTTATAACTAATTAACCGTAACTCGGAATTTAATAAACTTTATATGTAAATGGGGTGGAAAAATGCCTAGATTAACATGGTACACCTTATTTTCCTGTTAAACAACATTAAAATTGTGTTTAGGGCAGAACAGTACCGAATCTAAAATATGCACATGGGGATTTTCCGGAATTGTTATTTGTTGTTCCGGCCTCATTTAAACTTGCCTAGTTAGGTAGTTTTATCATGCTCCACCTCTTGCCATGTTTAACAACTTTTAACATTGTTGTGTACCTAAACGAGAGCGAACTAAATACTTGAATGTGGTGTTCCGTCAATATGCAACTCGTTGCATATTGAGCTCCACTTAATTTGTAGTGTTGTTTGTTGCACTTTGCCATGCCATGCCATGCCTCATTAAACGGACATGCATCATCTTGGGTTGTGCATCATGCCATGTTTATGCGATGTTTGTTTACTATGCTGTTTGTTTCTTTCCGGGTTGCCTCTCTCGTTAGCTTCGGTTTCGTTCCGGAGTTGTGAGGATCCGTTCGACTTCGTCCGTTTGACTTCTTCATGGCCTCGTTCTTCTTCCTAGCGGGATCTCAGGCAAGATGAGCATACCCTCGAAATCACTTCTATCTTTGCTATGCTAGTTTGCTCGCTCTTTTGCTATGCCAATGCTACGATGCCTACCTTTTGCTTGTCAGCCTCCCAAATTGCCATGTCAAACCTCTAACCTTTGACACCATTCCTAGCAAACCGTTGTTTGGCTATGTTACCGCTTTGCTCAGCCCCTCTTATTGCGTTGTTAGTTGCAGGTGAAGATGAAGTTTGTTCCTTGTTGGAACATGGAGATGTTGTTCCTTGTTGGGACATGTTTACTTGTTGGGATATCACAATATCTCTTATATATTATTAATGCATCTATATATTTGGTAAAGGGTGGAAGGCTCGGCCTTATGACTGGTGTTTTGTTCCACTTGCCGCCCTAGTTTCCGTCATACCGGTGTTATGTTCCCGGATTTTGCGTCCCTTACGCGGTCGGGTGATTTATGGGACCCCTTGACAGTTCGCTTTGAATAAAACTTGTCCAAAGAAGGCCCAACATTGCCTTTTACCATTTGCCTCACCACCACCTACTTTTTTCCCTTGGGAGTCGCTCTCTCGAGGGTCATCTTTATTCAGCCCCGGGCCAATGCTTGTCTAAGTGTTGGTCCAAACTAGAGCGCTTTGCGGCGCCACCTCAAGGAAACTTGAGGTCGGTTTTAGTTATACGGACTGCTCATCCGGTTGTGGCTCGAGACGAGATACGCGGCTACTATCGGGATGTCGGCACACCGGAGGCTTTGCTGGTCTTGTTTTACCATTGTCGAAATGTCTTGATGTACGGGATACCGAGCCTGATCGGAGTGTCCGGGTGAAGGTCTATTCCCGATGATCGCGAGAGCTTGTCATGGGCTAAGTTGGGACACCCTGCAGGTATAAACTTTCGAGAGCCGTGCCCATGGTTATGTGGCAGATGGGAATTTGTTAATGTCGGTTGTAGAAAACCTGAAGTTGACCTTAATTAAAATACATCAACCGTGTGTGTTACCGTGATGGTCTCTTTCCGGCGGAGTCCGGGAAGTGAACACGGTGTTGGAGTTATGCTTGACGCAGGTTGCTATAGGATCACTTCTTGATCATACTTTTGTCGACCGTGCTTTGCCTTCTCTTCTCGCTCTCATTTGCGTATGTTAGCCTCCGTATATGCTAGTCGCTTGCTGCAGCTCCACCTCATGCCTTTACCTTACCTATAAGCTTAAATAGTCTTGATCTCGCGGGTGTGAGATTGCTGAGTCCTCGTGACTCACGGATACTTCAAAACCAGTTTGCGGTGCCTATGCTGCGAGCAGGTGACTCAACCAAGCTCAAGGAGGAGCTCGATGAAGATCTTGCCCTTGTGTTGGTCCGTTCTAGTTGATCAGTAGTGGAGCCCAGTTGGGGTCGATCAGGGTCCTTTGTCGCATTTGGGGTTCTTCTTTTATTTTGGTTCCGTAGTCGGACCTTGATTGTATCTGGATGATGTAATGCTTTATTCATGTAATTGTGTGAAGTGGCGATTGTAAGCCAACTATATATCTTTTCCCTTATGTATTAAATGGATTGTGCGAAGATTACCTCACTTGCGACATTGCTTTCAATGCGGTTATGCCTCTAAGTCGTGCTTCGACACGTGGGAGATATAGCCGCATCGAGGGCGTTACAAGTTGGTAATCAGAGCCATCCCCGACCTTAGGAGCCCCCACCGCTTGATCGTTTTAGTGGCGAGTTGTGTCTAGAAAAATGTTTTGAGTCATTTAGGATTATATATATCGGAGAGTTTAGGAATTCTTTTTACTCCCGGTCCTTCGACCTTTCGGTGAGGTATCTGACGTAGAGTTTTGACTCTTCTCTTCTCAAATTTCACTAAATTTTTTTAGGATCACGCTGGTATCTTGGAATCGTTCGATATTCTTATAGCGAGAACATTGTTCTTGGTGCCTCGACATTTAGGGGTTGTGGCGGTGTCCGGGAGTTGAGCTCCGAGGTGTTGTCGTCATAATTTTATCGTTGCAGTTCGGAATACGAGTTTAATACGCCAACATCGAAAAACTCTTTTATGCAGTTGTTGGTGAGATAACCCCGCTAACCCGATCTTGAGGTGAGTACGGAGTATTGCCATGACTTGTATAACGGATGCTTTTGAAGGTTGAGGTAGAGCGATTTCGAAGGTTTCTTGGTTATGTGTTGACGGATGGATACAATTGGATGTAGGGATTGTTAGTTTGGGTGAGATATATATTGCTCCTGTATCCCCAACACCGATTGCATAACCGAAAGTTTGGGAGTTTTATAGGTGGGAATTCAAGTAGCTCTTAGGATATCTTTCCGACGGATGTATGATATGAAATTGGGGTTCGACGTCTAGTGGTCCGCCTATTCACGGTTGGTTTCTGATGGTCTCGTTGTGTCTTAAAGAGTCCTTGGCTATGCCGACTCGGGGACGCTTCGTATGTCATGTGCACTGCCTTGTACATGATGGTGCTGTACGATTGAGCCCGTGTAGGCCCCACCACGAAAACTTCGGACGAAATCTCTATCATATGTTTGTTCCGGCTTATTCTGCAAGCCAGTCCTTTGTTTTGTTTTATTTGTGGTATTCGAGTTGCTTCAATGTCAAATGTTGAATCCATACCTTTCCTAAACGGTGTTCTCATATTCTGATGTGAATACCAAATTCTTCTCGACAATCGAGATTGTCATGTCAATCCTTTCCAACCGGTGTGCTTCTTTTCAAGTGGATCCCATCATTTTTCCCATCCGCAAGATCAATTCTAAGTTTTCTCAACGGTGTTTGTTTCATCCGTCTCCAAGTTGCCTTTGTTTTTCCCCACCCTCCCACCCTTTTTCTTCAAGGACACAGATTTCTTAATTAAGTATCCATTTATTCATGTGAAGTCTCTTCATTCTTATCCGGTGATTTCCCATGAAGATGCTCAACAGCTTCAAGTTCATCATCCTTCATTGTTGTCTCTTCTCCGGTGGATCCTATTCAAGCTTTCGATTTTCATCATATTCCTTTCCTCATTTCAATGTCTTCTCATACCGGTGCACCTCATTATCATTCTTCTTCTCGCTATTTGTTATTCCGGAGTGCTTAAGATATCTCGAAGATTCGTGTTTTCACTCCGCATTCGTTCAAGCTCTTTCGAGATTGTTATCTCATTCAAGTCATTTAATTCAACCGGTGCAACATCTCTTTTAAATCATTTCAACGGTGTTTTCTTTTGAGTGGGCCCTAACCCACAGGTCTTTTCCCAGGATCTTACCTGACTCTTCTAATTATTCCGGAGCCATTCTCAAATTCTTTTCAGAGTTTGACGTAAGAATGAGTTATCGTCAGTCAAATGCTTTTCTCCAAGTTCTTCCAAATTCTTTTCATAGTTGGCTTAACCTCTTCGCTTTTGATTCTTCCGGTGTGCCTCAATAATTCTTGGTGGTGTTTCTCGTTGTCATTCTCATCATTTGAAGACCGAAGAAGAGTTTCTCTTTAATCTTGCTCTTTTCTCTTCAAGATTCATGGTGCTAGCTTGTTGCCATCCGCTCTTAATTGTTTTCGATTGTGAGAATCTTTTCTCCCATCCGGAGCATTTTAGGAGTCTTTTCAGTTTCATTCTTTGAAGCCCATCATCTCAGTATTATTCATTCAAGCTTTCAGCTCTCGTTCTCCAAATCATACCGGTGCATCATTCAAGTATTCTCTAATCAGCTAGTGATCTATTCGTTCATTTGTATTTAAATTCCCTCAAGTATCTTCATTCGTTTTCCAATTCTTCCCGGTGAATTGTGCCTTTGCTACGTTCATTTTCAATTCTTACGGTGGTTCGTGCAAGATCTCTCTTCCTTGTTCATCATATCTATTCATTTGTTGTTCCAATCTTACCGGTGGTTCGTTGAAGACCTTCTGAAGTTTTGATATATCTCTTTTAATCTTTTCAACGAGAATAAGTAGTATGCCAAATCCGTTGATTGTCATCAATTTAATTGGTGAAGGATAAGCATAACATAATTCTTATTCTTGTTCATCCAAGTGATTAATTCTTTATTCCGGAGGCCCTTAAAATTCTCGGTTTCATTTGTTTCATCTTCTCTTTTCCCGGAGTTCCGAGCTCTAATTATCACGGAGATCCATCTAAATCATTGCAAGGCTTCACCTTGTGTTTTCAACTTCTCTTTCTTTTTACCATCCTTTTATTACCGGAGTTCTTCATGGAGGCTCTACATGGTGCTTCGTCAAGGATTCTTGTCATTCTTCAATTGTTCTTCAAGATTTCTCTCGAAGTTATGATCCGCCAAGCTATACTCAAAATTAAACAGGGTGCCCAACACTTGTTTGTTTTGGGGAGTTCAAGTATTCTTCATCTTGCATTTCGAAGTGCAATTCTTTCTACCTTATGTTTTGAGGAGGTGTTATATCATTCTTGACAATTTCCATTCATGTTTCATGATTCATATGTTGTCAAGAATGAGGTATTTTAAATCCATCAATCCCTTTGTTGGAGTTATCTTGTGTCAGATTTCACCTAAAGCCTTTCCTTAAGGGATGTTGCTATTTGTGGTGTTTATCAATGATCCAAGTTATCTCCTATCCTCTTGGTGAAAGAAGTTTTTCATCTCTTTGGTGTTCTCAACCAATCAATTGTTTCCATTTGTGGCCGGTAGTCACCTCATAATGTTGAGATGTTTCCATAAGCCCACTACAAACTTATTTTTTTCATTGTTGGTCTTCCAACAACTCTATTCTAACCTTCTTGCAAGGATGCCTTCCAAATTCAATTGTGGTAAAAGTTGTCATTTTCTTCTCCGTCCATTTATCCCAACGGTCTATCTTCTATTCTTTCTTCCGAAGGCATTGTGATGTTGCTCTTTTCACTCATCATCTCGAATTGTGAGGATCATGTTCTTTTCTTGCTTATCCATTTAACCGGAATGTTGTGTTCTCATTCAAGTTCTTTCCCGAATTCTTCCTCTCTCATCTTGTTTTAACCGGAGTGGTTTCGAATTCTATCTTGTCCATTAAACTCTTGATTCATGTCTTTGCAACCTTCAAGTTCTCGTAATATTCCTTGTTCCTCTTGTCCAACGGATTGTTTGCAATCTCGTTCATCTCTGTTGTACTCTTTCTTTTAAATTGCTCAACCTCTCAAGGTTCGTGGTTTCACACGTTCGTCAAAACAGCAACTTAGTTTTACCGCTTATCTTCCTCTTCCTTTTCCCTCCGGTGCCATCCTAGATCTCGGGACGAGATCCTCTCGTAGTGGTGGAGTGTTGTGACACCCCGGTTCCGATGCGCCAGGTGTCCGCCAGTTAATTGCCGTTGTTGCCATGTCATTGCTTGCGTGTTGCATTTCACCATGTCCTCATCTGCATTTGATCCGCATGTTTTTCAAAACTTGCATCCGTTAAATGTTCGCCGGTTCTCTCCGTTGTCCGTTCGAGTCAGACCACACTCGCGCACGCGCCGCTGCACCTCCGAAATATTATTTTATAAGTGGCGGGAAAATATTCTCAGAATGGGACGAAAGTTGGCATGCGATGTTGTTTTGTTGTCGATGAGGCCGCCTGCCAAGTTTCATCGCATTCGAGTCCGTTTGACGCCCTTGGATAACTATAGCGGCATATAGCGGTCTAACGTCGGACGTTTTCGGTCTCTGAAACCGTACAGCTGCATCTCTCCCTCTTCTCTCGAGACCAACCCACTCTTCACAATCTGCCAGCCAATCTAACCCCTCTCGTCACCGTAGCCCTCCTCTCGCAGCGTCCGAAAGTTGTCCCGGACTCGAACCGGTTTGTCGCTACCGTTGTGTCCGGATCATCCCTAACGTCGCAAAACATCTCCGTTTTGTTAATTGGACTCCATAACCTATTTATTCCCGACCATTCGATTTTGATCGGACGGACCAGTTTAGCCCCTATCTAATACCCACCTGCTATATAATTAGTGTAAACCTACCTAACCTAAAACCTAGGGATCTTGTCCCATCCACCTAATCCCCACGCCGCTGCCACTCTCTCGGGATCCATCCCGCAGCCACCTGGATTTCAACGCCGGCCAATCCCCACCGATTTCCATCGATCCACCCAACCAGGGCCGTCCCATGGCTCCCTTCGATTCCTCCCTCCTCCTGGCCGAGGAACCAGCGCCGCTCGTCGATCTCCTCGTGCCCGAGGCCTCCGAGCCGCTCCTCGCCGGCGACTAGCAGGGCCGTCGCGTCCCTCTCCTTTGCTGATTCTTCTTCTGCTTCTTCTTTCCCCTGTCTCTCCCTCACATCTCTCTCTCCCGCTCTTGTGCTACGAGGAGCAACAACCGCCGCCGTTCGTCATCCAGCTGCTGGAGCGGCCAGCGTCGCCCGCCTCCCTCTCGCCGCCGAATGAGCTCCCGGGCAGATCCGTTCGGATCCGCGGGACCGCCGCCCATGGCCTCCTCCCCTCTGCTGCTGCTCGCGCGCCCGAAGTCCTCGGCGGCCGCGCGCTGCTGCTGTTCCTCGCTTCACTGGCGACGGCGGCGGCGGCTTCGCTTCGCCTCGCGTTGACCACGGCCGAGCTTCGCGCCATCCCGTCGCTAAGACCGCGGATTCGCCCCGCCATGTTCAGTGGACCCGCGCGCCCGCTCGTCCTCGGCTTGGAAGCGCCGACGCTGAGCGCCTCCTCCTCGCCTCGTCTCCAACCACCACGGACGCCGCCCCTAGCTCCACCCGCGCCGGCGTTGCACGGATCCGGCGCCGGCCAGCCGGACCCGCCCCATCTCCATCGTCGCCGGCCTCTGCTTCGCTCGCCTGAACCTGCATCTTCTGCTTCTCCTGCAACGAGCAACAACAGCTAACTCGTCGCCCCGTTGACCGGTCGCCAGCGTAGGCCCAGCTCGAGCGCCCGCGTGGGCCACAGGCAGGCCGGCCTAGCGCCTCCCTGGCCCAGCGCAAGCCCACCTCCACCGACCGGGCCAAGCCCATGGATGTGAGCAGCCACCCACCCCCCTCTCCTGAGCACTGTTGGGCTAGGCAGATTCGGCCCATGCATGTTTTTTTTCCCGTTCTGTGATTTTAGCCTTTTTCAGTGATTTAACTGTTTTACAGAAAAGTCCTTCAACTTCATGCATATAATAACTCACAAACCATGCATCTTTTGTAAATAATTTATATATGTAAAATGCTTAGTTTTTCATCTAGTTTCATAATATGCCATTTTCATCCATGTTAAAATATTTAAAACTGATGTTTGTATTAATTTGCATATATGCCATGTTAAAATGATTTATTTTATAACTAATTAACCGTAACTCGGAATTTAATAAACTTTATATGTAAATGGGGTGGAAAAATGCCTAGATTAACATGGTACACCTTATTTTCCTGTTAAACAACATTAAAATTGTGTTTAGGGCAGAACAGTACCGAATCTAAAATATGCACATGGGGATTTTCCGGAATTGTTATTTGTTGTTCCGGCCTCATTTAAACTTGCCTAGTTAGGTAGTTTTATCATGCTCCACCTCTTGCCATGTTTAACAACTTTTAACATTGTTGTGTACCTAAACGAGAGCAAACTAAATACTTGAATGTGGTGTTCCGTCAATATGCAACTCGTTGCATATTGAGCTCCACTTAATTTGTAGTGTTGTTTGTTGCACTTTGCCATGCCATGCCATGCCTCATTAAACCGGACATGCATCATACTGGGTTGTGCATCATGCCATGTTTATGCGATGGTTGTTTACTATGCTGTTTGTTTCTTTCCGGGTTGCCTCTCTCGTTAGCTTCGGTTTCGTTCCGGAGTTGTGAGGATCCGTTCGACTTCGTCCGTTTGACTTCTTCATGGCCTCGTTCTTCTTCCTAGCGGGATCTCAGGCAAGATGAGCATACCCTCGAAATCACTTCTATCTTTGCTATGCTAGTTTGCTCGCTCTTTTGCTATGCCAATGCTACGATGCCTACCTTTTGCTTGTCAGCCTCCCAAATTGCCATGTCAAACCTCTAACCTTTGACACCATTCCTAGCAAACCGTTGTTTGGCTATGTTACCGCTTTGCTCAGCCCCTCTTATAGCGTTGTTAGTTGCAGGTGAAGATGAAGTTTGTTCCTTGTTGGAACATGGAGATGTTGTTCCTTGTTGGGACATGTTTACTTGTTGGGATATCACAATATCTCTTATATATTATTAATGCATCTATATATTTGGTAAAGGGTGGAAGGCTCGGCCTTATGCCTGGTGTTTTGTTCCACTCTTGCCGCCCTAGTTTCCGTCATACCGGTGTTATGTTCCCGGATTTTGCGTCCCTTACGCGGTCGGGTGATTTATGGGACCCCTTGACGATTCGCTTTGAATAAAACTTGTCCAGAAGGCCCAACATTGCCTTTTACCATTTGCCTCACCACCACCTACTTTTTCCCTTGGGAGTCGCTCTCGAGGGTCATCTTTATTTCAGCCCCGGGCCAATGCTTGTCTAAGTGTTGGTCCAAACTAGAGCGCTTTGCGGCGCCACCTCAAGGAAACTTGAGGTCTGGTTTTAGTTGTACGGACTGCTCATCCGGTTGTGGCTCGAGACGAGATACGCGCAGCTACTATCGGGATGTCGGCACACCGGAGGCTTTGCTGGTCTTGTTTTACCATTGTCGAAATGTCTTGATGTACGGGATACCGAGCCTGATCGGAGTGTCGGGTGAAGGTCTATTCCTTCGATGATCGCGAGAGCTTGTCATGGCTAAGTTGGGACACCCTGCAGGTATAAACTTTCGAGAGCCGTGCCGCGGTTATGTGGCAGATGGGAATTTGTTAATGTCCGGTTGTAGAAAACCTGAAGTTGACCTTAATTAAAATACATCAACCGTGTGTGTTACCGTGATGGTCTCTTTCCGGCGGAGTCCGGGAAGTGAACATGGTGTTGGAGTTATGCTTGACGCAGGTTGCTATAGGATCACTTCTTGATCATACTTTTGTCGACCGTGCTTTGCCTTCTCTTCTCGCTCTCATTTGCGTATGTTAGCCTCCGTATATGCTAGTCGCTTGCTGCAGCTCCACCTCATGCCTTTACCTTACCTATAAGCTTAAATAGTCTTGATCTCGCGGGTGTGAGATTGCTGAGTCCTCGTGACTCACCAGATACTTCCAAAACCAGTTTGCAGGTGCCTATGCTACCGAACAGGTGACTCAACCAAGCTCAAGGAGGAGCTCGATGAAGATCTTGCCCTTGTGTTGGTCCGTTCTAGTTGATCAGTAGTGGAGCCCAGTTGGGGTCGATCAGGGTCCTTTGTCGCATTTGGGGTTCTTCTTTTATTTTGGTTCCGTAGTCGGACCTTGATTGTATCTGGATGATGTAATGCTTTATTCATGTAATTGTGTGAAGTGGCGATTGTAAGCCAACTATATATCTTTTCCCTTATGTATTAAATGGATTGTGCGAAGATTACCTCACTTGCGACATTGCTTTCAATGCGGTTATGCCTCTAAGTCGTGCTTCGACACGTGGGAGATATAGCCGCATCGAGGGCGTTACAGGCCGGTGCTTGCAGGTTACGAGTCGTGGGATGATCATGGTGACCTAGACTATATGCTTACATGGGCATATAAATGGGGCAAGGTTGAAGGTTTTGTTGGCAATTTAAAGACCATGTACTTACAATATTGCAACGAACTCGACATCATGACCCCGGAGCAGGTTATCTTAGTAGCTTGTGGCCTTTATTGTCTCTTCAATTTTGTAAAAGTCTTTGTTTATAGGTGACTTGAGAACCGTAAAGAATGACGGGAAATATTGGCAGGGGAGCAGGTTATCTTACTTTCACACTTAACCCAAAGTGTCTACAGGAAGCACACCTATGGCGGATGTGTTGCCCATTGATTTGTTACTATGTTGTCCAGTTTCATCAGCCACAACGAGTTATGACATAGTTTGGCTTATTTCAAGAGACCCTGCCAAAGTACAAGGACACTTTGCTACATTTGCATAGGTAAGTGCTTAGCACTTCAAATGTTTTTTTCCATTGTTTTCAAGATAGTAACGAAAAATCACCACCATCACCATAGCCACGTCCTTGAGCACCACCGTCATCACCATGACCATGTTGTTACATTCACCGCAATGGCCGATATAATGAGACTCCACGAAATGTTGGATCCCCCATTCCTGATGGAATCGACTACCCCAATCATCCATGTCACCCAAGAAATGCTTTGTCTTCCGTATTCCACATGTCACCACCTTCATTTCCAGATCGGCGTATAGTGGGGGTCTGTGATATTCCGTCCATTTAGATTGGTCTAGATAGGGATGAAACCTCGTAGCCCATGTATTTTTGACCGCATCAATCTAATACTCTTCCAATCTTACATTTTTGGTCATATTGACACTCAAATTTCTAGTGCGGGATGCAGCCATCAACTGAGAGTGTGAGAGATGATACAACGCAGGCCTCTCGCATGAGCATGGGCCCATCTTAAGATAAACTTTGAAGGAGCCACCTCCATATGGCACGCCGTCACCGACATTCCACCGTGCTCATCAACTTGGTAAATCAATTATATGTTATCAAAAGACTGGATATCGTGTGAATCTGCTTTCCTTGCTTGGTATTCCATCCAATCATGGACCTTTGGATAATATCTACACATCTTTTTCGCCTTGTTTTTCTCAGATATCAACTTCGTCGTTTCCTCACTATACTTCTGAAAATATACATTAAACTTTTGGAATGTATACTCTACTATTACCGTCACGGGCAATGCACGGATACCGTTTAGCACCATGTTGAAACATTCAGCCATATTGTCTTTTGGGCCTGAACATAATTGCCCCCTTAGAAATAGTCCCCATCAACTCACACTTGCGCCCCTTCCCCTCCCCCTCCGTTACCCCCCGCGTGGGCGACCGAGGGGTCCCAACCCTACGCCACCGCCCCCCTCCTCCTTCCCGCTCTCCCCTCCGCCGCCGCCGGTGGTCAGCGCCGAGATAAGCCTACACGTGCGATGGCAACGGCGGAAGCATCGCCCTCTCACTCCGGGCTAGGGATGCGCAGGATCCCCGAGCTCGAGGGTGAGGCCCCGATCTATGGCAGCGGTGCCGATTTGGCTCATAGTGATCTCCATGAGCGCGACGGTGTGGCGGCTGGATGGTTCCTAGGGATGGTCGTGGCGGCAGCCTGGCTATGCTCTGCCTGATCTGGGGTGGAGGCTGCTCGATCCGGGGCGGCGGCCCCTAGGCTGGCCTCCTCCTCCGGACGCCGTGGGGCAGGTGGGCTACCGGGGATCGTATCAGGCGTCCGATGATCCTCTAGCGTTTTCATGGCGTCAGATCTGGTGGTTCCCCACCTCCTACACTACAAAAAAATACACTTCTGTGATGATACGTGTTTGTCACAGTAGGTCACGTTTTTTTTCATGCATGTACATCCATGATGATTTTATGACAGAATCAAGATAGTCACACTTGTGCTATCGTATAAGTGTTCCATGACATTACCAAAATTATCATCACGGAAGTGTCCACTTCCATGACGATAAATCGTGCGTCACAGAAGTGCTTTCATCAAGGGTGACCGACACGTGGCATCCACCGTAATGGAACGTCGTTAAGCTATCGGGTCCGGTTTTGGATCTGATAACCCGTTAATAGCCCGGACCAATGGGGATTTTCCACGTGTAAAATCATCATTGGTCGGAGGAAACACGTGTTGCCTCATCGTTGGGACAGATGTCATCCACTCATTGGACAGGAGGCGCCTATGATAGGTCGACACATGGCACGGCCCAAGAGTGGCCCATTCTACTGAAAAAGGCCGGCCCAGTAAAAATTAGTAGGCCAACCCATATAATGCCTACTTGTGTCACGTCCATTTAAGCCCACGACCCATACGAGATGTGCCAATTCGGCCCGTCAACAGCCCGTTAAAGATTTGACACCATTGTATCCCATCGTCAGTTCGAGCCCGTTAACAGCCCGCTATATATTTGGGCTCAATATCTGCCCAATGAGATTTCGGCCTGTTAATGGCCCATTCAATGGATGGGCCAATTTTCAGGACGTACATCTTTTGGCCTTTTAGTGACCCATTTAAATGTTGGGCTAATTTTCGGCCCGGTGTGTCTTTTAGCCTGTTGATGGACCATAAATCAGGTGGGCCATTTGTAGTCGGACCTGAGTTTCGGCCTTTTAGCGACCCATTTAAGTGTTGGGCTAATTTCCGGCCCGGTGTTTCTTTCAGCCTGTTGACGGCCCATAAATCAGTTGGGCCATTTGTAGTCGGACCTGAGTTTTGGCCTTTTAGCGACCCATTTAAGTGTTGGGCCAATTCCCGGCCCTATGTGCCTTTCAGCCTGTTAAGGGACCATAAATGAGTTGGGCCATTTGTAGTCGAACCTAAGTTTTGGCCTTTTAGCGGTCCATGCCCTTCATGGTCCAATACCAGCCTGGGTTTTTTTTCGGCCTGCTAAAGGCCCACAACACAGTTGGGCCATTTACAATACGACCTGACTTTTGGCCTCTTAGCGGCACATGCTCTTCATGGTCCAGTACAAGCCCGCTGTCTCTTTCAACCTGCTAAAGGCCCACAGTATAGTTGGGCCATATATAGCGTGAACTTAGTAACGGCCTGTGAAATCAATTGGGCCCACCTGTTGCCTGCTTCAATGTCGGCCTATTAACGACCTGGGAGGTAAGAGGGCTAACCATTAACTTTCGGCCTGGTAATGGCCAATTAACTTAATGGGCCCACTAAAGTTCATACATGTCTTTAGGCCAAATTAGATAATTTGAGCCCATTACGACGAGCAATTATGCAGAGGACCAAAACCGATCAAGCAAAGGTACGACATACAGGGAAAAACGTTGCACATCCAGCATATATTACAGGAAATTACATCCACTGGGTAATCAAAGATTGATGCCAGTGCAAATAAATGAATAGAACCTAACGATCTACAACGTCACAATCTACAACCTCAGCACGGATGACGCCCATAAGCATGTGGGCAAGTTCTTGCTACTTTGCTACACTGTCTCTAAAAACATTGATCAGTTGTTGTGTCACACGACTCTGCACCTCTGATTCGTCCACCATTTCCATCATTGCTTCAGCCATTAATTGGTTCACAAACATACATTTTTTCTGTTGCATTTGGGATAGAGGATACTGAACAGATTCATATGGTGATTTTGGCAGGCTTGTATTATTGATAGTGGAGAGTGTCTCGACCACTGCATCATAACATAAATTAGGAGGGGAACCAAACAGATTAATCATGAGTTATTGCCATATTACCTGGCCTAGATTTATTGGAAAGAAACAATGGGGTTGCCTTGCTGTTTTCAGAGTTTGTCTTCTTATCCTCAGCAGCCTGCACCAAATTAACACACTAGCATTGTTATCATTGGCCAAGTTAGATAATAGGAAAGCAACATTGACACAACGAACATTTGGGCAACTAGCCTACACCAAATTAACACAATATGGCACAGCTATCATCAGCCAGGTAAGGTAATACGAAAGCAACATTGACACAATGAATGAATGGGCGACCAAAGCAACACTACAATTCAGTAATGTGCATGCTATGAGATAGTACACTCATGCAGCTCAGTATGCAAAACTACCAGGCAGTTTTCTTTACAAAAATCAACATTGGCGCCTTTAACATTTTGCTACAACTAATTTTAGATCAGATAAAAGTTAGATTCATGCCGATCAACAAAATACATGCTGATGTAAAAATATAGTGATATACAACAGGTACTTACATCAGCATTGGAGCACAGGGAATTCCCGCAAGATATTTTCCTCGAATACAATCCCAATGAAGGAAATAGTCTATCATTTAACCTTATTTTCTAAAAGAGAGATAGGTAAGAAACATGTAGAAAATATGATTAGAATGCTATAAAATTTCATGATGCAAGGATACGCACACGCTTCTTAGAATGGAGTTGACATTCTTTTGCTGGACTGGAGCGGACTAGTTCTTTGGCCACTGGAATCTTCTTATTATCGGTGGGAGTTGGGTTTCTCTGTGCTAGAGCAGTATCTATGAAAAATGGAGTTGGTTTATTATCTCCTGGCATTTGGATCTTTTGCAAAGACCTAGTTTGTAACCCTTCGGATTCTAACATATCTGTCTTCCCCTTTCATGCCTTATATAGAAGAATGGTGCTTCAGTTATAAAACATGCTACAGCAGAGATGGAATAGGTACCGAAGAATAGAAAGGCATGACATATTGACATGTATTCCCTCCATCCGGAAATAAATGGATGGGTCTAGGCGTATTTTAGTTCTAGATACATCCAGTTTTATCCATTTCTGCGACATGTAATCCGGATGGAGGGAGTATGATGTAAGAGCTAGGGATATGACAGGACAACACAGTAAAAAAACACTGAAAACCCACTGCAGAACCAAAGTATTCAAACCCACTAATATGACATAGTACACTCATGCAGCTCAGGATGCAAAACTACTAGGCAGTTTTCCTTACAAAAATCAACATTGTGGCCTTTAATCATACATTTTGCTACAACTAAATTTAGATCAGATAAAGTTTGGATTCATGACGATTAACAAAATACATGCTGATGTAAAAATATAGTGATATACAACAGGTACTTACATCTGCATTGGAGCATAGAGAATTCCTACAAGAATCTTTCCTCACAGACGATACCAGTGCAGAAATTCTTCTATCTGTTAAGCTTATTTTCTAAAAGAGAGATGGGTAAGAAACATGTAGAAAATATGATCAGCATGCTATAAAATTTCATGATGCAAGGATACGCACACGCTTCTTAGAATGGAGTTGACATATTTTTGCTGGACTGGAGCGGACTAGTTCTTTGGCCACTGGAATCTGCTTATTATCAGTAGGAGTTGGGTTTCTCCATGCTGGAGCAGTATCTATAAAAACTGGAGTTGGTTTATTATCTCCTGGCGTTTGGATCTTTTGCAAAGATCTTGTTTGTAACCCTTCAGGTTCTAACATAGTCGGCTTCCCCTTGCATGCCTTGTATAGAAGAATCGTGCTTCAATTATAAAACATGCTACAACAGAGAGATGGAATAGGTACTGAAGAATACAAAGGCATGACATATTGACATGTATTCCCTCCATCCGAAAAAAATGGATGGGTCTAGGCGTATTTCAGTTCTAGATACATCCTTTTTTATCCATTTCGGCAACATGTAATCCGGACGGATGGAGTATGGTGTAAGAGCTAGGGATACGACAGGACAACGCAGTAAAAAAAACACTAGTTGAATGTAAAACTGTATGCTAGCGGAATACATACAGAAAAAACTAAGGCAACATACACGTGTATGATTGGGAAACTAAGATGGTATTGCAACAGAGCACTAGAACAACACTTCAATGTAAAAAAACACGGTATGGTAGACAGATGAAGTACATACTAATGAATAACAATGCATAAGATATTCAGAAGCATGATGTCCAAATTAAGCAGATGGCATTGCGATAGAGTAGAATGACAGTACTTGAATTTGAAAACATGTTATCATGAACTGAATAGGTACTGAAAAACAGGAAGGCATGACATAATTACATGCATGATCAGCATGCTAAGCACATGGCATTGCAACAGAGTACATACACTCCAGGACATTATATGCATGTTGTACCCATATCACGGGCCAAGTTAGAGCAAGGACCTTCTGGGGTGAAGAGCATTCATCATCTTTCTGCAAGTCTTCTTAAGAACTGCCTTTACATGTTCCATCATATTGGGTATCATTGACATCAAGTTTCGGCCTTTACATTGCTCTGTGAGGTTCTTGTGGATATATCAGTGTGTGCAATTATATCTGGCATGCATGGAAGACAACTAGTAGTTATATTTATGTAATGAGTGCCTGTAGGAGACCACATAAATAGTAGGACTGGGGTTAACTAGTAGCAACAAGTATCAAAAACTAAAGGGAGAACATAGATGAAAGCTACAGAATATGTATCGTTGTACTCGAGATTAACTAGATGGCACACAAAAGTATTAAAGAACAACATAGGTAATAATAGAAGTGGTATAATACTATAATCACCAGCCTGTGGGATAGCATTGGCTGATGGATGATAACTATGGAACAGTGTTGCCTAAAGAACAAGTATCTTAGCTGAACTATGGAACAGTGTTAACTCCTGAACAAGACCCGTAAGAGATCAGCATGAATATCCAGTGAAATTTGATAATCTATTTTCCATGCTTAGATGAATAACATAACCATAAATGTTGCACACAAGTAAGATGAGGGTACAACCTATCTGGCCGACATCCATAGGAGTGAGCACCATGTGCTGACTTGTCGATGGCCCTGTAGTTGTTGTGGCTGTCCATGTCGGGCACACACATTTGATGCAGAGAACTGTTGAGTGGGGACTATAGCTCCCTTCTGGTGTATGCTTCCCTTGTTGGAGCAGTTGCGGTGAGCCGAAAGACGGTGTGGCTTAAGATGCAGATAACACATAATGTTAAGAATGACACATCTCTTTGATCTGAAGAAATACACTAAGAGATCAACAGCAAGGTACGAGAGTGGTCACACGTCTATTGACTGAGCACTAAATTGGGATCACATGATTTTATTTTATTTTGGTACTGTTCGATCTACGCCGGATGGCTTGATGGCCGTCTTGTGCCTCCCGGTTGACACTGTTCGGAATCTTCCCCGAAGAGCCAACAACCAACGGCAGAGCAGCCTACCTCCGCTGTCTGTGGCCCCGACCAAAACCCCGCTCCCCGCCCCACCGCACTGCCGTGGTTGCGCCGCCCCTGGGCCAGTCCACAAAGACTCCCCATCATCCAGATCTGGCGGCGGCAGTACCTTCAACCCACGCAACTCTAAGATAGCCATCTAAGCGCTGCTTCCGTGGCGAACTTGCAGCCCCACACCCTTACGTTAGACACCAGCCAACCGGTAGCCTAGGAGCTCCGCCGCCTCGAGGGGTACTGCTTCCCATTGGGAGATTGGCCCAGAATAAAAATTCAGATAACTGATGCCTAAATAAAGTGATTTGAGATGAGGGAGCGGCCTATCTGGCGGCATGGTGAAGTAGGCAGGTCCAGCTGTCAAGTCAGTGAGGCCGGCGCGGTTGCGGTGGCAACCGGCAGCAGGGAAACAGCGATGTCGCCACGGTCGATGGCTACGGGGAAGCAGCGCCGGGACTCTGGACGGATCCAATTTGGAGCCGCTCCGGCGCCATGAAGAACGGCAGGGGTTAATCGGCTCCGGTATGGTTCACGCGGTCGTCGTCGAGGCAGCTCCAGCTGCACGGAGTAAGAGGCACACGACCTAGTGCACGACGGCAAATGGACAGCGTCTCCGACATTAGGGAGGAGGGTGGCTATGAAATTGGTGCGGTGGGGGCGCCATGGAGGAGGTGCTGAGGTTTCGCGGCTCGGGAGAAGGGAGCTTACGGGGAGAAGGTGATTTGGCGCCCACGAGGTATGAATGGGGGGGGATTGTGAGGGGAGTGGAACCATGTCTTACGGATGCATTTGTCTGAAATGTGAGGGGGAGTTACAGTTCTACCCCTGCCTTTAGGCTTCTCAGCTTGGGTCTGTGTACTGAGGGTCAGGGATAGTGGAGTAACTTTACTTCTCCCCAAATAGTGGGCGTAGCGATTTCGGGCGAGGACGGCGTGTTTTGAAATATAGTGGGCACGAGCGATTTCGGGCGAGGACAGTGTGTTTTGAAATAGTGGGCGCGAGCTATTTCGGGCGAGGAGAGCATGTTTTGCCGACCATGGTTTATGAATTATTCGACACATGTCATTTCGGCCGAGGAGAAGGCACGTTTGGATGAAGTTACGAACATACCCTCGATGTACAACGGGCCAATTGGTGCGTGTCCCACATAGGCCGATAATTTCACGTGTCCCATTTATTTGCTCGGGCGAATTCCACCGAGCAGAGGATGTTTAACGGTTCGTTCAAATTTTGGGAGAACGAGCATCCATGTCTACCTTACCAAGTCGATTCGAATCAAATTTTGAAATATTAGCTTGCCGCTTCTTTTTTAGATGAAGAGATGATGCTCGGGAGTAATGTGTTTTTACATGCTCGTTGCTAGCGATTTACTATATGACAAATAGTTGACCCACTCAAAAACGGGAATCAAACCCAAAATGAAATATCTCGATTCAATGAAATAGCTCGTTCACTAGGTCAAAATAGTGAACTAAATCCAAAATTGAAAACACCTCAATTGAGTAGCATGTTGTATAGTATTATAGTACTCCATGAACATGTTGAAATTCAAATTAATGAACTTGTTTGATATACGCATATATCCATTCATGTGTGGATTGCAGACAACATGTTCTCCAATTTAAATATTTGAATGCAAGTTTATATCGAAACATGGTTTATATCAGTCTTTAATGCATAAAACGCGACCTCCCCTCTCCCGGACTCCTGCTCTCTCTCTCTCACTCTCTCAATCTTCAATTCTGTCGCACGCATCTGACACACAAACCTTGTTGGTCCCTCTCCCTTTCTCTCTCTCTCTTTCTCTCTCTCTCTCTCTCTCTCTCTCTCTCTCTCTCTCTCTCTCTCTCTTCGTGTGTGTGGGGGGGCTCTTTCTTGTTCGCATGCATATATACTCCATCTATAGGTCTCTCTCGCACACTATGTATGATACTCTAGTCCAAGCTAGATATCTTGGGTGCACTCATCGTACACACAAATTCCTTGGCTCGTTGCCCATAACTCTCTCACGCACCACTCTGTCGTCTCGGAGCTCTTCCCCCTCTCTCTCTCAAACTCTACATCTACATGGGTCACACATACACATGCATATCTCACTCGCACTCGATAGGCCCATCTAAAACTCTATCTCTCTCCCTCGTTCTCTCTCCATCTCACACGCACACACACACAATCTCATGCCTAGCTAGCCAAGTATGATGGTCTCTCACTCAATTGTAGGCACACGCAGTCCCCCCTATATGTATATGACTAGCTAATCTTAGTCTCCATCACAAACATGTGCATGGTCTATCTCGATTTCTCTCAGGCCATCTTTCTATCGTGCACGCACCTCCCTCGAAATCCCACCCATATAGTCCCCTCACGATCTCGAGGGGATCTCTCTATCACAAACACACCCTCTCTCCCTCCCCATGCATCCATGTTCTCCATGTGTCCCTCTCGACCTTTGCTCCTTGTTGGCCATACCTCTATTGGACATGTGCTATAGGGGTGTCTCTCTCCATTGCAAACAATCACACACAAGCTATCTTCGTGTATCTCCTCACCTGGCTTTTCTATCTCGGAGATGCATGCATGATATGTTCGCATAAGAAACGAAAAAAACACTCTCTCTCTAATTTATCGTTTGTTGTCACTTTCTCACACACAGACTCTTTTTGCACACTTACTCATTCTCCTTCACACGCACTTGATCTCTCTCGACTTAGGCACTCTCCTCGGTCCATAGCGTATAGATTTATTGAAAAGTCAAACATCACAAAGTTTGACCATGTACATGGAGAAAAAAAATTACATCTAGAACGGCAAACATATGCCAATAAATTCACCATGAGATGTAGTTTTGTATGATGTATCTTTGGTATTGTAGATACAAATAACATTTGCGTAAACCTGATCAAAGTTTCCAAAGTTTGACTTCTAAAAAATTTACATGCACTGCATTGTCGAGCAGATGGAATATCTCTTTCCCCCTCTCAGCTATCTGACGCACCATTCAGCCTTATCGAGGCTCCTCAATCTCTCTCAAACTTTATATCTCCCTGGTTCACACATACACATGTCTCACTCGCGCTATACATATAGACCCATCCAACACTCTCCGCCCTTGTTCTCTCTTTATGTGACACGCACCCCCCTAAGTACCATAATCCCTCACTCCATCATAGGTGCAAGCACTCCTTCCCCTAAGTATGATTATCTCTCACTAGCCTTCAAGAACACATGTATTGTCTCCTTCCATCCATACGTCTATCTCGATATCTCTCGGGGTATCTTCTATCGCGCACACACCTTGTCACTCGATCTCCCACCCATGTAGTCCCATCACGATCTCCAGGGGATCTCTCTATGACAAACATACACTCTCTCCTCCCCATGTCTGCATTTTCTCCACACGTCTCTCTCGACCTCTCTCCCTTGTTTGTCAGACCCCTCTTGGCCACGTGCTAGGGGTCTTTCTCTCTCGGTTGCAAACAAACACACACTATCTCCTCACCTTGCTTCCGTTGTCGAAGATGCATGTGTGATATGTTTGCATAAGACACACACGCTTTTTCTCTACTTCTATCGTGTGTTGTCCATGTCTCTTTCACACACACACACACACACACACACACTTTTTCACTCACTCTTTCTATTTCTCTCTCTCTATCTCTCTCTCTCTCTCTCTCTCTCTAGTTAGGGACTCTGTCACGTCCATAAGCATATGGATGTTTTGAAAAGTCAAACCTCAGAAAAGTTTGACCAGGTATATGTGCAGAAAAACATTTACATCTGGAACAATCATTAGATTCATCACAACATGTACTTACTTCATACTATCATTTATTTTTGGTATTGTAGATATAAGTAATTTCTTTATAAAGTTGGTCACAGTGTTAAAAGTTTTACTTTAAAAAAAATGTTGGAACTACATTATCGAACGGAGGGAGTAGCTCTTTCTCCTCTCTGCTATCTCTCAGGGGCCTCCCCTCACACTCAAACCCTCTATACCGACGGATTATACGCTCACGGTGTCAGCGTATAGCTCCGTATATTATTTAGTTGACTGGTCAACCAGTCCACATGCTACCTTGTCAGCTCATGTTTTGTATCTTTGTGTGCTGGCCCATGTGGCAGTGGGTGAAAATAAGTAAAGTAGCGGCCCATCTGACACGCGGTGAAGTAAACAAAGTTGAAACCACTCGGGATAGTTCCCCGCATGCTAGTAAATTGAGGGCACATTGAGGACACACTTCTTCCATGTGAAGGACGCACTCACACACAATTCACCACTGTGCAGCGGCATGCACGGAAGGACGCACTCGTGCACACCCAGCACACAACACACACCAGCACACGTGTACACCGGCGTCGCCAACAAGCGGAGGCGGCTCGAGCCAAAACCGCATCCGGTGATCCTGGACTTCATCAGCAGCCTCCCCGACGACATGCTTCTTGTCATCATCGGCCTCCTCCCCGCCAAATCTGCCGTGCGGACCGCCCTGCTCTCCTAGCGGTGGCGCCCCCTCTGGCGCCGCGTCCCCCTCAACCTCACCGTCGACAGCTGCCTCTGCAACAGGGATTGCAAACGCATGGTCGCAGTCTCCAAGATCCTTTCATCGCACCCTGGGCCAGCCAGATGCCTTGACATCCGCATGTTCAGTACCAACTGCAAGGTCCAACCCAAGTTCGACGAGTGGTTCTTATCCCCCGACCTAGATCAGCTCGAGCAACTCGGGTTTGAAGCTGGACGATGTCGCTCTCTGCCGCCGTCCACGCTCCGCCTCATGCCAACGCTGCACCACGCCAGCTTCATGTGACACTCCAAAATTTTTGTGGGTTTTGTTTTCAAAAAAAAAGAACCTTGTCTTATTTGAAGTCAGTCTTTTAACTTCTTTAAAAAGGAAACCTTTTGGTTTTGGGTTTTCATTTGATTTTAATTCATCCTTGTTTGCCAAGATCCTTATGGTAAAACTCCCCTCAAAACCTTTGGAACAACCCAAACATTCTGTCCCAACCAATGAAATCCATTTTTGGATTTTATTTCAATTATTTTCTCTGTCCAAATAATTCTGCCTATTTCTTTTGAGCCTAAGTGATTTGCAAAGCAAGTACCCTAATGCTTTGGATTTTTAACCTCAACTCAACTCCCCTGGATAGTCCTTTGTACCCACAACCCAGAACCATCTTGATCCACTCTTACTGTTTTCAAATAATTCAAATTTCACTCACTGTAAGTTTGGACCAGATTTGCCAAATTTGGTGAAATTCATACCTACACTTCTCCAAAAATTCTATAAAAATTCAGGCAACCTCTAGTTGCAATGAGAGACCACTCCACCAAAGATCAGCTCAAGGAAAAATCCCTACATGCCTGGATCATTCTGTCGAACACCTTGCATGCACTGTCTTCCTTGCACTTTCAGAAAATTCAGTTAAGTTCAGACTTCAGTGTCGATCTTCGTCAGTGATGCAGTCACATGCTCACAGTGCACTTGGCACGTTGCTCACGGCCTAACTTGCTTGTCCGGAGCCTCACACGCGCGCTTGGCGTGTTCCTGGCGTTGGTGGCACCTTGGCCCGCCTGCGCCGGCATGTCTTGCAGCGGCCGAATCACCGTAGCGGCCGACAGATGGCAGAACGGCGGCGCAACGCCGTTCGGCGCCGCCCAAACCCCCTGGTGGCTCCGCGTGGCCATATTCTTGCCAGCGCATGCATGTGGCACCGTCGCCGTGTTGCTGGCGCCAGACAGCGCGCTCGCGCCGACAGTTCAGGCCGCGCCGTCCGTCCGCCGAGCCCAGCCTAAGCTTCGAGCCCGGCTCGTTTAACGCTGAACAGAACGGTGAACATCCATGACGGCGATCAGCTCCTAAAACCCCCGACCGATGCCCTGCGCCACCGTAAGCCACGGAGAACCCGTTCTCGGCCACCACCTCGGACCGCCTATAAAAAGGGCTCCCGAGCTCTCCCTCGAGCACACACCATCCCTGCACCACACCAGCACCCCACCAGGCCACCAGGAGGACGCCGAGGAGGTCTCCTCCCCCAACTCCGGCCGCCCCGTTCCACCTCGGCCTCCACCTCGATTCACTCTGGTGAGGCCGTCTCCGGTGCCCAAACCCCGTCAGCTACCCCCTCTAGCTACCAGAGGTCTAACCCCCTCGTCAATTTGAACCTTGCAGCCCTCTCCGTGAACTCCATCTCGTCTCAACCGCCGTCCGCCGGAGCAAGAGCCGCCGTCGACACAAGATTGGCGGCGACCACTTCCACCTCCTCGACGCGGAATGGTGCCACGAACACAGAGGTACTCCCGATCCCCCCGCCGCCGTGGATCGCCTTGCACACCACCGCACCCTCGGCGCCGTCGCGCTGCTTTTGATTTTCAAACCGACGGTGGAGCCCACCGTCGCCTCTCGCTTTTCTAAAACGAACCGTTTTCTGAAGGCGTCTTTCGCCAGAGTACGCTTTCCCTCTGGGCCGGCGTATTTTCAATCAGGTTGTTTTCTATTTTTATAAGTGAGCCCCTGGAAACTTTCTGTTTCATCACAGATAGGTCCTTGGGTTAAAACCTTTATAACTTTTTAACAGAAAGGAATTTTCGAGTGATTCTTATTCTGTCCTCTTCAAATTTCTGTCTAGTTTTTTATCATATTTACTTGAAAAATATTTGGATCAACTTTCTATACCCCACGGTATTTACGATAGCGCGTGTATTTTTTGTGTACTGTAGATACCGAAGGTGGTGAAGGAGACGCGAACTTTGCCGAACTAGGCCCCGACTACTCCGAGCCAGGCAAGCATGTTTGAACTTTTGATATGATGAGTGTCTTGGCATGTTTGCATTAAATAGTTTCATGACATGTTCATAAGCATCCCGATAAATTTTGTTTCATGAAAAGCTGAGACAAGTGAGTTACGGAAATCCATGGGTTCATGGAAATGAGGTTGCATGGCCACGTGGTGGCATGAAGATGGCTAAGATGGTAGTGTGGTAGCATGCCAGTCTTAGGCCAGTATGTTTGTTGACTCCGGTATCAACTCCCGTTCATTTCCCTTTCCGTACTGCCACATGTTTCCCGCAAGGGATATGGTTTAGTAAGATGTAAACCACTTCCTGGTACACACCAAATGGAGAGGCCGGGATGAAGGTTCCATGGCCCTGTATTAAAGCCTTTCATCCGGTCAGGGGGCATGGGTGTTTCGGTTGGGACCGAGAGGGGGCACCCTTAGAGCTGCAGATATAAATTTGATCCCATGCTATTCGAGTGTGTGATCTCCCCGTCTCAAAGTTTTTCTTGAACGCTGTCAAGGGTGATTCCTGGCAACGTGAAGTGGGATGGGTGTGTACTGGTTAAGTTGTGTTTCTTCCGAAATACCATAAACGGAACTAGTCCCTCGTGACTATGTAAATCCGTTGGCTGTGGGTATTTTAGTACAAACTCTGCAGAGTCAACTCCCCATTACAACATCCTATCCATGACCCTGTTCCGGGTCCTCTTTATCTTGTCAATTGTCAGTCTTGATGGCAAGAACCCCGGTAAGCTAAAGGAGTGTGAAGTTTGGTTAATGTTGTGTCTTGTGAAGGACTAACCATTAACCATCCTGTGTGGAATATTTTTCTGTGTACATTAACCCTCACATGTTATGACAATGAACTATAAGCCCTTTATGTGACGTTGCTCAGAAGTCCGACTGCGGCGTTGTTATTATTTATTTTGTTATAAGCCCTTTATATGACGTCGCTCAGACGTCCGACTGCGGTGTTGTTATTATTTATTTTGTTATAAGCCCTTTATGTGACGTCGCTCAGACGTCCGACTGCGGCGTTGTTATTATTTATTTTGTTATAAGCCCTTTATGTGACGTCGCTCAGACGTCCGACTGCGGCATTGTTATTATTTATTTTGTTATAAGCCCTTTATGTGACGTCGCTCAGACGTCCGACTGCGGCATTGTTATTATTTATTTTGTTATAAGCCCTTTATGTGACGTCGCTCAGACGTCCGACTGCAGCGTTGTTATTATTTATTTCTGTTATAAGCCCTTTATGTGACGTCGCTCAGACGTCCGACTGCGGCATTGTTGTTATTTATTATAAGCCCTTTATGTGACGTCGCTCAGACGTCCGACTGCGGCATTGTTATTATTTATTTTGCTCTAAGCCCTTTATGTGGTGTCGCCTAGACGCCCGACTGCGACATGTTTTATTTATCTATCTTCCTTTCGAGGCATCGCTTCAGACACCCGATTGGGTTTATGTTTATTTCTTTGGGTTTTCGAGCGGACTACCGCCGACTCCCATTTTTCCTGACTTGTCTTTATGAATTAAATGTGCCCTTGTTAAAATACTCATGACGCATTCATGCATGCATTTGTTATATCTTTTGTCCAAACTGTCTTGCGAGTACATTCAAAGTACTCACCTGGCTTGTTGATTTGGCCAGATGCTGACGAAGGCGATCTCATGGATGAGGAGTTCGATAGCGAGTCCGACGCTTAGAGGAGTCGGTCGGTCTCGTCGACCTGGTTTTGGTCACTGTTTATAACCGCTTCCGCTACCTAAATAAAATTCATCGAGCCTCACCCCGACGCTTGATGAGCCACCAGTGTAGTAGTAATGCTACCCACTCCACTGTGTTACTCCACCCAACCATTGTTATCTCGAGTCAGTAGTATTGCCACCCCACCATTGTGCCATATCCGCCATATGTATAATTATTGGCGTGCTTGTAATAATTGTTGAGCGACTTCAGCTCAACCCCCTGTAATATATTAATGCTACTGGTTTATTGTACCAAAGTTTTGTCTACCAGTGAGGAGGATTTTCCTCACACTGGACATCACAATATCGGTCTTTCAATAAATATTTTTATTGAAAAACCGGTCGTGACAAGCTTGGTATCGAGCCAGCTGGTCAGAGGAAGCCACTAGGTGCGATCGCTAATCGGATATTAGCAAAAATAGAGCTATTTATTATTTTTGCAAATGTAGTCATTTTCGACGACCAAGATAAATTTATGATCTGACCACTTAGAATTTTTGCCTACTTTTGTAGATGGCCGACAACAACTGCGAGTCTCAGGTGTTCGCCAACGAGCCCGATGGGTTTGTCAAGCTTCTCACCTTCGTCGTTCAAGTGGCGATGGGGCCATCCGTGCGCCCCGTCTTCTCACTCTATCAGCACAAGGTCAACGACGGTCTGACCATGCACCAGGCTGCGGTGCAATTCAAGGGAGGGAGTCTTGAGCTACGTCGCTTCCGGTACTTGGGGAGAGCCATGCCTACTGAGAGGCATGCTATGCAGATGGCAGCCCATGAGGCAATAGCTCGTCTCAGGGAAGACCTTCCATCGATGAAGAATCGTCGTTACCGCTACCTTCCATGTCACGTGCCATACGCCTGTCACTACTCATACTCTTGCCCCAGAGGAGAGCGAGATGAGGCTTTTGAGATGCTCGTCGGGTATCTCCGAGCTCTGGAGGCAGCCTTCGACACCTGGTGGGCGACCTGCGTGGCTGCCGCATGGACTCGATCCATGGCTGTGCCGCCAACAGGAGGGAGCTTCTGCACACCGCACCACCACTGACGTTCGTCTCGTCCTCAGCATCTTATGCACCGACCACTCGCGCCATTCCTCGTCGCCTGCCTTCCACCGAGGAATTCAACCAAGCCATTGCACCCACTTCAGTTCGCTCTGCGCCACCCACTGCGCCCACACCTGTACGTGTTGCTCCATATAGGGCACCCGTTCCATCTGCTCAGCGCAGCGCTACCCGTCTGGAGCCTATTAGCGAGGAGGAAGTCAAGTCCCCACCCTCACTGCATCTCACCCTTGGCAGGGCAAAGGAGGTCCTCAACATTTCCTCCGACTAAGTGCGTTTAATCGCCATGCGATGTACCGACTTGTATGATATGTACATAGGTTGTGAGTAGTAGCCTGTTTGCGCATCATGTAGGAGCTGGAGAAGTGCACTAGCCTAAATAACATGTCAGGAATATGTACGCATATCCTGAGTGATGTATTGTATAATTACCACCTGCCTGTAAGATATGTATGAGCAGTCCTTCTCCATGCGCAAACGATGTTTTATTTCAAAAAAAATATATCCTGGAGTGTCCTTTTGGTTTTGTTTGTCCTTGTGCATTTATTTTCGCGATTCGGTTTCTTTTCTTATGAGTTTTGCAAAATGTATCCCTAGAGTGAAACATGTCTCGTCCCTGGACGCGCTCCATGCCAGCTCCGCCAGAGGAAAATTATGATGCACAACACAGCAAAAATTTCACACAGGGACAGTCGAGCCAACAGGGCAGTGAATCGGCACTTTCACAAATGTGCCGCCTTTATGAGCAGAGTCAGCAACAGCATCAGGAATTAATGAATCATGTCATCACTATGGGAAATTGCCCCGGACAATTTCAGCAGCAATCCAAGTTGTCTGAGCTACAGAAGACGTGTCCCCAAACATTTTCTCATACTGACAAACCTCTTGAGGGCGAAGACTGGCTTCGAAACATGGAGAGAAGATTAATTATTGCCAAGTGTTCAGACCAGGAAAAAGTGCTATATGCACCCCACTATCTGACAGGAGCAGCTGCATCATGGTGGGAGAATTTCCTACACATGCACCCCAACGAGAATAATATAACTTGGGACGATTTTAAGGAAGGTTTTCGTGGGGCGCATATTCCTAAAATCCTTATGAAAATCAAGAAGAGAGAATTCGATGATCTCAAGCAAAGGACCATGACAGTGTCAGAATACAACGGACAATTTACACTGTTATCTCGCTACGCCAATGAGGAGCGTATGACTGAAAGTAAGAAGATGGAGAAATTCTTGGACGGCCTGGCGCCCGCACTTAAATGCCAACTGGTCGTACACACTTTTCCAGATCTCAAGACACTAGTGGATAAGGCCATTACCTTGGAAAATGAGAGGCGCAGCCTGGAAGATTTCGCAAGCGAAAAAGGGACCAGAAAAATCATGATCGCAATCCTCGAAGCAAGGCGAATTTTCAGAAAGGTGATGCACACAAAACCCGACAAATGTCTCACGACCAGTCCAGAATTTCCATGCCAGAGATAAAGAGTTCGCATATCGCCCAGGCAGAACCTGCTACGCTTGTGGGGAAGAAGGGCACTATGCCAAACAGTGCCCCAAGCCAAGGAACTCGACCCCGAAGCCAAACAACGGTGGCAATAATTCAGCGCCCAAGCGCAACAATTTCAACCCCAACAATAATCACAGGAAGGGTCACCTGAACCACGTGACCAGAGAGGAAGCACAGAATGCCCCGTATATCGTTACTCAGTGCGTTTCACATCAACACAATACCTGCCACGGTTTTGTTTGATTCTGGAGCTTCTCACTCGTTCGTTTTGAAAAGTTTTGCTTTGTAAAATAATTGTTCGATTCTTCCCTTGGAAAAATCAATGGTCGTCAAGTCCCCTGGGATTAAGCAAGTCACCCAGAGTTACTGCCAAGGTGTGACAATTGAGTTTGAAGGATTGGAATTTCACGCCAACCTTATTGTATTAGAAAATAAAGGGCTGGACGTCATCTTAGGGATGGATTGGTTGACCACCAACAAAGGTTTTATTGACTGTTTCAACAGGACCGTAATCCTCACCCATCACCACGGGAAGACAATAAAAGTCTCGGCCAAAGAGAGGAAAATATCCCGGCAACCAAGATTGAATAAGGTGGATATTTCTGAATTAAGCAAGGTTCCAGTGGTATGTGAATTTCCAGATGTATTTCCTGAAGAGCTGCCAGGTATGCCACCAGACCGAGAAATAGAATTCAGCATTGAGCTAGCACCAGGAACTACTCCCATATACAAGAAACCATATAGAATGGCACCATCCGAATTAGTAGAATTGAAGAAACAAATAAAGGAATTATTGGACAAAGGGTATATACGAGCCAGCTCCTCACCTTGGGGTTCACCAATATTATTTGCCAAAAAGAAGGATGGCACACTGAGATTGTGTATCGATTATCGAGCACTTAACATGGTCACAATCAAGAGCAAGTATCCCATGAGAACATCGATGTACAACCAGACCTCACCTATCGGGAACACCCAGTGAAAATATTGGAAGAATCTGAAAGGAGAACCAGACAGAAAACCATCAAATTTTTCAGAGTTCAGTGGAGCAATCACACCGAGAGTGAAGCCACTTGGGAAAGAGAGGATTTCCTTCGGACAGAGCACCCACACCTGTTTAAGGATCAGCAGAAATCTCGGGGACGAGATTTTTCCTAAGGGGGTAGGTGCTGTGACACTCCAAAATTTTTGTGGGTTTTGTTTTCAAAAAAAAAGAACCTTGTCTTATTTGAAGTCAGTCTTTTAACTTCTTTAAAAAGGAAACCTTTTGGTTTTGGGTTTTCATTTGATTTTAATTCATCCTTGTTTGCCAAGATCCTTATGGTAAAACTCCCCTCAAAACCTTTGGAACAACCCAAACATTCTGTCCCAACCAATGAAATCCATTTTTGGATTTTATTTCAATTATTTTCTCTGTCCAAATAATTCTGCCTATTTCTTTTGAGCCTAAGTGATTTGCAAAGCAAGTACCCTAATGCTTTGGATTTTTAACCTCAACTCAACTCCCCTGGATAGTCCTTTGTACCCACAACCCAGAACCATCTTGATCCACTCTTACTGTTTTCAAATAATTCAAATTTCACTCACTGTAAGTTTGGACCAGATTTGCCAAATTTGGTGAAATTCATACCTACACTTCTCCAAAATTTATAAAATTCAGGCAACCTCTAGTTGCAATGAGAGACCACTCCACCAAAGATCAGCTCAATGAAAAATCCCTACATGCTCGGATCATTACGTCGAACACCTTGCATGCCTCGCCTTCTTGCACTTTCGTAAAATTCGATTAAGTTCGGACTTGATGTTGATCTTCGTCAGTGATGCAGTCACATGCTCACAGTGCACTTGGCACGTTGCTCATGGCCTAACTTGCTTGTCCGGAGCCTCACACGCGCGCTTGGCGCGTTCCTGGCGTCGGTGGCACCTTGGCCCGCCTGCTCCGGCGTGTCTTGCGGCGGCCAAATCACCGTAGCGGCCGACAGAGGGCAGAACGGCGGCGCAACGCCGTTCGGCGCCGCCCAAACCCCCTGGTGGCTCCGCGTGGCCATATTCTTGCCAGCGCACGCATGTGGCACCGTCGCCGTGGCGCGGTGCGCACAGAGCGCGCTCTCTGCCGCCGACGGGCCCGCGCCGTCCCGTCCCGTCGAGCCCAGCCTAAGCTTCGAGCCCCGGCTCGTTTAACGCCTGAACAGAACCAGTGAACATCCATGACGGCGATCAGCTCCTAAAACCCCCGACCGATGCCCTGCGCCACCGTAAGCTTCGCCGGAGAACCCCGTTCTCGGCCACCACCTCGGACCGCCTATAAAAAGGGCTCCCGAGCTCGCCCTTGAGCACACACCATCCCTGCACTACACCAGCACCCCACCAGGCCACCAGGAGGACGTCGAGGAGTTCTCCTCCCCCAACTCCGGCCGCCCCGTTCCGCCTCGGCCTCCACCTCGATTCACTCCGGTGAGGCCGTCTCCAGTGCCCAAACCCCGTCAGCTACCCCCTCTAGCTACCAGAGGTCTAACCCCCTCGTCAATTTGAACCTTGCAGCCCTCTCCGGCGAACTCCATCCTCGTCCGAACCGCCGTCCGCCGGAGCAAGGGCCGCCGTCGACCAAGATGCTACCGGCGACCACTTCCACCTCCCTCGAGGCGGAATGGTGCCTGAACACAGAGGTACTCCCGATCCCCCCCGCCGTGGATCGCCGCCTGGCACCACCGCACCCCTCGGGCGCCGTCGCGCTCTGTTTTGATTTTCAAACCTGACAGGTGGAGCCCACCCGTCAGCCTCTCTGCCTTTTCTAAAACGAACCGTTTTCTGAAGGCGTCTTTCGCCAGAGTACGCTTTCCCTCTGGGCCGGCGTATTTTCAATCGGGTCGTTTTCTATTTTTATAAGTGAGCCCCTGGAAACTTTCTGTTTCATCACAGATAGGTCCTTGGCTTAAAACCTTTATAACTTTTTAACAGAAAGGAATTTTTGAGTGATTCTTATTCTGTCCTCTTCAAATTTCTGTCTAGTTTTTTATCATATTTATTTGAAAAATATTTGGATCAACTTTCTGTACCCCACGGTATTTACGATAGCGCGTGTATTTTTTGTGTACCGTAGATACCGAAGGTGGTGAAGGAGACGCGAACTTCGCCGAACTAGGCCCCGACTACTCCGAGCCAGGCAAGCATGTTTGAACTTTTGATATGATGAGTGTCTTGGCATGTTTGCATTAAATAGTTTCATGACATGTTCATAAGCATCCCGATAAATTTTGTTTCATGAAAAGCTGAGACAAGTGAGTTACAGAAATCCATGGGTTCATGGAAATGAGGTTGCATGGCCACGTGGTGGCATGAAGATGGCTAAGATGGTAGTGTGGTAGCATGCCAGTCTTAGGCCACATGTTTCCCGCAAGGGATATGGTTTAGTAAGATGTAAACCACTTCCCGGTACACACCAAATGGAGAGTCCGGGATGAAGGTTCCATGGCCCTGGATTAAAGCCTTTCATCCGGTCAGGGGGCATGGGTGTTTCCGGTTGGGACCGAGAGGGGGCACCCTTAGAGCGCCAGATATAAATTTGATCCCATGCTATTCGAGTGTGTGATCTCCCCGTCTCAAAGTTTTTCTTGAACGCTGTCAAGGGTGATTCCTGGCAACGTGAAGTGGGATGGGTGTGTACTGGTTAAGTTGTGTTTCTTCCGAAATACCATAAACGGAACTGGTCCCTCGTGACTACGTAAATCCGTTGGCTGTGCGTATTTTAGTACAAACTCTGCAGAGTCAACTCCCCATTACAACATCCTATCCATGACCCTGTTCCGGGTCCTCTTTATCTTGTCAATTGTCAGTCTTGATGGCAACAACCCCGGTAAGCTAAAGGAGTGTGAAGTTTGGTTAATGTTGTGTCTTGTGAAGGACTAACCATTAACCATCCTGTGGAATATTTTTACGTGTACATTAACCTCACATGTTATGACAATGAACTATAAGCCCTTTATGTGACGTCGCCGACGTCCGATCGCGCGCGTTGTTATTATTTATTTTGTTATAAGCCCTTTATGTGACGTCGCTCGACGTCCGATCGCGCGTTGTTATTATTTATTTTGTTATAAGCCCTTTATGTGGCGTCGCCGACGTCCGATCGCGGGCGTTGTTATTATTTATTTTGTTATAAGCCCTTTATGTGACGTCGCTCAGACGTCCGACTGAGGCATTGTTATTATTTATTTTGTTATAAGCCCTTTATGTGACGTCGCTCAGACGTCCGACTGCGGCATTGTTATTATTTATTTTGTTATAAGCCCTTTATGTGACGTCGCTCAGACGTCCGACTGCGGCGTTGTTATTATTTATTTCTGTTATAAGCCCTTTATGTGACGTCGCTCAGACGTCCGACTGCGGCATTGTTGTTATTTATTATAAGCCCTTTATGTGACGTCGCTCAGACGTCCGACTGCGGCATTGTTATTATTTATTTTGCTCTAAGCCCTTTATGTGGTGTCGCCTAGACGCCCGACTGCGGCATGTTTTATTTATCTATCTTCCTTTCGAGGCGTCGCTTCAGACACCCGATTGGGTTTACGTTTATTTCTTTGGGTTTTCGAGCGGACTACCGCCGACTCCCATTTTTCCTGACTTGTCTTTATGAATTAAATGTGCCCTTGTTAAAATACTCATGACGCATTCATGCATGCATTTGTTATATCTCTTGTCCGAACTGTCTTGCAAGTACATTCAAAGTACTCACCTGGCTTGTTGATTTGGCCAGATGCTGACGAAGGCGATCTCATGGATGAGGAGTTCGATAGCGAGTCCGACGCTTAGAGGAGTCCCAGTCAGTCTCGTGCGACCCTGGTTTTGGTCACTGTTTATAACCGCTTCCGCTACCTAAATAAAATTCATCGAGCCTCACCCCGACGCTCGATGAGCCACCAGTGTAGTAGTAATGCTACCCACTCCACTGTGTTACTCCACCCAACCATTGTTATCTCGAGTCAGTAGTATTGCCACCCCACCATTGTGCCATATCCGCCATATGTATAATTATTAGTGTGCTTGTAATAATTGTTGAGCGACTTCAGCTCAACCCCCTGTAATATATTAATGCTACTGGTTTATTGTACCAAAGTTTTGTCTACCAGTGAGGAGGATTTTCCTCACACTGGACATCACAAGATCGGTCTTTCAATAAATATTTTTATTGAAAAACCGGTCGTGACACTTCAGCTCCTGCTATCTTCCCCAGATTAATGTCGCGCCTGCCCTTCTTCTCCCTCAACTCAAGCAGCTTGACCTCTTTTGACGTTGTCATCTCGAAGAAGGCTATGGAGCACGTGCTCTGCAACTGTATTTCACTTGAGTACCTTCATCTTGAGCAGATCCACGGGTTCATTAGCCTCCACATCGCCTCGACGAATCTCCGATGGATTTATGTGTCTTGCTGGCCCGGCAACAAGACATCAATTGGGAAGAGATCACTCCAGATGTTCCACGTTATGTTCATTGAGAATGCGCCTTTCCTTGAGAGATTTCTTGTATCGGATCTAGAAGGTCCAACAAAAATCAGGATCATTGACGCTCCGAAATTGGCAGCATTGGTGTACTCGTCTGCCAAATTCTCCGAACTCTTAATTGGATCCGTAATCATTCAGGTACAACACTCATCTTCTTCTCCGTCTTCTTGAAATTCACATTTTTAAATTTCTTCTTGACGTATTTACGACCGTCTTCCAGAAAATGATTCCCACAAGCTTGACCCAATCTATGCGCACAGTGAAGATCTTGGCAATAAAATCTATCGGCCCCAATCTGTATCAAGTTGTTGGATTCCTTACGTGCTTTTCGTGCACGGAGAAGCTACTCATCGAGGTGAAACTTATTTCCTATTAGTAAATGGTAATCACAATGTAGCTCAATTTTTTCGTAATATTCCCAAATTACGATGATAAGTGTAGTGTTCAAAACTGCATCTACGCACTGCACTGAAAGAAATGTTTTTAGTATTTTTTTCTCACGTGATCACCTGCGTCATTTTTTTGTTCTACTACTATAGTAGCCTAGGCTAGTCATAGTGGAGTAACTTAGACTACTCCTGTAACTCTATGGTTACCCAAAGAGCAAGTACTACCTTCGTCCTGGTTTACTCTTCCTATTTTGTAGTATCAAAATTTGGCCATAGATTTAACTGACAAAATGTTAATGCATGTCACTAAGAACTATATCGTTGGATTCATAATTGAACATAATTTCAAATGGTGTAATTTTTAGTGACATGCATTGGCATTTTCTTAGGTAAATCTATGGTCAAAATTTTATACTAAATACGAGGTAGTACTCCCTCCGTCCCAAAATTCTTGTCTTACATTTGTTTAGATACGGATGTATCTAACACTAAAATATAACTAGATACACCCGTATTTAGACAAATTTAAGATAAGAATTTTGGGACGGAGGGAGTACAAAAGTGGGCTATAATGGCCCTCCACAATGTAGGCCAAAACATGTGCCAAATTCACTTGTGATGCATTTGGCATCGATGCCCCTCCATTGCTCACTTGGTGCCCCCAATCTGGATCACCTACTTTGCTCCGGTGCCAAATTAACTCACGCAATGAAAAAACACTTGCATGGGAGAGAGAGAGAGGACTGGGGCAATAAAAAACACTTGTTTGGGAGAGTGAGAGGCTGGTGTAGTTGGTTTGATTGATTTGTTTATACATGTGGGTCTGTGTGCACAATGGTGCAAACTCTCTCACATCGTGAGAGCGGTGCCAAAATCTTTTGATTTGACATCGATGCGTATTATGTGGCATACTTTTGCAAAATATGGCATCGGCCACATAGTGGAAGGCAACAAATGCCCAAGCTCTTCACGTGCTCCTAGGTAAATGAGAGGATACAGAAAGAGTGAGAGAGAGAGAGAGAGTGAACAACATCACTAGCCAGCCAACCCTATCGTATGAGCGAATGATATTGGTACCTCTTGGTGACACAACAATCTTATATAACCAGCTGCTCTAATATGTTCTCTTCTTTTGCAGATAAAAAAAGACCCAAAAGTGAAAAATGTGTTGCACTATAACAATCTCATCGAATGCCTTGATCTCCATCTTATAGAACTTGATTTGATCGACTACCCAGGTAGCACATCTGAGATTAAATTGGCTAGGTTCTTTATTCTGGAGGCAAGTGTGCTCAAGGTAATGAGGTTTGGCGTTCTCTGGCGCAACAATGAATGGCGTGCTGATCACCGCAAGCGTCTAAGCCTAAATGACAAAGTCTCCGCCGAAGCTGAATTTGTTTTTGAAACATCAAGTGGCCAGAGACTCGAAAACTTATTTGCCCATTAGTGACTTGTCAGGGTGGTGAATTTTAGTTTGTAAGATAATGTTGCATCCACCTAAAGTAATGGAAGTTCTTATGTAAACTTCCTAGTAATTCCCTCTTAGTAGGTGCAGCATTACTCCTAACATTTGTAATATCAGTTTGAAACTTGTAATATTGTCGTGTCCTATTCCTGCGAATCAAATAGGTCCTGAGTTGGTGATAATGTTGTGCCTCCCTGATGTCTACTACGCAACCTTCTTCTTGTAGACGTTGTTGGGACTCCAAGTGCAGAGGTTTGTAGGACAGTAGCAAATTTCCCTCAAGTGGATGACCTAAGGTTTATCAATCCGTGGGAGGCGTAGGATGAAGATGGTCTCTCTCAAACAACCCTGCACCCAAATAACAAAGAGTCTCTTGTGTCGCCAACACACCCGATACAATGGTAAATTGTATAGGTGCACTAGTTCGGCGAAGAGATGGTGATACAAGTGCAATATGGATGATAGATATAGGTTTTTGTAATATGAAAATATAAAAACAGCAAGGTAACTAATGATGAAAGTGAGCGTAAACGGTATTGCAATGCTAGGAAACAAGGCCCAAGGTTCATACTTTCACTAGTGCAAGTTCTCTCAACAATAATAACATAATTGGATCATATAACTATCCCTCAACATGCAACAAAGAGTCACTCCAAAGTCACTAATAGCGGAGAACAAATGAAGAGATTATTGTAGGGTACGAAACCACCTCAAAGTTATTCTTTCTGATTGGTCTATTCAAGAGTCCGTAGTAAAATAACACAAAGCTATTCTTTCCGTTCAATCTATCATAGAGTTCGTACTAGAATAACACCTTAAGACACAAATCAACCAAAACCCTAATGTCACCTAGATACTCCAATGTCACCTCAAGTATCCATGGGCATGATTATACGATATGCATCACACAATCTCAGAATCATCTATTCAATCCAAGACATAGAACTTCAAAGAGTGCCCCAAAGTTTCTACCGGAGAGTCAAGATGAAAACGTGTGCCAACCCCTATGCATAAGTTCACAAGGTCACTGAACCCGCAAGTTGATCACCAAAACATAAATCAAGTAGATCATGTGAATATCCCATTGTCACCACAGATAAGCACATGCAAGACATACATCAAGTGTTCTCAAATCCTTAAAGACTCAATCCGATAAGGTAACTTCAAAGTGAAAACTCAATCCATTACAAGAGAATAGAGGGGGAGAAACATCATAAGATCCAACTATAATAGCAAAGCTCGCGGTACATCAAGATCGTGCCGAATCAAGAACCCGACAGAGAGAGAGAGAGAGAGAGAGAGAGAGATCAAACCCATAGCTACTGGTACATACCCTCAGCCCCGAGGGTGAACTACTCCCTCCTCGTCATGGAGAGCACCGGGATGATGAAGATGGCCACCGGTGAGGGATCCCCCTCCGGCAGGGTGCCGGAACAGGGTCTCGATTGGTTTTTAGTGGCTACAGAGGCTTGCGGTGGCGGAACTACCGATCTATGGTGCTCCTGGATGTTTTCGGGGTATATGGTATATATAGGAGGAAGAAGTAGGTTGGTGGAGCTGCGAGGGGCCCACGAGGGTGGGCGCGCGCCCAGGAGGGCAGACCCGCCTCCCTGCCTCGTGGCCTCCTTACTTCTTTCTTGATGTCCACTCCAAGTCCTCTGGATCACGTTTGTTCCAAAAATCACTCTCCCGAAGGTTTCATTCCGTTTGGACACTGTTTGATATTCCTTTTCTGCGAAACACTGAAATAGGCAAAAAACAACAATTTGGACTCGGCCTCTGTTTAATAGGTTAGTCCCAAAAATAATATAAAAGTGTATAATAAAGCCCATTAAACATCCAAAACAGATAATATAATAGCATGGGACAATCAAAAATTATAGATACGTTGGAGACGTATCTGTTGGGGAACGTAGTAATTTAAAAAAAAATCCTACGCACACGCAAGATCATGGTGATGCATAGCAACGAGAGGGGAGAGTGTTGTCTACGTACCCTCGTAGACCGAAAGCGGAAGTGTTAGCACAACACGGTTGATGTAGTCGTACGTCTTCATGGCCCAACCGATCAAGCACCGAAAGCTCGGCACCTCCGAGTTCTTGCACACGTTCAGCTTGATAACATCTCTCGAACTCCGATCCAGCCGAGTGTCGAGGGAGAGTTCCGTCAGCACGACGGCATGGTGACGATGATGATGTTCTACCGACGCAGGGCTTTGCCTAAGCACGGCTATGATATTATTGAGGAGGACTATGGTGGATGGGGGCACCGCACACGGCTAAGATACCAATGATCAATTATTGTGTCTATGGGGTGCCCCCCTCCCCCGTATATAAAGGAGTGTAGGAGGGGGCCGACCAATGGGAGGAGGCTCGCCCAAGGGGGGAGACCTAATCCCACCGGGAGTAAGACTCCTCCCTTTCCTATTTGGAGGGGGAGAGGGAAGGAAGAGGAAAGAGGGAGGAAGGAAAGGGGGGCCGGCCCCCCTCCCAATTTGGATTGGGCTTGGGGGGCGCCCCCTCCCTTGCTCCTTTTCCCCTCCTTTCCACTAAGGCCCATTAAGGCCCATATACCTCCCGGGGGGTTCAGATAACCTCCCGGAGCTCCAGTATAGTCCCAATCTCACCCGGAACCTTTCCGGTGTCCAAATATAGTCGTCCAATATATCGATCTTCATGTCTCGACCATTTCGAGACTCCTAGTCATGTCTGTGATCACATCCGGGACTCCGAACAACCTTCGGTACATCAAAACACATAAACTCATAATATAACTGTCATCTAACTTTAAGCGTGCGGACCCTACGGGTTCGAGAACTATGTAGACATGACCGAGACACGTTTCCGGTCAATAACCAATAGCGGAACCTGGATGCTCATATTGGCTCCTACATATTCTATGAAGATCTTTATTGGTCAAACTGCATAACAACATACATTGTTCCCTTTGTCATCGGTATGTTACTTGCCTGAGATTCGATCGTCGGTATCTCAATACCTAGTTCAATCTCGTTACTAGCAAGTCTCTTTACTCGTTACGTAATGCATCATCCATAAATAACTCATTAGCTACATTGCTTGCAAGGCCTATAGTGATGTGCATTACCGAGAGGGCCCAGAGATACCTCTTCGACAATCGGAGTGACAAATCCTAATCTCAAAATATGTAAACTCAACAAGTACCTTTGGAGACACCTGTAGAGCACCTTTATAATCACCTAGTTACGTTGTGACGTTTGGTAGCACACAAAGTGTTCCGCCGATAAATGGGAGTTACATAATCTCATAGTCATAGGAACATGTATAAGTCATGAAGAAAGCAATAGCAACATACTAAACGATCAAGTGCTAAGCTATCGGAATGGGTCAAGTCAATCACATCATTCTCTAATGATGTGATCCCATTGGTCAAATGAAAACACATGTCTATGGTTAGGAAACACAACCATCTTTGATTCAACAAGCTAGTCAAGTAGAGGCATAGTAGTGACACTATGTTTGTCTATGTATTCACACATGTATTATGTTTCCGGTTAATACAATTCTAGCATGAATAATAAACATTTATCATGAAATAAGGAAATAAATAATAACTTTATTATAGCCTCTAGGGCATATTTCCTTCAGTCTCCCACTTGCACTAGAGTACATAATCTAGTTCACATCGCCATGTGATTTAACACCAATATTCATATCTGTATATGATTAACACCCATAGTTCACATCGTCATGTGACCAACACCCAAAGGGTTTACCATAGTCAATAATATAGTTCACATCCCTATGTGATTAACACCCAAAGAGTACTAAGGTGTGATCATGTTTTGCTCGTGAGAGAAGTTTAGTCAATGGGTCTGTCACATTCAGAGTCGTATGTATTTTGCAAAATATTCTATGTCTAGAATGCTCTGTACGGAGCTACTCTAGCTAATTGCTCCCACTTTGAATATGTATCCAGATTGAGACTTAAGAGTCATCTGGATCAGTGTCAAAACTTGCATCGACGTAACCCTTTACGACGAACCTCTTGTCACCTCCATAATCGAGAAACATATCCTTATTCCACTAAGGATAATTTTGACCAATGTCCAGGGATCTACTCCTAGATCACTATTGTACTCCTTGCCAAACCAGGCAGAGTATACAATAGGTCTGGTCCATAGCATGGCATACTTTTATAGAACCTATGGTGAGGCATAGGGAATGACTTTCATTCTCTTTCTATTTTACGTCGTGGTCGGGATTTGAGTCTTACTCAATTTCACACCTTTGCAACACAGGCAAGAACTCTTTCTTTGACTGTTCCATTTTGAACTACTTCAAAATCTTGTCAACGTATGTACTCATTGAAAATCTTATCAAGCGTCTTGATCTATCTCAATAGATCTTGATGCTCAACATGTAAGTAGCTTTACTGAGGTCTTTCTTTCAAAGAACTCCTTTCAAACACTTCTTTATGCTTTCCAGAAAAAATTCTACATCATTTCTGATCAACAATATGTCACTATATACTTATCAGAAAGGCTGTAGTGCTCCCACTCACTTTATTGTAAATATAGGCTTCACTGCAAGTCCGTATAAGACTATATGCTTTGATCAACTTATCAAAGCGTATATTCCAACTCCGAGATGCTTGCACCAGTCCATAGATGGATCGCTGGAGCTTGCCCATTTTGTTAGCACCTTTAGGATTGACAAAACCTTCTGGTTGCATCATATACAACTCTTCTTTAAGAAAATCATTAAGGAATGCAGTTTTGACATCCATTTGCTAGATTTCATAAAATGTGGAAATTGCTAACATGATTCGAACAGACTTAAGCATCGCTACAGTTGGGAAAATCTCATTGAAGTCAACACCTTGAACTTGTCGAAAACCTTTTTGTGACAAGTCGAGCTTTGTAGATAGTAACACTACTACCAACGTCCGTCTTCCTCTTGAAGATCCATTTATTTTCTATGGCTTGCCGATCATCGGGCAAGTCCACCAAAGTCCACACTTTGTTCTCATACATGGATCCTGTCTCAGATTTCATGGCCTCCAGCCATTTCGCGGAATCTAGGCTCATCATCGCTTCCTCATAGTTCGTAGGTTTATCATGGTCTAGTAACATGACTTCCAGAACAGGATTACCGTACCACTCTGGTGCGGACTGTACTCTGGAAGACCTACGAGGTTCTGTAGTAACTTGCTCTGAAGTTTCATGATCATCATCATTAGCTTCCTCACTAATTGGTGTAGGAATCACTAGAACTAATTTCTGTGGTGAACTATTTTCCAATTCCGGAGAAGGTACATTTACCTTATCAAGCTCTACTTTCCTCCCACTCACTTCTTTCGAGAGAAACTCCTTCTCTAGAAAGGATCCATCTTAGCAACGAATATCTTGCCTTCGGATCTGTGATAGAAGGTGTACCCAACAGTTTCCTTTGGGTATTCTATGAAGACGCACTTCTCCTATTTGGGTTCGAGCTTATCAGGTTGAAACTTTTTCACATAAGCATCGCAGCCCCAAAATTTAAAAACGACAACTTTGGTTTCTCGCCAAACCACAGTTCATAAGGCATCGTCTCAACGGATTTTGATGGTGCCCTATTTAAAGTGAATGCAGCTGTCTCTAATGCATAACCCCAAAATGATAATGGTAAATCGGTAAGAGACATCATAGATCGCACCATATCTAATAAAGTGTGGTTATGATGTTTGGACACACCATTACGCTATGATGTTCCAGGTGGCATGAGTTTGTGAAACTATTCCACATTGTTTTAATTGAAGACCAAACTTGAAACTCAAATATTAGTCTCCGCGATTAGATCGCAGAAACTTTATTTTCTTGTTACGATGATTTTCCACTTCACTCTGAAATTCTTTGAACTTTTCAAATGTTTCAGACTTGTGCTTCATTAAGTAGATATACTCATATCTGCTCAAATCATTTGTGAAGGTCAGAAAATAACGATACCGGCCACGAGCATCAACACTCATTGGACCACATACATCTGTATGCATTATTTCCAACAAGTCAGTAGCTCGTTCCATTGTTCCGGAGAACGGAGTTTTAGTCATCTTGCCCAAAAGGCACGGTTCGCAAGAATCAAATGATTCATAATCAAGTGATTCAAAAAGTCCATCTTTATGGAGTTTCTTCATGCGCTTTACACCGATATGACCCAAACGGCAGTGCCACAAATATGTTGCACTATCATTATCAACTTTGTATCTTTTGGCATCAATATTATGAATATGTGTATCACCATGATCAAGATTCAATAAACCATCAACATTGGGTGTAAGACCATAGAAGGTTTTATTCATGTAAATAGAATAACAATTTATTCTCTGTCTTAGATGAATAATCGTATCGCAATAAACATGATCTAATCATATTTATGCTCAACGCAAACACCAAATAACATTTATTTAGGTTCAACATTAATCTGGAAAATATAGGGAGTGTGCGATGATGATCATATCAATCTTGGAACCACTTCCAACACACATCGTCACTTCACCCTCAACTAGTCTCTGTTTATTCTGTAACTCCTGTTTCGAGTTACTAATCTTAGCAACCGAACAAGTATCAAATATCTAGGGGTTACTGTAAACACTAGTAAGGCACACATCAATAACCTGTATATCAAATATACCCTTGTTCACTTTACCATCCTTCTTATCCACCAAATATTCAGGGCATTTCCGTTTCTAGTGACCATTTCCTTTGTAGTGTAAGCACTCAATTTCAGGCTTTGGTGCAGCTTTGGGCTTCTTTGCGGGAGTGACAACTTGCTTGTCATTCTACTTGAAGTTACCTTTCTTTCCCTTTGCCTTTTTCTTGAAACTAGTGGTCTTGTCAATCATCAACACTTGATGCTCTTTCTTGATTTCTACCTTCGTTAATTTCAACATCGCGAAGAGCTCGGGAATCATTTTCGTCATCCTTTGCATACTATAGTTCATCATGAAGTTCTATTAACATGGTGATGGTGACTAGAGAACTCTGTCAATCACTATCTTATCTGGAATATTAACTCCCATTTGATTCAACCAATTGTAGTATCCAGACAATATGAGCACATGCTCACTAGTTGAGCAATTCTCCTCCATCTTTTAGCTATAGAACTTGTTGGAGACTTCATATCTCTCAACTCGGGTATTCGCTTGAAATATTAACTTCAACTCCTGGAACATCTCATATGGCCCATGACGTTCAAAACATCTTTCAAGTCCCGATTCTAAGCCATTAAGCATGGTGCACTAAACTATCAGGTAGTCATCATATTGAGCTAGCCAAACGTTCATAACGTCTGCATCTGCTCCTGCAATAGGTCTGTCATGTAGCGGTGCATCAAGGACATAATTCTTCTGTGCAGCAATGAGGACAATCCTCAGATCATGGATCCAATCCGCATCATTGCTACTAACATCTTTCAACACAGTTTTCTCTAGGAACATATTAAAATAAACATATGAAAGCAACAACGTGAGCTATTGATCTACAACATAATTTGCAAAATACTACCAGGACTAAGTTCATGATAAATTAAAGTTCAATTAATCATATTACTTAAGAACTCCCACTCAGATAGACATCTCTCTAATCATCTAAGTGATCACGTGATCCAAATCAACTAAACCATAACCGATCATCACGTGAAATGGAGTAGTTATCAATGGTGAACATCACTATGTTGATCATATCTACTATATGATTCAGGCTCGACCTTTCAGTCTTAGTGTTCCGAAGCCATATCTGCATATGCTAGGCTCGTCAAATTTAACCTGAGTATTCTGCGTGTGCAAAACTGGCTTGCACCCGTTGTAGATGGACGTAGAGCTTATCACACCCGATCATCACGTGGTGTCCAGGCAGACGAACTTTGGCAACAAGTGCATACTCGTGGAGAACACTTTTATCTTGAAATTTAGTGAGAGATCATCTTATAATGCTACCGTCAATCAAAGCAAGATAAGATGCATAAAAGATAAACATCACATGCAATCAATATAAGTGATATGATATGGCCATCATCAACTTGTGCTTGTGATCTCCATCTCTGAAGCACCGTCATGATCACCATCATCATCGGCGCGACACCTTGATCTCCATCGTAGCATCGTTGTCGTCTCGCCAACTATTGCTTCTACGACTATCGCTACCGCTTAGTGATAAAGTAAAGCAATTACAGAGCGATTGCACTGCATACAATAAAGCGACAACCATATGGCTCATGCCAGTTGCCGATAACTCGGTTACAAAACATGATCATCTCATACAATAAAATATAGCATCACGTCTTGACCATATCACATCACAACATGCCCTACAAAAACAAGTTAGATGTCCTCTACTTTGTTGTTGCAAGTTTTACGTGGCTTCTAAGGGCTGAGCAAGAACCGTTCTTACCTACGCATCAAAACCACAACAATAGTTCGTCAAGCTAGTGTTGTTTTAAACTTCTCAAGGACCGGGCGTAGCCACACTCGGTTCAACTAGCTAAAGTTGGAGAAACTGACACCCGCCAGCCACCTGTGTGCAAAGCACCTCGGTAGAACCAGTCTCGCGTAAGCGTACGCGTAATGTCGGTCTGGGCCGCTTCATCCAACAATACCGCTGAACCAAAGTATGACATGCTGGTAAGCAGTATGACTTGTATCGCCCATAACTCACTTGTGTTCTACTCGTCCATATAACATCTACGTATAAAACCTGGCTCGGATGCCACAGTTGGGGAACGTAGTAATTTCGAAAAAATTCCTACGCACACGCAAGATCATGGTGATGCATAGCAATGAGAGGGGAGAGTGTTGTCCACGTACCCTCGTAGACCGAGAGCGGAAGCGTTAGCACAACACGGTTGATGTAGTCGTACGTCTTCACGGCCTGATCGATCAAGCACCGAAAGCACGGCACCTCCGAGTTCTTGCACACGTTTAGCTCGATGACGTCCCTCGAACTCCGATCCAGCCGAGTGTCGAGAGAGAGTTCCGTCAGTACGACGGCATGGTGACGATGATGATGTTCTACCGACGGAGGGCTTCGCCTAAGCACCGCTACAATATTATCGAGGAGGACTATGGTGGATGGGGGCCCCGCACACGGCTAAGAGATCAATGATCAATTGTTGTGTCTATGGGGTGCCCCCATCCCCCATATATAAAGGAGTGGAGGAGGGGCGGCCCAGGGAGGAGGCGCCATGGGGGAGTCCTACTCCCACTGGGAGTAGGACTCCTCCCTTTCCTATTTGGAGAGGGAGAGGGAAGGAAGAGGAAGGAGGAAGGAAGAAAGGGGGGCCGGCCCCCCTCCAAATTCGGATTGGGGTTGGGGGGCGCCCCCTCCCTTGCTCCTTTTCCCCTCCTTTCCACTAAGGCCCATTAAGGCTCATATACCTCCCGGGGGGTTCCGATAACCTCCCGGAGCTCCGGTATTGTCCCAATCTCACCCGGAACCTTTCCGGTGTCCAAATATAGTCGCCCAATATATCGATCTTCATGTCTCGACCATTTCGAGACTCCTCGTCATGTCCATGATCACATCCGGGACTCTGAACAACCTTCGGTACATCAAAACACATAAACTCATAATATAACTGTCATCTAACTTTAAGCGTGCGGACCCTACGGGTTCGAGAACTATGTAGACATGACCGAGACACGTTTCCGGTCAATAACCAATGGCGGAACCTGGATGCTCATATTGGCTCCTACATATTCTACGAAGATCTTTATCGGTCAAACCGCATAACAACATATGTTGTTCCCTTTGTCATCGGTATGTTACTTGCCCGAGATTCGATCGTTGGTATCTCAATACCTAGTTCAATCTCGTTACAGGCAAGTCTCTTTACTCGTTACGTAATGCATCATCCGTAACTAACTCATTAGCTACATTGTTTGCAAGGCTTATAGTGATGTGCATTACCGAGAGGGCCCAGAGATACCTCTCCGACAATCGAAGTGAAAAATCCTAATCTCGAAATATGTCAACTCAACAAGTACCTTTTGGAGACACCTATAGAGCACCTTTATAATCACCCAGTTACATTGTGAAGTTTGGTAGCACACAAAGTGTTCTGCCGGTAAGCGGGAGTTACATAATCTCATAGTCATAGGAACATGTGTAAGTCATGAAGAAAGCAATAGCAACATACTAAACGATCAAGTGCTAAGCTAGCGGAATGGGTCAAGTCAATCACATCACTATCTAATGATGTGATCCCGTTAATCAAATGACAACACATGTCTATGGTTAGGAAACACAACTATCTTTGATTCAACGAGTTAGTCAAGTAGAGGCGTACTAGTGACACTATATTTGTCTATGTATTCACACATGTATTATGTTTCCAGTTAATACAATTCTAGCATGAATAATAAACATTTATAATGAAATAAGGAAATAAATAATAACTTTATTATTGCCTCTAGGGCATATTTCCTTCAGTATCTAGCATCCCCAAGCTTAATTCATGTCCGTCCTCCAGTAGGTAAATGATAAAAACAGAATTTTTGATGTGGAATGCTACCTAACATAATTTCCAATGTAATTCTCTTTATTTTGGCATGAATGTTCAGATCCAAAAGATTCAAGATAAAAGTATAATATTGACATAAAAATAGTAATACTTCAAGCATGCTAACCAAGCAGTTTATGTCTTATCAAAATAACATAGCCAAAGAAAGCTTATCCCTACAAAATCATATAGTTTGGCCATGCTTCATTTTTGTCACACAAAATGCTCCCATCATGCACAACCCCGGTTTCAGCCAAGCAATTGGTTCATACTTTTTAACGCGCTTCAGCCTTTTCAACCCTCACGCAATACATGAGCGTAAGCCATGGACATAGCACTATGGGTGGAGTAGAGTATGATGATTGGGATTATGTGAGAAAACGAAAAAAGGAGAAAGTCTCACATTGACGCGTCTAATCAATGGGCTATGGAGATGCCCATCAATTGATGTCAATACGAGGAGTAGGGATTGTCATGCAACCGATGCACTAGAGCTATAAATGTATGAAAGCTCATCAAAAAGAAACTTAGTGGGTGTGCGTCCAACTTGCCTGCTCATGAAGACCTCGGGCATTTTGAGGAAGCCCATCATTAGAATATACAATCTAAGTTCTATAATGAAAAATTCCCACTAGTATATGAAAGTGACAAAATAGGAGACTCTCTGTCATGAAGATCATGGTGCTACTTCGAAGCACAAGTGTGGTAAAAGCATAGTAACATTGTCCCTTCTCTATTTTTCTCTCATTTTTTATTCCTTTTTTTGGTGGGCTTCTTTGGCCTTTTTTTATTTGGGATTCTTTGGCCTCTTTTATTTTTCATCAAGTCCGGAGACTCATCCCAACTTGTGAGGGAATCATTGCTTACATCATCCTTTCCTCACTGGGACAATTCTCTAACAATGAAGATCATCACACTTTTATTTACTTACAATTAAAAAATTACAACTCAATATTTAGAACAAAATATGACTCTATACGAATGCCTCTGGCGGTGTACTGGGATGTGCAATGAATTAAGAGTGACATGTATGAAAGAATTATGAAAGGTGGCTTTGCCACAAATACTATGTCAACTACATGATCATGCAAAGCAATATGACAATGATGGAGTGTGTCGTAATAAACGGAACGATGGAAAGTTGCATGGCAATATATCTCGGAATGGCTATGGCAATGCCATAATAGGTAGGTATGGTGGTTGTTTTGAGGAAGATATAAGGAGGTTTATGTGTGATAGAGCGTATCGTATCATGGGGTTTGGATGCACCAGCGAAGTTTGCACCAACTCTCAAGGTGAGAAAGGGCAATGCACGGTACCGTGGAGGCTAGCAAATTGTGGAAGGGTAAGAGTGCGTATAATCCATGGACTCACATTAGTCATAAAGAACTCATATACTTATTGAAAAAGTTTATTAGCCCTCGAAGCAAAGTACTACTATACATGCTCCTAGGGGAAGGGTTGGTAGGAGTTAACCATCCGCGATCCCGACCTCCACTCATAAGGAAGGCAATCAAAGAACACCCCATGCTTCAAATTTGTCACACAACGTTCACCATACGTGCATGCTACGGGACTTGCCAACTTTAACACAAGTATTTCTCTATTTCATAATTACCCAACTAGCATGACTCTAATATTACCACCTTTATATCTCAAAACAATTATCAAGTATCAAATTTATCATAGTATTTAATGCACTCTATATGAAAGTTTTTATTATACCCAACTTGGATGCCCATCATATTAGGACTAATATTTTAACCAAAGCAAATTACCATGCTGTTCTAAAAGACTCTCAAAATAATATAAGTGAATCATGAGATACCAACAATTTCTATAAAATATAACCACCACCGTGCTCTAAAAAGGTATAAGTGAAGCACTAGAGCAAAATTGTCTAGCTCAAAAGATATAAGTGAAGCACATAGAGTATTCTAATAATTGTGCAACTATGTGAAGACTCTCTAACATTTAATAATTTCAGATCTTGGTATTTTATTCAAACAGCAAGCAAAAAATAAAATAAAACATATCATGTGGTGAATAAAAATATAGCTCCAAGTAAAGTTACTGATGAACAAAGACGAAAGAGGGGATGCCTTCCGGGGTGTCCCCAAGCTTAGGCTCTTGGTTGTCCTTGAATATTACCTTGGGGTGCCTTGGGAATCCCCAAGCTTAGGATCTTGCCACTCCTTATTCCATAGTCCATCGAATCTTTACCCAAAACTTGAAACTTCACAGCACAAAACACAACAGAAAACTCGTAAGCTCCGTTAGTATAAGAAAATAAATCAGCACTTTTGGTAATGTTGTGAACTCATTATAAATTCATATTGGTGTAATATATACTGTATTACAACTTATCTATGGTTCATAACCTCCGATACTACTCATAGATTCATCAAAATAAGCAAACAACACAATGAAAACAGAATCTGTCAAAAACAGAACAGTCTGTAGTAATCTGTACCATAGGAATACTTCTGTAACTCCAAAAATTCTGAAATAAATTGGTGGACCTGAGGAATTTTTCTATTAATCATCGTCAAAAATAATCAACCTAAAAGCACTCTCCAGTAAAAACTGGCATCTAATCTTGTGAGCGCAAAAGTTTCTGTTTTTACATCAAGATCGCAAAGACTTCACACAAGTCTTCCCAAAGGTTCTACTTGGCACAAACAATAATTCAAACATAAAACCACATCTAGACAGAGGCTAGATGAATAATTTATTACTAAAAAGGAGCAAAAGGCAAAGAACAAAAATAAAATTGGGTTGCCTCCCAACAAGCGCTAACGTTTAACGCCCCTAGCTAGGCATGATGATTTCAATGATGCTCACATAAAAGATAAGAATTGAAACATAAAGAGAGCATCATGAAGAATATGACTAGAACATTTAAGTCTAACCCACTTCCTATGCATACGGATTTTGTGAGCAAACAACTTATGGGAACAATAATCAACTAGAATAGGAAGGCAAAACAAGCATAACTTCAAGATTTTCAACACATAGAGAGGAAACTTGATATTATTGCAATATGTAGAAGCATATGATCCTCTGTCATAATAATTTTCAGTAGCATCATGATTGAATTCAACCATATAACCAGCACATAGAGCATTGTTTTCATGATCTACTTGCATAGAAATTTTACTACTCTCCACATAAGCAAATTTATTCTCGTATAGTAGTGGGAGCAAACTCAACAAAATAACTATCATGTGAAGCATAATCCAATTGAAAATTAAAATCATGATGACAAGTTTCATGGTTATCTTTATTCTTTATAGCATATGTGTCATCACAATAATCATCATAAATAGGAGGCATACTTTCATCATAATAAATTTGCTCATCAAAACTTGGGGGACTAAACATATCATCTTCATTAAACATAGTATCCCCAAGCTCGTGGCTTTGCATATCATTAGCATCATGGGTATTCAAAGAATTCATACTAACAACATTGCAATCATGCTCATCATTCACATATTTTATGCCAAGCATTCTATGTAATTCTTCTTCTAGCACTTGAGCACAATTTTCCTTTCCATCATTTTCACAAAAGACATTAAACAGATGAAGCATATGAGGCACCCTTAATTCCATTTTTTTGTAGTTTTATTTTATAAACTAAACTAGTGATAAAAGAAGAAACTAAAATATTTGATTGCAAGATATAAAGATATACCTTCAAGCACTCACCTCCCCAGCAACGGCGCCAGAAAAGAGCTTGATGTCTACTATGCAACCTTCTTCTTGTAGACGTTGTTGGGCCTCCTAGTGCAGAGTTTTGTAGGACAGTAGCAAATTTCCCTCAAGTGGATGACCTAAGGTTTATCAATCCGTGGAAGGCGTAGGATGAATACGGTCTCTCTCAAACGACCCTGCAACCAAATAACAAAGAGTCTCTTGTGTCCCCAACACACCCAATACAATGGTAAATTGTATAGGTGCACTAGTTCAGCGAAGAGATGGTGATACAAGCGCAATATGGATGGTAGATATAGGTTTTTGTAATCTCAAAATATAAAAACAGCAAGGTAACTAATGATAAAAGTGAGCGTAAACGGTATTGCAATGCTAGGAAACAAGGCCCAACGTTCATACTTTCACTAGTGCAAGTTCTCTCAACAATAATAACATAATTGGATCATATAACTATCCCTCAACATGCAACAAAGAGTCACTCCAAAGTCACTAACAGCAGAGAACAAATGAAGAGATTATTGTAGGGTACAAAACCACCTCAAAGTTATTCTTTCTGATCGATCTATTCAAGAGTCCGTAGTAAAATAACACGAAGCTATTCTTTCCATTCAATCTATCATAGAGTTCTTACTAGAATAACACCTTAAGACACAAATCAACCAAAACCCTAATGTCACCTAGATACTCCAATGTCACCTCAAGTATCCATGGGCATGATTATATGATATGCATCACACAATCTCAGAATCATCTATTCAATCCAACACACAGAACTTCAAAGAGTGCCCCAAAGTTTCTACCGGAGAGTCAAGACGAAAACGTGTGCCAACCCCTATGCATAAGTTCACAAGGTCACTGAACCCACAAGTTGATCACCAAAACATACATCAAGTAGATCACGTGAATATCCCATTGTCACCATAGATAAGCACATGCAAGACATACATCAAGTGTTCTCAAATCCTTAAAGACTCAATCCAATAAGGTAACTTCAAAGGGAAAACTCAATCATTACAAGAGAATAGAGGAGGAGAAACATCATAAGATCCAACTATAATAGCAAAGCTCGCGGTACATCAAGATTGTGCCAAATCAAGAACATGAGAGAGAGAGAGAGAGAGAGAGATCAAACACATAGCTACTGGTACATACCCTCAGCCCCGAGGGTGAACCACTCCCTCCTCATCATGGAGAGTGAGGGAGTCCTGGACTAGGGGGTGTCCGGACAGCCGGACTATCAATATCCGCCGGACTCCCAGACTACGAAGATACAAGATTGTAGACTCCGGCTCGTGTCCGGATGGTACTTTCCTTGGCGTGGAAGGCAAGCTTGGCAATACGGATATGTAGATCTCCTACCATTGTAACCGACTCTGTGTAACCCTAGCCTCCTCCGGTGTCTATATAAACTGGAGGGCTTTAGTCCGTAGGACGAACATACATCTCAACAATCATACCATAGGCTAGCTTCTAGGGTATAGCCTCCTTGATCTCGTGGTAGATCTACTCTTGTACTACCCATATCATCAATATTAATCAAGCAGGACGTAGGGTTTTACCTCCATCGAGAGGGCCCGAACCTGGGTAAAAACATTGTGTCCCTCGTCTCTTGTTACCATCCGCCTAGACGCACAGTTCGGGACCCCCTACCCGAGATCCGCCGGTTTTGACACCGACATTGGTGCTTTCATTGAGAGTTCCTCTGTGTCATCACCGATAGGCTTGATGGCATCTTCAACCAACAACGCTGTCCTGGGTGAGACTTTTCTCCTCGGACAGATCTTCATATTCGGCGGCTTCGCACTGCGGGCCAATTCACTTGGCCATTCGGAGCAGATCGAAGCTACGCCCGCCGTCAGTCAGATTTGGAAACCCTAAACTTCACGGCCGATGTCGCGGAGACTTGATCTTCGACGGACTCGAGCCACAGCCGAGCGCGCCGCACTGTAACGATGGGCATGATCTAGCTCTGCCGCCGAACAGTGCCTTGGTGGCCGCACACGGATCAGCTTCGGCCATTAGCCCGGAGCCGATCGCCCAGATCGAGGGCGGTGGATAGACGCCGCCCTAGGGGCTTCAACATCCACGGCGATGGAGCCAAACACCAATCTTGTCCCCATGAAACTTCGTGATTCGGAGCGGACTCCTTGCCAGACTCCGAACCTCCCGCGCCTCTACCAATCAATTCGGATTGGGCGCCGGTTATGGAATTCACCGCCGCGGACATCTTTCAGCACTCGCCTTTTGGCGATATCCTGAATTCACTGGAGCATCTCTCGCTATCAGGAGAATCTTGGCAGGACTATGGCCAGGACGGTTGGGGTACGGACGACGAAGAAATTCAGAGCCCACCCACCACCCACTTTGTAGCCACTGTCGATGATTTAACCGACATGCTAGACTTCGACTCTGACGACATCGACACTATGGACGCCGATGCCGGAGACGAACAGGAACCAGCGCCTACAGGGCACTGGAAGGCCACCTCGTCATATGACATATACATGGTGGATACCCCAAAAGAAGGGGATGGCGAAGAAGCGGAGGCGGACTCTAAAGAAGCAGCCCAAACGCGCGGCGTCGTGGCGCCGCTCTAAATCCCGCCACAAGAAGAATGGAGATTCCGCACAGAGACAATAATACTCCGGAGAGCGCGAAGACAATCCTCCTCGGCATGACTCAGCGCAGGAGGATCGAAGCAAGCCCCACGAGAGGGCGGCGGGCGAAGGGGTTGAGGATGATAACTATATGCCTCCCTCCGAAGGCGAAGCAAGCCTCAGCGATGACGAATTCGTCATACACGAGGATCCGTCGAATAAGAGCGCTTCAAGCGCGGGCTTATCGCCACGACAAACAGCCTAAAGAAAAAGCAGCAGCACTTCAAGCTGATCAGGACCTGCTGGCCGATCGATGGACCGAGGTCCTCGCGGCCGAAGAGTATAAACTCGAACGTCCCTCCAAAAGTTACCCAAGACACAAGCTGCTCCCCCGATTAGAGGAGGAAGCACACATACCTTCATCACCAGCGCACGATATGGCTGACCGACCACCCCGTGGTCGTGACAGAGAGGCATCTAGGCCCCCAGCCAATACCATACCCCGGCATCGCTCCAAAAGTACGAAGCCAAGAGGGAACGCGCCGGACTTGCGAGACATATTGGAGGACAAAGCAAGGCAATCCAGATCCATTTATGGATCACGTGGGCGCCCTACGACCCACGACAAATACCGTCGCGCCGGATACAATAACCCCGGCCGGGCCGAACACAGCAGACAGCGCTCTCTCGAGCTGCGTCGCGATATCGCTCAATACAGGGGCACCGCACACCCGTTATGCTTCACTGACGAAGTAAAGAATCATCAGATCCCAGAAGGGTTTAAACCCGTAAACATCGAATCTTACGATGGCACAACAGACCCCGCGGTGTGGATCGAAGACTATCTTCTCCACATCCATATGGCCCGCGGCAACGATCTACACGCCATCAAGTACCTCCCACTCAAGCTTAAAGGACCAGCTCGGCATTGGCTTAACAGCTTGCCCGCAGAGTCAATTGGATGTTGGGAAGACCTGGAGGCCGCATTCCTTGATAACTTCCAAGGCACATATGTGCGACCACCAGACGCCGATGACTTAAGCCACATCATTCAGCAGCCGACGAATCGGCGGACAATTTCGGACACGGTTCTTGACGAAGAAAAAACCAAATCGTCATTGTCGGGACGCAGAGGCCCTCGCAGCCTTCAAACATAACATCTCGGGCGAATGGCTAGCCCGGCACCGGGCAGGAAAAGCCGAAATCCATGGCAGCCCTCACATCGTTAATGACCGCTTTTGTGCGGGAGAGGACAGCTAGCTAGCTCGCAGCAACAATCTCCGTAAAAATTCTGGCAGTCCGCATACTAAGGACAACAACGGCGAGTCACGTCGAATCAAAACAAGCGCTGCATTAACGGCGGCGATAAGGAGGATCGGCGGTCAATGCGGATTCGAGGCTCAAACCGGTCGCGGAAGAAGCCATTTAAAGAACCACTCCGGGTCCGTCCAATCTGGACCGTATACTCGACCGCTTATGCCAGATACATGGCACCTCTGAAAAGCCAGCTAATCACACCAATAGAGATTGTTGGGTGTTCAAGCAGGCCGGCAAGTTAATTGCCGAAAACAATGACAAGGGGCTAAATTGCGACGATGAGGAAGAGACCCGGCTGCCGAACAATAGAGGACAGAAGGGTTTCCCCCCACAAGTGCGGACGGTGAATATGATATACGCGACCCATATACCCAAGAGGGAGAGGAAGCGCGACTACGGGGCGTCTATGCGATGGAGCGATCGCCCCAAAGTTCAACCCATGGTCCTCTTGCCCGATCACTTTCGATCGAAGAGACCATCCAACCAGCATACGCCATGGCGGATTCGCCGCACTGGTTTTAGACCCAATCGTCGATGGGTTCCACCTGACGAGAGTCCTGATGGACGGCGGTAGCAGCCTGAACCTGCTTTATCAGGATATAGTGCGCAAAATGGGCATAGACCCATCAAGGATTAAACCTACAAAGACAACCTTTAAAGGTGTCATCCTAGGAGTGGAAGCTAAGCTGTGCGAGCTCGGTCACACCGAAGTGGTCTTGGATCACGGATAATTTCGAAGCGAAGAGTTAATCTTGACATAGTCCCGTTCGCGGCGGCTATCATGCTCTGCTCGGACGAACGCGTTTGCAAAATTCAGCGCGTGCCGCATTATGCATACCTAAAGCTCAAGATGCGAGCCCTCACAGAGTCATCACGGTCAATGGAAATCTGAGCGCTCCCTCGAGCGGAGGAACATACTGGCGGCTCGCGGCGAAATCTGAGCAGCCTTCTTAGGCAATTCTCAAGTCCGGCGGTTAGAAAGCGGATACAGCAAAAGCGCCCGAGCAAGACCAGCCAAGACCACCGAGCGATCGAGCCGCAGCGAGCAATGCGGCTAACCCTCGCCCGCGCATGATCGCAAGAATAACACTCGCGTACATCATTACGCTTTGGAGATACCATGGGCGCGAGGAAAGGGCACGATCACAAGGGACCAAGAGTGCGGCTCGACCACACCAGGGGCTCACACTAGCTCCCCCCTTGTTTTTAGTTTTATCTTTTCTTCTTTTATGTATATAGGACTCTGTTAACCAGAAGCCCTGTCCGATGGCGAACTTGCGAACTCACGATGCAGTGATCGAGGGACTAAAGAAGGCGCGGCGAACATTCGGGTGGTCTCAATTACGAGCATTAAATTCGATTATATACACCCAGTCTGCAGCTCATCCCTGGAGGGGGACATGTTTATTTAGTCCAAATCCCTTGCCTACCGCACTATTTGTATCAGTCCGCTCTACTAGCAGACTTTCTTTCATAAATAATGCAGCACCTTTTTATTGCAATTGCGTTATCTTTTATATGTTCATTATATGACATCTTGCACCCGTACATTTTGGTACGGCCGAATACGCCAGGGGCTTCTGTTCCCCCAAATTATGGTGTGATAAAGTCCGAACACTTTCACAAGTGCGGCACCCCGAACTTATAGCATTATATGAATCGGCTCCGAATCATGTCTTGGGTCAATAGTTGGGTTTGCCCGGCTCCCATGTTTTGGTGCCTTACGTTCTGTTCCGTCGGCTAAGGTAGCACTGGGAGAACCACTGCGATTGCGCCCCGGTTGAGACGGGTTAACGCCTCAGTGGAGAAAGCTAAAACTGACTGGCATGATAAGGCGAGAGACTGGTCGCTGTTCGAGAGGTTTTTTCGGGTCCTTAAAGACTCACGCCGCTTCGAGCGAAGTTCCGGACAATGTCCGAAGAAGGCGTGGATAGTGCCCCGGATTCGGTCTTCCGAATACCAGGGGCTTCGCCGAAATTTAAAATTATAGAATTCTATGGCTAAGTGAGAGTGTTCAAGCATTATAAGTCCGGTTGCCTTGTTCGTTGTGTTGAGCGCCTCCCTCGATGGACCCAACAATGGGAACAAGAGTGCTCATGTTTATCCCGAACACCCCAAAGACTCGGCTTGGGGGTGAAGCCAACGACTTGCCATCTCTCACATTTTATAAGCGGCCGCACAGAAGGTAATATTTTAAATTAAACAAGCGTTGCTCATGGCGCATATGAAAGACGTTTTCAGCGCACAGGATAAATATACAGCGAGTTCACTCAAAAATTACATTTCGGGAGCACTCATCTGCAATATCGCAGGCTCCCTTCAGGACAACCTTATAATACCGCTCCGGCGTGCGATGCTCCTTGCCCGGCGGCGGTGGGTCCGTGAGAAGCTTCTCAGCATCCAGTTTGCCCCATTGCACCTTTATGCGGGCAAGGGCCCGACGAGCGCCTTCAATGCAGGCGGAGCGCTTGACTACATCCAGCCGAGGGCATGCATCCACCAGCCGCCGCATGATGCCAAAGTAGCTCCCAGGCATGGCCTGTCTGGGCCATAGCCGGACTATGAGGCCCTTCATGGCCTCCTCAGCTACCTTGTGGAGTTCGACCAGCTGCTTCACTGGTCGCTTGGAAACACGGATGGCGGCCTCAATCTCGAGACGAAGACCTTCTCCGTCGAGCTCCCTCCTCGCCACGATAGAATCGGCGGCATCGGGCGACCACTCTGCGCAGATCTGCAACGCCTCGAGAGCTCCGAATTCGGGTAAGTGTCAGGTAGTTCACACTAACATGCCCGCTTTGCATGAAAAATGCCTTACCCGCCGCTATCTACTTTATGTCCTCAACCTCCTGAAGGGCCTTACGGGCCTCTGCCTTGGCGGACTTGGCACTTTCGAGAGCCGAGGCGAACTCGGACTCTCGAGTCTTAGAGTCACGCTCCAAACCCTCATGCTTTTCCATGAGAGCCAGGAGCTCTTGCCGAACTTCCGCTACCAGCGCCTCTTGCTTTTCTTGCTCAGCCCGTTCCGTGGCCGCATTGCGTTCGGCCGCGGACACGGCATCCTTCAGGGCTGCCACCTCGTTAGTGGCCCCTGCAATACACATATTATCCTTGTTAATTTTGTTTGCAACCAAAATCCTTTTCTGTAAGGTACTTATTCAAAGAGGTGTTTCTCACCTTCTTTTTCCTCGAGCTGCTTCTACGCATGGCCGAGCTCTTGCTCGGACCGCTTGAGGTTCTTCTTCAGCACCTCGACCTCCGCCGTTAATGCGGCAGAGGTCAGCAGCGCAGCCTGCAAACCCATATTGACATATTTTTTAGCAACCCTGCGTATATCTTGTTAGATCCTTAGTCCGGCTTTTCCTTCCGAACGCCGAACTAAGCATCAGGGGCTACTGTCTATGCGGTATTAAATTACATAATTTTAACTTCTTACCTCAAAGCCTATTAGAAGGCTATTGCAGGCTTCGGTCAGCCCGCTCTTGGCGAGCTGAACCTTCTCAATCACCGCACTCATGATAGTGCGGTGTTCTTCCTCGATGGAAGCGCCTTTAAGCGCCTCCAACAGGTTATCCGGCACCTCCGGTTGGACGGAGGCCAACGGCGTCATGGCCCTGCCCTTCTTTCGAAGGGGCCACTTGCCGGACTCTGGAACCACTGCGGGTTCCGATGTAGAGTCCGGCGAAAAGTCCGGGAGGTCGCCTGACGGCGCCTCTGGAGCCTCCTCCTAATGGGTCCCCTCTTGGGATCCCACCTCGGCGTCCTCGTCGGCGCGTGGGGTAGAGGCGGTCGGGACGGAATTTACGTCCGACGAGGCCAACGACCCGCTCATCGAGTCGGGGAGATCATCCCTGGCCGGACTACGGACAGAATGCGGCGTTAGAGGGATACTACGTGACACGAAAAGTACGGCATATAAATGATCCGGATACTTACGATCCTGCCGGACGCCTGGCCCTTGGAGGCCACTCATCCTCGCCAACGCTGATGTTGGCAAAACTGTCCGGGGGGATAGTTCTCCCCCTCTTGGACCCTTCGGCCTCCCCGATTGGGGAAGCCTTCCTCTTCTTCTCTCCCTCCTCCGGGAGAGAATACTCCTCCTCGTCGTCTTCAGGGGAGGAGTCCTCGTCGTCGTCAGACGCCTGATTGCGGGAACTCTTTCGAGTCCCTGCGGCCACCTTCTTGGCCTTCTTCTCCGGCACCTCGTGCGGTGCCGGAACCAGCAGCCCTGCTAAGCGGGCGTCCACTGGGTCTTCTGGCATGGGAGCCGGGCTGGTGAGCAGCTTGGCCTTCTCCATCCATTCCTGTCAAAGGAAGAGGCAGATTAAAACCTCACTAGAGTCAATCTAATTACCACAAGTGTCCCGTAATGGGGTTGAATCACTTACCTCGTCAGTCGGAGACTGCGAGCTGAATCCGCGGTCTTCGGTCACGGATGCGGGGGCTTCGGCACCCTTGAACAGCACCCTCCAGGCACCTTCGTGTGTTGTATCGAAGAGCCCGCTTAGCGCTGGTGCTGTTCAGCATTGAACTCCACAAATTGAATGCCGTTCTTGGCATGGGAGAATCCGTCGGAGGAGCATGACTTGGACCACGTCGGCGAGCCCGAGCCTGTTGCTCACCATCTTCTTGATGCATGCTCGAGTCCGTCACCTCCACGGATTGCCCCACTGCAAGCCCTTCTCTTTCCGGGAGGTGAGCTGCGTGGGGATTCCAGATCTAAACTTCGGGGCCGCCGCCCATGTGGGCTTTGCGGCTCGGTGATGTAGAACCACCCGATTGCCACCCCTTGACGGAATCCATGAAGGTCCCTTCTAGCCAAGGGGCGTTGGGCAATTTACCCAACATGGCACCTCCGCATTCCGCTTGCGTGCCCTTCACAACCTTGACAGCGTTGAAGGTCTTGAGCCCCAGGCGAAGTGGGGCTGGATGCAGAAGGAAGGCCTCACACCTGACGATAAACGCCGAGATGTTGAGGATGAAGTTTGGCGCCGGATCGTGGAAATCCAGGCCGTAGTAAAACATGAGCCCCGGACAAATGGATGGGCGGAAAGCCCAATCCGCGGAGGAAGTGGGGAGGAAGGCGACCCTCTCATGAGGCCGGGGTAGGGATGAGCTGCCCTCGTTGGGCAGCCGATCGCAATATCGCTGGAAAGGTATCCGGCGTTGCGAAGCTTGGTGATATCCTCCTCCTTAGCGGTGGAGGCCAACCATTACCTCCGCTCCGGACATGTTCGGAGAAGGTCGGCGAGATCGCGAGCTTCGGCGTTGGAGCTTGAGTTCGCGAGGATGGATAAGCAAAGGAGGAAGAAGGCGAGGTGAGAAGGTGAATCCTTATCCCTTATATATAGGCGGACAAAACTATCGTCCCCGCCACTGGTAAAACTCGCTTATCTCCCAAGCGCCACCATCAATGGCGCGGTTGGGTTACCCACGTCCGTATTGATGAGAATCACGGAATAAAGGGGAACACGATCTCGCCCGACAAAGGCGTGCCATGAAACCGCTTCGCTAAGCGTCTTTGAGGTGGAATAGTAAAAACGATTCAAACAAGGGCTTGGTAGCGGTGTGATGTCACGCCGCATAATACGTCGCAGATTGAGTCGATGTATATGTTTTATTCTCTCTACGGTGGAATGTGGAAATTATTTTTGCGAGCGGACACTATCCTGGTGTTCATTATCTTCTCTGGATTATTCAAGGAGGAACCCGCCTTGCAATGCCGAACATTATGCACACGGACTTATCGTCATTGAAGATTAGTTAGGGCTCTTGAGGTAGTCTGGACTAGGGGTGGCCGGACAGCGGACTATCAATATCCGCCGGACTCCCGGACTACGAAGATACAAGATTGAAGACTCGGCTCATGTCCGGATGGTACTTTCCTTGGCGTGGAAGGCAAGCAGCAATCACGGATATGTAGATCTCCTACCATTGTAACCGACTCTGTGTAACCCTAGCCTCCTCCGGTGTCTATATAAACCAGAGGGCTTTAGTCCATAGGACGAACATACATCTCAACAATCATACCATAGGCTAGCTTCTAGGGTTTAGCCTCCTTGATCTCGTGGTAGATCTACTCTTGTACTACCCATATCATCAATATTAATCAAGCAGGATGTAGGGTTTTACCTCCATCGAGAGGGCCCGAACCTGGGTAAAAACATTGTGTCTCTCGTCTCTTGTTACCATCCGCCTAGACGCACAGTTCGGGACCCCCTACCCGAGATCCGCCGGTTTTGACACCAACAGAGAGCGTCGGGATGATGAAGATGGCCACCGGCAAGGGATCCCCCTCCGGCTGGGTGCCGGAACAGGTCTCGATTGGTTTTTGGTGGCTACAGAGGCTTGCGGCGGTGGAAATCCCGATCTATGGTGCTCCTGGATGTTTTCGGGGTATCTGGGTATATATAGGAGGAAGAAGTAGGTCGGTGGAGCTGCGAGGGGCCCACGAGGGTGGGGGCGCGCCCAGGGTGCAGGCGCGCCTCCCTGCCTCGTGGCCTCCTCACTTCTTTCTTGACGTCCACTCCAAGTCCTTTGGATCACGTTTGTTCCAAAAATCACTCTCCCGAAGGTTTCATTCTGTTTGGACTTCGTTTGATATTCCTTTTCTGCGAAACACTTAAATAGGCAAAAAAAATAGCAATTTGGACTGGGCCTCCGGTTAATAGGTTAGTCCCAAAAATAATATGAAAGTGTATAATAAATCCCATTAAACATCCAAAACAGATAATGTAATATCAAGGAACAATCAAAAATTATAGATACGTTGGAGATGTATCACTCCCATCCAGATCTGACGCATACAAACCAAACTTCTCCATTTTTGCAAAATGATGCATGCACTTGTTCCCTATTTACAAACAACTCCTTATCTCTCACAATCAGCCTTATCTCCTCCCCACCATATCTAGAAGGCCATGGAAAAATCTGGCGCGATGGCCGCTGCCGACGCTATCCACCCCCAATCTAGGTGTACCATGCAATACACAGGCATCTACGCACGGGAAATTATGTTGAACACGGCTAGTAGTAAGCAGGCTAGCTCTACAGCCATGATGATAGTGACTGCAGACGGTGAGGCTGACTATGGTATGCCGAACACGGCGCCTATACTCAAGTGTCATCTCCGGCACAGGGTCTTGTCATTTCACTGTGAGGAGTAGCACGTAATAATTTGACCAACGGGTAGTACAGTGCTACTACATTGGTAGTACTACTACTAGTACTACTAGCACCACCGTCTGGATTCAGGACTACTACCACGTCCATCTGGATTTAAGTATTTGACTAGCAATATCTAGTAATGCATGTCACAAAAAATGTACTACTCCCTCTGTAAATAAATACATGGTGTATTGTTTTATTCCTATCGGCGGAGAACTTAATGTCTTTTTGCTAATTGATAGGATTACATGCAATGAACTAAACACTTCATGTCATGTTTGGTAGTCTCAAGTCATTGAAAGCATGCACGGCCCACATCTCTCATTGGTTGATATGCCACGAAATAAGAAACGAGGAGGGAGTTAATGTACTGTGCCTAAGTGTTTTGGGATTATTTGGTTTTCGTAAGGTGACTTACACAACATTTTTTTTTACATGCATTAACATTTTATTAGTTAAATCAAAGGTCCTTGGCGCAAAATGCAAAGGGGACCAATAAACCAGTAAACATCAAACTTCTTTCGTTTGGCCCCAACTAGAGGTTTGGTGAGATGACTATACTGCACCGGCACGGAGGGGGACGTAGCTTCATTGACTTACTGCAACTGCCTTTGGATGAATGACATGTGGGCCCAACGGGTGGCTGGCCCACCTGTCATACAGCCAAAGGCAGGTGCAGTAGAGGGCTGAGGAGTAGATGGCTAACACGCATGTGAATTCAACGTAGTCTGCACTTCTCATATAAAGGCTCCCTGCCAGTCCAATCTAGTATGAAATCCTACGCACCTACGCACGGTAACCAAGGGCAAGAGTGATCAATCGAGTCGCAAGATCAGTTGACTAGAAGCTAAGCTAGACCCATGGAGGTGATGAGCGTGAGCATAAGTCGGCTGTGCCAGATGGTCCACGACGCCGTCCTGCAGCCCGGCACCGAGGAACGTCTCCAGGTAGTGCTTGAGGCCGCCAGGGCGAGGGGCCGCTTGGACGATAGCTTTGTCTCCTTGTTCGACGGGGTCCTCGTTGGTTTCCTCGACAAGTTCACCATCGTCAAGAAGTTCGCAGACGACTTTGACGTACGCCTCCAGCTGACAAGCCCAGGCTCTGCGATGCCCACCACCCTCAGTGGCCACTATGGTGACAACCTCTTCGATGCACTGGTGGCCCTGTGACTGCCAGCCGTCGTGCCGGAGAATGTCCACCTCGAGGTCGCGCTCTCCGCACAGCGCCTGGCGTGACAATACACCATCGACATAATCACCCACGTCTACGCGCAAATCGTCCACAAGGACTACTACATGCAAGAGGAGGACGATAGGACGCTGGCCTTCTTGGACCGCAGGGCAACCTTGGACGACATTGTTCAGAAGCACGTTGAGCTCGCCGCCAACACCGCTGCTCCTCACACGTCGGTTGGTGACCCGGCGCACTAGGGCGTGAGGATGTCGTTGATGGATCCGTATGTATTTTGATCTTTCCGTCAAATCCATGTAGTAATATATGGTACTACTAGTAATTATCTTACCTTTCACATCAACTTCATACTTTTCATACGTACTCCATGCATGAACCGTGCCAGAACCAAACTTCTCATTACTCTAGGGAAAATTGTTATTTCTATCTATCGGTCGCGCCATGGAGCAGAACCAAATTTTACAAGTTACAAGTTCAAAAGGAAAATCCTGCCGTGTTCGCGTTGCACCCCCACACAGTTGGTCTGGCACGCTGCTCAAGGGGGAATGCGCGTGGTGTTGCATTTTCACTTACAAGTGGGACTGCAGTTGAGCAAACCAACTATCGGCAAACCCCCACCCCGCCCACCGTGCGATGGCTGAGAAAGCAGGAGGGAGAAGAGATGGTTGTAGCACGGACTCCAAGAAAAATGGTGTCGGATGGGACTCATGTGGTTGGCGTGTGCCGTACTGTTAGACGTGAATGCTAGTTATGGCCCATGCCACCCCACTATATTGAGCCTATATCGAGGTGCTGGTTATGTAGAACAAATTTTCTGGAGTCTGTGCTTAGCCCTCCTCTATCTCTCTTCTCAGCCAGCCAGCGGATGCATGGAGCCCATCGTCTGTTTGCTCATATATAGTCCCACATGTCAGTAAAAACGCAAGAGGACCCACTGAACATGCACATCTTTCACCTCGACGTGCTGGTGATGAAAAATAAATCCAATAAAGATCTTCGATGGCCGCTTTCGGAGTTACTCAAGAGTAGTAAGATTCTATTTACAGTTTAACCCAAGATGCACATCACGTGGCTTCAATTATCACTCTATTTTCTTGCATGACATGACATGGATGCTGGATGTCCCACGTGTCAGCAAAAGGAGGAAGAACCTGATCAAATCTTCGGTTGTGCTCTCGGATTAGACTAGTTGTGCTAACTTAAAATTTTATTGTGTAGAATGGATGCAAGATTTGGTATTGGGAAGAAGAGTACATCGATATATTGATAGAGCGCAATTTAGTAGATGTTCTAGCACTTTTAGCTAGCATAGAGGCTAGAGATGAGACTAGTGCACTTGTTGATAGAATAGAGGCTAGACACGTCTAATTCTTTACACTCAAAGAAGAAAGAAGCACGCAAGATCAAGCCTCCGCAGATCAACAATGAATGCATCGAGAAGGCACTAATCCAACTTACAGGAGCAGTTATGGAAGTTGGATATCTTCTAAAATGTATTCTTGTGGTTCTTATTTTCTTTGGTCTTGCTTTTCTAGTCAAAGTTTGGTGATGTATTTCCATGTACCAAAAAATCAATGATGAAAAAAAGATATGTGTTTGCAAAGAAAAATGTACGCGGTCGGGATGCGTCCGTGCGTTCGGCGCACGGCCACCGCATCCAAGAAATGGCCCGGACACGACCCCATTACCCTACCCAAACGGACAGAATCCAGGCAAAACAGAGGTCCGTTTGGGGTCATGCGTTGGAGTTGGCCTTACAAGTGGGACCGCAGTAGAGGAAACCGACTATCGGCAAACCCCCACCTCGCCCGCCGTGCGATGGCTGAGTTAGAGAAACGACGAGGTTGAAGAGATTGTTGTAGCACGGACTCCAAGAAGTATGGTGTCAGATGGAAGTCGTGCTGGTGGCGTTGTCGTACTCCAGGACGTGAGTGATTGTTCTAGCCCATGGCACCATATTACTCCTACTACTTATACTAGTAGTATCGAGGATTCGAGGTGCTGGTTACGTAGAGCGAACACATTAACATATGGCCCACCTCACACTGTGGCTAAATTTCCTGGAGTCTGTGCTAGGTTAAAAAGTGTCCTTTGTGAGGGTGGGTGACTGGTCTCAAGTTTAAAATTTGTTGTATTACGTGTACGTAGACGTAGAGATAGTGCAGCAGTTCTGAAAGTTTGAACCCAAACATCAAAATGCAATTTCTACTAGACTCATCCGAGGACCTAGGATGATGGGATTCGCAGCTACAGTAAAAACACCCGCCCGATGCGCGAAGCATGTGAAGCTAGTACAAATAGTGTACTACTATTGTTGATTGGCCTCATCCGATAACCTATTGCAATGCACGTACAATTATGTATTCGGAAAATATTTTTTTGCCTCGTCGCAGCACTCACTCAGAGAAGCGACTCGAAAGCCATTCATAAATTTAGTAAGTTTATCACATGCATATCATTTTATTACATACAACAGGTCATCGACCCACAACGACAACAAGGATACATTATAAATACTAAAGTTTTCATCACACAACAAATAACAAGCAATGAAATGAACTTCAACTCAACCAATCCTCGGCGTTGGAAACGCTTGATTTGAACCACAAGTGATTCTCTGGGAAGGGCCATCTATTGTTAATCTCGAGACCAACGCAGGACTGATCATCCAAGTTGAAGCGGCCTACTTTATTAGTACCAGGGTAGGGAACCACCGAAATGTCTGAGGTATAGATACAGTTGCTTCTCATAAATGGTACTAGTAACGTTGTGTCAACAGCAGTTGGATCGCCTTTCACCATCATTGGGTAGTTTTGTCCAAGGAAGAGCGAGTTTTCTCCAAGACTATCAATATTGTACCAGGGAGAAGGTGTTGGCGCTAGCACACTAGTATCCATCCCAAATACCATGCAACGGGTGTTCTAATAGGTCCGAAGAGTGCGACCATGGGAGACAACACCTGCTTCCTTAGTAGTAACATCAGCAGTGGGTTGTATACAGACAAGAAGGGGTGATCCATCGGAATAAGTTGCCAGGCGCCACTGAGTATATGGGCCCTGCTCGTCCTCATGCTCATTATCATCACCATCGTCATCTCCCCCTTGGTTATAAAAAATTTCAAGTATAGGTGGTGAAATGTTCACATGACCTTGGAAACACAAGAAGAAGGTTAATTAGTAAAGGGAAACTTGCTAACCCACATGCATGTGGATGAAACAATTATAATTACGGTGGAAGAGAAACGTACCAAAACTACGAGGATCCCATGCAAAAACAGTGTCATGAGTGGTGGAAGAAAACACAAGACCCTCGTATTGAATTGCATCACGGTACACATCTGTGTACAGAAACTGATTTTTGAGCAATATCCATCTAGTCGAACCACGAAGGACGGCAACAACTTGTCGAAGATAGCAACAACTACATAGTTCCTGTAATTCCAAGAGTGGTTGGGGACTCGACAAATTGTTATCTTCCGTAGAAGACAGTCACCATGATCGTATTTGAGCGTGTGTAGAATACCAGTGTGCTCAACCTCTAGCCAGTCTACTAAGATTTTTGGAAGTGGAACCGGGTGACGAGTGTACACATTCACAAGTTCCCACTCACAGTTGTACCCAATATAAACAACCCAATCTCCATTTGCACCTGCCCAAGCCTTGTCCTCAAGCGATGGCATCTTAACATCATACATATCATTATCAAGTGGCATCAACTTGCACAAGGCGAGGCCTCCGTCGTCCCCGCGCCAGTTAGCAGGGTCACGACGAAGAAGATAGGGGAGATCAAACCGCTCCTGGACCCTTGGGTTCCTTGTAATGATGTTATTAGTTGAGTCGTGAATGGTCTTGAACGAACCTGCCATGCTAGCCGAGGTGATGACATTGCACCAACCAATGAGTTCCTCCACCACGTCATCTTTCAGATCGGGGCAAGAATAACGGGATCATTTTTGGCATGTCCTCTCAGACCGTCCTCTCAGACCTAGCGCCCGCGCGGGATGGCCTCCGTCCCCAAGCTTGCTGCCGTAGTGTGTGCGGAGGACGACGACCACGAGCGAAGCCACTTCCCGCCGACCCTCAGGTATGCTACCTCTTTTCGAACCATACGCATGTTCTATTTCCCCATCTGCCACGTCGCTGCATGTGGATCTTTTCCACTCCACCATCTTCCCAATTTGCTATCCTCTGCTCTGCTGGTCATGCAGACGAAAACCTTAATTTGCACTATTAAAGGAAACCCTACTTCATGCGGACTAATCCATGTCTGGGTTGAATAAGGAAAGGAAGGGAGATTGTACTATCCAAGAGAGTAGGCATCAAACCCGCATCTAGGTTGAAAAGGGGAAAATCGGTAGCTAAGGAATGAGTCTCGTGTCTCTTGGTTGAAGAAGGGTAGAAAGGCATGACAACAAAATAGAGAATGACCAGGTCGATCGGTTTGTTGTCCTCACATAGGAAAAAGGTGGCTAAAGACAACAAAAATGGGACGTAATCCACATATGCTGCTTGGATATTTGTTGCTCTGGGCAACCATACCTCCCTCACCACTCTATGCGTCCGTGGAGGTACATCATACTGGTGCGCCCACTGTCCGAATGGGCCTCCCATGCTCTTATTGCCACTTTTTTGTTGTTAGTATAACGCCAGCAGTCAAGTCAAGCAATGCTACTGCTAAAGTGATGCCAATTTAATTAGTGTTGCACTCAGTCTAATGCCACTGATAAATTTAAGCAATGCCATTTAATGTCACTGGATTATTTCATGGTTAGCTGTTGATTGTGGATGTATTAAAGATTTTTTAGCTAAGGCATTCTAATGCTGTTGCACAGCCAGTATACCAACGATGAAATTTGTTACTACCTTCAGATTTTTGCACTATTAATGCTTATGGATTAATACCTCACTTTCATGAGGTAAGTTAATTTTTTTGTACAGTGTCACCAAAATGCCAAGGCGTTGATGTCATTTTATTTTGGTTAAACTGCACAAAACATTATGAAGACAAGAGGAAAGGTCAAGAGTGGGCATCTCCTCCTCTGGTGGTTCTCTTGATTCGTTCGATCAAGTTTTTATGTTTGGTTGATTATCAAGATTGGGATAGCAATTGTTAAGGTCCCCTCGAGTTCGAAATGATACTTAGCTTGGAGGTACATGGTTTGCAATTTTTTTATACTATCATTAGTTAATAATGCCAGTTACCTTCAGACTTTTGTATTTGGTTTAATGCTCATGCACAGCTAGTATACCAATGCTGAAACTTGTTACCTTTACATTTTGTATTGTTAATTCTTATAGAAATCTTCCAGTGCTAGAGTTTATTGAAATATGTTCAGTAAACCCATTGTACTGTACCATGTATAAAAATAACTACTCTACTGTTGCACTAGCCACTGGATTAGTGTATATTTGTAGTATTCGAATGGTGTTGCATTAGAGTATGGACATAAATAAAGTGTGGCAAGCTTTCCCAGATATGTGCTCAAGAAAACTACTACCTGTTTTTCTAAATACTAGGCGTTTGGGTACTTTAAATTGAACATAAAAGCGTCTTATATTAAAACAGAGGGTGTAGAGTTCACTCAAATTATCTGGTAAAGCTAGTCACACCTTTGTTAAAATTAATGTTCATTATGTTATCGGAGGAGGTCTGTATGTTTGTCTCTAATACCTCTCGACTACCTGACATCATGATGTAATGTTAAGTCATTTCCTTTTGTACAGTTTCACTGAATTGTCAAGGTGGTGATGGCATTTTATTTTAGTTGAACTGCACAAAATATGCTTAAAAGAAGAGGAAAGGTTAGGAGTCGATCATTCTTTCAGAAAGAACTATATATGCCTTTCTGACATCAGCCGTTGTTGCCTTATTTATTCCCTCAAACAGGTGGTTAGAAACAGTCTTGCTACCTTTTCCCATTAAGAAATTGGAATGCTTATATTTGTCAGTCTATGCTTCAACTAGTTTTTACAGTAATCACACTTTCAATATCTATGCAAATAGGGATGCTCGATTTTAGTGGAACTGCACAAAAAGTCCAACTAGTTCAACATTAGGAGCATGTTTTCTTCCAAGCCTTTATATCCAATTGGTGGCACTATGAGCTGTTCATTACGAAGGTACATGGTTTGCTACTATCTTGCTACTCTTTTTGTACTATCGTTAGATAGTAATACTAGTGGTTTGCATGTGAATTTATTGGCAGGGTGGACCTACATTGGAGGTGCAGGACCGGATTCAATGATTGGATGCTCAATTTCGGTTGTATCGATTTCACCTCTTCCATCACTGCGAACATGGATATCATTGGTCTGATGAAGAATAGGCGCTATATTTCTGCTCTGAACCAGCAAATCAATTCAGTATGAAATTTTCCAGGGCAAAACATGACTGTATCAAATTGTCCAGTGCAAAACATGACATATGCTAAGCGGAAGAGACATGTTTAAACCGAAAATACAAGGTGGGGTATATGTTTACTAGCTGCTTGATATTTGTGCAGACAGATATGTCTTCCTGTTGCTATTTGGCAAACAAACAAAGTGACCAAAATTTTGGTTGAACTGCGCAAGAGAATAGTATAGTCACTACATGCAGTGCCATTTGAAAATAGACACAGAAAGATTGGATAGTCACTTCATGGACTGCAGAAAAGTAGTACTATACTATTTATTGGCCAACACTAGGTGCTTCATTGCTTTGGTCTTATTATACAATGGGCATCATTTTGCCTAAGTTAAAGTTTGTATTTCGAAAATAGTCTCGCCATGTGATCGAGAGAAGTCCAAATCATATTGCAGTGGATGTTCCTCCATCATGTGTGGTTCATTCTCATGGTTCCAGCTGTTGGTGAAACCACTTACGTTTGCAAGAGGAATTGTAGACTTCACAAACAAACTTTTCTTTCAGTCTGTACTGAATATTGGTCAAGAGAAGCATCCATGTTAGTAGGAAGAACAGATGTTTTTTCTAGATCTTTTGTTTTGGAGCTACATGTTTGTATATGATCTGTGAATCATTGAGATGCATTAACATGTTGATCTTATGTATGGGAATCGTACTAGTTGGTTTTAGTTGCGACGCAAGATCCGAAGTGGCTGATCTTTGCTTTTAGAGCTACATATTTGTATATGATATGTGAATCATTGAGTTGCATTAATAGTTCCTTAGTTCTGTTCGCTCAGTGTTTACAAGTTACTGATCGATCACTAGCTAGCCTACTAATGCGCTCCTGGCAGTTTTAATTGTGACACAAGATCCGAAGTGGCAGTTTTTTGAATAAAAATGCCTACCTCTGAAGAAATTAACAAGCTGCTCTGAAGAAAATGCCATGCGAATCTGAAGAAACTGCCAGCAAAAACATTCGCAAATGCCTTATCTCCCAGCTAACGTTCATCAACTAATGCGACCATACACGTACACCATCTGACCTGCTCGATCCTACACGTACACTATCCGACCTACTCGATCCTACATGGATAAATAGCGGATCACGCACGTACTACCTCCTTTCCGGTTTGCAGGGCTCAATTCAAGAAATGACCTACTCGATCCTACACGAATAAATAGTGGATCATGCATGTACTAGTACCTCCTTTCTGATTTGCAGGGCTTAATTCAAAAATCTCATCAACCAAGGTACTCCCTCCGTACGGGTTTATTAGTCTCTTGAGCAAAGCAGCAAGACCAAGGCATGGCAATAATTAACTGCATGCAGAAGTTTAAGCCTAATTAATTCCAGCGATTTAAGTGGATGCATGCGTGCCCTCGGTTGTGACTTGTTGCATGCTGCTCCGCGTACTGATTGCGAGCGATTCTGAGTGCCTACATGCAGCCGCCGTAATTAAGATAGCTAACTGATGTGGAACAAGATGCGCTTTAATTGTTGCGGGCCTTTTAAATCTGTGGAATCATTATTGACAAGGAGGGAGATGATTCGAGTGCACTCGTTTGACCGTCATGCCGACATGCAACCCAGCACGGACAGGACGGGATGGCACAGTCATAATTTCAATTTTTCTAGTTTTCCACGGCAAGCCGACGCGCTAAGCCATGCCTGCTTATGCATTGAATTCCGATGACCATCGCGCTACCTTCCGCCTATAAGTACTATTTCCCGGCCTTCTCCAGTGGCACCGTGACCCAACTCGCCATATCCTCATAAGCCCCCACCGGCCCAACGTCGCTCGCCACTTATCCTCACTCTCGCCACGTCCGCCATGCCCCCGCCCGTCTGCGATAGGGGAGGCTGGAGGTGGTCACCGCCGGAACTAGTGTTCGGTTTTCCACCAAAGGCAGACGGAAGGAGGAGGCATTCTATCGGTCTTTAGATGGCAATGCGGAGATTGAGGACTTGTTGGAGCACGACCGGCTGGCGGAGGAGCATGAGTTGTTGGAGCGCGACCGCCTGGAGGAGGAGCAGCGTATCGCCGATTTGCACCGCCAGCAGGACATGGAGCAGCAGTGCAGCGATGCTGAGTCACGAGCATAGCGCCTGCAAGTGGGCCGACTACATGGAGGCCGGCGCCCGGCAAATAGCCCTAGAGGCTGTCGGGCACGCACATGTTCGCGACGCCGATTTTTACTACCAGCTCGTCAAGTGGGTTCCCCGCTTAGAAGCCAAAGTTTCGGTGGACCACGCCAGCATGGAAAAGGGCCAACGGGCGTGAGCGACGCGCCCTATCGCACCTCTGGCAAGTCCAAGGTGAGGCGGAGGACGCCGGTGCCGGCGTTTAGCGTGTACCACAGATGGCGGCCGGCATCGTCTAGTTAGCTAAGAGTAAGTTAGTACTTGTACGCTACTAGAGTATTAGTGGGAGTAGATAATTAACTTGGCTATGATGGTTGTCAACGTGGAAGTTCAGTACTCTATATGTGGATCAAACCTGTTACTTTGTTCTGAATGTTGAAATTTCCGTTTGAACGTATGGAATGGGCTGTTATTTTTTTTAAATGGGTTGTATTTGTCCTCCACGGGTTTAGAGGCTGACTTGTGGGCCTACCAAGTTGACGCGTACACAATCAGGAGATGATTGTACATGGAGAGGATGACAGCAGGGACCTGCCAAGGTCATGGTAGTACACAAGCAAGTGCCTCCTTATTTCAAGCCAATAAAAAATGGCTCCTCCTAACGGATTTCTGACATCTGGGTCCCAAACCATTGTCAACGTAGTCAATGAATGAGAGAATTACTGTGGCGGTGACACGAGGACCCGACAGCTCGCCCAGTTATTTTTGTTTTGGGTTAATTTGATAAATGTCACTCCAAATCTGGTGTTTCCAAGAAATGCCACTGCAATTTCGAAACTTTGAAAAATGTCATTTCATGCCATTTCTAGTGGCATTTTTCGAAGTCTGGAGTGGCGTTTTTCAAAGTTTGCAAATTGCAGTGGTGTTTTTCAAAGTTTGCAAAAATTACAGTGGCGTTTTTCAAAGTTTGGAAATTGCAGTGGCATTTTTATGAATCGCCATAATTGGAGTGGCATTTATATAATTTGTTTTTGTGACAGAAGCAGGGTGTCAACTGGGCTGTGCGGGGCACTCTGGCCTGTCTAGACAGCCTTTTCTTTTATATTTACCATAGACCAGTCCAGTAGTTTTTTTTCTTTCTAAAAATGGCTAGCCCAGTTTTTTTGTGATTTGTCAAGTAAGTCTCTTTGTCAGGCCTGTTGGGGTGCAAATCTTTCAAGACGAGGAGAGCTTCATTCGCCTAGCTGAGAAAATGGCCTATCAGTAATGAGAAATGGGTTGTACATTTTTAAAACACATCAAACCTACAATTAGTTTCAAATTTCTTTTTTTTCATTTCGAGATTTTAAATTGCATTGATTTTTATGCAGGGACAATTTATTGGATTTTATATTGATATACATTTATTTCTAAAATCAGTTTGAATGTGACTCAAAATTTCGGGATTAAAAACAGTTCGGACCACACCGACATATGCAAAATTACGTATAATTTTTTAACCGTGGCCAGAATATGGGCTGTAATGCTAACAAAAAGATTATGGGCTCCAAAAAACCCTTAAGAATTAGCAAATGGGCTGTAAATTATTAGAAATAATGGCAGATGGGTTGTATGCTGTTTTCCACATATTTGAGGCTTTCCTAAAAAAAAGGTTGCCGCACAAACAGTGACTGTTGGATGTCCATCCAACGGCCGTCGTGCTTCTTCAATCTCTGCTCTTCCTGCTCCAGCCGCTCAAACAAGCGCCGGCGGGACTGCCTGCTCCTTCCTTCCCGCCGTCGGCTGTGCTGCCGCGCAGGCCTCACTGCCCCACCGTACTCCCGTCGCTGGCCTAACCATCCCTCTACTCGCCCACACCTGTTGTTATTCTCCTGCAACGACAAACGAACCAGTAAACCCTCGTCTGGCCGTAGACCAGTGCTCGACGGCGGCGTGGTCGGCGACCGACATGCATCTGAAGTGGATCATGCGTGGAGAGGCGACAATTTGGGTCCACGCCGCGCGCAAATGCCTCCTTATTACGCACAAAATAATGATTCCTCCACCTGACATCTAGGATCCACCGAAAGGACCTCTGTATTTCACGAAAAAAACATTACCGCTGCTAACAGCTCGGACCCACCAGTTATATCTTCACACGCAAGGATGTGCCTCCTTATTACGCACAAAAAATTAATACCCCCCTGCTAGTTGGGACCCAGTATAGTGGGCCTACTAAGTTGACGGGGACGGAAGGCTTTGTCAACTTAGTCAATATGCATGATTCTAGCTCCAGTGACCGTACGATGTGCATCCAACGGTCGTAGTGCTTCTTCAACCTCTGGTCTTCTTGCTCCAGCCACCCAAAGCAGCGTCGGTCGTGCCGCCTGCTTCTGCCTCCTTTGGCCGGTTGTGCTACCGCGGAGGCCTCACTGCCCCCATACTACTGCCACCCCTGGCTAGGCCACCCTCCACTCACCCACACCCCTTGTTATTCTGCGGCGATGGCAGCCTCACACCGCAGCCGAACTAGTGAACCCTCGTACTCCTCTCCGCATGGGCACCCACTTCCGTGTCTTCCCCAGCTCCGCGTCGTCCCCTTCCTAGGCCTCGTCGTCGTCCACCGTTGTGGTGCTCTCGACGCGGCGTGGTCAATGTGGTCAACGACCGACTTCCATCGGAAGAGTACTATACGTGGAGAGGCTGACAGCTGGGTCCATGGCAGCCTCAAGGAAGTGCCTCCTTATTACGCGGAAAATAATTATTCCTCCACCTGACAGCAGGGACCCACCGGACAGGCCACCGTATTTTGCGAAAAAAATGTTTCCCCCCTGACTGCTGGGAACCACCGGACGGGCCACCGTATTTCGTGAAAACAATGTTCCCCCGCTGTCAGCTCGGACCCACCGGAAGTGCCTCCTTATTACGCACAAAAAATGAATACTCCCCCTACTAGCTCGGCCCCACCTTGGTGGGAGGTTGACTTGTGGGCCTACTAAGTTGACTGAGACGGAGAGCTTTGTCAACTTAGTTAATATGAACGATTCTAGCTCCAGTGACCGTACGATGTCCATTCAATGGCCGTAGTGCTTCTTTAACCTCTGTTCTTCTTGCTCCAGTAGCCCAAAGCAGCGCCGGTCGTGCCACATGCTCCTGCCTCCCGTGGCCGGCTATGCTGCAGTGGAGGCCTCACCGCCCCCTACTATTCCCACCGCTGGTCAGGCCTTGCGGTGACGGCAGCCTCACACCGCAGCCAAACTAGTGAACCCTCGTACTCCTCTCCGCGTGGGCTTCCACTGCTGCATCTTCCCTGGCTCCGCGTCGTCCACTTCCTAGGCCTCGCCGTCGTCCACCACCCTGGTGCTCTCGGCGCGGCATGGTCAACATGGTCAAGGAACAACTTCCATCGGGAGAGTACTGTACGTGGAGAGGATGATAGCTGGGTCCACGGCGGCCGCAAGGAAGTGCCTCCTTATTACGTGCAAAATAATTATTCCTCAACCCACCGGACGGGCCACCATATTTCACAAAAAAAACATTTCCCCCTGACAGCTGGGACCCACCAGCTACATCTTCGCACGCAAGGAAGTGCGTCCGAGCAAAACAAACGATTCGCCCCCCTGACTGCTGGGACCCACCAGCTGTTGGGGAACGTAGTAATTTCAAAAAATTTCCTACGCACACGCAAGATCATGGTGATGGCATAGCAACGAGAGGGGAGAGTGTATGTCCACGTACCCTCGTAGACCGAAAGCGGAAGCGTTAGCACAATGCGGTTGATGTAGTCGTACGTCTTCACGATCCGACCGATCCAAGCACCGAATGTACGGGGCCTCCGATCCAGCCGAGCTCCGGAGATGAGTTCCGTCAGCACGACGGCGTGGTGATGATGATCATGTTCTACCGGCGCAGGGCTTCGCCTAAACTCCGTGACGATATGGCCGAGGTGGAATATGGTGGAGGGGGGCACCGCACACGGCTAAGGAACGATCCGTAGATCAACTTGTGTGTCATGGGTGCCCCCTGCCCCGTATATAAAGGAGCAAGGGGGGGCGGCCGGCCAAGGAGGGTGCGCCAGGGAGGAGTCCTACTCCCACCGGGAGTAGGACTCCCTCCTTTCCTAGTCCAACTAGGAGAGGGGAAGGAAGGGAAGGAGAAGGAGAAGGAAGGAGAGGGAGAAGAGTAGGAAATGGGGGCCGGCCCCCTAGTCCAATTCGGTTTGGGCCAGGGGGGGCCGCGCGCCCTGCCACCTCTCTTCCACCACTTGGCCCATGAGGCCCATTGCTTCTTCCTCGTATTCCCGTAACTCCCCGGTACCCCCGAAAATACCCGTATCACTCGAAACCTTTCCGAACTCCGAATATAGTCGTCCAATATATCGATCTTTACGTCTCGACCATTTCGAGACTCCTCGTCATGTCCCCGATCTCATCCGGGACTCCGAACTCCTTCGGTACATCAAAACTCATAAACTCATAATATAACTGTCATCGAAACCTTAAGCGTGTGGACCCTACGGGTTCGAGAACAATGTAGACATGACCTAGAACTATTCTCGGTCAATAACCAATAGCGGAACCTGGATGCCCATATTGGCTCCTACGTATTCTACGAAGATCTTTATCGGTCAAACCGCATAACAACACGTTGTTCCCTTTGTCATCGGTATGTTACTTGCCCGAGATTCAGTCGCCGGTATCCAATACCTAGTCCAGTCTCGTTACCGGCAAGTCTCTTTACTCGTTATGTAATGCATCATCCCGTAACCAACTCATTGGTCACATTGCTTGCAAGGCTTATAGTGATGTGCATTACCGAGAGGGCCCAAAGATACCTCTCCGACAATCGGAGTGACAAAATCTAATCTCGAAATACGCCAACTCAAGATGTACCTTCGGAGACACCTGTAGTAGTCCTTTATAATCACCCAGTTACATTGTGACGTTTGGTAGTACCCAAAGTGTTCCTCCGATAAACGGGAGTTGCATAATCTCATAGTTACAGGAACATGTATAAGTCATGAAGAAAGCAATAGCAACATACTAAACGATCAAGTGCTAAGCTAATGGAATGGGTCAAGTCAATCACATCATTCTCCTAATGATGTGATCCCGTTAATCAAATGACAACTCTTTTGTCCATGGCTAGGAAACATAACCATCTTTGATAAACGAGCTAGTCAAGTAGAGGCATACTAGTGACACTATGTTTGTCTATGTATTCACACATGTATTATGTTTCCGGTTAATACAATTCTAGCATGAATAATAAACATTTATCATCATATGAGGAAATAAATAATAACTTTATTATTGCCTCTAGGGCATATTTCCTTCAGTCTCCCTGTCGGTGTCAAAACCGGCGAATCTCGGGTAGGGGGTCCGGAACTGTGCGTCTAGGTGGATGGTAACAGGAGACAAGGGACACGATGTTTTACCCAGGTTCGGGCCCTCTTGATGGAGGTAAAACCCTACATCCTGCTTGATTAATATTGATGATGTGTATTACAAGAGTGGATCTACCACGAGATCAAGGAGGCTAAACCCTAGAAGCTAGCCTATGGTATGATTGTTGTAATGGAGGTTGTGTCCTACGTACTAAAGCCCTCCGGTTTATATATCCACCGGAGAGGGCTAGGGTTACATAGAGTCGGTTACAATGGTAGGAGATCTACTTATCCGTATTGCCAAGCTTGCCTTCCACGCCAAGGAAAGTCCCATCTGGACATGGGGCGAAGTCTTCAATCTTGTATCTTCATAGTCTTGGAGTCCGGCGGACGATGATAGTCCGGCTGTCCGGACACCCCTAGTCGAGACTCCTCGGTAGCCCCGAACCGGGCTTCAATGGCGATAAGTCCAGCGCGTATGTAGTCTTCGGCGTTGCAAGGCGGGTTCTCCTTCAAGTTCCACGTACCTGCCGAACAGTGTCCGGCTTCCTCATTAATGTTGCGCTTCTTGGCTCCCGCCCCCAATAATGGCCTTCTTCCACGCGTCGCACAAATGCGAAAAGCCAGGGTATCTTTTATGTTTTACCCCCTGGTTGTGCAAATAATCTGCCTATAAGAGAGGCAAGAATCCAGATCCAAATCACACCATCTTCCTTCCGCGAATACTCATCGGAGCGCTTCTGACCAAGAATCCATTCCATCATGGACCGTCGACGCGGCTCCTCTTCTCGCGCTCCCAGCCCTCTGCCAGGAGATTGGAGGAGATGCTCTATTCCGCACAACGAGCTGGTGAAGCTCAAGCGGGGATATCTCCTCGGCCTTCATGGTTCCGGTTCGAGCCGGGCTGGCCACCTACAAAGGTGGGAAGCAAGCGGAGGCTACCCCAAGTCCCAACAAAGGGGAGCGGGTATGCTTCGTCCCCTATCTGATAAGGGGGCTCGGATTTCCTGTACATCCGTTCCTCCGCGGGCTCCTGGAGTTCTACGGACTCCAGCTCCATCACCTCACGCCCGCCTCTATCCTGCATATTGCGGGTTACGTAGCTCTTTGCGAGCTATTCCTGGGCGTCGAGTCCCATTTTGCGTTGTGGAAGAGGTTGTTCTGCCTTGTGCCCCGTTCTCACGAAGGGTCCATATATCAAGTGGGCGGTGCCGAAATATGGCGCATTACCGGGACCGGATATCCATCCGGAACCCCTAAGAAGGCGTCCGAAGACTGGCCTTCGGAATGGTTTTACATAGAAGGCGCTCCGCTGCGGACCTGTTGGATCGGCCTCGAGTTCAGCAATGCTCCTCTCAAGAAACGCCTTAGTTGGCGTCCATGAGCCCATAAGCGGAGGGCGACAAGGCGTCCATTATTTGATGGGCGGATAAGGTTCTTGGCCCATTCGGGTTGACCATGATTGGAGTCATGGCAACATGCATTATCTTGGGGGTGCAGCCACTACAATCTGAGGCCACCCCATGTGGGATTTCAACGGGAGGGCGATGCCACCCGTCATGGCATAAAGGGCGGATTGACCAAGACTGCTGAAGATCCTGTTCGGCCTGTACAAGGGGGAGAAGGAGGATTTCCTCCGGACGAACCCGTTGAATGGGTTCTCCATGAATAATCCCCGGCCTTGGGTAAGCGAACACTCTGCGCGTCCAACCCATGCCTTTGAAGCTTAAGTTTCTTATATTGTGTTTTTTGACGCAGGAGCTGCGTCGGGTCGTGGAGGACATGCTAAGTCCAGCTCCGCAACCCGAGGATCCGGAGAGATCCCGGGATCCGGCCTCCAAAGAGGATCCGGACATAAAGGTGGAGCTAATCGACGGGGTGTTCCACCAGCTCAGCATGGATAATGCTTTAGTCGCCATTACGGCTGATTATCCCGGACTATATCCGGCTTCCCAGGTGATTGTGACCGAAGTCCTGACACCGTTATTCCTTCCTTGCTCATTTCGACCACCGTATCTGATGGCGCTGTGCAGAGGCGCCTTGAGGCGGGAAGCGAGCTTCGGCGGTGACCAACAAAGGCGATCCGGACCGATGAGGCGGAAGAGGCGCGGCCGCGGCTCAAACGTCGCCGCAAAGGTATAGCTCACAATTCATTATTTGGAGCAACGTTCCTAGGAAGCGTTTGAGTGCTCATGACTTTTGTAGGAGAAAAGCGCCCGCCGGATGCGGGCGTGGAGGTTGCCAATCCAACCTCTACCAGCCGAGCTCCAAGACCTGGTTTGAGGGGGAGGCGCGCAAGCGCGAGCGGACTCCTCCGATGGAGGATGCCGACAGACTCGTCCGCCACCAAGTGCGAGGTGGAGGCGCCATGAACCATAGGCGCCACGACAAGATTTCGTGACGTGCTTCTCCCTGAGGCGTTGAATGCCTTTAACGCTGGGGGCGCACCTCCATGCTGCTCAAGATGGTTTTACGAGCCACGGGCAAATACATAAAAGATATCTGGTAAGAGAATTTAATAGCTATATATGCCAGTAGCCCCCGAGACTTAAAGTAGTTATATTAACTGATTTAAGGATCATTTGAAATGCAGGATCTTACCGAGAAGAATACCCAACTGTCTCAGGAGCTGCGAGAGTGCAAGGCCCAACTTGAGGCCTTTTCATTGCCGCCGAGGAGGAAACACAAAGACCCCTCCTGGTAACACATTATTTGAAAAATATAAGCGCTGTGCGGCGTGCGCGTAAGTCTAATAATGACATTGCAGGTGCTGCCGGACAAGATCCGGACAGGCAAGAACTGCTTCGCCAGCTAAAGGCCGGCGAGAGGGTGCTGAATAGAGTGCAGCAAGAAAGGAACAAGCTCCAAGATGCCCATGCCCATCTTGGAGAAGAGCTGAAAGGCGTTCGGGCCGAGCTGTCCGGCTCCATTAAGGAGAATCAGCGGCTTTGTCGCGGCATTTATAGTAAGTGCTTGAGCGAACTCCTTTGGAAAGAAGAGTTTGGCGAGGAAGTCAATTGACAAGATATGTCTGTAGGTATACTCACAGGTCGTCCTGCGGAGGAGATGCCCGTGTCGACGGGTGATCAACTTCGAAGTTGTTGTAGCTGCTCGAGCGAGTTCGGCGAGCAATGGCGGCGTCGTCCGGGCTTTATGGCCAGCCCTCTCCCTACCCGAAGGCCTTGGGGAGCTTTGGAGAAGCTTGAGGAGTGCGGCGGCGCTTTCGTTTATGGAAGATTTCGCCTGCCGCCAAGGTGCCTGTGGAGGCCTGGTCCATGGTGAAGGCAGCGGTACAAGAAGGCGGATCCCAACCATATGGCGAGGTCGGACCTATGGGGCCCGGCGGAAGGAGATCCTTGTGAGTTTAGTATACGCCAAGTAGAGTTGGCGCTAAATTTTCCCAGCGGGATGTAAATTGGACAGCCTGTTAGGCGGGATTGAGGAGGAATCTGATCGATCAATGTGACAATGTATTTTAAAATGACATGTAAAATGCCTTCTAGCGGATTGTAGATCGTTTGTCTTTGCCGACCTTTTTCGCTTCAGCCTCGGGACCCTAGAGTCCGGAGTGTGTCGAATACCTTCTCGGTTAAAAACAACCGGGCATGCATGGAGACCAAAGCGAGGGGTCATTAGTGCTTTATCGGACAAGTGCCCAACTAGTTATGTTATATTACATGGTTAGTAAGAAACATCTTCCAGGAGAATAGTTCCGTTAAGGGTTCCTTTCTGGGAGGCATGCCCTAAAGTGCATGTCGGACTGCGAAAAAGAGAGAAAAACATCTGGGGCAGATAAATAAGTAGGTAAAAATCATCTTTCAAGTCATCGACCGAATATTCCCTTAAAACGCTAGCTTTCGGCTTCACCCGATCGAGGTACACATCCGGTGACCCGGTGATAACAATCACAGAGGTGCTCCTTTACCTCCTAGCCGAACAATCGGGAGCGTGAGGGGTAAGCACAGAGGCGAGCAACCCAGCTTGGCCAAAACTTAAGTCATATCGATGCATATAATGGTGAATAAAAGGTACATGTGGAAGCTTGACACATGTCTGGGCATAAAGCCCTTATAATTAAGCTTACGGTAAAGAAGCCCCGTGTATAATGAGTGCGGATGGCACATCAAGTGTATGTGAACAATGCGCAAGTAGGCCCTTAAGGGCTTTTTAGTAAAAGGGTTAAGAGAAGAAAGAGAAACAAAAGACAGCTGAAGTGTAAAAATTTGAGCAGGGAAGGGGCGAACTCTTAGTCGGCGCTAGGCATAGAATCTTTGAGGCGGGCTGCGTTCCATGGGTTCGGCTCGAGTCGGTTGTCCGGCGCATTTAAGTGAGCAGATGCGCTCCACGGTCAGGACTTGATCGATAATGAAGGGCCCTCCCATTTGGGCTTGAGCTTGTCCTTTTTCTTGTCCGTGAGCGTAGAACTAGTTTGCCAATGTTGTAAGTCTTGGCCCATACTTCTACTGCTTTGATATCTTGAGCCTGCTGGCGATAGAATGCGGAGCGAGCCTTGGCGGCGTCGCGTTCTTCCTCAATCGTCCAAGCTATCCTGCCGATCCAGCTTGGCTTCTCTTTCTTCATACATGCTTTTCGAGGTGAGTCATGAATGATGTCGCATGCGAATCGCCTCTGTGCCGTATACCATAAAAAATGGTGTGAATCCGGTAGTAAGGTTGGGCATTGTCCGCAGCCGCCAGAGTACGGAGTCGAGATCCTCTACCCAGTGCATGTCAGATTTCGTAAGTGACCGCACTAGTCTGGGTTTAATGCCGCTCATTATTAGACCATTTGCTCGTTCCACTTGACCGTTGGTTTGAGGATGATAGACTGAAGCGTAATCGAGCTTAATGCCCATATTTTTGCACCATGATTTAACCTCGTTGGCCGTAAAGTTCGTGTCGTTATTGGTGATGATGCTGTGGGGGACACCAAAACGGTGTACTACCCCGGAGATAAAGTCTATCACTGGTCCGGACTCTGCCGTTTTGACTGGCTTGTCCTCTATCCATTTGGTGAATTTGTCCACCATGACCAATAGGTACCTTTGCTTGTGGGTTCCTCCTTTAAGGGGTCCAACCATGTCAAGCCCCTGGACATGACAGACGGTAATGGGTATAATTTTGAGGGCGGTGGGTGGCATATGGCTCTGATTAGCAAAGAGCTGACAACCGACGCATCTTTGGACTAAGTCCTGAGCATCTGCTTGGGCCGTCGGCCAATAAAATCCTGTACAGAATGCTTTTCCTACAAGGGCCCGAGCTGCGGCGTGGTGTCCGCCTAGTCCGGCATGAATTTCAGCCAGGAGGTTTCACCCTTCCTCTTCAGAGATACACCTTTGAAGGACTCCGGTTGTGCTTTTCTTATAAAGTTCTCCCTCATGGACCTTGTAGGCTTTAGATCGTCGGGCAATGCAGCGGGCCTCATTTTGGTATTCGGGAAGCTCCTGCCTAAGCAAGTAGGCTAGGAATGGTTCTGTCCATGGGGCAATTACTACCATTATGTCGTGGGCTGAAGGTGTTATGTCATCGGCTGAATCGCCGGTTGGTGCGGCTTTTTCCGGTTTGTTATTTCCGGACTCCTCTTCCCATAGTACGGATGGCTTGAAGATTCGTTCCAGGAAGATGTTTGGAGGGACAGCGTCGCATTTTGCGCCGATGCGTGCCAGTACATCGGCTGCTTGGTTATTATCCCGGGCTACGTGATGGAATTCAAGTCCTTCAAACCGGGCTGACATTTTTAGGACAGCGTTGCGATATGCTGCCATTTTCGGATCCTTGGCGTCAAAGTCTCCATTTATTTGGGGTATTGCAAGGTTTGAATCCCCGTGCAAATCTAAGCGTTGAATGCCCATGGAGATTGCCATCCGGAGGCCATGCAAAAGGGCCTCGTATTCGGCTGCGTTGTTGGAGTCCGTGTACATTATCTGAAGTACGTATTGGACTGTGTCTCCGGTTGGGGATGTCAATACGACGCCAGCACCCAATCCGGCCAACATTTTAGAGCCGTCGAAGTGCATAATCCAATTGGAGTATGCGCCGTACTCTATTGGGAGTTCGGCTTCGGTCCATTCAGCGACAAAGTCAGCCAAAACTTGTGACTTTATAGCTTGCCGAGGTTTGTAAGTTATATCGAATGGTAAGAGCTCAATGGCCCATTTTTCAATCCTGCCCGTTGCGTCGCAGTTGTTTATAATATCGTTGAGTGGTACTTCGGAGGCTACTGTTATCGAACACTCTTGAAAGTAGTGTCGGAGCTTCTGGGATGCCATGAACACCGCATACGCTATCTTTTGATAGTGCGGGTAACGGGACTTGCAGGGGGTTAACACAGTGGATACGTAGTACACTGGTTTTTGAAGAGGGAATTTATGCCCTTCTGTCTCTCGTTCGACGACGAGTACCGCGCTTACAACTTGATGTATTGCTGCGATGTATAACAACATTGGTTCGCCCAGGTTGGGCGCAGCCAAGACCGGTTGTTGCCAATATGGCCTTTATTTCTTGAGTCGGCGGTGGCAGCATCCGTCCCTCGAAGTGTTCGTGCGCCTAAGGAGGCGATAGAGGGCAATGCCTTTTCTCCTAGGCGGAGATAAAGCGGCTTAGAGCCGCCATGCATCGATCAATTTTGTATTTGCTTGAGGTCTTTTGGGATATCTAGCTGTGACAGAGCTCGGATCTTGGCTCGGTTTGCTTCAATTCCTCTACCGGATACAATGAAGCCCAGTAGCTTTCCGGCTGGTACGCCGAAAATGCATTTTTCCGGATTCAGCTTGATGTCATATGCTCTGAGGTTGTCGAATGTGAGCCTTAAGTCGTCTAGTAGAGTTTCAACGTGTTTGGTTTTGACGACTATGTCGTCTACGTATGCCTCTACTGTTTTGCCGATCTGGGTGGCCAGACATGTTTGAATCATGTGCTGATATGTTGCACCGGCGTTTTTAAGTCCGAAGGGCATCGTGTTGAAGTAGAATGGTCCATACGGAGTGATGAATGCCGTTGCGGCTTGGTCTGCTTCTGCCATCTTGATTTGATGGTAGCCGGAGTATGCGTCAAGGAAGCACAATGAAACGTGCCCTGCAGTGGCATCGATTATCTGGTCGATGCGGGGGAGGGGAAGGGATCCTTTGGGCAGGCCTTGTTGAGGTCTTTAAAATTGATGCATAGGCGCCAGGATTTGTCCTTCTTTGGTACCATTACCAGGTTTGCTAGCCAATCCGGATGTTTGATATCTCGATGAATCCGGCTTCCAATAGTTTGGCTAGCTCTTCTCCCATTACTGTCTTTTGGGTTGGAAAATCGTCAAGAGCCTGTTTGGTGGCTTGAATCCTTTAGGATGTTTAGGCTATGTTCGCCAATCTGCGTGGGATTCGGGCATATCCGAGGGGTGCCCGGTGAAAATGTCCCAATTTTCGAAGGAATTCTCGCGATCTGGCGTCTACATCGAGGTTCAATTGTGCCCCGATGGAGGCCGTCTTTGTTGGGTCCGTTGGATGGACCGGAATTTTACTATTTTGTCTCGCTGGTTTAAAGGAGGTGGACTTGGATCTCTTATCGAGTATCATGTCATCCCTATTTGATGAGAGCGCAGACGGTGAGTTCTTCGCCGCTAGGGCCGGATAGTGCCTCCGGGGCTAATCGGCTGTCTTGTTTTCGGCGCGGAGTGCTATGTCCGGATCACTAATGAGAGTGATTATTCCGCGGGCCGAGCATTTTGAGCTTCATGTACCCGTAATAAGTGCGGCTTGAAAAATTGTGAATGCCTCTCGTCCTAATATAGCGTGATATCCGCTGTTGAGCAGGGCCACTTGGAGCGTGACTTCTTCGGATCTGTAATTGTCCGTGAGCGAACACCACATCGAGTGTGATTTTTCCGGTGCAGCGTGCTTCCCGGCTAGGGATTATTCCTCTGAAGGTTGTGCTGCTTCGCTCAATGCGGCTCCAGTCTATTTCCATTTTTTGAAGAGTTTCCTCGTAGATGAGGTTTAGTCCGCTGCCGCCATCCATGAGGACCTTTGTAAGTCGAAAGCCGTCCACTATTGGACTAAGTACCAGTGCGGCTGGTGCTCGGGCTGTTCGGAATTTAGGTTCATCGCTGGCGTTGAAGGTGATGGCTGTGTCGCTCCATGGATTTGTTGTTGCTACTTGGTAGACTTCGGTGAGGCTGTGGATTGTTCGTTTCCGCATATTATTTGATGCAAAAGTCTCGAAGACTGTTGATACCGTACCGGTATTGCTGGAGTGGTTTTCCGGGGCTAGAAGCTCTTCGCCACTTTTGGCCACCTGCCGTAATATCCAACATGCTCGAAGGCTATGTGTTGGGATGGCATATACATCTTGTGAATTTTACAGGTCCGCTAAGCCATCCCTCCAGTACGGTTTCGTGCCCTCTATGGGGTTTTTGCTTTTTGGTTTTTGTGTCTGGTGCCTGAGTGTAATGCACCCTTTTGTTGCGGATTGGGGTTGTATTTGGGGCCGGATTGTCCCAAAATTTATTTTCGGTTTTCCGGAAACTTTCCATCGCACAGTACTTTCGTACTATGGGCCTTGGTCGCGGCGTGTAATTTCACGACGGCTGACGGCGTTCAGGATTCCCTTGTCCGTGTAATTATTGCAAAAAATTGAGATTGCGTTTTCCTCTCGGCAGTCCTTTATCCTGTCCATAACCAGGAGGAATCTGGCACGGTAGTGATGTACTGTTTTAGCGGGCTCTTGCCGGATTAGAGATAGATCGCATATGTCTGGGCGGGTGGGTGGAATTAAGTCCGGAACCCTACCCATCTCAAGGCTCGAAGGCCGGGAAGTTTCCAAATTTGGAAGCTTTGATTGTTGGACGTTGTCCAACGAGTCCGGAACGATGCCTGACTTTAAGTTCAGTGCTCGATCGAAGTCCGTCCCTCCGTGGGAATCCGGCATGGAGGGTTCGAGAGCCCGGACATGACTAGTTTTCAATACAGGAGAAGAGTCGCTGCATTGTTCCTCTACCACTGCAACGTGGTGGGTGACCTGGGGAGAGTTAATCTCTCTCGGATCGGTTTAAGCCCAATCTGATTGTAGTGCAGAGCGACTCGAGCGGCGATGCGATCCAAGAGCTTGTTGACAGACGAGAGCTCTATTGGATCCAGTCGCTCGGCAAATTTCGAGCTGACGTGAAGATTGCTTTTGACGACTTGAGAAGTCATTGTTGAAGCGGTGGCCGGACAGGCGGTCATAAGAAAACCACCTAGCCGTATAGTTTGGCGGCCGCCAAGGCTCCTTTAGCGAAAATACCGTCCTTGAAGGCGGAGAAGGCATCCTTCCTATCGGTGGCGCACGGAGGAAATCTCAATGAAAGCACCAATGTCGGTGTCAAAACTGGCGGATCTCGGGTAGGGGGTCCCGAACTGTGCGTCTAGGCGGATGGTAACAGGAGACAAGGCACTACTAGGAAAAGGCATGCTAGTGGCGCACCAGTTTTGCCTTCTAATAGCGCATGGCTGGTGCGCCACTAGACTCACGCCATTAGAATTTTTTTCTAATGGCGCACCACATGTGCGCCATTAGAATCGGTATTCTAATGGCGCACTGTGCGAGGCGCCATTAGTACGCCCACAAGGCGCCACTATTATCTGCTATACTTATAGCGAAGCACATGGTAGTGCGCCATTAGTAACAACTTTTTTAATTCTTTTTTAACAACTTTTAACAGGAGACAAGGGACACGATGTTTTACCCAGGTTCGGGCCCTCTTGATGGAGGTAAAACCCTACGTCCTGCTTGATTAATATTGATGATGTGTATTACAAGAGTGGATCTACCACAAGATCAAGGAGGCTAAACCCTAGAAGCTAGCCTATGGTATGATTGTTGTAATGGAGGTTGTGTCCTACGGACTAAAGCCCTCCGGTTTATATAGACACCGGAGAGGGCTAGGGTTACATAGAGTCGGTTACAATGGTATGAGATCTACATATCCGTATTGCCAAGCTTGCCTTCCACGCCAAGGAAAGTCCCATCCGGACACGGGGCGAAGTCTTCAATCTTGTATCTTCATAGTCTTGGAGTCCGACGGACGATGATAGTCCGACTGTCCGGACACCCCCTAGTCCAGGACTCCCTCACTCCCACTTGCACTAGAGTCAATAATCTAGTTCACATCGCCATGTGATTTAACACCAATATTCACATATGTATGTGATTAATACCCATAGTTCACATCTTCATGTGATCAACACCCAAAGGGTTTACTAGAGTCAATAATCTAGTTCACATTGCTATGTGATTAACACCCAAAGAGTACTAAGGTATGATCATGTTTTGCTTGTGAGAGAAGTTTAGTCAATGGGTCATCATATTGAGCCGTATGTATTTTGCAAATATTCTATGTCCACAATGCTCGCACGGAGCTACTCTAGCTAATTGCTCCCACTTTCAATATGTATCCAGATTGAGACTTAGACTCATCGGATTGGTGTAAAAGCTTGCATCGTTGTAACTTTTTACGACGGGCTCTTTTATCACCTCCATAATCGAGAAACATCTCCTTAGTTCTCACTAAGGATATTCACGACCAACGCCCGATGATCTACTCTTAGATCAAAATTGTATTCCTTTGTCAAACTCAGAGCAAGGTATACAATAGGTCTGGTTCACAGCATAGCATACTTTATAGAACCTATGAATGAGGCATAGGAATGACTTTTCATTCGCTTTCTATTTTCTGCCATGGTCGGGTCTTGAGTCTTACTCGACTTCACACCTTTGCATCACAGGCAAGAACTCCTTCTTTGACTGTTCCATTTTGAACTATTCAAAAATTTATCAAGGTATGTACTTATTGAAAAATCTTATCAAGCGTCTTGATCTATCTATATAGATCTTGATGCTCAATGTGTAAGCAGCTTCACCGAGGTCTTGCTTTGAAAAACTCTTTTTCAAGTAACCTTTCATGCTATCCAGAATTTCTATATCATTTCCAATCAACAATATGTCACCCACATGTAATATTAGAAATGCTATAGAGCTCCCACTCACTTTCTTGTAAATACAGGCTTCTCAAAAAGTGTGTATAAAACCATATGCTTTGATCAACTCATCAAAGCGTATATTCCAACTCCGAGAGGCTTGCAGCAGTCCATAAATGGATTGCTAGAGCTTGCACACTTTGTTAGCATCTTTAGGATTGACAAAATCTTCTGGTTGCATCATATACAACTCTGTTTTAATAAATCCATTAAGGAATGCAGTTTTGACATCCATTTGCCAGATTTCATAAAATGTGGCAATTGCTAACATGATTCAGACAGACTTAAGCATCGATACGAGTGAGAAAATCTCATCGTATTCAACCCCTTGAACTTGTTGAAAACCTTTTGCAACAAGTCGAGCTTAGTGGATAGTAACACTACTATTAGTGTCCGTCTTCCTCTTGAAGATCCATTTATTTAACATGGCTTGCTGATCATCGAGCAAGTCAATCAAAGTCCATACTTTGTTCTCATACATGGATCATATCTCAGATTTTATGGCCTCAAGCCATTTCGCGGAATCTGGGCTCATCATCACTTCCTCATAGTTCGTAGGTTCATCATGGTCTAGTAACATGAATTCCAGAATAGGATTACCGTACCACTCTGGTGCGGACTGTACTTTGGAAGACCTACGAGGTTCTGTAGTAATTTGATCTGAAGTTTCATTATCATCATCATTAGCTTCCCCACTAATTGGTGTAGGAATCACTGGAACTGATTTCAGTGATGAACTACTTTCCAATTCGGGAGAAGGTACAATTACCTTATCAAGTTATACTTTCCTCCCACTCACTTCTTTCAAGAGAAACTCCTTCTCTAGAAAGGATCCATTCTTAGCAATGAATGATTTGCCTTTGGATTTGTGATAGAAGGTGTACCCAATAGTTACCTTTGGGTATTCTATGAAGACGCACTTCTTCGATTTGGGTTTGAGCTTATCAGGATGAAACTTTTCACATAAGCATTGTAGCCCCAAACTTTAAGAAACGACAACTTGGGTTTCTTGCTAAACCACAGTTCATATGGTGTCGTCTCAACGGATTTAGATGGTGCCCTTTTAACGTGAATGCAGCTGTCTCTAATGCATAACCCCAAAAAGACAATGGTAAATCAATAAGAGACATCACACCATATCCAATAAAGTGCGGTTACGACGTTCGAACACACCATACCGTTGTGGTGTTCCAGGTGGCGTGAACTGTGAAACTATTCCGCATTGTTTTAATTGAAGACCAAACTCGTAACTCAAATATTCGTCTTCGCAATCAGATCGCAGAAACTTTATTTTCCTGTTACGATGATTTTTCTACTTCACTCTGAAATTCTTTGAACCTTTCAACTATTTCAGACTTATGTTTCATCAAGTAGATATACCCATATCTGCTCAAATCATCTTGTGAAGGTCAGAAAATAACGATACTTGCCACGAGCATCAACACTCATTGAATCGCATACATCGGTATGTATTATTTCCAATAAGTCAGTAGCTTGTTCCATTGTTAGGAGAAGCGGAGTTTTAGTCATCTTGCCCAAAAGGCACGGTTCATAAGCATCAAATGATTCATAACCAAGTGATTCCAAAATCCATCTTTATGGAGTTTCTTCATGCGCTTTACACCGATATGACCCAAATGGCAGTGCCACAAATAAGTTGCACTATCATTATTAACTTTGCATCTTTTGGCATCAATATTATGAATATGTGTATCACTACGATCGAGATCCAACAAACTATTTTCATTGGGTGTATGACCATTAAAGGTTTTATTCATGTAAACAGAACAACAATTATTCTCTGACTTTAAATGAATAACCGTATTTCAATAAACATGATCAAATCATATTCATGCTCAACGCAAACGCTAAATAACATTTATTTAGGTTTAACACGTATCCCAAAAGTTTAGGGAGTGTGCGATGATGATCATATTAATCTTGGAACTACTTCCTACACTCATCGTCACTTCCCCTTCAACTAGTCTCTGTTTATTCTGTAACTCCTGTTTTGAGTTACTAATCTTAGCAACCGAACAAGTATCAAATACTCAGGGGCTACTATAAACACTAGTAAGGTACACATCAATAACCTGTACATCAAAATATACCCTTGTTCACTTTGCCATCCTTCTTATCCACCAAATATTTGGAGTAGTTCCACTTCCAGTGACCATTTCCTTTGCAGTAAAAGCACTCAGTTTTAGGCTTAGGTCCAGCTTTGGGCTTCTTCACGGGAGTGACAACTTGCTTGTCATTCTTCTTGAAGTTCCCTTTCTTTCCCTTTGCTTGAAACTAGTGATCTTGTCAACCATCAACACTTGATGCTCTTTCTTGATTTCTACCTTCGTTGATTTCAACATCACAAAGAGCTCGAGAATCGTTTTCGTCATCCTTTGCATACTATGGTTCATCACGAAGTTCTACTAACTTGGTGATGGTGACTAGAGAACTCTATCAATCACTATCTTATCTGGAAGATTAACTCCCACTTGATTCAAGTGATTGAAGTACCCAGACAATCTGAGCACATGCTCACTAGTTGAGCGATTCTCCTCCATCTTTTAGCTATAGAACTTGTTAGAGACTTCATATCTCTCAACTCGGGTATTTGCTTGAAATATTAACTTCAATTCCTGGAACATCTCATATGGTCCATGATGTTCAAAACATCTTTGAAGTCCCGATTCTAAGCCATAAAGCATGGTGCACAAAACTATCAAGTAGTCATCATATTGAGCTAGCCAAATGTTCATAACGTCTGCATCTGCTCCTGCAATAGGTCTATCACCTAGCGGTGCATTAAGGACATAATTCTTCTGTGCAGCAATGAGGATAAACCTCAGATCGCGGATCAAATCCGCATCATTGCTACTAACATTTTTCAACACAATTTTCTCTAGGAACATATCAAAATAAACATATGAAAGCAACAACGCGAGCTATTGATCTACAACAAACATAGACAAGCAAAATACTATCAGGTACTAAGTTCATGATAAATTTAAGTTCAGTTAATCATATTACTTAAGAACTCCCACTTAGACAGACATCCCTCTAGTCATCTAAGTGATTACGTGATCCATATCAACTACACCATAACCAATCATCACGTGAGATGGAGTAGTTTTCAATGGTGAACATCAATATGTTGATCATATCTACTATATGATTCACGCTCGACCTTTCGGTCTCCATGTTCCGAGGCCATATCTGCATATGCTAGGCTCGTCAAGTTTAACCTAAGTATTCGCGTGTGCAAAACTGGCTTGCACCGTTGTAGATGGACGTGAGAGCTTATCACACCCGATCATCACGTGGTGTGCAGGCACGACGAACTTTGCCAGCGGTGCATACCGTGGAGAACACTTCTTGATAATTAGTGAGAGATCATCTTAAAATGCTACCGTCAATCAAAGCAAGAATAAGATGTATAATAGATAAACATCATATGCAATCAAAATATGTGACATGATATGGCCATGATCATCTGCGCCTTTGATCTCCATCTCCAAAATATGTCATGATCTCTATCGTCACGGCGGGACACCATGATCTTCATCATCATGATCTATATCAATGTGTCATCACATGGTTGTCCCACCAACTATTGCTCTTGCAACTATTGCTATCGTATAGCGATAAAGTAAAGCAATTATTTGGCACTTGCATCTTATGCAACAAAGAGACATCCATAGGGCTTACGCGATTGTCGATAACTTCAACAAAACATGATCATCTCATACAACAACTCATATCTTATCACGTCTTGACCATATCACATCACAACATGCCCTGCAAAAACAAGTTAGACGTCCTCTACTTTGTTGTTGCAAATTTTACGTGGCTGCTATGGGCTAAGCAAGAACCGTTCTTACCTACGCATCAAAAACCACAATGATAGTTCGTCAAGTTGGTGTTGTTTTAACCTTCGCAAGGACCAGGCGTAGCCACACTTGGTTCAACTAAAGTTGGAGAAATTGACACCCGCCAGCCACCTGTGTGCAAAGCACGTCGGTAGAACCAGTCTCGCGTAAGCGTACGCGTAATGTCGGTCCGGGCCGCTTCATCCAACAATACCGCCGAATCAAAGTATGACATGCTGGTAAGCAGTATGACTTGTATCGTCCACAACTCACTTGTGTTCTACTCGTGCATATAACATCAAACCATAAAACCTGGCTCTGATACCACTGTTGGGGAACGTAGTAATTTCAAAAAATTTCCTACGCACACGCAAGATCATGGTGATGGCATAGCAACTAGAGGGGAGAGTGTATGTCCACGTACCCTCGTAGACCGAAAGCGGAAGCGTTAGCACAACGCGGTTGATGTAGTCGTACGTCTTCACGATCCGACCGATCCAAGCACCGAACATACGGGGCCTCCGAGTTCAGCACACGTTCAGCTCGATGACGATCTCCGGCCTCCGATCCAGCCGAGCTCCCGAGATGAGTTCCGTCAGCACGATGGCGTGGTGACGATGATGATGTTCTACCGGCGCAAGGCTTCGCCTAAACTCCGCGACGATATGACCGAGGTGGAATATGGTGGAGGGGGGCACCACACACGGCTAAGGAACGATCCGTAGATCAACTTGTGTGTCATGGGGTGCCCCCTGCCCCCGTATATAAAGGAGTAAGGGGGAGGGGGCGGCCGGCCAAGGGAGGGCGCACCAGGGAGGAGTCCTACTCCCACCGGGAGTAGGACTCCCTCCTTTCCTAGTCCAACTAGGAGAGGGGAAGGAAGGGAAGGAGAAGGAGAAGGAAGGAGAGGGAGAAAGAGTAGGAAAGGGGGGCCGGCGCCCTAGTCCAATTCGGTTTGGGCTAGGGGGCCGCGCGCCCTGCCTCCTCTCTTCCACCACTTGGCCCATGAAGCCTATTGCTTCTTCCTCGTATTCCCGTAACTCCCCGGTACCCCCGAAAATACCCGTATCACTCGGAACCTTTTCGAACTCCGAATATAGTCGTCCAATATACCGATCTTTACGTCTCGACCATTTCGGGACTCCTCGTCATGTCCCCGATCTCATCCGGGACTCCTAACTTCTTCCGTACATCAAAACTCATAAACTCATAATATAACTGTCATCGAAACCTTAAGCGTGCGGACCCTACGGGTTCGAGAACAATGTAGACATGACCTAGAACTATTCTCGGTCAATAACCAATAGCAGAACCTGGATGCTCATATTGGATCCTACATATTCTCGAAGATCTTTATCGGTCAAACCGCATAACAACATCGTTGTTCCTTTGTCATCGGTATGTTACTTGCCGAGATTCGATCGTCGGTATCGAATACCTAGTTCAATCTCGTTACCGCAAGTCTCTTTACTCGTTATGTAATGCATCATCCGTAACCAACTCATTGGTCACATTGCTTGCAAGGCTTATAGTGATGTGCATTACCGAGAGGGCCGAGATACCTCTCGACAATCGGAGTGACAAAACCTAATCTCGAAATCGCCAACTCAACATGTACCTTCGGAGACACCTGTAGTAGTCCTTTATAATCACCTAGTTACGTTGTGACATTTGGTAGTACCCAAAGTGTTCCTCCGTAAGCACGGAGTTGCATAATCTCATAGTTACGAGGAACATGTATAAGTCATGAAGAAAGCAATAGCAACATTCTAAGCGATCAAGTGCTAAGCTAATGGAATGGGTCAAGTCAATCACATCATTGTCCTAATGATGTGATCCGTTAATCAAATGACAACTCTTTTGTCCATGGCTAGGAAACATAACCATCTTTGATAAACGAGCTAGTCAAGTAGAGGCATACTAGTGACACTATGTTTGTCTATGTATTCACACATGTATTATGTTTCTGGTTAATACAATTCTAGCATGAATAATAAACATTTATCATGATATGAGGAAATAAATAATAACTTTATTATTGCCTCTAGGGCATATTTCCTTCACCAGCTACATCTTCGCACGCAAGGAAGTGCCTGACAGTCAGGAGCCACCTAGTCGAAGCGTACGTAGCATTGTCATTCTGGTCGCGAATGTGTACGTACATACTGGTCGATGTAGAGACGCGCACATGTCGTAGTAGAGGCGCGCACGTGTCGTGATAGAGGCACGCACGTAGCATATACACGTACGTACAACGGCCAGGGTGAAAGAAAGTAAATACGGCAACATACGTACATACGGGCGGGGTCTGGAACGCCTACTCGCGCATACGTACGGCCAGGGCTCGTGTACATGGCTGGGTCGGATCGGAGAAACTGCATCGTCGTTGTGTTCATGGGGAGGCAACAGAATGTGTCGTGTTCATCGGGAGGCAACAGAATGCGTGGGAGCCAACCGGATTGGACGGAACAGCGGATGGAAACGAGGCCTGGCGTACCGCAGAATGGAGGAAACGGCCTTGTGTTCGATTGGCCACATTCGAAACGGGATCCTATCCATCGGGAGGGGTCTGGCGTACCGCAAATGAAGGAAACGGACTTGTGTTGGACCTCCTACGGTCGAAACGGGGTCCTGTTGATCGAGAGGGGTGTGGCGTACCGCAAAAGCGGAGAAGCGGTTTGTGTTGGGCGCTTCTGGTCAAAGCGGGGTCCTATTCGCCGGGAGGGTGTGGCGTACCATAAGCAGGACTCCACGGATCTTTGTTCATCTCCACTGTCGACCTCCTCCAGCCTCCATGGGCTACTGTGCATCCACTGTCGACCTCCTCTAGCCTCCACCTGCGATTGTTCATCCACGGGCTCCTGTTCATCCAACCTCCACCGCGCGCTACTCCACAGGCTAATGTTCAACCAGCCCTCTCCACGGGCTCCTGTTCAACCACCCCTCCACGGGCTACTGTTCATCCAGCCCTCCATCATCTACTGTTCATCCATCCCTCCACGGGGTCGTCCTGTTCATCCAGCCCTCCACGGGGTCATGTTCATCCAGCCCCAACCGGCTCGATCGGGGTCCTATTCATCCAGAGGCAACACCACGGGGTCTTGCTCATCCACCCCAACCGAGAATTGCTCATCCAAACCCCCCTAGCAACGCTAACTGTTCATCTAGAGGAAACATCAATCGGCTTTAGTTAGCAGCAGTAGCGAAGGAATCGCTCGATCGGGTTCACTTAACAGCCATCAATCGATCGCTTGGGTTCAGTAACATGTAGCCTGCAGTGCAATCACTTGGGTTCAGTAGGCAAACGCCTCGCTCAGATTCAGTTAGAGCCCAACGCCTCGCACCCACGCGCGTGCGTGTATGAGAGAAACACGCAAACCTCCATGCATCCCTCGGCCCCGACCACCAAATGTAACTGGGAACACCCCGATATTTTCCTCGCCGTCGCTTCTACCATGGTTTTTTTCATCATGGACGGCCCAAAGAATGTCATGCAGCTGCGTCTCCGGCCCGCCCAAGGCGAAAACCCATTTTCGGTCATGATTTTTTTGTAATAGAAGTAGGAGCCCATCACATCTATGATGATACCGGGTTTTGTCACAATTATCGTCAAGAAGTTTCATAAGTATGACAGGAAAAAAATTCGTTCGGCCCAAAATGTCACGGATGTGTCTTTTTTTGTAGTGCTACTGCCTCTCTCGTTGTCCCAGTGGTTTGCGGCTGCAGGCTCCAACGATGGTGAGCCCTGGTGGTGTACCTTGGGCCCGGGGGAAACCTTGGCCGGTCTAGCTGGCTCAGCGGCATCGTCGTCCATGGGTGCCGCTTTCCTTCATGAAGGCATAGCTGAGGGCCCAATTTACCCACCCCGATCTCATGTAGGGTGAAAACCTACAATCCTCTTCGGATTTGTGGCAGCGGAGCTTCACGTCATGACCTTCCTGGAGGTGTCATCAGGGGTCTTGGGGCTTGGTTTGGAGTGCAGATGAACTGCATGTGGAGGGGATGGGACCTGTGGCAGCAGGTGTCACGAAGGAGGTGCGGCGTTTCATCTGACACATCGACAACAGAGGTTCCCAGCGGCATGGAGCAACGGGGTCTCGCTACTGGGCGTGTGTTGATGGATGAGCGCAAGATGGCAGCGTTGTCTGGTGTCATGGTGGCGTCAATTATAGCTACACCAGGCAAGGTTGATGTGTCAGTACAGATCTGAAGATGGATTGGTGGCAGTTAGCGGCGATGGCCTCTGAGTGTGCGCCAGACCAGTGGGTGTCCCATACCCGGCAAGTGGCTTGGTTGGGTGAAAGGATCGAGAAGAGGGGTCTAGAGGGAGTGTGATTAGACCCTTAACAAGCAAAAGTGGCAGTTTTAATTTCTTCAAGTTAAGGTAGAGTTTAGCACATGTTAAAGCACTCACAATACATTTCGAGCAAGCATGACAAGAGTATATGCAGTGGGAAGAGTAAGGCATGCCAGTTGCAAGAAATTAAAGGGATCGGATTGGAGTGTGCAAACGCAATGGAGACGCGGAGTATTTTTGGCGTGGTTCCGATAGGTGGTGCTATCGTACGTCCATGTTGATGGAAACTTCAACCGATGAAGGGTAACAGCTACGCGAGTCCATGGAGGGATCCACCCACGAAGGTTCCACGAAGAAGCAACCTTGTCTATCCCACCATGGCCATCACCCACAAAGGACTTGCCTCACTCGGGTAGATCTTCACGAAGTAGGCGATCTCCTTGCCCTTACAAACTTCTTGGTTGAACTCCACATTATGACGGAGGCTCCAAAGTGACACCTAACTAATCTAGGAGACACCAGTGTGTTGATGATGAACTCCTTGCTCTTGTGCTTCAAATGATAGTCTCCCCAACACTCAACTCTCTCTCTCTCTCTCAGATTTGGCTATGGTGGAAGAGTGATTTGAGTGGAAAGCAACTTGGGGAAGGCTAGAAATCAGGGTTCAAGTGGTAGGAATGGAATCTCTTGATTTCAACACATGAGTAGGTGGTTCTCTCTCAGAAAATGAATGGTGGAAGTGTAGTCACGTTCTGATGGCTCTCTCTCAAATGGAGAAGGGGGTGGAGGGGTATATAGCCTCCACACGAAATCCAACCGTTACACATTTGAGTCATCTCGGTGGGACCGAATGGTTAGACTCGGTGGCACCGATCAGTTCAAAAATGTGAACGTTAGGAATCTCGGTGGGACCGACTGGAACAACTCGGTGGAACCGATGTTCTAGGGCTTAGGGCAAACATCATCTCGGTGGCACCGATTGCATCAACTCGGTGGGATCAAAGTGAAGTAATAAGCAACAGATAATCTGTCAAGCCAACTCGATGAGACCAATTTCATAAACTCGGTGAGACCAAAGCGAATGCAATAGATCACAGAGCGCTGGCAAGGCCATCTCGGTGAGACTGAGATCCGTATCAGTGAGACTGAACTGTTAGGGTTTCTGGCAGTGTCTATGTCATATGAACTCGGTGGCTCCGGATGGAAATAATCGGTGGGGCCGAGTTGGATTTTAGGGTTTGGACATATTTGGATGGAGAAAGTGGCTGAGGTTTTTGGAGCAATAGCACTAAGCACTTGAGAAAGTAAGCCATTAAGCAACACCTCATCCCCTTTTAATGGTATTGGATTTCCTATGGACTCAATGTGATCTTGGATCACTAATATAAATATGAAGAGTCTTGAACTTTGCCAATCTTTGTCCTTAGCATTTTGAAGGGGTTCCACATCATCTTGTCCTTGCCACGCCATTGTTGAACTTGTCTGAAATACACTAGATAGAACTATTAGTCGAACAAGAAATATGTTGACATTAGTTACCAAAATCACCCAGGGAGCACTTGTGCTTTCAATCTCCCCCTTTTTGGTAATTGATGACAACATATGTCAAAGCTTTAAGTAAATGGTATGAAGAGTAGTAAGTAAAGCTTTGGAGGAACATGTAACATGCATAAGCTCCCCCTACATGTATGCAATCATGTGAATATAGGATAGAAGAACATGTGAATGCATAGCATGACAGAGTGGGTAATGAGTTACATGTATCTTGGCTATATACATCAGAGCAAACAATATGGTTGAAAGATGTACCTTCATGTTCATGAATCCCTCTTGCAAATAGTATGTGCAACAGCAAGAGATCATCATGCACATGAGTGTGATGCATATACTTACCTTGTGGTCTTGAGCTGACTTTTGAAGGAGTAAAATTGAGGAAATAGGGTTGGGAAACATAAGAACACTCCAAACAGGAAAGACTCCAAGAACCACAAGAATACCAAGACTGGGATGACATGTAATAGGTGAGTACTACATAGTGAGTACTTCATTCAGATATAGACATTTCCCCAAAGATTAAAAGATTTGCAATAAGTTTCAAGGATTTTTCTCCCCTTAAGCATAGACTCTTTCTCCCCTTGAATCTAATATTGGGTAATGGGAGAAGGTAGGGTGAGATAAAATCAGAGCAAAGATAAATCAATTAAAATAGAGCAAAAAAGAATCAATTATACTAACATGTCTTTCCCCACTTAAAGACATGTGACTTCTCTCCTCTTTTTAACATGCATCTTTAGAAGAGCTTTGATGTGCTCTCTCTCCTGATAAGTTTGATTTGATAAGCTTTGGTGTGCTCTCTCTCCGCCTTTGACATCAATTTCCAAGAAGGGCACTTCAGGAACATGAGTTTCCCCCATTGGATGTGGTCCTTGAGAGACACTACAAAGCAGCATGTAGCTTAAGATACTGATAGAGGAAAAGAATCATTGAGTGGAGCTGGAAGAAAATAGGCAATATAATATGGCAGAATGTTTTCTCAGCAGTGAAATCGGTAACGCCAATCTATTTCAATTGGTGACTCCGAGATAGCAGAGCCACTAAAGGTGAGACCTGAGTTAGTCCATGTCAGTTGTACCAATGAACTGTGTACAAGGAACATTGTGTTTCGGTCCAGCCGATGGGTGAGGGAGTCCTGGATAAGGGGGTATCCGGACAGCCGGACTGTGTACAATGTTCGGGCTATTGAAGCGTGAAGATACAAGACTCAAGACTTCGGCCCGTGTCCAGATGGGACTTTCCTTGCCGAGGAAGGCAAGCTTGGCAATTCGGATATTATGTTTCATTTCTTGTAACCGACTCCATGTAAACCCTAACCCTCTCCGGTGTCTATATAAGCCGGAGAGGTTGGTCCTTAGAAGACCGATCACAATTACAAGCATACCATCATAGGCTAGCTCTTAGGGTTTAGCCTCTACGATCTCGTGGTAGATCTACTCTTGTACTACCCCTATCATCAATATTAATCAAGCAGGAAGTAGGGTTTTACCTCCATCGAGAGGGCCCGAACCTGGGTAAACATCTGTGTCCCTTGCTTCCTGTTACCATCAGCCTTGACGCACAGATCGGGACCCCCTACCCGAGATCCGCCGGTTTTGACACCGACATTGGTGCTTTCATTGAGAGTTCCTCTGTGTCGTCGCTGTCGGGCTTGATGGCTCCTTCAACCATCACCAACAACGCTGTCCAGGGCGACACTTTTCTCCCTGGACAGATCTTCGTGTTCGGCGGCTTCGCACTCTGGGCCAATTCGCTTGGTCACTTGGAGCAGATCGATAGCTATGCCCCCGGCCACCAGGTCAGGTTCGGAAACTTGAACTACACAGCGGATATTCGCGGGGACTTGATCTTCGACGGATTCGGGCCAGCGCCAGAAGCGCTGTATAGTCACGATCAGCACGGCTTAGACCTACTGTCAGACATTGCTTGGGATATCACCCCGGCAGAAGCCTCGGATCTTCGGGGCAGGTTGCTTTGCCTAAGGACGAAGGGCTAGACCCCGCCCCGCAGGCCGTACCCTCATCGGCGATGGAGCCGAACACAGGCCTCACTTCTGAGGGAGCCTGTGACTCCGGACCCCCAGACTCATATCCGGTTGTAGGTTCCAGTCCGCGCATCCCCGAGCCCGCCGAGCTTGATTGGGCTCCGGTGATGGAGTTCACCGCGGCAGACGTTTTTCAGCACTCGCCCTTTGGCAACATGCTGAACTTATTGAAGTCTCTCTCTTTGTCAGGAGACTCTGGGCCGAACTATGTCCGGCTTGAGTGGGAAGCAGACGACGAGGCAATTCGTTGTCCACCCACCACCCACTTCATTGCCATGATCGATGATCTAACCGACGTGCTTGACTTCGACTCCAACGACATCGACGGTATGGACGACGATGTAGGAGAATTACAGGAGCCACCGCTCACCGGGCGGTGGACTGCCACCTTCTCATATGATATATATATATATATATATATATATATATATATATATATATATATATGGTGGACACTCCGAAGGAAACAAATGGCGATGAGGCAACGGAGGATAACCCCTCGGGAAGAAAAACAAAGCATGGGCGTCGTCGTCTCCGCTCCAAGCCCCGCCATAGCAATACCGGCCCCGGAGACGAAAATAATCCAGATGGCGCCGAAGAAGAATATGACCCTGACCAGCCCGCCTTCGAGCAGGCCGAACAGGAGGATGAGCATATCAGCCCAGAAGAACAGGCGACAGACGTATACCCGGAGGAGGACAACTACATGCCCCCTCTGAAGACGAGATTAGCCTCGGCGACGACGAATTCGGCGTGCCTGAGGATCCCGTGGAGCAGGAGCACTTCAAGCGTAGGGTTATAGCCACTGTGAGGAGCCTAAAGAAGAAGCAACAGCAACTCCAAGCTGATCAAGATCTGCTCACAGATAGATGGACTAAAGTCCTGGCAGCCGAGGAATACGGACTCGAACGCCAAACGGCTGACCGGCCACCCCGTGGCCAGGGATAAAATGGGATATCATCCCGGATACCAGCCCGCACCCCCACGCCGATATAGTACGGCCCAGGGCAACAAGCAAGACCTGCAAGATATTCTAGAAAACAAAGCAGGACATCCAAGATCGATCTACGGATCGCGGGGGCGCGCCCCAGCACGCGACGATGATCGTCGCGCCGGATACATCATCAACAAGTTCGGCCGGGCCGAACACAGCAACACAGACCAATTCGAGCTGCGTAGCCACATAGCCCGGCACAGAGGCGCCACACACCCCCTCTACTTCACTAACGAAGTGATGGACCATGAATTTCCAGAAGGGTTCAAACCCGTAAACATCGAATCGTACGATGGCACGACAGACCCCGCAGTATGGATCGAAGATTTCCTTCTCCACATTCACATGGCCCGCGGAGATGATCTACATGCCATCAAGTATCTTCCCCTTAAGCTCAAAGGACCAGCCCAGCACTGGTTAAACAGCCTGCCAGCAAATTCCATTGGCAGCTGGGAAAACCTGGAAGACGCATTCCGTGAAAACTTCCAGGGCACATATGTGTGACCACCGGACGCTGATGACCTGAGCCACATCACTCAACAGCCCGGAGAGTCAGCCCGGAAATTCTGGACTTGGTTCCTAACTAAAAAGAACCAAATAGTGGACTGTCCGGACGCCGAAGCCTTGGCGGCTTTTAAGCATAATATCCGTGACGAATGGCTCGCTCGACACCTCGGCCAGGAAAAACCCAAATCCATGGCAGCTCTCACAACATTAATGACCCGCTTTTGTGCGGGTGAGGATAGCTGGTTGGCTCGCAGCAGCACCACACCACATTCCGGAACTTTGGATGGCCGCGATACTAACGGCAAGCCACGGCGCAACAGACATAAGAGACGGAACAATGGTGACAGCACTAAAGACACGGCAGTCAACGCCGAATTCAGCGGATCTAAGTCCGGACAGCGGAAAAAGCCGTTCAAGAGAAATAATCAGGGACCGTACAGTATGGACCGCATACTGGAGCGCTCGTGCCAAATTCATGGCACACCGGACAAACCAGCCAACCACACCAATAGAGACTGCTGGGTGTTCAAACAGGCCGGCAAAGTAAACGCCGAAAACAAGGACAAGGGGCTGCACAGTGACGATGATGAAGAGCCCCGGCGTCCAAACACGGGGGGACAAAAGAAATTCCCCCCCCCCCAGGTGAAAACGGTCAACATGATCTACGCCACCCACATCCCCAAGCGGGAACGGAAGTGGGCACTATGGGACGTCTATGCGATGGAGCCAGTCGCCCCCAAGTTCAATCCATGGTCAGCTTGTCCGATCACCTTTGACCGTAGGGATCACCCTACTAGCATCCGTCACGGTGGCTCAGTCGTATTGGTCTTAGACCCAATCATCATCGGATTCCACCTCACGCGTGTCCTTATGGACGGCGGCAGCAGCCTGAACCTGCTTTATCAGGACACAGTGCGCAAGATGCGCATTGATCCTTCAAGGATCAAGCCCACCAAAACTACCTTTAAAGGTGTTATTCCTGGAGTAGAGGCCCGCTGCACGGGCTCTATAACACTGGAAGTGGTCTTCAGATCCCCAGACAACTTCAGGAGCGAAGAGCTAATCTTCGACATCGTCCCTTTCCGCCGTGGCTACCACGCACTGCTCGGACGAACCGCATTGGCTAGATTCAATGCGGTACCACATTATGCATATCTCAAGCTCAAGATGCCAGGACCGCGCGGGGTCATCACTGTCAATGGAAATATGGACTGCTCCCTTCGAATAGAAGAGCATACGGCAGCCCTCGTGGCAGAAGTACAATGCGGCCTACTCCGACAAACCAATCCGGCGACAACTTCGAGCACTGTCAAGCGATTCCGGAGCACCCCGCAACAGGATCATCAGGAATGCCAAGATCGTGATTAGCAGTCCGGCCTCCGCTCAAGCCCCTCTAGAGCAGCATTCGTGCCACGCATACACAATTACGCACTCAAGATACCATGGGCATAGGCGGAGGCGCATCAACGAATCAGTCGATAATGCGGGTAACCGCTAAATACCTTCATACTCTTTCCCTCTTACCTTTCAGGACACCGCGTTAGTGCAGCATCCTCAGAAGAGCCGAATTGCCGGACTCATAGGGGAGAGACATCCAAGGAGGCAACAGACGTGCAAAACATAAGAAAACCCAGGTGGAATCTATTTGCGATCATTATACCTGCTTTATCTATCTGTACACATCCTGCCCCTGGATAGGACATGTTAAATAGTCCTATTTATCTCCGCTTAATGCATCCATTGTAAACATACGCTTAAACGTATTCTTCGTCAATGGGAGATTATATATAGCGTCAGCTTATTATTCTTATTTGAGCATTTTTTTTCTCTTATAAATGATTATTTCATATTGCACCCGCACACCTTGGTGCGGTCAGTCTGCCAGGGGCTTCTCATGGTGCCCCATAATATGGCAAATAAAGTCCGAAAACTTTCAACAGTGCGGCACCCCGAACTTATAGCATTATATGCATCAGCTCCGAATTATGTCTTGGGTCTACAGTTGGGATAGCCCGGCTCCCTTGTTTTGGTGCCTTACGTTCTGTTATATCGGCTAAGGTAGCGCAGGGAGAACTACTGCTATTATGTCCCGGTTCTTCCGGACGAGCACCTCAGTAGAGAAAGCCGAAAACTGACCAGCACGATGTCGCTGGTCGCTGTTCGAGAGGTACTAAAATCCTTAAAGATTTTCCGCTTTAGGTGATAAATTGGCTTTGTCCGATCTAGGCGTATATAGCGCCCCAATTCGGCCTTCAAGATTCTAGGGGCTTCGCCGAAATTAAAAATTGTAGAGTTCTATGGCTAAGTGAAAGTATAAAGACGCATAGTCCGATTGCCTCGTTCACTGCGCCGGACACCTCCTTAAGGGACCAAACATTTGGATAAAAAGCATCTGGGTTTTCCATGAACACCCTAGTGCTAGTCACGTGGGGGCGGAAGACGACAACTGGCCTACTTTCAGGATTTTATAAACAGCCGCACAGAAGGTAATATTTTAAATAACAAAAGCGCTACATAGCGCAAGTAACTTCGTCCTTAAAATACAAACATGACAGAAGTGAATTCATTCAAAAATGGTGTCCTTGGTACATTCGTCAGCCACGAGACGAGCTCCCTTCATAACGCCATCATAGTATATCTCGGGATGGCGATGCGCTTTGCCCTCTGGCGGGCCATCCTTGACCAGCTTCTCAGCATCCAGCTTCCCCAATGCACCTTGACGCGGGTAAAGGCCCGGCGGGCACCTTCGATACAAACGGAGCGCTTGATCACCTCCAGCCGTGGACAGGCATCCACCATCCGCTTGATTAGGCCAAAGTAGCTACTAGGCATGAGCTCACCAGGCCACCATCCGGACTATGAAATCTTTCATAGCTAGTTCGGCAGCCCTGTGGAGTTCGACCAACTACTTCAGTTGGTCACCCAGAGGCATCGGGTGTTTGGCCCCAGCATACTGGGACCAGAACAGCTTCTCCGTTGAGTTCCCCTCCTAGGCACGGTAGAACTCCGCAGCGTCTGATACGCTGCGTGGCAGATCTGCGAATGCCCCTGGAGAGCTCCGAATTCGAGTAAGTAAAAGAAACGCCTCCTCCACATGTTTGCTTTGCATAAAGAACTTCTTACCCGCTGCTATCTTCTTGGCCTCCTGGATCTCCTGTTGTGCTTTCTCGGCTTCGGCCTTGGCGTCTTTCAAATTCACAAGGGCCTTCGCAAGCTCGGCCTCTTTCGCCTTCAGATCATGCTCCACGGACTCGCATTTCTTGCCGAGGTCCTGGAGCTCTTATTGTACCTCACCTACCCTAGCACTTTGCTTTTTGCTCTCCTTACACTCCGAGGCCGCCTTGTCTTCGGCCTGGGACAGCGCCTTCTTCAGGGACGCCACTTCGGCGGTGGCCCCTGTTACACGGTCACGACACTTAGGTGTTAGACCCACCAATTCTGCCTATCCTTAAATGCATAAGAGCGGGAATCACTTACCCTTGATCTCTTCAAGCTGCCTCTTCGTGAGGTCGAGCTCTCCCTACGCCTGCTCCAGGTCCCGCTTCAGTTCGGCAACCTCGGCAGTACGGCAGCAGCAGCGAGCAGCATAGCCTGCTTATTCACAATAATACTTATTATTAGACTCCTGCGGATTATAATTGACCCTCCGTTTGGCTTTTCTTTCCGAACACCAAACAGAGTATCAGGGGCTACTACCTGTCGGGTGGTAATTTTGCACATATTTATTACTTACCTCGAAGCCTGTTAGGAGGCTGGTGCAAGCTTCGGTTAGTCCGCTCTTGGCGGACGAAACCTTCCGAATCACCGTACTCATAAGAGTACGGTGCCCTTCATCCAGGGAAGTGCCGCGAAGCGCTTCCAGCAGACCGTCCGGCGCCTCATGCGCAACGGAAGTACGTGACACAGACGGCTCGCCCTCCCTAACGAGGGGTCGCCTGCCTGAGTCCGGAACCATCAAAGGTTCCGGAATGGTGTTCGGCCGAGAGCCCGGCTGGCCATGGCTCTCATCGACATGAGCCGCGGGGACCTTGAACCCCGCGTGTCCGACGTCTGGGACCCCGCCTCAGGGCATCTCCAGAGTCACCTCCCCCCGCTCTGGGAGCCTTTGGGACAACACCTCCGTGTCGTCCGCGGGTTGAGGGGTAGTGGCTGTCGGAAGCGAATTTATCTCCGAATCGCTCAGGGACCCGGAGGAAGATACCTCGGGGTGATCCCTGGCCGGACTGCATATATGTTCGGCATTATAAGTATAAAAACTATGAAGTGAAACCATGATAGAATGCAGACACTTACGATCGCACTGGGGGCTTCCCCCTGGGAAGCCACCCACTTGCCTCCTGCTCTGGACATGTTTTGCTGTGCGGAGAAGACTTGGGCTTGGGTGCTGGAGCTCGAGGGGCAAGAATGGGCAAAGGAGGAAGAAGGCGTGGGTGAAAATGGGGAAATCTTATCCCCTTATAGAGGAGCCGAGAGCGATGCGCCTCCCCACTCGCCCGTTGAGAATCGCTTGTTTCCGAGGCGCCACAATTAATGGTGTGGTGAGATTACCCATACCCGTACTGATGAGAATCCCGTGATAAGGGGACACGATCTCTGCTTTGACAAGACGTGTCAAAGAAACCGCCTCGCAATATGCGTTGTAGCTGGTTGTGGGAAAACTGTTCGAATAATAAATCTGATCGTAATAACGTGTCACGTCATTAGAAAAAGTTGTCAGCAGATTGCATTTGTGAAATATCATTTTCTCTACGGTGGTATGCGAAGATCATTTTGCAGATCCAGACACGGTCTACGTGTTCGATAATTACTTTGGAGTATTTGGAGAAGGAACCCGCCTTGCAATGACGAAGACAATACTGCATGCCGGACTCATCGTCATTGAAGCCTGGTTCAAGGGCTACTGAGGGAGTCCTGGATAAGGGGGTATCCGGACAGCCGAACTGTGTACAACGTCCGGACTATTGAAGCGTGAAGATACAAGACTCAAGACTTCGGCCCGTGTCCGGATGGGACTTTCCTTGGTGTGGAAGGCAAGCTTGGCAATTCGGATATTATGTTTCCTTTCTTGTAACCGACTCCATGTAAACCCCCTCTCCGGTGTCTATATAAACCGGAGAGGTTGGTCCTTAGAAGACCGATCACAATTACAATCATACCATCATAGGCTAGCTCTTAGGGTTTAGCCTCTACGATCTCGTGGTAGATCTACTCTTGTACTACCCCTATCATCATTATTAATCAAGCAGTGAAAGTGCAACTAATCCCCGGGTGGTTTTGGTAATTAATAACAACATATATATCATTGAACTAATAGCTACTTGAGAATCATTTCAGAGAGTTCAGTGATGTGGGTATGGCAAGGACTGAAGAAGTGGACCCCTCAAAATGCTAAGGCAAGCATTGGCAAAAGCTCAAGACTCCATTTTTGGTTTAGTGATCCAAGATCACATTGAGTCCATAGGAAAAGCCAATACTATTAAAGGGATGAGCGTTATGATGATGATCTGGTTGCTCAAGTGCTTAGTGATACATCTCCTAAACTATCGCAACTTTCACCGCCATATACACTCATAAGTAGTCTCGGTCCCACCGATATTCCAAACTCACCACACCGAGATGAACCACCTCAGCCATAAGCCAAACCCTAGTAAACTCGGATTTTCCGATTCGAACTCGGTCTCACGAAACATGAGTTGCCAAGGTTACAGAACCTACATCATCAAATCGGTGTCACCGAGATGATGAAGTCGGTCCCATCGAAATTGGCATGCTCTTGTCATTGCACTAATCGGACTAACCGAGATTGTATATTCGGTCCCACGAAAATCCCAACGTTCACATTATTTGAACTATCGGTCTCACCGAGTTGTCCACTTCGGTCCCACCGAGATTGCTCAAATGTGTGTAACGGTTGGACTTTGTGTGGAGGCTATTTATACCCTCCACCCCTCTTCATTCGTGGAGAGAGCCATCGAAAGAACTACCACTCCTACCTTACATTTCGAGTAGAGAACTACCTACCCTTGTGTTGAGATCAAGTTGCTCCACTCCCACCATATGAAGCTTGATCTCTAGCCTTCCCAAGTTGCTTTCCACTCAATCCTTTCTTCCACCACAGCCAAATCAGTGAGGAGAGTTGAGTGTTGGGGAGATTATCATTTGAAGCACAAGAGCAAGGAGTTCATCATCATCTACAACATCTATTACCTTTTGGAGGTGGTGCCTCCTAGATTGGTTAGGTGTCGCTTGGGAGCCTCCGTCGTCGAGATGTGGAGTTGAACCAAGAAGTTTGTAAGGGCAAGGAGATCGCCTACTTCGTGAAGATCTACCCGAGTAAGGCTAGCCCTCCGTGGGCGTGAGCCATGATGGAATAGACAAGGTTGCTTCTTCGTGGACCCTTCGTGGGTGGAGCCCTCCGTGGACTCATGCAGCCATTACCCTCCGTGGGTTGAAGTCTCCATCAACGTGGAAGTACGATAGCACCACCTATCGGAACCACGAGAAAAATCACCGCGTCTCCAAAATTGCGTTTGCTCTTCTCCACCTCTCTTTACTACATGTGCAATTTACTTTCCGCTGCCTATACTCTAGAATTGCATGTGTAGGGTGATGCTTGACTTGATCATAATTGTGAAACTGCCAAAAACTGTTCTTTGTCAAAAGGCAGAATTTTTATATTGTCAAGTAGTCTAATCACCCCTCCCCCCTCTAGACATACTTTCGATCCTACAAGTGGTATCAGAGCTTTGGTCTCCATTCTATTGGTTTCCATTGCATTGGACTCCATAAGCTTGGTTTCACAACCTAGGAGAGTATGGCGTCTAGTGAGGGTAATTTTCGTAGAGGTCCTTACTTTGATGGTACAAATTTTGCTAGTTGGAAGCATAAAATGTAAATGCATATTCTTGGTCATAACCCAGCCGCATGGGGCATTATTTGTGTTGGTATGCAAGGTGAATTCTTGAGGAAGGAAAAGTTCCGGATCGTGGCTACACGGAAGAATTGCGGATGTTGCAAAACAATGCTCAAGCTTGTGACATTCTCTTCAATGCCTTGTGTCCCGAGGAGTTCAACAAAATCAGCCGTCTTGAGAATGCAAAAGAGATTTGGGATACTTTGGTTGAAATGCACGAAGGTACCGAGTCGTGAAGGAATCAAAGCTTGATATTCTTCAAGGTCAACTTGACAAGTTCAAGATGAAGGATGGTGAAGGAGTCGCTGAAATGTACTCTAGGCTTGCTCTCATCACAAATGAGATTGCCGGCTTAGGAAGCGAAGAAATGACCGACCGATTCATCATCAAGAAGATTCTCAGAGCTTTGGATGGAAAGTATGACACCGTGTGCACTTTGATCCAAATGATGCCAAACTACAAGACTCTCAAGCCAACGAAGTCATTGGAAGAATTGTTGCTCATGAGATGACACTTAAGGATAAGGAAGAGCTTCACAACAAGTCAAGTGGTGCTTACAAAGCTACAAGTGATGCTCCCACAACCTCAAGTGACAAGTTAGTTTCAATGAAGAGATAAGCCTAATGGTCAAGAACTTCAACAAATTCTACAAGAATAGAGGCAAAGAGAGAAGCTCAAAGTCTAGATCATATGATGAAAAGAGATCTTCTAGTCGTGATCAAAGCTGCTACAATTGTGGAAGACCGGACACTACTCAAATGAGTGTCGGCTCCCCACAAGAGAAGAGAAGAATCTCCAAGAAGAAGAAGCTCAAGAGATGAGTCACCTCGGAAAGAGAGAAGGAGCAGAGATGATCATTATGAGCGAAGACCCTCTCGGAGAAGCAAGGATTCGGAGAGGAAAGACAAGTCATCAAGGAGCTACACAAGAAGAAAACATCAAGCTCATGTAGGTGAATGGGTCTCGGCTCCGACTCCGACAATCAATCCGAAGGAAGCTATCACTCGACTCGACTACGATCAAGATGAAGGTGTTGCGGTCTTGCTCTCGTATCCTCCAACTCCAACTCCTCGACTTATTTGATTCACCAAATGAGGGAATTGGAAGATGCTTCATGGCTAAAGGCCCCAAGGTATCACACCCTGAATTCATTGACTTGATAGTGATGAGGATGACTTGCTTGGTGAAGATGAGCTCTTGCATGATAAATCCAAATGAGCCTAGTAACGATGAACATGCTAGTAGTCTTTATAGTCGAGAAGAGTCGAATGACAATGCTATGAAGGAGATTGAGCGTCTAACTAAAGAACTAAACACTCTTAAGTTAGCTCATGAAACAACTCAAGAAGATCATAGAGAGCTCCTAAGATCTCATGAGAAGCTACGCTCGAGAAGCTCACTCTAGAGCAAGAACATGAGTTTCTAAAAGCAATCAATGACGATCTTCAAAGAAGAGTTCTTCATATCTTGCCAAACGACTTCTCTTGTCTAATTTCTTGCCACCCATTAAGACTAAGCATGACAAGCATAAGAAAAATTCTTCCTCTAGCAGTAACAATAACCATGCTAAATCCAATGTTGTTGCTTCTAGTAGTTCTCTTGATTCCACTAACAATGTTTCAAGCCAAGTTACACTTGAGCAAGAGAATAGTTTATTGAAAGGGATCATAGAGAAAGGTGTCTACAAGAGCCTTGCGGAAGCAAGAACTTTGAGGAAATTGTTCGCAAGCAAGGAAGGCACGGAAGAATCAAGGAATTGGTTTTGAGCGAAAGTTCAACGCCGAAGGCGTTGAGTGGGAAGAAGGTCAATATCCTACTCCACAGTTTGTTCCTCAAAAGGAGAAGTATGATCCTACTTCTTCCAATGTGGAACAAGCTCAAGATGACCTTCCACCACAAGACCACAAGCTAAAAGGCAAGGACAAGCTTCAAGAGGAGATTGATGCATTTGTTGAAGCACCTCAAGCCATGGTCAAGTGGGTTCCCAAGGAAACGTCAAGTTCTACTTCGTCAAGCTCAACTACAACCCCAAGGATTCCCATCAAGATGATGTGGATCCCGAAGAAGAAGAACTAGAAAGTTCTTGAGGGTGACTCCGCCAACATACTTCACTCACATTCATTTTGGCAAAAACTTGTGCAATCAACTTCCACATCGTGCACTAGTTCATGGAGTCACAAACCCTCTTGTTGGTAAGTCAAGGGACAAGGTAATCATTGCTTTCATGAACATCTTCTATTGTGAACTTCAATCTATGTCCATGGATATCCTTGTTTGTTCCTTGTGGGACTAACCCATGTAGGTATTGAAAGTGCCCGAATCCAAAGGATAGCTCCCAACTCTTGATGATCTCCATCAACATTGAGCATCCACATCTTCAACATCTATATGAAGTCTTCTACGACAACCCAAGGTTAGTTTGACCCTTTAAAAGGGGTTCTCACATCTAGGGGGAGCTTTGCTCTAAAAATTGAGCTAAAGCATCTTCAAATGATGTGAACACATCAATGCTTTATGTAAAAGTGGTAACCCCACTTGTGCTTAAGCGATGAGTATGACCTATGATCAAATGTTCTCATTTGGCTCCTAAGTCAATATACTCATATAAAGATGACCTAGTCATCGACAAATTGTGTGTTAGTTGCTAGAGTTTTGGTTGTGCATGTTTGACACATATTTCATTTGCTATCTTATTGTGTGAGCATGTTGGATGCATGATTTTATCCATTCGAGGACATCCATTTGTTGTTTTGGTCGTTTTGATTTTTCGACCAAATGGATGGACAAGAATGCCTAAGTACCTCCCCTAGCTATCTATGCTTTCTTGTCTCAAATTCTATTCATGCTTACATCACAAATTTTGAACAAGTCATTTTGGACCCTCCGGTGAGGAGCACTTTGAGCCACCGATCCGTCAAGGGCTAATTTCCAAAACCTTCTAATTGATTTGGTCGGACCAACTCACTCAAACTCGGTCGAACCGAAAGCATTTAGATCGATCTAGGTTTTCATCTCGGTGAAACCGAGTTGTGATTTCGCCGTGACGAAGTGCATAAGCGCCTAGCAGTTATCCATCTCGGTGCCACCGAGTTTTACAACTCGGTCCCACCGACAATGAGGGGTATATATTCCAAGGGCATGCGTTGATTCCTCCTTCAAACATTTCGCCCCACACCCTTCTTTGCCGTCGCGCTTGGTCTCCGGATCGTCGCCGTAAATGCGCGTCGCCCTCGCCGCAGGTCTCCGTCGCCGTCAGCGGACATCTCCTCCGCGCCGTTGCCGCCGTAGAAAAACTCCACCAAGTTAGGGTGAGTTTTGATCCCACTCGTGCTCCCATCTCCGATTCAATGCACGTTTGGATTGCCTAATATCTTGCCACGATTGAAATCCTCTTGTACACCAGATTGGTTCGTTTGAACTAGATTCGAGTAAAAGTTTTAGGGTTAGGTTTCCGCGGAACACATCTCGGTGAGACCGATTTTATATTTTCGGTATGACCGATTTGACCTATAGCCATTGATCGCACCCTTCGGTCCAACCGAGTTGTGCAAAATCGGTGTGACCGAAATGAAGATTCTGTGAAACCCTAGTGTTTTCGGCAGGACGAAACCCACTTGGTCAAACCGAAAGTGGTGTGCCAAGCTCTGTTTAACACTTGGATTCACGAACCTTAAACTCGGATCGACCGAAATGTCTTCTGTGAAAACTTAATACTAGAATTTGAACTCAATTTTTTGCAAAAACTTCGCATTTTGTGATGACTCTTCTTCTCTGCCTACACCTTATCTATTCACGGGTTGTCGGCCATGTTAGATGCCGTGGCAAGTGAGAACAGGTCGAGACACCCATTGCGAGACATTCGAGAGGGCACTAGTCCCGATCCTAGTAGCTCATCGATGATGGTGAGAGGAGTACACCAAGTGGCATGCCTCCTGCAGCCACCGAGCTAGAAAGAAGAGGAATTCAGATGATGAGGATTCAGATTTTGTTGTTGAGGAAGAGGTGACCTCAAAGCCTAAAAGGAAGGTTGTTGCCAAAGAGCAACAAGATCAACAATCTAAGAAGGGCACCAAAGCAAAGTCAAGCGATCAACTGTTGCTAAGAAGCTGAATTTGGGAGAGGCAGCTGCAAGCAAAGTGAAGAAAACCACCAAGAGAAAGAGGATAGTGCATGATGCAGCGAAGAGAGGATGAGGATGAGGAAGCACCCCAGCCTCCTTCTCGAAGCCAAGTTCATGGGTGATGCCATTAAGGTGGAGCCACATCAAAGCCCAAGAAATCTGCTCCAGCTAAGGCAGCTCCAGCAAAGCTCGCTGCCAAGCCCAAGAGGACCGTCGAAACATTCCAGCGTCGAAAAGAACAAGGATGATGTGCCACCAATTGAGTCAGACGATGAAGGACCAGTTTTTTGAAACTTCGTCCAAAACTGCCACTCCATAATGATGCTCATCCTCAAGCCGAGGATATGAAGGCAAGGAAAGATAAATGTCTCGGGCTATGGAGACAAACTGACCCATATGCCGTGAGGAGAAGAACTGTTGTAGATCCCAGATTTCACACCGAGAGCAGCGGGACTTCTATGAGACCGTCTTGATGGACAAGAAGCCCATAGTCGCAGACACCCGATATGTTGACTGGAAGTACATTGATAGCGAAGAGCACAGAGATTTCTTTCCACATGTGCATGAAAGTTTCACTACATGTGGAGTTGCAGATTTTGTAGGTCGAAATTGACCGGTTGGAGCGATGAGATGATAATGCAATTTTATGCCACAGCTCACTTCTACCCCGATGGAAAGATTATGTGGATGGTGAAGGTCAAAGGTTTTCTTCTTCTGTTGAAGAATGGGCAGAAATTCTGAATGCTCCAGTGCAACGAGAAGATGATATTGATGTATATGGGATTCCAAAGAAGAATCATGAATCCATGAAAAATATGTACAAAGAGATTTCAGCAGAGGATTTGGGAATCTGGAAGCTCGGCTCAGTCTACTATCTCCAGGCAGGCTTACCTACCACTAATACCATTTTGAGGCATACCTTGATGCCCAAATCTGGAGATGATCGCATGATCGAGGATACTCTATCAACATGCTGCACATACTTGATGAGAGAGCACCTTTCAAGGTGATGGACTTGATGGTAGAGACCATTAAGAGGACTGCGGTGACCACAAAAGGTCGTGTGGATTTGCCCGCAGATTGAGATGCTTATCAATGCCAAGTTTGGCACGGGCACATTCTTGTTGGATAGAGAACATTTACCGTTGAAGCGAGCATGAAGACAATGTTGTTGTGATGGATGAGGAGGATCCGACATCTGTTGAAGGTCAAGCCAAGATCGCAGCTGCTAAGAAAGCCAAAGTCGACAAGGAAGCAAAGAAGCAGCAGCAGCTAAACCAAAGAGTTTGGAGAGCAAATTCTTGAAGCTACTCAAAGGATTGAACAACGCTCGCCAGCATTATACAGTCTCGGGAGAGCTTAGAGAGGATTGTTGACGAGAAGATCCACGCTCTGGGCGTGAAGTCGATGAAGTACAAGTGACCGTCAACAAGCTCGAGGCGGACATTGAGGAAGCAAAGCAGAGAAGGCGAGCTTATCGTGAGTTGCAGGATGACTTAGTCCAGATTCTCATCGACAGATCGCTCCGGTTCCCAAAGGATCCCGATCAGCTGCTATTCGATGGATCGACACGGGACTACAGCCAAGCACCTCCACAGTTCAGCGATTGCTCCTACTCCAGCTCCAGCCCGGTGACCACTCCTCGGCAAAGATGACATCGGTGAAGTCTTCGCCGATGTTGTCATATCCACTCCGACATCAACCTGACGGAGCCGCCAGCAGAGTCCACGGTGGCGCTTAGCTCTATGCTTTTTGAACTTTTGGTAACTTGTTGCCAAAGGGGAGAAATTGTATAGATCATAGGGCTTCGAGAGAGAGAGTCTTTGTTGTCTTTGCGCTTTTGCTCTTTCGTTCTTTTGCGGTTTCTTTGAGATACTTTTGGTTTTCGAGACATTCAGTGTGTTTGATACTCCATTTGATTCTACCTTAATGAGTGCTTGGTCGTACTATGCTTTAATGTGTGCTTAATGCTTATCATATGTCATTCTTATCTCGTATGACCATTTACTCATGTCTTGGTGATTGGGTGCATGCTGTTCATTCTTATCATTTTGTGCGCTCCACCAAGATGTATGTGACATGGAAGAGTGACCCATGATCCTAATCGATTGTGCATTTGCATTCAAACGCAAATCTTAAATAATGCACTAATTTAGGGGGAGCTCTTGCTTATCACATACTTCTCAAAGCGACGATATTATTCATTGATTATATCCTTTGTCGAGCTTTGATCTATATGTTGTCATCAATTACCAAAAGGGGAGATTGAAAGTGCAACTAATCCTCGGGTGGTTTTGGTAATTAATAACAACATATATATCATTGAACTAATAGCTACTTGAGAATCATTTGAGAGAGTTCGATTGATATGGGTATGGCAAGGACTGAAGAAGTGGACCCCTCAAAATGCTAAGGCAAGCATTGGCAAAAGCTCAAAACTCCATTTTGGTTTAGTGATCCAAGATCACATTGAGTCCATAGGAAAAGCCAATACTATTAAAAGGGATGAGGTTATGATGATGATCCGGTTGCTCAAGTGCTTAGTGATACATCTCCTAAACTATCAAGCAACTTTCACCGCCATATACACTCATAAGTAGTCTCGGTCCCACCGATATTCCAAACTCAGTCACACCGAGATGAACCACCTCAGCCATAAGCCAAACCCTAGTAAACTCGGATTTTCCGATTCGAACTCGGTCTCACGAAACATGAGTTGCCAAGGTTAGTAAATACGTCATCAAATCGGTGTCACCGAGATGATGAAGTCGGTCCCACGAAATTGGCATGCTCTTGTCATTGCACGAATCGGACTAACCGAGATTGTATATTCGGTCCCACCAAAAATCCCAACGTTCACATTATTTGAACTATCGGTCTCACCGATTTGTCCACCGGTCCCACCGAGATTGCTCAAATGTGTGTAACGGTTGGATTTTGTGTGGAGGCTATTTATACCCCTCCACCCCTCTTCATTCGTGGAGAGAGCCATCGAAAGAACTACCACTCCTACCTTACATTTCGAGTAGAGAACTACCTACCCTTGTGTTGAGATCAAGTTGCTCCACTCCCACCATATGAAGCTTGATCTCTAGCCTTCCCAAGTTGCTTTCCACTCAATCCTTTCTTCCACCACAGCCAAATCGGTGAGGAGAGTTGAGTGTTGGGGAGATTATCATTTGAAGCACAAGAGCAAGGAGTTCATCATCATCTACAACATCTATTACCTTTTGGAGGTGGTGCCTCCTAGATTGGTTAGGTGTCGCTTGGGAGCCTCCGTCGTCGAGATGTGGAGTTGAACCAAGAAGTTTGTAAGGGCAAGGAGATCGCCTACTTCGTGAAGATCTACCCCAGTAAGGCTAGCCCTCCGTGGGCGTGAGCCATGATGGAATAGACAAGGTTGCTTCTTCGTGGACCCTTAGTGGGTGGAGCCCTCCGTGGACTCAGCATGGCCGTTACCCTCCGTGGGTTGAAGTCTCCATCAACGTGGAAGTACGATAGCACCACCTATCGGAACCACGAGAAAAATCACCGCGTCTCCAAAATTGCGTTTGCTCTTCTCCACCTCTCTTTACTACATGTGCAATTTACTTTCCGCTGCCTATACTCTAGAATTGCATGTGTAGGGTGATGCTTGACTTGATCATAATTGTGAACCGCCAAAAACTGTTCTTTGTCAAAAGGCAGAATTTTTATATTGTCAAGTAGTCTAATCACCCCCCCCTCTAGACATACTTTCGATCCTACAAGTGGTATCGAGCTTTGGTCTCCATTGTATTGGTTTCCATTGCATTGGACTCCATAAGCTTGGTTTCACAACCTAGGAGAGTATGGCGTCTAGTGAGGGTAATTTTCGTAGAGGTCCTTACTTTGATGGTACAAATTTTGCTAGTTGGAAGCATAAAATGTAAATGCATATTCTTGGTCATAACCCAGCCGCATGGGGCATTATTTGTGTTGGTATGCAAGGTGAATTCTTCGAGGAAGGAAAAGTTCCGGATCGTGAAGCTACACCGGAAGAATTGCGGATGTTGCAAAACAATGCTCAAGCTTGTGACATTCTCTTCAATGCCTTGTGTCCCGAGGAGTTCAACAAAATCAGCCGTCTTGAGAATGCAAAAGAGATTTGGGATACTTTGGTTGAAATGCACGAAGGATACTTCTCCACCTCTCTTTACTACATGTGCAATTTACTTTCCGCTGCCTATACTCTAGAATTGCATGTGTAGGGTGATGCTTGACTTGATCATAATTGTGAAACTGCCAAAAACTGTTCTTTGTCAAAAGGCAGAATTTTTATATTGTCAAGTAGTCTAATCACCCCCCCTCTAGACATACTTTCGATCCTACAAGCAGGAAGTAGGGTTTTACCTCCATCGAGAGGGCCCGAACCTGGGTAAACATCTGTGTCCCTTGCTTCCTGTTACCATCAGCCTTGACGCACAGATCGGGACCCCCTACCCGAGATCCGCCGGTTTTGACACCGACAATGGGCTTGGATCGGTGAGACCAAGTTCAACGCAGAGGAAAATTTTGTCAACTCAGCTCACTTGGCAAATGAAATTTCACAAAGATTTTCAAGGAATTTTCATACCTACAACGGGCCAGTAGCGTCCTCCCTTTGTGAGCAAACTCTACGGGCCCGGTTGCGAATCGAGGGGTGGCTTGCTACTCAAACGAAAAGAACTGCATGCCCAGTTTGCGAGTCAAGTGGGGACATGCAACTATGATAACAATCTCTACTCCTGAGGAAAATGTTTGACAACGGCGCGCCGGCCAAAACTTCGGTCGGTCCCGCACGAGCCATGCGATCGAGCCCCATCGCACGCCTGGCGCACTTCCCTGCCTTGTTTTTTTCCTTTTTCTGCCTTCTTCTTCCCAATCCCCTCCACTCTGCAATGATGCATATCGATTTGCTCTGGTTCGCCAATGTCCTCTCTCTCTCTCTCTCTCTCTCTCTCTCTCTCTCTCTCTCTCTCTCTCTCTCTCTCTCTCTCTCTCTGCTACGTCTTGAGGTTGCGTTGGTTTTCCTCAAAGAGGAGAGGGTGATGCAGCAAGTGTAGCATAAGTATTTCCCTCAGTTTTGAGAACCAAGGTATCAATCCAGTAGGAGGCTCCTCAAAAGTTCCACGCACCTACACAAACAAACTGAGAACTCGCAACCAACACAATAAAGGGGTTGTTAATCCCTTCACGACCACTTGCGAAAGTGAGATCTAATAAAGATAGTATGATAAGATAAATATATTTTTGGTATTTTATAATATAGATGCAGAAAGTAAAAATGCAAATAAAAGTAGATTGAAAGCAAATATGATAAGAGATAGACCCGGAGGCCATAGGTTTCACTAGTGGCTTCTCTCAAGATAGCATAAGTATTATGGTGGGTGAACAAATTACTGTCGAGCAATTGATAGAAAAGCGCATAGTTATGAGATTATCTAGGCATGATCATGTATATAGGCATCACGTCCATAACAAGTAGACCGACTCACCTGCATCTACTACTATTACTCCACACATCGATCGACTCTGCCTGCATATAGAGTATTAAGTTCATAAGAACAGAGTAACGCATTAAGCAAGATGACATGATATAGAGGGATAAACTCATGCAATATGATATAAACCCCATCTTGTTATCCTCGATGGCAACAATACAATACGTGACTTGCAACCCTTTACATCCTTCGGGTAAGGACACCGCAAGATTGAACCCAAAGCTAAGCACTTCTCCCATGGCAAAAAATACCAATCTAGTAGGCCAAACCAAACTGATAATTCGAAGAGACTTGCAAAGATAACTCAATCATACATAAAAGAATTCAGAGAAGATTCAAATATTATTCATAGATAAACTTGATCATAAACCCACAATTCATCGGATATCGACAAACACACCACAAAAAGAGTTTACATCGAATAGATATCCACAAGAGAGGGGGAGAACATTGTATTGAGATCCAAAAAGAGAGAAGAAGCCATCTAGCTAATAACTATGGACCCGTAGGTCTGTGGTAAACTAACCACAACTCATCGGAGGGGCAAGGATGTTGATGTAGAAGCCCTCCGTGGTCCATTCCCCTCCCAGAGTGCCGTGAAGGCTCAAGATGAGATCTCGCGGATCTGAGAAGGTTCTGGCGGTGGAAATTGTGTTTCGTGGTGCTCCTGGATGTTTTCAGGGTACGTAGGTATATATAGGAGGAAGAAGTACGTCGGTAGCCGCCCAAGGGGCCCACGAGACAGGGGCGCGCCCTATAGGGGGGGTGCGGCCTCCTATCTTGTGGCTTCCTCGGCAGCTTTTTGACTTAAACTCCAAGTCCTCTGGATCACGCTCGTTCCAAAAATCACTCTCCCGAAGGTTTCATTCCATTTGGACTCCGTTTGATATTCCTTTTCTTTGAAATACTAAAATAGGCAAAAAAAACAGCAATATGGGCTGGGCCTCCGGTTAGTAGGTTAGTCCCAAAAATGATATAAATGTGTAAAATAAAGCCCATAAACATCCAAAAGGGGTAGCATGGAATAATCAAAAATTATAGATACGTTGGAGACGTATCACTCTCTCTCTCTCAGCTGCATCGACGCTCCTTGGCTTCCTCCTTTAGATCCTGCCCCCGGCTAGCCCCAATCCCGCATAGGTCCATACCTCCAACCTCAGCCCCCACGCCCACTTCTTCCGCTGCCCCCTGGCTACAGGTTCCTCCCGCCCCGGCGAGCCGGAGTTGGAAGCCGCCATGGATATGCCATTCGCGAGCTGCTGCTCATTGTTTCCTCTGTTGGAACCGTCCACCGGAGATGCTACAACCATGGCACTGCAACCTCCACCCCCACCGCTGCAATCATCTTCTCCCAAACGAACTTTGAAAGCATCTTGCCCCTCCATCGATGTTGCAACCGATGACCAAAAATGCTACAACCGTTTGATTCAAAAGCTTCAACCAGCGGTATATAAAGCTTCAACTAGACACCATGCACTAAAAAAAGCTACAATTGTTCATAAGAAAGTTTCAACCATAGTTTGAAAAAGCCTCAATGGGCCCCCGTACAACTGAAAAAAGCTTCAATAGTTCATGTGAAAGCTTCAAACCATATTTGAAAAAGCTTCAAACGGCGGAATAGAGAAGTTTCATCGGACCACTACGAAAGAAAAAATTCTACAACCGTCTTGGAAAGCTTCAACCTCGAATTGAAAAGCATCAACCAGTTTAATAGAAAGCTTCAACCGGCTTTACAGAAAGCTTCAACCCGCGAGCACACAATGAAAAAGTTGCAAACGTTGACATGAAAAGCTTCAACCGTATTTTAGAAAAGCTTCAACCCAGCAACAATGGCACATCACCATTGATGCAAATGGCTTCACAGCGGAGCTACAACGGTGGAGAAACTCCATGGAATAGCGGTGAACTACTTGAAGGCTTTGCCGGAGACGCGGCCGTCGACGAAGAACGGCATTGCTACAAGCTGGATGGGGCGGCACTCCTTCCCCGGAACTGCGACCTTCGCCGGCAGGAGCTGCTTGCGGCGGAGCCGGCAAGAGGCATGGCGAACTGGGGGTTGCTGCAACCGGAGGCGAGCCACGCTGGGAACAGGCAATGCTGAGGCGACGGGCGCTCGCAAGCAGAGAGCCCTGCCTTTTCCTTGGAGGCGTTGACCGGGAGGAAGAATAAAGAGTGGATTGAGATGCAGATCTGATGGACCCAATACACTGCATCGGGCGGCTGGGGCATGAGTTTTGGCTGGTGCGCCGGCGCCTAGCGGTGCCCTACTCCTAATGTCTGAGTTGGTAGTCTCGCCTCACTCTAGTTAATTCTTGCCCACCATTTATTATCTCGTCAACACATTTAAACCGTATTTTACCCACGATCTATTTAAACCAATTTTATCTACTAATAAGATCTATTTTCGGTAGTATTGGGCAACTTTTATATGGAAAGGAATAAATCATGATCGATCTTTAATCATTTTTTGAAGACCAAATCTCTACTATTAAAGCAGGATCAGAATCATTTTTGTTCGACCTCCCCATCCCACCATCCTAGCGATTCCTCGCCCCTCCTCTTGGCTATTGCAAACTGCCACCAACGCATGCACCATCCGGATCAGCTAGGGAAAGAACAGAACAAATGCACAACACAACTCGACACACGATAAAAATAAAATGAAAACCAACCTAAAAAAGCAGCCATGAGCCCACGACCAGGCACACCCGTCCCATGCCCCATCTCCTCATGACCTCACCAAAACCTCGCTCCTCCCACTCTGATATGTCTACCAAGAAAATCCGCCTGCCGCCCAAGCCCAACCCGTCGTGCCAGTGCAGGAGCCCATGCCAAGGGGTCCCTCGATCCAATCCTCGCCCTCGTCAGCGTTGGCGGCCCCGCACTATATCCAAAGCAAAACCCCTCTGTCATCCAGCCCGAACCGCCACGCCGATGCAGTATCCCATGCTGCTCACGCGACCAGTGGCGCCCACGCAAAGAGATGGCGTAAGCTGCGCTATCTAGAGGAGTCCCTCGATCCAATCCTCGCCCTCGCCTACGTCGATGGCCCGACCTATCTCCATGGGTTCACTTACTCGATCTCGATCATCCGGCTAATCTCCGGCGAATATGTCACCGGTGCGGACGCGCATCAAACAACAACAGTGCAGACTCATCTCTAGCCCGTCTGAGCCTTTCGTCGACATCGACATGCCATTGTTGTGTTGGTGCTGATGCCGCACAAACACCGACATCACATGTCTCTCTATACCATCCGGGCTCGATAGGGCCAGTGATACTAGCAAGCTCTGTTGACCGGAACCACCCTTCGAGCAGCAAGGTTGTCATCCCCTCTCTCTATATATTTCTTATTTTATTTTTACATGCCTGTCACCACATTGCTTCGTGTTTCTATTGTTGTATGAATGAAGTGACATGCTGTTGTTGTAAGAATAGAAGTGAGGTGCTGATTTTTGAATAAAATTGACTTGTTTGCAAATTCGTATATGTGCAGAAAAAAGGTAGAATTGACCTTGTGTACTGACTGCTGTAGAGATGTCGATGGATGTCACCGGTCAAAGGGTGATGCCAGATGTTGTGGAGGTGGCGCACTCGGCCAGTGAAGAGATCCAAGTCTGCTCCTTGAGGAGGTCATCCACCTTCATGTACATTGTTGGTTCACAAAGAACCTGGACTGGTTTGATTTGGTTCAATTTGATTTGATTCGGTAGTTGTGGCAGTGTTAAATTCCCGGATGCAACATTTGTTTGGCAGGTTTTTACTCCCATGTAAATGTTGAGATTAAAGTAGGAGAGGAAGAAACAAGACGTCATTGCATGGGAATGCAAGTGCATCTTTTCTGGTGTGACTGGCTTCAATTGTTTGGTTTTGATATCTACCCAACTTATAAGCTGGCTACTGTTCAAGGCAAGTTCCGTCTATGTGAGATAATTTTTATAGGGTCTTTTACATCTGTGTCCCTAACTCGAACCCACTACTCACATTTGCCCCTAATTCGAAAGCCTGCTCAAAAATGCCCATCCGTCGTCATGTTCCCTTATAGAATTGCCCTTCCATGCCATTTCTGTCTAGTCAAGGCTGTTTGACTGGTAAGCGGCCGTTTCTTTGACATTTGTATCCCTTCGTACTTACACCTGGGCCCAGGTCACCGGTTCACTCTCTCCCCCTCTCATTCTCTCGCCCGAGCCGCATGCTCTCTCTTTCTCCCCCAAATCGCCTCCCGACGTAAACCTAACCCTAGCTCGCTCGATCCGCTCGATCCCAACTCCTAAGGCTCGATCTACTGATGGCGGCCACGGTGGAGCTTCGGATTCGACTCCGTGTCGCACTCTACTACGACGTGAAGGAGACACAGGCGATGAGATGGATGGGGACAGCAGTTGCGGCAGCGACAAACGAGGGAGCACACCGAAGCTACAGCAGAATGCTTCGGCGGGGTAAGTTTCTCTTGTAATTTGCTGCAGTCTCATGTCGTTTGTAGTTTGATTTGTTCTTGTAGTTTAATTTGTTGACCTAGTTCATAGTGCTCATGGCGTTGGGGTCTGTCTCTGTTTCCATCGCCCCAATAGAGCAGTTGGGATGGATTGTAGAATGGAAACCACACTTCTAGCTAGTGCTGGCACAAAAGCATCCAACATAGGATTCTCTTTTCCTTTTGTTGCTGACAATCAATGGACTTTCAATCAGTTTAGATCTGCCATATGTGCTAAATATCCAAGGGGTCTATACGATGCAGTGGAATTCAGGTACTGGGACATTGACAAATCAGCATGGGTCCCTGTCCAGTGTGATGATGAGCTTGGTATCATGTTTGCAATACATGATTATTTCCCTGCTAAACTAGAAATCAATGGCATACAAAGGGAGAGAGGAGAGCCAGAGAGCAGAGGAACAAGATCTCGGTCTAGGTCTACACGTAAAGGTAGAACTAGCCAATCAAGGGGCAGAAAAACAACAGCTCATAGTGGAGGCAGCAGTTCCATGCAGGCACCAGGAACACCTATTGTAGAAGTTCCTAGGCATGCAGGTCCCTCTCATAATAAAGATTCAGGTGACCCCTACACTGAAGAGGGACTACCAGATGATTGTCCAAGTGATGATGAGGATGAAAGGTTGTTTCCACAGTTTGTAACAAGGAAGAAGGGCAAGGAGAAAGATGATGAGGGGGAAGATTATGTTCCACCCCCTGAAGGCATGTTTGGTGAGGCAGGTGAAGATGAGAAAGAGGTGGAGAATGACATGGGGTACTCTGAAACATCTGATGAGGAAAGACCAGGTGGGCAATACAATAGAGATGATCCTTCTTTGCAAGAGGGAACAATATTTTCCATTGCTTTAGACTGTAGAAATGCCCTTGCAACCTTCTCAATAAAGACTCAAAGTGAATTTGTGATAGACAAGAGTGACAGTACTAGGTTGACAGTGCATTGTGCTTATAAGAGGTGTCAATGGAGGATGCATGCCTCCTTAATGAGACATAGCACACTGTTTCGGGTATTAAATATAGCAACTAACAGTGCATTTGTAGTTAGCAGCATTGATAGTGTATTTTGTTTGTTTGTTGTAGCACATAGGTTCTGACATGTTTCTGAACTATCATGAATCCAGGTTAAAGTGAACAAAACTGCTCATACATGTCCTAGTGTGAATAGGAGGAAAAGATTGAGGTCAGCTAAGAGTAGATGGGTTGTTGATGTTGTGAAGACCTGGATTTTAGAGGATTCAGAAGTGGGACCAACAGAATTGCTGAAAAATTTGAAGAAGAAGTATGGCCTGGCAGTTCCATATATGACAGTATTCTCTGGGAAGCAAATGGCACTTGACAATATCTATGGTAAGTGGGTTGACTCTTTTTAGTTATTGTATACCTTCAAGGCAGAAGTGGAGAAAGCATCTCCTGGCAGTGTAGTTAGCATTGATAAACACACTGTACAATACAAACTGAATGGGAAGAGTAGACAGAAAGAGTGCTTTAGAAGAGTATTTGTTTCTTTCAAAGCATGCTGACAAGGGTTTTTTAATGGGTGTAGGCCTTATCTTGCAGTAGATGCCACTACATAGAATGGCATATTTAGAGGGCAACTAGTTAGTGCATGTGCTGTGGATGCTTGCAACTGGATCTTCCCAGTTGCATATGGAGTTGTAGAGGGTGAAAATATAGAGAGTTGGACTTGGTTTTTCCAGAATTTAAGAGAGCTTATAGGACACCCACTAGGTCTTGTTATCCACACTGATGCATGCAAAGGCATGGAGACTGCAGTGGAAGTTGTGTCCCCAGGTGTGGAGCACAGAGAATGCATGAGGCATTTGGCTGCAGTTTTCACAAAAAAGTTTAGAGGAAAATTCTTTGATGAAAATTTATGGCCCTGCTCATTGATATACAACATAAAGAAACACAACTACCATCTTAGGAAGTTGCACAGTAAGGCTGGTGTGAAAGAGTACTTAGAGGAGCATCACACCAAGCTATGGGCAAGGTCACTGTTCAATGAAGTGTGCAAAATAGATTTTGTTAATAACAATCTAGTTGAGTCCTTCAATCCAAAGATTAGAAAATGGAAGGGTGTACACATTGTGGACTTGCTAGACAAAATAAGACAATTTATAATGGAAAAGTTTGATCTCAGACAGCAGATTGCAGCTGCTACATTCATTGGCCACATCATAATCCCCAAACTCATGAAAATGCTTCATGCAAAATCTAAGGACCTTGATATGGAGATAGTGAAAAGAAGCACATATGAGGCAGAGATCACAGCAGTTGACAAGGAAAAGAGAGAGTGGAGATATCCAGTAAATTTGGAAACTAGGAATTGTAGTTGTAGAAAGTGGCAGTTAACTGGACAGCCTTGCATACATGCTTTGTATTTTATTACTTCAATGAGAGGCCCAGTAAGTGAGATTGATCAGTATGTACATGAGTACTTTTCTGTTGCTAGGTTCAATGCTACTTATGCTGAAAATTTACCTGCAATGGAGGGTAAACAACAGTGGGATGTGGTGGACCCTTGGTTTAAATTCTCTGCTCCATTGCAAAATAGGGCCCCTGGTAGACCTAGGAAGACAAGAATTAGGGAAAAATCTGAGGGAAAAGGACTTGGAGGAAGGAAAAATAAATGTGGCAGGTGTGGAAGGCTTGGCCATCGTGCCACTCACTGCAAGGAATCCATTGACCCAGCTTTTGGGGAAGAAGAGCACTCGGGGACTGAAAATGCAACAGATGAACCTTTAGATGCAAAACTAATGCTGAAAATGCTACAGAGGTGGAAACTGATGCTGAAAATGCTAAAGAGGTTGAACCTGATGCTGCCATTGCTATAGATGCACCAACAATGTCATCAGCTGTAAGGTGCAATTGCTACAGATGTTCTCATTTCAATTTTTGCATCATTTAATGTTCTAATTTCCTTTTTTGCTTCATTTAATGTTCTCATTTCAATTGTATCCCAAGAAAGAACTACAAAAAGGCAGCTGACAGAGGGATGTCACCAGCCAAGAAGAGGCTCAAGTATGCACCAGATCCTATAGTAGTATCTGTAACTGGAAGCAACCAGCTAAGCAAAGAAGTGAGCAAAACTATCATCACAAGGAGGAGTTCAAGGCTCTTAACTAACCCTGCTTGCAACACCAGGAGCAAGAAGATGAAAGATCTGTGAACATGTTAGCTGCTATGTTAAGTGTGTTGTTTTTGTTGTTTAAGAACTATTTGTGAACTTGTTAGCTGTTATCTCAAGTGTGATGCTGAAATTATGAACTTATGTAATGCTGAACTTGTGAGCTGCTATCTTGAATGTGCAATGCTATTATGAACTTATGCTCTTTGTGAGATGCTATCTTGTGAGCTGCTACTTTTAAATATTTTGTGAGCTGCTACTTTTAACATAACAGATCATTTGGTCAGCTGCTAGTTTCATTTGAGCTGCTACTTTCAAAATGCCAAGCAAGATTCTTCAGTCATTTCCAAATAGAAATATCACATCATTCCCAAATCACAACATTGTTCTGGGATAATACATTCCCAAACTAAGCTCCATCAAAGCATACACTAGAAACAGAAATCCATTTAGTATGGACTATTAGACCACCCAGAAACAAATGTGGCCAACATGCTAATACCAAGAACTATGATAAATCCCCAGGCTTGCATAACCTCATTCCTCTTCTTCATCTTCAGCTTCAGTTTCTTGTTCTTCTCGGTTAGATACATCACCCTCCTCTCTAAATAATGAGCTTTTAGCCAGCTCTTCTCCAATCCTGCATGAAGCTCCTCAAATGCACGACCAACACGTTTGGTCGATGGCGGGTCAATCCAGACAACCCAGTCACATTCATCAGGAAGCTGCAAAATCAATGATCGAATTAGAAAGAGGAGAAAGAGCAGAATCAAGTCAAGCTTACAAAAGCAAAAACACTTACATCAAGAGGGCAGCCGAGAAACCTTCTGCCGGAGCTTGCTCCTCCCCAGGCGACGCGATGAGCAGGAATAAGCCCATGGCCAGGGCACCACCGCGACGACCGAACCTCAAGGCCACAGAATGTCAGATCGGGGATGTAAAACTCCGATTGAAACTGAACTATCCCGACACCATCAACCTATCAGCAAAGGGCAACCCAAATTGGTGAACCCTAATTCCGCAATATCGCCCAAATCGACAATGAAACTTACATTGGTGGCCACCGACGAGATCGTAGAAGACATGCCCGCCGTGCCCGACGTACCCATCGCTCACCATGTCGTGCCCGACCTGCCCCTCTCTCTTCGACCGCGGAAACGCCCGATCCAGTTCTTGCTCAAAAATGCCCATGTCGTCGCGAGGAAGAAGAAAGAGGGGAGAGAGAGAATGAACCGATTAGTTGGGCCCAGATGTAAGGAAGGAGGGGCAAAAATGTCAAAGAAACGGCATGTTAGCGGTCAAACAGCCTTGACTGGACGGAAACGGCTTGGAGGGGCATTTCAATAAGGGCACATGACGGCGGAGGGGCATTTTTGAGCAGGCTTTGGACTTAGGGGTATATTTGATTAGGTGGTTCGAGTTAGGGACACAAATGCAAATGGCCCTTTTTTATAATGCAGAACTATAAGAATGACCCGAGGACCATCTTTACGATCAATAAATACTGAGTTGCATGTACCATAGGATTTCATGGTTAGCTTTTCATGCCTTAGTTAGCAATTGATGTGTGATTTCAAGGACGCGTGGTCAATTGTTAAATTCCAGGATGTGTTTTGTAGGTTTTTACTCCAATGTAGTCACTGAGATTGAAGTAGGAGAGAAAGAAAAGAGACATCATTGCATTTTCTAGTTCAGTGGTAAATGCTGCCATACGTTCTTGATCCCCGGATATGACTTGCTTCTAAATGTACTTTTCTTGCTGGTGGAACATATCTCCAACTAATATTCTGTCTGGTTTCAACATGTTTACTATTTGTCCTTCATGTGATGTTGCATGGTTCAACGACTCTTCAGGGTTACAGGAAGAAGTCGGAGTAAATCCTTGTGGTGTAGAATTTGAGGCATTAGTGAAAACAGTAACGAAGGCAACAACAACTGAGAAAAACTTTTGATTTTGTGTCCACTATGATCTTCTTCAATTTTTGTAAGGGCATGTGATGTCATCACCATATGAGGTGGATAGTGGCCCGGCTATGAACACCCATTAGATAGGATTAGGATTCCACTGCTCTGACACTTTACCGGCCACCCTGTCAGGTCTAGCGAGGTATGTCCTACTCTCCCTCCTTCCTCTCCTTTCCGTTCCTATCCACTCCGCTCCTCTGCTCTTTCTTTCTTGCATGCACGATGTTGTTAGGTGTCAACTAAGGGGGAAATACAATGGATAGTAAGGAGGAAGTGGGAGATTGGGAGGAAATTGCTGAAGCTGGCCAAACAAAAGTAAGAATGGCCCTCCTCGGTGTTTAAGACATAGAACATGTGTTCTACATTGTTAGTATCATTAGTCTGATGACCAATGTTCAATTTTACTATCATCGACCAACTTGGGAATGTAAGTGCATCTTTTTTGGTGTGCCTAGCTTCAATATTTCTGTTTTGATATCTACCCAACTTGTAAATTGACTAATGTTCAAGGGAAGTTCCATCTGTGCGAGATAATTTTCTATAATGCAGAACTGTAAGAATGATCCTAGGACCATCTTTACAGTCAATAAATAATGAGTTGCATGTACCATAGGTTTTAATGGTTAGCTTTTCATGCCTTAGTTAGGAATTGATGTGTGATTTCAAGGCTCGTACTAGCTTTACCTAACACTGTTTTTTTTCTCGAAGGTTAGAGAGAAAGCATTCAAGAAAGCATGATAGTTATGTCAATGTTGATGCACCCCAAAACTCGTGGTAGAAAACGACTGGCGCAAATAAACTTCCACACTCACGCACATCTTGCTTTTCCAACCCCTATTCCTAGGTTAACGGAAAACCTATTCCTCATAATGTCCCACAACACTCACTCATGCGCCCCTATCAGCCACAATGGCGGCATGGTGTGCAACGAGGAAGGTGAGCACGACAAGCAGCGGAAGGAGCACAAGCGCGCCAATGGCCACCGCCATGGGGTGTGGTTGAAGAGGTTGGTGAAGAGCCTTTGCGCGACGAGGATGATGTCACATGGCAGGATGGGAGCAGCAGCATGGGGAGGATTCTGAAGAGCAGGGATGAATCAGAAGTTATTTTTCCTTGTTGTGAGTAGGATCAAATTTTGATTGACCAAGCTTCTGTATGATGTTGCTTTTCTATACGCATGAGTCTCACACTTTCTCATGAACAATAGTAAATTTTCACAATAAGCAAATTCCGTACGTTTATTTATGTCTTTTTCTTACTCAATAGGTGGATTTTCTCCAGTGATTCTTCAACCTCGAGGAGGTGAGGTTTCGTGGCAGTAATCTACACTGCTACTAAGTGTAGAGTAAGGACTAAGCATTCGTCTTATTATATACACACGACATATATCAAAATGACCATGAAGGATATATGTGTTGCTCAGAAAATGCCTAGAAATATGAGTTTGTCATAGCATCTATTTAGTTAGAAGAAAACATAGATTGAAGATGGACATATCAGATGTGCCTGCTTGATAGGTTGCTTATTTTGGTTATAGGTTGCTTATTTTGGTTATGCGAATGCAGTGATGCTTCCTTTCATGGGGATAATGTGTTCTTTTTTTAAAACGTTTTCTTATTGCTTGCTTCTTGCTTGTCTGCAGGCTATGTTGGTAGATTGTAGAGAGAAATTTGTCTTCGAACAAGACTACCAAGGAAGCATCAGGGCAAACATATCTATTGCATTAGTACAGTTGAGATAATTTGATTTAATTCTAATATGTCAAGCTTCCGAAAGTTCACTATGCACAGTGGTTTGGTGATTTGATATTTGTTGTAATGTAGTAATATGTCGAAGGGCTATCAGAAAATGGGAGACATGTATGGAGAATTAAGATGATGTCATGTATTATTGCAGTGGTGACTGAGGAGTAAATAGAAAGGAACAAAGAGATAAGAAAGATTATCTTATGTCTTCTAACAATTTTGGTATGTATCTAGAAGTATATTAGCTACGTATGTAGAAAAGTTTTTTTGGGCAAAAACAGTACGGTAAAAACCCTATTGTAACTCTATTTTTTCATTAATATGGGGTGGTCATTTACAGATGGTATACACCATGGGAAAATAAAAAAAGAACAAAGATGTTCACAAGTACTCTAGCCAGTTCTGCATTCCCTCTTTAAGACTAGGTTTTGCTCTTTTGATGATAGTGCCTTAGTGTTCCTTGAAGCATGTAATGCAGTAGTCCAGATTCCTACTCTTATTGTCAAAGATAATAATGTTTCTGTGATTCCATATGGTCCAGCAGCCAACTATTAGGCATTCTTAAAGGGTTGGATTTGTGTCTTGTCTTTAGCCTCAGCCAACATGTTGTTACTGTCCAAATATGTGTTCCATTCAATTCCAAGTGATAGCCAGAAATTCTGACTAAAGTCCCATGAAAAAATGTTTCAGATACTCTGTTGGCTCATCATCACATAGGACACATCTGCGTATCTCTACATAGAAATTTTTCCTGGTTAACAGGTCTCTGGTGTTGAGTTTGTACAACAACAACAACAACAACAACAACAACAACAACATCCAAAAGAAAAAGTTCCGCTTTGGCAAGCAGCTTGATTTCCATATCCATTGGAATGGCTTTGGTGCCTTCTCAGGGCAGCCAATCGGTTCAATGTGTACTTTCTTGGTAAGGTATTTTCCTGAAGGCCAATTTAACTTCCATGTATCAGGAGAACTGCTACCAACTAAACCATTGAGAATCTCCAATAGTGTATTGCTCTGCTAGACAACAATATTTGACATGGGAAGATGAAACATGTTGTAGAAGTCAGCCTCAGTTTCAGAGCATGCATTTTGCAATGTGATAACTCTGTTTTTAGCATAAGAAAATAGTTGAGGGAAGGAATCTTTGAGTATGTCATCATTCCATTTATCGTACCATAGTAGAATGGTCTCTCCTATGCCAGCCTTGCATATGGTTAATTCCTTGAATTTTTCAAGAATTGAGCAGCAATCTCTCCACCAGAAGGAACCAACTCTGGTTGGGAATTGTGGGACATCACCATTACAATAATAAGTGTTCCATATCAATTGGACCCATGGGATGTCCATCTTGTTGTAAGACTTGTATAGGAATTTAGTTAGCAGAGCTTTATTTTGAGTTATAAGATCTAGAACACTAAGCCCTCTAGTTGATTTTGGCAGACATACTTGCTCCCATTTGACTAGACATTTCCCATATTTGTTTATTCCATTGCCATACCATAAAAATGCCCTGCCAGATTTCTCAAAGTGGTCTAGGACAGTGAGTGGAACTCTAGTACAACACACAACAAATATAGGTAGAGCGGATATATAGGCTTTATGTGTGTAAGTCTACCAGCATATGACATCATGGTAGCAATCCCAGATAGTCTTTTGTCCATTCTAGAAACCATTGGCATGAGATCGTCCGCTCTAGGTCTGGTGGACCCCATAGGCAAACCTAGGTATGTAAAAGGCATACTTTCTCTTTTGCAACCCAAAATGTTGGCAAGTTGTGTGGCTCTATCTGTTGGAAATATGCCCTAGAGGCAATAATAAAAGTATTATTATTATATTTCCTTGTTCATGATAATTGTCTTTTATTCATGCTATAACTGTATTATCCGGAAATCGTAATACACGTGTGAATACAAAGACCACAATATGTCCCTAGTGAGCCTCTAGTTGACTAGCTCGTTGTGATCAACAGATAGTCATGGTTTCTGCTATGGACATTGGATGTCGTTGATAACGGGATCACATCATTAGGAGAATGATGTGATGGACAAGACCCAATCCTAAGCATAGCACAAAGATCGTGTAGTTCGTTTGCTAGAGCTTTTCCAATGTCAAGTATCTCTTCCTTAGACCATGAGATCGTGTAACTCCGGATACCGTAAGAGTGCTTTGGGTGTATCAAACGTCACAACGAATCGGGTGACTATAAAGGTGCACTACGGTATCTCCGAAAGTGTCTTGGGTTGACACGGATCGAGATCGATTTGTCACTCCCGCAAACGGAGAGGTATCTCTGGGCCCACTCGGTAGTACATCATCATAATGTGCATAATGTGACCAAGGGGTTGATCACGGATGATGTGTTGCGGAACGAGTAAAGAGACTTGCCGAACGAGATTGAACAAGGTATCGGTATACCGACGATCGAATCTCGGGCAAGTAAAATACCGCTAGACAAAGGGAATTGTATATGGGATCGATCGAGTCCTTGACATCGTGGTTCATCCGATGAGATCATCGTGGAACATGTGGGAGCCAACATGGGTATCCAGATCCCGCTGTTGGTTATTGACCGGAGAACGCCTCGGTCATGTCTACATGTCTCCGAACCCGTAGGGTCTACACTTAAGGTTCGATAACGCTAGGGTTATAAAGGAAGCTTGTATGTGGTTACCGAATGTTGTTGAGTCCGGATGAGATCCCGGACGTCACGAGGAGTTCGGAATGGTCCGGAGGTAAAGATTTATATATGGGAAGTCTGTTTTGGTCACGGAAAAGTTTCGGGTTTATCAGAGCGTCTGGGACCACGGGAGGGTCCGGGGTCCACCAAGTGGGGCCACCTACCCCAGAGGGCTCGTGGGCCATGTGTGGGAGGAACCAGCCCTAGGTGGGCTGGTGCGCCCCACAAGGGGCCCAAGGCGCTAGGGAGGTGGGAGGGCAAACCCTAGGGCAGATGGGCCCTAAGGCCCATGCTCCCTGCGCCTCCCTCTCCTCCCCTCCTGGCCGCCACCCAGATTGGATCTGGAGGCTGGCCGCACCCCTTGGGGGTGGGAAACCCTAAAGGGGGCGCAGCCCCCCTCTCCCCCTATAAATAGTGAGGCCTAGGGGCTGCCCAGAGAGAAAAAGAATACACGTGATTCGATCTCTGCCTTTGGTTGCAGCCCTCTCCTCTCTCCCAAGTACTCCTCCTCTCCCGTGGTGCTTAGCGAAGCCCTGCTGGATTGCCACGCTCCTCCATCACCACCATGCCGTTGTGCTGCTGCTGGATGGAGTCTTCCTCAACCTCTCCCTCTCTCCTTGCTGGATCAAGGCGTGGGAGACGTCACCGGGCTGTATGTGTGTTGAACGCGGAGGTGCCGTGCGCTCGCACTTGATCATCGGTGATTTGAATCACGACAGCACGACTCCATCAACCCCGTTCACTTGAACGCTTCCGCTTAGCGATCTACAAGGGTATGTAGATGCACTCTCTTTCTACTCGTTGCTGGTTTCTCCATAGATAGATCTTGGTGACACGTAGGAAAATTTTGAATTTCTGCTACGTTCCCCAATAGTGGTATCAGAGCTAGGTCTATTGCGTAGATTCTTTGCATGAGTAGAACACAAAGAAGTTGTGGGCGTTGATGTTGTTCAATATGCTTACCGTTACTAGTCCAATCTTGTTTCGACGGTATTGTGGGATGAAGCGGCCGGACCGACCTTACGTACTCACGTGAGGCAAGGTTCCACCGATTGACATGCACTTGGTGCATAAGGTGGCTAGCGGTGCCGATCTCCCACTTTAGTCGGAACGGATTCGATGAAAAGGGTCCTTATGAAGGGTAAATAGCAATTGGCATATCACGTTGTGGTTTTGCGAGGTAAGAAACGTTCTTGCTAGAAACCCATAGCAGCCACGTAAAACATGCAAACAACAATTAGAGGACGCCTAACTTGTTTTTGCGGGGTATGCTACGTGATGTGATATGGCCAAGAAGAATGTGATGAATGATATGTGATGTATGAGATTGATCATGTTCTTGTAATAGGAATCACGACTTGCATGTCGATGAGTATAACAACGGCAGAGCCATAGGAGTTGTCTTGATTTATTGTATGACCTGCGTGTCATTGAACAACGCCATGTAATTACTTTACTTTATTGCTAACCGGTAGCCATAGTAGTAGAAGTAATAGTTGGCGAGACAACTTCATGAAGACACGATGATGGAGATCATGATGATGGAGATCATGGTGTCATGCCGTGACGATGATGATCATGGAGCCCTCAAGATGGAGATCAAAGGAGCAAAATGATATTGGCCATATCATGTCACTATTTGATTGCATGTGATGTTTATCATGTTTATGCATCTTGTTTACTTAGGACGACGGTAGTAAATAAGATGATCCTTACAAAATTTCAAGAAGTGTTCTCCCCGATGTGCACCGTTGCTACGGTTCGTCGCTTCTAAGCACCACGTGATGATCGGGTGTGATGGATTCTTACGTTCACATACAACGGGTGTAAGACAGTTTTACACAGCGAAAACACTTAGGGTTAACTTGACGAGCCTAGCATGTACAGACATGGCCTCGGAACACGGAGACCGAAAGGTCGAGCATGAGTCGTATAGTAGATACGATCAACATGAAGATGTTCACCGATGATGACTAGTCCGTCTCACGTGATGATCGGACACGGCCTAGTTGACTTGGATCATGTAATCACTTAGATGACGGAGGGATGTCTATCTCGAGTGGGAGTTCATAAGATGAACTTAATTATCTGAACATAGTCAAAAGATCTTTGCAAATTATGTAAAGCTCGCGCTTTAGTTCCACTATTTAGATATGTTCCTAGAGAAAGTATAGTTGAAAGTTGTGAGAGCGATTATGCGGACGAGAAAGCTCATGTCCTTAATGCACCACTCAGTGTGTTGAACCCCAAACGTCGTTTGTGGATGTTGCGAACATCGGACATACACGTTTTGATAACTACGTGATAGTTCAGATAAACGGTTTAGAATTAGGGCACCGAAGATGTTTTTCGAAACATCGCGGAACATATGAGATGTTTCGAGGGCTGAAATTAAGATTTCGGGCTCGTGCCCACGTCAAGAGGTATGAGACCTCCGACGATTTTCTTAGCCTGCAAACTAAGGGAGAAAAGCTCAATCGTTGAGCTTGTGCTCAGATTGTCTCGAGTGCAACAATCACTTGAATTGAGTGGGAGTTGATCTTCCGGATGAGATAGTGATGTTTCTCCAAAGTCATTGCCACCAAGCTGCTAGAGCTTTGTGATGAACTATAACATATCGGGATAGATATGATGATCCTTGAGGTATTCGCGATGTTTGACACGCGAAGTAGAAATCAAGAAGGAGCATCAATTGTTGATGGTTGGTGAAACCACTAGTTTCAAGAAGGGCAAGGGCAAGAAGGATACTTCATGAAACGGCAAATCAGCTGCTGCTCTAGTGAAGAAACCCAAGGTTGAACCCAAACCCGAGACTAAGTGCTTCGGAATAAGGGAACAACCTTCGGAGCGGAATTACCCTAGATACTTGGTAGATGAGAAGGCTGGAAAGGTCGATAGAAGTATATTGGATATACATTATGTTAATGTGTACTTTACTAGTACTCCTAGTAGCACCAGGGTATTAGATACCGGTTCGGTTGCTAAGTGTTAGTAACTCGAAATAAAAGCTACGGAATATACGGACACTAGCTAAAGGTGAGCTGACGATATGTGTTGGAAGTATTTCCAAGGTTGATGTGATCAAGCATCGCACGCTCCCTCTACCATCGAGATTTGGTGTTTGCGTTGAGCATAGACATGATTGGATTATGTCTATTGCAATACAGTTATTCATTTAAGGAGAATAATGGTTACTCTATTTATTTGAATAATACCTTCAATGGTCTTGCACCTAAAGGAATAGTTTATTGAATCTCGATCGTAGTGATACACATTTTCATGCCAAAAGATATAAGATAGTAATGATAGTACCACTTACTTGTGGCACTGCCATGAAAGTCATATTGGTATAAAACGCATGAAGAAGCTCCATATTGATGGATCCTTGGACTCACTCATTTTGAGAAGTTTGAGACATGCGAACCATGTCTATCGGTGTATACGCATGAAGAAACTCCATGCAGATGGATCGTTTGGACTCACTTGATTTTGAATCACTTGAGATATGCAAATCATACCACATGGGCAAGATGGTGAAAAGCCTCGTTTTCAAAGAAGATGGAACAAGATAGCAACTTGTTGGAAGTAACACATTTTGATGTGTGCAGTCCAATGAGTCTTTGAGGCATCTGATGAATATCGTTATGTTCTTACTTCACAGATGATTCGAGTAGATGTAGAGTATATTTACTTGATGAAACACAAGTCTGAATTATTGAATGGTTCAAGTAATTTCAGAGTGAAGTTGAAGATCATCGTGACAAGAGGATGAAATGTCTATGATATGATCATAGAGATGAGTATCTGAGTTCTGAGCTTTGGCACATAATTAAGACATTGTGGAAATTGTTTCACAATTAATACCTACTGGAACACCATAGTTTGATGGTGTGTCCGAACATCATAGTTGCACCCTATTGGATATGGTGCGTACCATGATGTCTCTTGTCGAATTACCACTATCGCTCATGGGTTAGGCATTAGAGACAACCACATTCACTTTAATAGGGCACCACGTAATTCCGTTGAGATGACACCGTATGAACTATGGTTTAGAGAAACCTAAGCTGTCATTTCTTAAATGTTTGGGGCTGCGACGCTTATGTGAAAAAGTTTCGGGTTGATAAGCTCGAACCCAAAGCGGATAAAATGCATCTTCATAGGACACCCAAAACAGTTGGGTATACCTCCTAATTCGATCCGAAAGCAATATGGATTGTTTCTAGAACCGGTCCTTTCTCGAGGAAAAGTTTGTCTCGAAAAGTTGAGTGGGAGGATGGTGGAGACTTGATGAGGTTATTGAACCATCACTTGACCCGTGTGTAGTAGAGGCACGGGAAGTTGTTCTGTGGCACCTACACCAATTGAAGTAGAAGCTTATGATAGTGATCATGAAACTTGGATCAAGTCACTACTGTACCTCGTGGGGTGACAAGGATGCGCATTGCTTGAGTGGTACAAGTAATCTTGTCTTGAAGGTCATGTTGCTAGACAACAATGAACCTACGAGCTGTGGAGAAGCAATGGTGGGCCCAAATTCCGACAAATGGTTAGAAGCCATGAAATCCGAGAAAGGATCCATGTATCAGAACAAAGCATGGACTTTGGTGGACTTGCCCGATGATCGGCAAGCCATTGAGATAAATGGATCTTTAAGAAGAAGACGGACGTGGACGGTGATGTCACCGTCTATGAAGCTCGACTTGTGGCGAAGAGTTTTTCACAAGTTCAAGGAGTTGACTACGATGAGATTTTCTCATCCGTAGCGATGCTTAAAGTTCGTCGGAATCATGTTAGCACAAGCTGCATTTATGAAATCTGGCAGATGGATGTCAAAACGAGTTTCCTTACCGCCAGAAGGAAAGGTTGTATGTGATACAATTAGAAAAGTTTTGTCGATCCTAAAGATGCTAAAAGGTATGCTACCTCCAGCGATCCTTCTAAGGACTGGAGTAAGCATCTCGGAGTTGGAATATGTACTTTCATAAGATGATCAAAGATTTTGGGTTTATACAAAGTTTATGAGAAACTTGTATTTCCAAAGAAGTGAGTGGGAGCACTATAAAATTTCTGATGAGTATATGTTGTCGACATATTGTTGATCAGAAATGATGTGGAATTTCTAGAAAGCATATAGGGTTATTTGAAAATTGTTTTTCAATGGAAAACCTGGATTAGGCTACTTAAACAATAAGCATCAAGATCTATAAGATCAAAATGCTTAATAGTACTTTCAAATGAGCACATGCCTTGACATGATCTTGAAGGTGTTCGAGATGGATCAGTCAAAGAAGGAGTTCTTGCCTGAGTTGTAAGGTATGAAGTTAAGACTTAAAAGCTCGACCACGGCAGAATAGAGAGAAAGGACGAAGGTCGCCCCTATGATTAAGACGTAGGCTCTAAGTATGCTATCTTGTGTACCGCACTGAAGTGTGCCTTGCCATGAGTCATCGAGGGGTACAAGAGTGATCCAAGAATGGATCACAGGGACGTGATCAAAGTTATCCTTAGTAACTAGTGTACTAAGGAATTTTCTCGATTATGGAGGTGGTAAAAGAGTTCGTCGTAAAGGGTTACGCCGATGCAAGCTTTACACCTATCCGGATAGCTCGAGTAGAGATACGGATACGTATAATGGAGCAATTTTAGAATAGCTCCAAGTAGAACGATCATTTGGAATAGCTCCAAATAGGCGTGGTAGCTACATCTAGGAGATGACATAGAGATTTGTAAAGCACACACGGATCTGAAAGGTTCGGACCGTTGACTAAAACCTCTCTCACAAGCAACATGATCAAACCTAAAACTCATTGAGTGTTAATCACATAGTGATGTGAACTAGACTCTCGACTCTAGTAAACTCACGGGTGTTAGTCACATGGCGATGTGACTGTGAGTGTTAATCACATGGTGATGTGAACTAGATTATTGACTCTAGTGCAAGTGGGAGACTGTTGGAAATATGCCCTAGAGGCAATAATAAAAGTATTATTATTATATTTCCTTGTTCATGATAATTGTCTTTTATTCATGCTATAAGCTGTATTATCCGGAAATCGTAATACACGTGTGAATACAAAGACCACAATATGTCCCTAGTGAGCCTCTAGTTGACTAGCTCGTTGTGATCAACAGATAGTCATGGTTTCTGACTATGGACATTGGATGTCGTTGATAACGGGATCACATCATTAGGAGAATGATGTGATGGACAAGACCCAATCCTAAGCATAGCACAAAGATCGTGTAGTTCGTTTGCTAGAGCTTTTCCAATGTCAAGTATCTCTTCCTTAGACCATGAGATCGTGTAACTCCGGATACCGTAAGAGTGCTTTGGGTGTATCAAACGTCACAACGTGAATCGGGTGACTATAAAGGTGCACTGGTATCTCCGAAAGTGTCTCATTGGGTTGACACGGATCGAGGCGGGATTTGTCACTCCGCAAACGGAGAGGTATCTCTGGGCCCACTCGGTAGTACATCATCATAATGTGCACAATGTGACCAAGGGGTTGATCACGGGATGATGTGTTGCGGAACGAGTAAAGAGACTTGCCGTAACGAGATTGAACAAGGTATCGGTATACCGACGATCGAATCTCGGGCAAGTAAAATACCGCTAGACAAAGGGAATTGTATACGGGATCGACCGAGTCCTTGACATCGTGGTTCATCCGATGAGATCATCGTGGAACATGTGGGAGCCAACATGGGTATCCAGATCCGCTGTTGGTTATTGACGGAGAACGTCTCGGTCATGTCTACATGTCTCCCGAACCCGTAGGGTCTACACACTTAAGGTTCGATGACGCTAGGGTTATAAAGGAAGCTTGTATGTGGTTACCGAATGTTGTTGAGTCCGGATGAGATCCCGGACGTCACGAGGAGTTCCGGAATGGTCCGGAGGTAAAGATTTATATATGGGAAGTCTGTTTTGGTCACCGGAAAAGTTTGGGGTTTATCGATCCACGTCTGGGACCACCGGAGGGTCCGGGGTCCACCAAGTGGGGCCACCTACCCCAGAGGGCTCGTGGGCCATGTGTGGGAGGAACCAGCCCTAGGTGGGCTGGTGCGCCCCACAAGGGGCCCAAGCGCAGGGAGGGTGGGAGGGGCAAACCCTAGGCAGATGGGCCCTAAGGCCCATGCTCCTCCTGCGCCCCCTCTCCTCCCTCCCGCCGCCACCAGCATTGGATCTCGAGGCTGGCCGCACCCCTTGGGGTGGGAAACCCTAAAGGGGCGCAGCCCCTCTCCCCTATAAATAGTGAGGCCTAGGGCTGCCCAGAGAAAAAGAATACACGTGATTCGATCTACGCCTTTGGTTGCAGCCCTCTCCTCTCTCCCAAGTACTCCTCCTCTCCGTGGTGCTTAGCGAAGCCCTGCTGGATTGCCACGCTCCTCCATCACCACCATGCCGTTGTGCTGCTGCTGGATGGAGTCTTCCTCAACCTCTCCCTCTCTCCTTGCTGGATCAAGGCGTGGGAGACGTCACCGGGCTGTATGTGTGTTGAACGCGGAGGTGCCGTGCGTTCGGCACTTGATCATCGGTGATTTGAATCACGACGAGTACGACTCCATCAACCCCGTTCACTTGAACGCTTCCGCTTAGCGATCTACAAGGGTATGTAGATGCACTCTCTTTCTACTCGTTGCTGGTTTCTCCATAGATAGATCTTGGTGACACGTAGGAAAATTTTGAATTTCTGCTACGTTCCCCAACACTATCATCAGATATGTTTGTGGGGACAAGGGAAGACTTATGATAGTTAACTTTCAATCCTGTGAAGTCAGAGAAAATCTGTAGAATTCCCATAACATGTGAAATTTGTTGTGGATCAGCAAGCATAATTATTAAAGTATCATCAACATATTGGATGATAGGATATGACATGTTACCATGATGATCAATGGGTGTACTGATATTTCAATTATGCCATGCATGGTTGATCAAGATTTGTAACAGTTCAACAGCAATGACAAATAGGAGGGGAGATAGGGGATCTCCTTGTCTGACACCACACTTGCACTTAATGGGTTTCCCAGGTACACCATTTAGTAACATAGATGCAGAGGCAGTTGTTAAAATACGATTTATCCATCTAATCCATGTGTTGCCAAAACCCAGGTGTTTTAACATGAACAGTATGGCCTTATAATTGATCTTGTCAAAGGCCTTTTCAAAATCCACTTTGAATATGACAATTTCCTTTTTGGATTTGTGGCACATGTGGATGTATACAAATCACCATGCTAGACAGTCCTGAATGTTTCTGGTTTTTATGAAACCATACTGGTTCTTTCTTATAACTGGAATAATTCAAATGTGTACTCTGTTAGCAAGTAAGTTAGTAAGGATTTTGATGGGCATGCTCACCAGGGAAATAGGCCTGTAATCATTACGTGTTTCTAGGTTGTCTTTCTTTGGGATCAGAGCAATATAAGCAAAGTTGAGAAGTGTAACATCAACATTTTCTACCTGGAAGTCATGAAACAGTATAGAAACTATCTTTGATAATATGCCAACATTTTTTCATGAAGAGAAAATATTGGAGAATTAGAGCAAATATTAGATGGGCTCAACTTAGTGATGAAAACACCAAATTCTTCTATGCCACTGCAACTCAAGTTTTCAGGGGCAATTATATCTCTTTTATCTTAAATACCGATAACTTTATTATCAATGGCCATGAGCAAAAAGATGCTATATTGTGGAAATCTTTCAAGGACATAATATGTTGTACTGATATATCCCATATGCAGTTCAACATTTATCAACCAACAAGGACTATCAATCAGGAGGAGCTTGGGAAGCCATTTACTAATGAGGAAATTGAAGATATCATCAAAAACATGCCAAATGACAAGTCCCCTGGGCCAGATGGATTTAATGTATGTAGAAAAGTTGAGGGGTGCATCTTTGCAGATAAGATAAAAAATGACCACAACTTATGCTCTTTTGCTCATCTATATGTTTGTCTTGCGCCTCTAGCAACGCACGGGATTTTCTATATATGTAAAATTTGATATGCATTATGTTAACATATGCAACCAAGACAAAATCTAAAAACATATGCAACCAGTAAAAACTTCTAAGAAGCTCGTGGCAACGCAGGGGCATTCTATTAGTAACAAAAAGGGGGCCCAGTTGTGAGTCTAGGGCAAACATGCAACTGTGACAACAACAACAAACAAAACAGGCCCAATTGCGAGCCGGGGGTGGGCGTGCAACTGGCACAAAAAACTATGGGGCCTAGTTGCAAGTAGACGATAATTTGGGTCGGTTGAGGGTGGGCTTGAAATTAAGAGGCCTAGTTGAGATAGACTAGCATGGGCTTGCAACTCCCACAAAAATATAACAAACAATTATGTGCTCAGTTGTGGGTTGAGGGTGGACTTGCAACTAGGACAAAAACAACTATGAGCCTACTTGTGAGTCGAGGGTGAGCTTGCAGCTAAAGAAACAAAACTACATGTCCAGTTGCGAGTCGAGGGTGGACTTGCAACTGAGACAAAATAACTATGTGGCCCAGCTGTGTGTTGAGACTAGTCTTGCAACTAGGACGAAAACAACTATGGGGCTAGTTGTGAGTCGAGGATGGGCTTGCAAGTGGGACACACCACCTACAAGGCCAGTTGCGGAATCGGAGGTGTGGACTTGCAACTAGGACAAAAAATACAACTACGGGAGCAGTTGTATGACTATGATGGGCTTGCAACTGACGCAAAACGAGCAAAAAACTATGGCCTAGTTATGAGTCGAGGGTGGACTTACAACTGGGGAAAACAACTATAGACCTAGTTGTGAGTCGATTGTGGACTTACAACTGGGACAACATAAAAACTACAAGCACAATTGCGAGTCAAATATGAACTTGCAATTGAGATGAAAAGCATACTACTAGCTCAATTGCAAGTCGACGGTGAACTTGCAACTAGGACAAAACACATAATCCAGTTGCGAGTCAATAGGTGGCTTGCAACTAGGACAACTACGAAACTATGAGCCCAACTGTGACTCAAGGGTCGACTTGCAAATGGGATGAAACAAATTATGGGTCCAGTTGCGAGTCAAGGGTGGACTTGCAACTGGGATGAAAAACAAAATGCATGCACCAGTTACGAGTCAAGGGTGGACATGCAACTCGGAGAACTACGGGCCCAGTTACGAGTCCGTGATGGACTTGCAACTGGGACAACTACAAATCTACGAGCCCAGTTGCGAGTCAAGGGTCGACTTGCAACTAGGATGAGACAAACTACGAACGAGTTACGAATCAAGGGTGGACCTACAACTCGGACAAAAAAAGTCAACCCTTAGTTGTGATTCGATGGTGGACTTACAATTGAGACGAAAAAGTGCGACTCGGTTGTAAGTTGAGGATGAACTTGCAGCTAATGCGAAAAAGTCGGCTCTAATTACGATTCAAAAGAAACATCAAGCCCAGTTGCAAGTCGATGGTGGACTTACAACTGGAGATAAAAATGCATTGCGAGTCAAGGATAAACTTGCATCTGGGGCACAAAACAGATCAACGGGCCGGTTGCATATAAATGATGGACTTGCAACTGCGAAAGAAAAGGATTGGGCCTAGTTGCGAGTCATTGGTTGACCTACAACTGCAGGAAAAAAGGACCAAGAGTCTGGTTGCAAGTTGATAGTAATCTTGTAACTTGGATGGAAAAAGGGCAGGCCCAGTTGCGAGTTGGCGATGGACTTGCAACCAGGACAACAAAATTCATCCCTATAACTTTGAGCCGATGGTGGACTTACAACTAAGGCAGGAAAAAAATGTCTGTCCTAGTTGAAAGTTGAGGGTAGACTTGTAACCAATACTCCCTCCGTTCCGATTTACTTGTCGTGTTTTTAGTTCAAATTTGAAGTAAAAACACGACGAGTAAATCGGAACGGAGGGAGTAGAAAAGAAAGAGCCGTGCCCAATTGTGGTACAAAAGAAACATCAAATTGTGAGTAGGATGGACTTGCAACTGGAGAAAAAATGTTGTGCCTAGTTGCGAGCTAAGGATGCACTTGCAATTAGGGAAAAAAGGGATAAAGTTTCCAATTTTATGTCAATGATGAACTTGCAACTGGGACAAAAAAAATTGACCCGGCTGCGAGTCGCTGGTTGATTTGCAACTATGGAGAAAAGGATCGGAGCTAGTTGTGAGTCGATAGTTGTCTTGCAACTAGATAAAAAAGGGCGGGAGTGGTTGCAAGTCCAAGGTTGACTTGCAACTAGGACAAAAAAATCAGCCCCCTAATTGCGAGTTCATGGTAGACATGCAACTGAGATGAAAAAAATCTGAACCAGTTGCAAGTTGAGGACAAACTTGCAACTAATTTTTTTTTTTAAAAGTAAGGCACAATTGTGAGATGAAAGGAACATTGAGTCGAGTTGCGAGTCTGAGATGGACTTGCAAGTGGAGACCAAAAAATATTAGAACCAATTGCAAGTTAATAGTGGAATTGCAACGTAGGAGAAAAAATATGAATTTTAAATATTTTCACAAATTCTGAAAAACAAAGGAAAAGAAAAAAAAATCAAAAATAGAAAAAAAAAATGGTTGACAAATGTTTTATACATTTCTTCACCGTGTGCTTAAAAATTACAGCAAAAAAAGAACACAACGTGAGCCCCAGGCAAGCACGCACAGCGCAACAAAAATTATGAGTGGCTGTGCCGAAGGAGTGAGTCCCTTCGTACTATTTCACACGATCCTCTTTACACCACCGATCTGTAAAAAATGTTATAACAAGCCACAGCCCAGCTAGGCCCACAACAGGGCAACAGAAATCCGAACACAGCCCATCAGGTTCCCACGAGCGTGGCCATGCGGGGATCGACAGCGCGACAAGGAGCGATGCGAAGGATTTTTCGACAAAGCAACGCGAATCTTGATGTTTTTTATCGTGTGGTTCTGGACTTAGATGTAAGTATATATCATCTACTCCCTCCGTTCCTAAATACTTGTCTTTCTAGAGATTTCAACAAGTTACTACATACGGAGCAAAATGAGTGAATCTATACTCATATTTATGTCTACATGCATCTGTATGTTGAGTCCATTTGAAATGCCTAGAAAGACAAATATTTGGGAACGGAGGGAGTAGATGTGAAATAGCAATTCTGTTTATTTTTCTAGTAATGTATAGCACATACAGGGTCGTTGCAATGTACTGTAAATGAGAAGGAAACGAATAGATATTATAGACTAAGGAACAAAGTAGAACAACCACGGGGATGTAGCTCAAATGGTAGAGCGCTCGCTTTGCATGCGAGAGGCACGGGGTTCGATCCCCCGCATCTCCATATTTTTTTTGTTTTCAATTTGTCCCTATGTTTTTTTTTTCCTGATAACTTGTCTCCATGTTTTTATCAAAACGAAGAAGACCACCTCTAAAAGTCTAGATTAGCCACAGAACACATACGCGAAGCTTCATTGCCATTTCTTGGAGGACGAGCCACCACGAGCATTTGTGGCGGTGAGAAATGGAGGTTGTTTTTGGCCACACGATAGCAAGGGAGTAACAATTGTAGTAAACAGTTCTTTTAGACGGTAAGGGTAGCTTTGCTCGCTGGCAGGAGGGTTCTTCCCTGTCCCCGCCGGATATATCCTGCAGCGGAAAACAACGTGGATTTATCATAGAAATAACGAGCGGTCGAGCGCCTCACAGTTATCATCTGGTCCATATATCAAACTGAAACAAATTAACATTTCGTAAGGCCAAGGTTTATTTCTCTGCTTTCTTCTTCCCTCTGGTTCTCGTTATCGTTACCAGGAAGAAAAAAAACAGTGTCAACATGTGGCGCAGGACACCCGAGGCCCGTCGTATCTGAACCATTGCGAATGCGATGTGTTCCCTCATCTGCTCCCCTCCCGCCACAACTCGCAAGCACACAGGCGCGCCTCAAAACTCCTCCGCGTAGCCTCAACTTGTGCTCATTCCTCAGAAGTACTGCACGGCTGCCGCCTCATGGCGGCATCCACAGCGTCGTCTAGCCCCTTGACGGCCTTCCTCCATCGGCACGACGCACGCAGCCGACGCCGCACAAGGTTTGTCGTCGCGGCGAGCACGGCGGACGCCGAGCCGTCCCCAGAGGCTACAGCGGCGTCGTCCTCGTCGACGGCAGGGCCGGGGAAGAAGAAGACGGTGGACACGAGGATACACTGGTCCGACCCGGACGAAGGGTGGGTGGGAGGAAAGGCGAACAAGGAAGGCGACGGCCGCAAGGACGAGCCGATGGGGCGACGATTCGCCGACCTCATCAACAACCCGTCCGAGTCACACTACCAGTTGAGCTCAGCCTAACAGAATTCACGCTACGTCCCTTGTCCATCTTGCCTGAAACTGACCACACCAAGATTACTCTGGTATAAACCAGGTTCCTAGGAATATCGCCTGGTGCAGACATAGAGGAGATCAAGGCGGCGTACCGGCGGCTGTCCAAGGAGTACCACCCGGACACGACGAGGCTGCCGCTCAAGTCGGCCTCGGAGAAGTTCATCCGGCTCCGGGAGGTGTACAAGGTGCTGAGCAAGGAGGAGAGCCGCCGCTTCTACGACTGGACGCTGGCGCAGGAGGCCGAGAGCCGCCGGCTGCAGCAGCTCAGGTCACGCCTCGAGGACCCCTACGAGCTCGACCTACAGAACTACGAGCCCGTGCCCGACACGGTGGATCGCCTTGGCGGGAAGAACATGGAGCTCAGCGACCAGGCCATGACAGCCCTCGCGTTCGACATCGGCATCATCATCTTCAGCATCTGCTGCATCATCTACGCCCTCTTCTTCAAGGAGCAATACTGATAGAACAGAAGGATGCTGTATAGTAGTACTGGACTACAGACACGAATGGTACAGTACATGCAAGGTAATAGCAGATAATGTCATATAGCGTATTGTGTAACATGAAATACAAGCTAGGAATCACTCATAGGTATTATCTCAACAATCCTATAATTTTGTCCAAAACTTGGATGTTTGAGTGAATGAGCTCTCTTCACTTTATTAGGGCAACAAGTATGTAAATCTAAAATACCAAGGTGCTAAACAGGACAACCTTGTCGTGCTATACTACTCTTTTATCTCTGGTCAAAGTGAATGGAGAACAAAAAGAGGAGGCAATCTCAGGCGTATAGTTGAAACTGTTGCCTGAGAAGGGTCATTCATCTTTCAGAATCGTCGCACTCGATGATCTTGACAACAGAGGAATCACCGATCTTTTCAAAAATAATCACCCTGTCGTATGGCTTTATTATGCCGACTGACCGGCCATAGTTCAGTGCAAGTTTTATCCCATATTCTTCCTTGGTGAGCCCACCAGTTTCAGCCTGTTAGAGATCAAAAATATTAAGCTTGGACTTAGAAAGTTAATAGCTGTAATAAGAAAGTTCAACGCAACTCTCAGATAGTTGCACCGTAGATCTCCAAACAAAAAACATCCGGAGCCACCATATCTCTACTCCTAATGGACCAATTGGTTGAATAGTCCCCCCCCCCCCACTTTCAACCGGTTTATTTTCAACCGGTTTATTTTCAACCGGTTTTTCTTCGTCCCACCTCCCACCAGCCCATCCCACCGGTTTTCTCTTTTCTCGTCTGACCGGCAATACCCAACGTTATGGTAATTTATGGTAATCAATCATAATTAATCCACGTATAGTAATAAATCAATCCAGGTATGGTAAGATCATAACTCAGGAAATTTTGAATATGGTAATTATATGGTAATAAATTTAAATTACCCCAAAGGCTATCAATCCAGGTATGGTAAGGCCATAACTCGGGAAATATCGAATATGGTAATAAATCAGCGATCCGTCCGCATTACTAGCTCATCCAATAAATCAGCGATCGAGTAATTAAACCGTGCAGTAATTAGTACTCCTCCGTATATGGAAGGAACCGGAGTATTCCATAGATTAGCCACGTGATTTTGGCAATCTCATTGTGGCATCTCGGATTTCGAAATCACGCGCCGCAGACGCCGCCGCGTTCTCCCCGCAACCACCGCCGAAGTCGGAGGCGAACGCGATCGCAATCGCGACGTATATATATACAAGGGACGTACTACGTGGCGTCATGGCGTGGATGTTCTCCGATCACCATGCATTTCTTCCGGTCGTCATGGCGTGGATGTTCCCGTCTGCGCGTGTAAGGCGCGGCGATGGCGCCGGCGTGGCGGCAAGAGCGACCACGGACGGCGCTTCGAAGCGTTGAGCAGCAGCTCCTCGTCGCCGGCGTTCGCCTGGCGACGCTAAGGTAACCTCCGACCGGGCTCCTACTGGCGCCGAGGTCGCCCACCTCCTCCTCCTTTCGGCGCCCGGCAGCTCGTCGAACAGCAGCGCTCACGGCGAGGGAGGCGGTGACACGGCCGCACGGAAGGGCCACGCCCTAAGCGGTACTGCGACCTCGCAGAGTTCGCCAGAATCTGCTGCCGGCCGGTCTGCTGGACGAGCGCCGACGGGCGCGGAGACGGAAGGGCCGGGCGGCAAGCCGGACGGGAGGGTCGCCGCCGGCGAGGACGGCACCGCCCGGCGAGGAGGAGGCCGTCATGAGCGCGATCGCCATCGCAAGAAGTCGAGCAGCAGCTGCGGCCGCCGTTGGCTCCCTCGCCCAGCTTGGACGGCTGGCTCCTCGTTCGTCCGGAGGAGGAGATCGGCACCAGCGCCACGAGGACCTTGTCTTACGTACCTTCGATTTTGTATGATCTGTCCATATCAGTGTGCGAGTAGTAGTAATATGATTGTAGTAAGATTTGTCCATATCAATTGTCGATCTTATTCTTATATGATATGATGGCTTGCAGTGTTCCTAAGATCTAACGAGAAACTCCTGGAGTTAACGACACAATCGTTCGATTGTTTCTGAATCAGACTGCAATTTTGAAGCTTAATTGGCAAAGGAGTTAAGATATAGACAATCCTAGCTTTGTGAATCGAAAGAAAAGAGACAACTTGGATTCAATCAAAAGAAATTAGAAGATTTTAGTACTGGCATGGCCCAACTAGGTCACCACTATATGCTCTGTTTGTACCCTACACATGAGGAATATATTCACCTTTAACTTCTTTTTTTGCGGAAATAAGACTTTCATTCATCAACCACGGTCATTACACTCCAGATTTTACATAGAGCGTGAATTCCATCCGGTGCATGCCCATGCACGTTGAATTATCAAATGAGTATAAAGTTGGTCTTTTTTAACTACTACACTCCAGCATTCTCGAGCATGGAGATAGGCGAGTTGTAGACCAAGAGTTGGTACAGAGATAGGCGAGTTGTAGACAAGAGTGGTGGGCGAAGAAACGCATGCACACCAAAGAACAAATCTGAGTCACATGCCTACTTCTATTGGTTTCTACAAAGAGCGGCTAGCTTAGATCTTAGACCGATCGGTCCTTTGTCGAGGTCGCCAAGGTGATCTTACAAAGACCGCCGTGGGGATTTCTCATGATTTTATGTAGGCAAGCCATAGCGGTGGTGGTGATTGGTGGTGGGTGGTGTCATTGCCTTGGGAAAAGACGAAGTGATGGTAAAAGTAAGCAGGATCCGATGATTCTTCGTGGGGATAGCCAAAGTCAAGATGTCGACTACGCACTCGCCGCAGACTTGCAAGTGAACTCGGATGCGGCGAGCCCGATTTGTGGATCGATGGCGGTCTTGACTTTGTTAGGTGGGATTGGATGGTTGCGGAGGGTGGTGTGCTTGGTTGGGTTCCCATGGAAGAATGTGGCCTCCTCGTGGATCTGGTCATGCCCATCCTAGGGAACATTGTGTCCCTAGCTCCTCGAGGAGCAAGGACAAGGCAAGCGCAGCAGGTAGGGGTAGATGTGGGGAGGGATGTCGGCGGCTGCTCGAGGTCATCATGATGAAACCCTTGACGTCCCATCTTTATCAATGGAAGTGGAAGAGCACGAAGTCGAGATTGGATAGGAGTTTGAGTTCTTTTTGGCTCCGATCGGTTCCCCACTTTAGAGATGTATTTTTTTTGCGTGCGAGCAAACAGTGGGTTGATTCTAAAAGGGATAGGCACTTTTCAACAGAAGTGCATGACGGACCAAAAATATGACCTCATTTTATTCGTTTGATAGATATCGTATTATTCGTTGTTGTTCGTTCGGTGAAATTTCCTAATATTTGATTGCTGTGTTTCTAATTAGAGCACCCCATAATCACCCAATATGAGGGGATGATAAATGAAAGATACTGATTATAAATTTTGAAGAGCCCGTGGCAACGCACGGGCGTTATACTAGTATGCTTAACATTGGAATAACAGGACTTGCTCTGGTATCACCAAGTAAGAAGTGCATACATACCTCGTCAGTACTCCCCATCAAAGGGTAGACACCTCTCACAGAAAAACATTGCCTCGCCTGTAACAGTCAGTAAGTGTAAGTTTACGGATTCCTTTAAAGAAAAACACATACAGATAGATAGATAGATACGCCTGTTACTTACCTGTGTCGTGCCATAAGAACGCCACTTCGATGGATCAGAGCCCTCGCGTGGGAACACAACTGCTAAAACTGGCATTGGGGCCCTGTATTTAGCAATTAACCTGCAGAAGACGATGCATCAAGTAAAGATGATAGCATATTTGCATGACAGAAACATGTCTAATCAAGTGCTGATCTTGTGTAGTATAGAGCACCTAGCAGCTCTCCCCGAGAAGGTGAACACAACAATTGCAGCAGCTTTTACTTTCATTGCAGAACGAACCTATATGTACACAAAAGATTGCTATTAATGATCTATAACAATAGAATATGTCCTGCTTAATGATTTAGAAGTATTTACCGCAGATGATGCCACAGATTCTTCATGGGCCATTGGTTCACCTACATGCCTCACTACTTTCTTGAAGTGAAGTGACTGGTTATACACGGTCTCAGCCTAGAAGAATGGTTTATCATTGATCAGCCAGTCAATTTAGATGAGTTTACAATTATTATTACTCCCTCCGATCCAAAATAATTGACGCAGCTTTAGTATAACTTTAGTACAAAGTTGTACTAAAGTTGCATCAATTAATTAGAGAGTACTTTATTTGAGAAAATATTATTTCACAAGTTATTATTGAATGAGGTAGGAACGTACTTCTGCACATATTCTGCCCACAGTGCGCACAGCGTCAACAGGATACTGCCCTCGAAGTGTCTCCGCACCGAGCAAAATGCCATCAGTTCCTGCAATGAGAGCAGTGTACGAAATAAGTACCTACAAATATGACTAGTTCTAAGAACAGTGCAGGTTTACAGACCATCTAGGACAGCATTTGCAACATCAGTAGCTTCTGCGCGAGTAGGGCGCAGATTGTCAATCATGCTGTCCACAACTCTAGTAATGATCACAGATTTGCCGGCCATGTTGCATTTATGAATACCAGTCTTCTGGGACATGAACACCTGAAGGGCCAAATGAAGCAACAATGAAGGAATCCACTGATATTAAAGTATCTGCTGCCTAAAACAGCTAGATGAGTTAGTTTTAACTTTAAACTGATAAGAACATAAATGGTAACTTTTGCACCATAAGAACAAAGATATTCTTGTACAGACATTTCTGTACTACTCCTTCCGTCCCAAAATGTAATAGCATCATAGTGTCAAAAATGATAACTAGTACTATCATTTCAAGGCAACACACCACCGTGAGTGGAAATGATTAGACACATATCTGAGAACACTTGGGGTTTACAAGGTGCAAAAATTGGGTATTTTGAGGAAGACCAAAATTTACCCTCTCTGGTGGGAGGTCAATTCCCAGGTCTCCTCGCGATATGATGATACCATCCGCCTCTTGGAGAATTTCATCAAAATGTTCCAAACCCTAGAAAGAAATAAAATACTGCACGATGAAATTAATCATAATATAACAGTTAAACAAACAGAACAGTATCATCATAAAAACGATAGTTACCTCAGCATTTTCAACCTTCGCATATATCTGTGTGTCTTGAAGACCATGAGATTTTAAAAAGGCTCTAAGCTGCACAAAAAATATATTTGAGGATCAGCAGTGTTCCCCCAGCTAACTAAGCTTCTATTCAATTGACTGGCAATTGATTCATATTTGAAGTCCAAACTGTAGATACATACAAGAGCTCATTCATGAAATCCCATCTACTCAATTGACTGGCAATTTGCATCACTAAGCTTCTAAGAATCTAATTTCTGTTGAGTGCACATAAGAGCATGAAAAGCATCTAAACAAGGTATTACAGAAACCATGGAAAGGAAATTAAGAAGCAGGTGTGTGAATAACTATATGTATGATTCAGGTGCAAGAGTGGACGATTCAGAAAAGAAAACTCACCTCCCTGACATCCTCAGAAGAGCGGGTATGGGAAAGCGATATAATGTCAACACTGTTTTGCAGCCCCCATGTTGATATGACCTATTGTAGGGAAAAAAAAGTGCTCAGGATGACCTGGAAGATGTGAACTTATAAAACAGCATCGACAAATATGTATTTTACGTGCAAGCAATCTTGAAATAAATTATTTCCTCTATTTTCTTTTACTTGTTTTGGTCTTGGACAGAGCCTCCAACAGACTAATAGTTACTCCCTCTGTTCACAATTATAAGATGTTTTGGATATTTTAATATGGACTACATACGGATTGAAATGAGTTAACAAACACACTTAAACATGTCTACATACATCCGATTTAGAACAAAGTTAGAATATCTTATAATAGTGAACAGAGGGAGTACCTTTTAACACTTGTTCTATTTTATCAAAATATGATTAAAAAATGATGGCATTGAGTTTTTGTGATGTGTCTAAATATTTGTGTGGACATTGGTTGTCAAAGTTTTAGAGTGCTGATTGCACACATTCAAGGACGGCAAGTAAAAGAGACAAAAGAGGAAGCAAGTTGAACTTCTAAAGAACGTTATTTAACAAATCCTCAACCGCAACTAAAGATCAACAATAGCCAGAAAGAAGCAAGTTGCCATTGTATTTACGATTTTATCCAACATGGGGTCAGAACAGATTGTTTGGTTTGTGCAGCGTTTTAACTTGTAGGGCGTGACTCGTGAGTGGTCTCTTCCACTGAACAAGTCATAGCTTTATACCATTAAATATTGGTAAGAAAAAACTTTAACAGATAAAAACAAACAAAAAACATAGTTGGGGACCTTATATTACTGCAAAAAGTAGCTAGTCGAAATATTTTGTACAGGAAAATATAGCGACAGATTTATGAGAGTGTATATCTGAGTAGTGTTGTACAGAAACTCAGAAGTAGTGCACATTACCTGTTTATCATATTCACTCAAAGTGGGCATACTGATATGTACTTGTGAAACATGTAGAGTGAAAATGGGCCCCGACAGTGTAGCTGTGTTCTTCACGTAACAAATCACTTCTGCACCAGAAGTCTCCGTAACCTGTAGATTATAGTATATAAGGACATGTCAATATTGGAAAATGTCACATATATGAGGAGTCACATATATGAGGAGAATCTAAGAATTCACGTACTTCAAGCCATAGAGATGTTGTTTCACTTCCTGTGAAAAGATATTGACCAATGAAAAGAGTATCACCCTTCTTCACAACCTGAACTCAAGGAATGAGAACAAAGTCAAATATGCAATATTCCAAATTGTGAATTTCAGAAATAGCAGAAATTTTACAACCAAGTACTTTCACCGGCACAATAGAGAAGTCAAATAGATTTTGTTTGTTGCATAAAATCTATTAATTTTACTTTAATGCCAACATGTAAGTGGTGGTTGCACAGAGCAAAAGGAACCTAGCGACCTATAAATGCATGGAGATAAACATAATTCAAATAATGCATTATAATACTTCATATCCTAATTATTATTTTTATTATTCACTTACTTTTGCAAGATCGCCAAATTTAATTGGTAGGATATCAGCCGAAGGAGCTTTAGAAAGATCTGGTGTTATTGTGACATGATTCCCCCCTATCAACTCGATTGCTCCACCAGTTGAATTGTGAACCTGAATTTCTGGACCCACTGTATCCAGCATTATCTATGAATATTCAGATTAAATTAGATGCTGACATCATATGGCTCTTAGCATCAATCTTAAGAGCATCACCATAGAAGCTTATATGAAGACAATGTACAAAAACAAGCAAAAATAAGATACTGAAATGGTATGAACATAAACAAATTTCTAAATTTTAACTATGACAAAATATTGAACAATGGCAACATACGAGCAGACGGTTGCTGCCTCAAGTCACAGGTACTGAAGATACATTTAAAGTTAACTGAAGGAATATATTTGACCAATGAGGAAAGACCGAAATATAAAGGCATCTCCAAATACCGTACATATCTGAATGCATATATTTAACAGTATATATCTCAAGGTGGAAAAGCTAGCTAGGTTTAGCATTTCCCCAATAAACCATTTTTCGTAAGTGAAGGCTTTTCGTACAACAAAGCAAATTTGCACACGGAACTGAAATGTGGGACTTGGGAAGATGCGGATTTAGAATATGGTCCATATGTTAGAAAAAAAGGTCTGCGAAGTTTACATATGCAGCATCATGAAATGACTAAGCATGGAAAATTAAAGTACAGACTGGAGGATAAAAGTTACTACACAAACCAACATAATGATGAGGTGACCGCACGTACCGATAAAAAACGTGATGTGCATGTAGAAAGAATTAACATATGCGCACATGCCCACTACTAAAACATTTCCCAAATGTTGAATGCTTACTGCTAAAAACATAATTGAAACAAATAAAAACACATTCATAAGCAGCACTGTCTCTTATTAGGAAAACATTGTTGCAGACCCAGTGCCAACCAGGGTGATGGAAGAGCAACAGGTCATAAAACAATGTTATGGAATCTGGATGCAGTAGCCTTCATCAACGACACCATTTTAAAGCGGAGCATTGTTACTATCATCAGAAACACTATTACGGCATAAGTGAATCAAAACAAACAAACCATAATAAGTCCTACAAAAACAATAAAAGTGTGAAGCATGACTCATACATAGGGTATTCACTAGGTTACTCGACTGGCCCATCACCTTATATCATACAGTAACGCAGGTGATCAACTGATCACAAAGGATATTTTCTTTTCTTTTTTTCCTTTATGAGGAAGCAAATAACTGAAGGTTGCGACAATTTTCATTTCCCAGTTCTCAATCTCCAAGAATAACTTGCGCATCAAAAGATACATATCAACATTTACAGATAATTCATTAAATCAACTTACAGGACATAACTTCTTCACATTCTGTGCCGCTTTCCTCAGATTGTCGAGGGTCTCCTGATGATAAGTAGCATCCTTCCAAGAGAAATCAAACCGCGCAACTGCAAAAATGAAAACATACACAGATCATTATGATAATTATTATCATCATAATAAAAGCAGAAAAATCATGACTAGCCCATTGCACTAAATCCAGCTGTTTAAAAGGAAACGGTCGTTAAACCTGACATCCCGGCAGTGAGGCATTCTTCAATCACTTCGACTGAGTGGGAGTTGGGCCCAAGCGTCCCAACAATCTTGGTGAGGGATGGGAAAACTTTCTGCAAAAGAGCACACGCAATGTATAAGGGCCGCAATCCAGCATCCTGAAAACGAAACCAAAACTGTCTCCATTTCGTTGCCTCCCACTTGCCAATAAGAGGATTCGATTTGCAATTAGAACGTCAGACGGCTTTCACAAAATCATGACAGCACATTTTGGTCGCACGCAACAGTAAAAAAAATCCCCAATCCCGCACGATCGCTCCCGTTGAAGACACGGGTCATTTACATTCTGACGAAACGGATCACCGGTATTTCCGCCACGCCCGTTCGCCCCGGCCGCTCTGCACACCAAATCGGATCGAGACAACCAAACACACACACATACATCGTGAACCACATCCAGAGGAAGAAGCCCGAATCCACCCACAAGCACCACGGATACGCAGAGTTCGAGATCGGTAGAGATGGGAGGGGAGAAATGGTGGAGGGGAGAGGCGCTTACGGGCTTGGCGGGGGCGAGGACGGAGGCGAGGCGGACGGGCTCCTCGAGGAGCATGTGGTTGCCGCCCTGCATCTCCTCCGGGGGCGGAAGGTCGCGGTAGGCTTCGGGAGGGATCTGCCTAGGGTTTTGCCTCCCTCGGATGTGACGCGATGCGATCGAGTCTAGCTCCGAGCGGGCAAAGCGAGAGGAAGACGAGGCGGGGCCGCGAGGGGAGGAGAGGAGATCGAGAGCGAGGCGTGGGGAGAAAGAAAGGAAAAAAAGAACAGCAGACGTGGCATTTCGATCTCGTTTTGTTTAATAAATCATCTCTCGACGGTTTGAAGCGACAAAATGTGGCGTTGATGACAAGGATGGGCCCTCGCGGAAGGGCCTTACCGTGCCGAGACCGGGCTGGTCATGCCCACTGTGTGCATGTGGCGTGTGATTTTTCTTTAGGGAAATAGGGAGTTTTCTTTCACCAGTAAGCTTGCACGCGCAATGCACGCAAAACTTTTTTAAAACACAATACAGACGCGAGCGCTCATATATACGCGCATACACTCACTCCTATAAACGCACACAGGCACACCCTGCCCTTATGAGCACCTCTGAAAGACTGAGCCGACATATCATCTTGAAATTTACGAAGTCACCGTAGGCATCTCGTCGTCGACGCCAAACTTTGATCATATAAAAATGACATTGGTATAATATAATGAGAGACCTTTTTTAGTCGTAGAACTAAACGAGAAGTGCAGATTTCGCCCCTTAACTTAAAAACAGGACAACTTGCAACTTCAACGTTTCAAACCAAAGAAGTTTCATCCCTCGACTCAGCTAAAGCGGGATCCATGACTCAGGTTCGGCTCCTCTGCAGTACAACTATTAATGTACGTGTACTGTAGCAGGCCAATCTGTCATCCATTTTAATCCGACCGTTCTCGGTTGTGAGACCGGCATCGTCCTCACGTCGTCCTCTTCCCTGTGTTTGTCAAGCTCAAGCTCGCCCCCTCGTGCTCGTCGTCCCTGGCGAGCCCAACTTGATGCTCATGTATCAACTCCCGCACCACGTCCTCAACCCGCTCATCTTCGTCTATTCGGACGACACGTCGACAACCTCATGCAAGAGATCGAGTGTGCCCAGAGCCTCGCCATCATCAAGCGTGTACTCTCTGTTGTTGTCGGCGACGCCTTCTACCCGGTGGTTCATCGACCACCTCAACTGCCCCTACCCGGTTCAATGGAGTGCGACCGATCTGAGGTCTCATCCATCGTCTCTAAGGTCATGGACTACCTCTTCGGCTTCGACACAAACTACGACGAGCCCAGCCCAGGTGCGGCTGCGCAGACCAAGTCCGACACGAAGATGGCGCAGGATTATGACGACGATGATGTGTTGGCTCCCGTGCTGGGCGCCCATGTTCCCTCATACGTCGCAAATGGCGCCCCATAACCGGCCCCGCCGCCACCGTACATGGCGTAGCCGGTGTACTACATGCATGTGTGCCCAGTCCACTACCTCGATGCGGTTGGGCATGGCCGTGGCCGTATTCCTCGTCGAGTTCCCCGGGAGGAGCCTCCAACTTGTCATTTGTTGTGGGGCTTGTGGAGCTCGCTGTCACCCTTCTGCTCGTGGAGCTCGTCGTCATACTGCTGCTCACGGATAGTGAGGGACCAGTCTGTGGACACAGATGCGGGAGGTCGACATTCAACTGTAGTCGCAAACATCCGGCCTTCCGGATTTTTTCCCCGGTCCGCACAATCAAGTAGCCGCATGCACAGGGCACAAAAGTTCAAATAGCTGCATGCAACACTAGTTCAAATTTAAAAAAGTTCAAATATTTACATCCCAACATTGTTGTCCCCTTTCACCGCCCACTGATGCTCAATTAGATCTTCCTTGAGCTGCTCGTGAGTTGGTCGATGCCGAATTTGTTGATGCATTTGAATAAACTCCTCAAATGTGATTGTATTCTAGTCCGGAAGTTGGATAAGATCACCCATGTTCTCAAATTCCAGAGCTACGGCAGCATCGTCACCCTCAACCTCAACGATCATGTTGCGCATGATCACACAATATGTCATCACCTCCCACAAAGGTCTCCAGATCCAATTGTTTTGCAGGTCCACGAACAACTGCAAAACGGGCTTGAAGGACTCCAAATGCCCTCTCGACATCCTTTCTAGCTGCTTCTTGTCTTCGAGAAAAGTGAGCCTTTTTCTCGCCAACTAGGTTTGAGATGGTGCTGACAAAGGTAGCCCATGAAGGATAGATACCGTCAACCAGATAGTAGCCCATATTGTACTCATGTCCATTGAAAGTATAGTGGTGAGGAGGAGCTTTTCCTTCAGTCAGCCTCGCAAACAACAGCAATCGTTGCAACACGTTGATGTCATTGTGATACCCGAGCATGCCAAAGAAAGTGTGCCAAATCCAAAGATCTTGTGATGCAACTACTTCAAGAATGATGGTGGGTTTCTTAACATGACCCTAATATTGCCCTTGTAAAGCCTTCGGGCAATTCTTCCCTTTTCCAATGCATGCATTGAAGAGATCCAAGCAAACCTGGCCACCCACTTGCTTCTGAGATTGCCAGGAGCCTCTCGGTGTCTGTCGCAGTTGGTTCTCTCAGGTGTCGAGGTCCGAACACCTCGACCATGACAGTTCCAAACCTTACCATGGCATCTTCGCATGTGCTCTCAGACATCCGTAGGTACTCGTCCCACGAATCAACGGCCGTGCCATATGCAAGCATCCAGAGTGCGGCCGTGCACTTCTGGTAACCAGAAAAGCTAATCGTTCCCATGTCATCCTTCTTCAGGATGAAGTGGTCATTGTAGGACCAGACGCCATGGTACAAACGATCTAAGACAATCTTGTGCATCCGAAAACACTGGCAAAAATGGTTAGCAAATAGTGCATCAGTGGCAAAGTAGTCGGCCATCAATGTCAAATGCTCGTGCACCCTGTTGCAATGGAGCACTCGATGACCCTTGATCGAGCCCTTGAAATTGAGAACATGCTCCTCCGCACGCTTCGCGTCTTCAAGGACCGTCTGTATCATCGCTGTCTCATCGGAATACTCGGAGGAGTCAACATATTGCTCGTGTATGTACTCCAAATTAAACCCATTGCTACAAACAACAAGGGACAACTGTTTTCAGTTCCGCTGATTCATTGAACAGTTGTCGGGCATGGTAGAGGATGGTACCTGGTGGGACGGTCAGAGGAGGGGGTTGAACGAATATGGGGAAGAAGCGGTGGGGAGCCCCGCTGGATCACCGGAGGTGACAGAGACATAGATTTTTGGCAGGGGTGCGGCATGGTGGCCGGGGTGCTGCAGAGGTGGCGACGACAGGAGAGAAAGAAGGAAGGAGAGAAAATGGGGAGTATGGAGTCGCGGGGTCCAGGAAGGGTTTTGGGTGGGCCTGGGGTGTCGGATTCGTACGTTTCGCGTGTTTGGACTCCCACAAATCTAATAACCCACAAGTATAGCAATAGTTTTCGAGGGTAGAGTATTCAACCCAAATTTATAGATTCGACACAAGGGGAGCCAAAAAATATTTGAAGGTATTAGCAACTGAGTTGTCAATTCAACCACACCGGAGCTTAATTACTGCGAGAAAGTGATTAGTAGCACAGAGTATGATAGTTTTGATGATAGCAAGCAGTAGCAATGGTGGCGATAATAAATGATAGCAAAGTGATATTGTAGCGAGAATGATAGCGAGAGCAACAAGAGTAACTTCAAGAACAATATAAGATAAATTCGTAGGCATTGGATCAGTGACTCGTTGGATGATATTCATCATGAGACAGTTATAACCTAGGGCGATACGACACTAGCTCCAGTTCATAAATACTCCCTCCGTTCCTTGATATAAGGTGTATAGATTTCTGAGAAAAAAATCCGAAATATAAGGTGTATTGCATTGCACCACTCGCTTGGATAATTATTTTAGGGATTTGATTACATATCCTTATATGAGGCAAGCTCCTCTATTTTCTCATGTCAATTAGTCAGGTGTAATCTCGCCCAAAACATGTGAAATACTCCCTCCACGTGTGTTCTTTAATTTCCGTGCCAAAAACTATACACCCTATATTTAGGAACGGAGGGAGTATAATGTATGCATGTATTCCGTAAATAGTCATACGTGCTTATGGAAAGAACTTGCATGACATCTTTTGTCCTACCCTCCCGTGGCAATGGGGTCCTATTGGAAACTAAGGGATATTAAGGCCTCCTTTTAATAGAGAACCGGAACAAAGCATTAGCACATGATGAATACATGAACTCCTCAAACTACGGTCATCACCGGGAGTGGTCCCGACTATTGTCACTCCGAGGTTGCCGGATCATAACATGTAGTAGGTGACTATAACTTGCAAGATCGGATCTAGAACATGGATAATACGGTGATAACATAAACGGTTCAGATCTGAAATCATGGCACCCGGGTCCAAAGTGACAAGCATTAAGCATGGCAAAGTCATAGCAACATCAATCTCAGAACATAGTGGATACTAGGGATCAAGCCCTAACAAAACTAACTCGATTACATGATGAATATCATCCAACTCCTCACCGACCAGCGAGCCTACGAAGGAATTACTCACTCCCGGTGGGGAGCATCATGGAATTGGCGATGAAGATGTGTTGGTGATGACGAAGATCGAAGATCCCCCTCTTCGGAGCCCCAAACGGACTCCAGATCTGGCCTCCGATGAAGAACAGGAGACGGCGGCGGCTCCATCTTGTGAAACGCGATAATTCTTTCTCCCTCATTTTTTCCTGAATATATGGGATTGTTGGGGAACGTAGTAATTTCAAAAAATTTCCTACGCACATGCAAGATCATGGTGATGTATAGCAACGAGAGGGGAGAGTGTTGTCCACATACCCTTGTAGACCCGAAGCGGAAGCGATCACAACGTAGAGGAAGTAGTCGACGTTCTCCTCGCGATCCGACCGATCCCGCGCCGTTACTCGACGCCCCGAGTTCTTGACACACGACAGCTCGATGGCGTCCCTCGTACTCGATCCAGCCGAGTGTCGAGGGAGAGTTCCGTCAAGACGACGGCGTGGTGACGATCTTGATGTTTCACGGCGCAGGGCTTCGCTTAAGCTTCGCGACAGTATAACCGAGGTGGAATATGGTGGAGGGGGCACCGACACGGCTAAGGAACGATCTCACGATCAACTTGTGTGTTCCAAGGTGCCCCCCGCCTCAGATATAAAGGAGCCAGGGGGGGGGCGGCGGCCTAAGGAGGTGCGCTGGGAGTCCTACTCCTCTGGGAGTAGGATTCCCCCAATCCTAGTTGGACTAGGATTCCGGAGGGGGAAAGAGAGAGAGGACGGCCCCTTCTCCTAGTCCTAGTAGGACTAGGGAAGGGGGGAGGCGCCCACCTAGGGCTGGCCCCTTCTCCTTTCCACTAAGGCCCATCGAGGCCCATTTACCTCCCGGGGGGTTCCGGTAACCTCCCGGTACTCCATAAATTCCGCCGCTTGGAACCATTCGAACTCCAAACATAGGCTTCCAATATATCAATCTTTATGTCTCGACCATTCCGAGACTCCTCGTCATGTCCGTGATCACATCCGGACTCGAACTCCTTCGGTACATCAAAATACATAAACTCATAGTAACTGTCATCGAAACCTTAAGCGTGCGGACCCTACGGTTCGAGAACAATGTAGACATGACCTAGAACTATTCACGGTCAATAACCAACAGCGGGACCTGGATGCCCATATTGGTTCCTACATATTCTACGAAGATCTTTGTCGGTCAGACCGCATAACAACATACGTTGTTCCCTTTGTCATCGGTATGTTACTTGCCCAAGATTCGATCGTCGGTATCCAATACCTAGTTCAATCTCGTTACCGGCAAGTCTCTTTACTCGTTCCGTAATACATCATCTCACAACTAACTCATTAGTTGTAGTGCTTGCAAGGCTTGATGATGTGCATTACCGAGAGGGCCAGAGATACCTCTCCGACTATCGGAGTGACAAAACCTAATCTCAAATACGCCAACCCAACATCGCCTTTGGAGACACTGTAGTACTCCTTTATAATCACCCGATTCGTTGTGACGTTTGGTAGCACCAAAGTGTTCCTCCGTAAACGGAGTTGCATAATCTCATAGTTACAGGAACATGTATAAGTCATGGATAAAAGCAAGTAGCAACATACTAAACGATCGTGTGCTAAGCTAAGGAATGGGTCATGTCAATCGATCATTCTACTAATGATGTGACCTCGTTAATCAAATAACAACTCCTTTGTTCATGGTCGGAAACATAACCATCTTTGATTAACAAGCTAGTCTAGTAGAGGCATACTAGTGACATCTTGTTTTGTCTATGCATTCACACATGTATCATGTTTCCGGTTAATACAATTCTAGCATGAATGATAAACATTTATCATGAAATAAGGAAATAAATAATAACTTTATTATTGCCTCTAGGGCATATTTCCTTGATCTCCCACTTGCACTAGAGTCAATAATCTAGATTACACAAGAATGATTCTAACACCCATGGAGTCTTGGTGCCGATCATGTTTTGCTCGTGGAAGAGGCTTAGTCAACGGGTGCGCAACATTGAGATCCGTATGTATCTTGCAAATCTCTATGTCTCGGTCTGGACTAAGTCCGGATGGAATTGAAGCGTCTCTTGATGTGTTTGGTCCTCTTGTGAAATCTGGATTCCTTTGCTAAGGCTATTGCTCCGAGATTGTCACAAAAGATTTTCATTGGACCCGATGCACTAGGTATGACACCTAGATCGGATATGAACTCCTTCATCCGACTCCTTCATTAGCTGCTTCGAAGCTGCTATGTATTCCGCTTCACATGTAGATCCCTTCACGACGCTTTGTTTAGAACTGCACCAACCGCGGCTCCTCCGTTTAGTGTAAATACGTATCCGGTCTGCGATTTAGAATCGTCCGGATCGGTGTCAAAGCTTGCATCAACGTAACTGCCACGATGAGCTCTTTGTCACCTCCATATCTGAAACATATCCTTCGTCCTTTTCGGTATTTCAGGATGTTCTTGACCGCTGTCCGATGATCCACTCTGGATTACTTTGGTACCTCCTGCTAGGCTTATAGCAAGGCACACATCAGTGCGGTACACAGCATTGCATACATGATAGAGCCTATGGTGAAGCATAGGAACATCTTTCATTTTCTCTCTATCTTCTGCGGTGGTCGGGCATTGAGTCCGACTCAACTTCACACCTTGTAACACGTGCAAGAACCCTTTCTTTGCTTGATCCATTTTGAACTTCTTCAAAACTTTGTCAAGGTACGTGCTTTGTGAAAGTCCAATTAAGCGTCTTGATCTATCTCTATAGATCTTGATGCCCAATATGTAAGCAGCTTCACCGAGGTCTTTCATTGAAAAACTCTTATTCAAGTATCCCTTTATGCTATCCAGAAATTCTATATCATTTCCGATCAGTAATATGTCATCCACATATAAGATCGTAAATGCTCTGAGCTCCCACTCACTTTCTTGTAAATCTGAGCTTCTCCAAAAGTCTGTACAAACCCAAATGCTTTGATCACACTATCAAAACGTTTATTCCAACTCGGGATGCTTGCACCAGTCCATATATGGATCGCTGGAGTTTGCACACTTTGTTAGCTCCTTTGGATCGATAAAACCTTCGGTTGCATCATATACAACTCTTCTTCCGTAAATCCATTCAGAAGGCGGTCTTTACATCCATTTGCCAAATTTCATAATCATAAAATGCGGCAATTGCTAACATGATTCGGACGGACTTAAGCATCGCACGGTGAGAAGGTCTCATCGTAGTCAACCCCTTGAACTTGTCGAAAACCTTTTGCGACAAGTCGAGCTTTATAGACGATAACATTACCGTCGGCGTCGGTCTTCTTCTTGAAGATCCACTTGTTTTCTATTGCTTGCCTACCCTCGGGCAAGTCAACCAAAGTCCACACTTTGTTTTCATACATGGATCCCATCTCGATTTCATGGCCTCAAGCCATTTTGCGGAATCTGGGCTCACCATCGCTTCTTCATAGTTCGTAGGTTCATCATGATCTAGTAGCATGACTTCCGAACAGGATTACCGTACCACTCAGTGCGGATCTTACTCTGGTTGATCTCACGAGGTTCTGCAGAAACTTGATCTCAAGTTTCATGATCAACATCATCAACTTCCTCACTACTTGGCGTAGGTGTCTCGTAAACTGGTTTCGTGACGAACTACTTTCAAGTAAGGGAGAAGGTACTATTACCTCATCAAGTTCCACTTTCCTCCCACTCACTTCTTTCGAGAGAAACTCCTTCTCTAGAAAGGATCCATTCTTAGCAACGAATGTCTTGCCTTCGGATCTGTGATAGAAGGTGTACCCAAGCTGTCTCCTTTGGGTATCCTATGAAGACACATTTCTCGATTTGGGTTCGAGCTTATCGGGTTGAAGCTTTTTCACATAAGCATCGCATCCCCAAACTTTAAGAAACGACAACTTTGGTTTCTTGCTAAACCACAGTTCATAAGGTGTCGTCTCAACGGATTTCGACGGTGTTCTATTCGGTGTGAATGCGGTGTCTCTAGAGCATAACCCCAAAATGATAGCGGTAAATCAGAAGAGACATCATAGATCGCACCATATCTAGTAAAGTGCGATTCTGACGTTCGGACACACCATTCTGTTGTGGTGTTCCGGGTGGCGTAAGTTGCGAAACTATTCCGCATTGTTTCAAATGTAGACCAAACTCGTAACTCAAATATTCACCTCTACGATCAGATCGTAGAAACTTAATTTTCTTGTTACGATGATTTTCAACTTCACTCTGAAATTCTTTGAACTTTTCAAACGTTTCAGACTTATGTTTCATTAAGTAGATATACCCATATCTGCTTAAGTCATCTGTGAAGGTGAGAAAATAACGATATCCGCCACGAGCCTCAATATTCATCGGACCACATACATCTGTATGTATGATTTCCAACAAATCTGTTGCTCTCTCCATAGTACCGAGAACGGTGTTCTAGTCATCTTGCCCATGAGGCACGGTTCATAAGTGCCAAGTGATTCATAATCAAGTGACTCCAAAAGTCCATCGACATGGAGTTTCTTCATGCGCTTTACACCGATATGACCTAAACGGCGGTGCCACAAATAAGTTGCACTATCATTATCAACTCTGCATCTTTTGGTTTCAACATTATGAATATGTGTATCACTACTATCGAGATTCATCAAAATAGACCATTCCTCAAGGGTGCATGACCATAAAAGATATTACTCATATAAATAGAACAACCATTATTCTCTCGATTTAAATGAATAACCGTCTCGCATCAAACAAGATCCAGATATAATGTTCATGCTCAACGCAGCACCAAATAACAATTATTTAGGTCTAAAACTAATCCCGAAGGTAGATGTAGAGGTAGCGTGCCGACCGCGATCACATCGACTTTGGAACCATTTCCCACGCGATCGTCACCTCGTCCTTTGCGAGTTAAGCAAATCGTAGTCCTGCTTTGAGTTGCAAATATTAGCAATGTAACCAATATCAAATACCAGTGCTACTACGAGCTCTAGTAAGGTACACATCAATAACATGTATATCACATATACCTTTGTTCACCTTGCCATCCTTCTTATCCGCCAAATACTTGGGGCAGTTCCGCTTCAAATGACGATCGCTTGCGGTAGAAGCACTCGATTTCAGGTTTAGGGCCGACTTGGGTTTCTTCTCTGAGCAAACAACTTGCTTGCTGTTCTTCTTGAGATTCCCTTCTTCTTCCCTTTGCCTTTCTTCTTGAAACTAGTGGTCTTATTGACCATCAACACTTGATGCTCCTTCTTGATTTCTACCTCCATGACCTTTAGCATTGCGAAGAGCTCTGTATAGTCTTTACTAACCCTTGCATATTATAGTTCATCACGAAGCCTTTGTAGCTTGGTGGCGTGATTGAAGAATTTCATCAATGACACAATCATCCGGAAGATTAACTCCCAATTGTGTCAAGTGATTGTAGTACCCGGACATTACGAGTATATGCTCACTAATGAACTATTCTCCTCCATCTTGCAGCTATAGAACTTATTGGAGACTTCATATCTCTCAATCCGGGCATTACTTTGGAATATCAACTTCAACTCTGGAACATCTCATATGCTCCATGACGTTCAAAACGTCGTTGAAGTCCCGGTTCTAAGCCGTAAAGCATGGCACATCGAACTATAGAGTAGTCATCGGCTTTGCTCGCCAGACGTTCATAACATCTGCAGTTGCATTAGCAAGCGAGTCTGGCACCTAGCGGTGCATCCGGGGCGTAGCTCTTACGTGCAGCAATGAGGATGATCCTCAAGTTACGGACCCAAATCCGTGTAATTGCTACCATCATCTTTCAACTTTGCTTTCTCAAGGAACGCATTAAAATTCAACGGAACAACAAAGACGAGCCATCTATCTACAATCAAACATAAACAAGCAAGATACTATCGGTACTAAGTTCATGATAAATTTAAGTTCAATTAATCATATTACTTAAGAACTCCCACTTAGAAAGACATCTCTAGTCATCCAAGTGATCACGTGATCCAAATCAACTAAACCATAACCGATCATCACGTGAAATGGAGTAGTTTTCAATGGTGAACATCTTATGTTGATCATATCTACTATATGATTCACGCTCGACCTTTCGGTCTCCGTGTTCCGAGGCCATATCTGCATATGCTAGGCTCGTCAAGTATAACCCGAGTATTCTCGGCGTGCAAAACTGGCTTGCACCCGTTGTAGATGGACGAGAGCTTATCACACCCGATCATCACGTGGTGTGCGGGCACGACGAACTTTGGCAGCGGTGCATACCCGGGAGAACACTTCTTGATAATTTAGTGAGAGATCATCTTATAATGCTACCGTCAATCAAAGCAAGATAAGATGCATAAAAGGATAAACATCACATGCAAATCAATATAAGTGATATGATATGGTCATCATCATCTTGTGCTTCATGATCTCCATCTTGTTGCACCACCATGATCACCATCGTCACCGGCGCGACACCTTGATCTCCATCACAGCATCGTTGTCGTCTCGCCAAACTTATGCTACTACGACTATCGCTACCGCTTAGTGATAAAGTAAAGCATTACAGGGCGATTGCATTGCATACAATAAAGCGACAACCATATGGCTCTGCCGATTGCCGATAACCGGTTACAAAACATGATCATCTCATACAATAAAATATAGCATCACGTCTTGACCATATCACATCACAACATGCCCTGCAAAAACAGGTTAGGCGTCCTCTACTTTGTTGTTGCAAATTTTACGTGGCTGCTACGGGCTTAAGCAAGAACCAGTCTCACCCACGCATCAAAACCACAACGATACTTCGTCAAATAGACTCGTTTTAACCTTCTCAAGGACCGGCGTAGCCACACTTTCAGTTCAACTAAAGTGAGAGAGACAGACACCCACGGTCACCTTTAAGCAACGAGTGCTCGTGGCGGTGAAACCAGTCTCGCGTAAGCGTCGCGTAATGTCGGTGCAGGCCGCTTCATCTCACAATACCGCTGAACCAAAGTATGACATCTTTGGTAGGTAGTATGACTTGTATCGCCCACAACTCACTTGTGTTCTACTCGTGCAAAACATCAAACCATAGAAAAACCTAGGCTCGATACCTTTGTTGGGGAACGTAGTAATTTCAAAAATTTTCCTACGCACACGCAAGATCATGGTGATGTATAGCAACGAGAGGGGAGAGTGTTGTCCACATACCCTTGTAGACCCGGCGGAAGCGATCTGGCGTAGAGGAAGTAGTCGACGTTCTCCTCGCGATCCGACCGATCCGGCGCCGTTACTCCGGCGCCCCGAGTTCTTGACACACGTACAGCTCGATGGCGTCCCTCGTACTCGATCCAGCCGAGTGTCGAGGGAGAGTTCGTCACAAGACGGCGTGGTGACGATCTTGATGTTTCACCGCAGAGGGCTTCGCCTAAGCAGCGACAGTATAACCGAGGTGGAATATGGTGGAGGGGGCACCGACACGGCTAAGGAACGATCTCACGATCAACTTGTGTGTTCAAGGTGCCCCCTGCCCCGTATATAAAGGAGCCGGGGGAGGGGGCGGCTGCCTAAGGAGGTGCGCTGGGAGTCCTACTCCTCTGGGAGTAGGATTCCCCAATCCTAGTTGGACTAGGATTCCGGAGGGAAAGAGAGAGAGGACGGCCCCTTCTCCTAGTCCTAGTAGGACTAGGGAAGGGGGGGCGCGCCTCCTAGGGCTGCCCTTCTCCTTTCCACTAAGGCCCATCGAGGCCCATTTACCTCCGGGGGTTCAGTAACCTCCGGTACTCAGATAAATTCCGTTTTACTTGGAACCATTCGAACTCCAAACATAGGCTTCCAATATATCAATCTTTATGTCTCGACCATTCCGAGACTCCTCGTCATGTCCGTGATCACATCCGGGACTCGAACTCCTTGGTACATCAAAATACATAAACTCATAGTATTGTCATCGAAACCTTAAGCGTGCGGACCCTACGGTTCGAGAACAATGTAGACATGACCTAGAACTATTCACGGTCAATAACCAACAGCGGGACCTGGATGCCCATATTGGTTCCTACATATTCTACGAAGATCTTTGTCGGTCGGACCGCATAACAACATACGTTGTTCCCTTTGTCATCGGTATGTTACTTGCCGAGATTCGATCGTCGGTATCCAATACCTAGTTCAATCTCGCACGCAAGTCTCTTTACTCGTTCAGTAATACATCATCTCACAACTAACTCATTAGTTGTAGTGCTTGCAAGGCTTCGATGATGTGCATTACCGAGAGGGCCCAGAGATACCTCTCCGACTATCGGAGTGACAAAACCTAATCTCGAAATACGCCAACCCAACATCGCCTTTGGAGACACTGTAGTACTCCTTTATAATCACCCGATTCACGTTGTGACGTTTGGTAGCACCAAAGTGTTCCTCCGTAAACGGAGTTGCATAATCTCATAGTTACAGGAACATGTATAAGTCATGGATAAAAGCAAGTAGCAACATACTAAGCGATCGTGTGCTAAGCTAAGGGAATGGGTCATGTCAATCGATCATTCTACTAATGATGTGACCTCGTTAATCAAATAACAACTCCTTTGTTCATGGTCAGGAAACATAACCATCTTTGATTAACAAGCTAGTCTAGTAGAGGCATACTAGTGACATCTTGTTTTGTCTATGCATTCACACATGTATCATGTTTCCGGTTAATACAATTCTAGCATGAATGATAAACATTTATCATGAAATAAGGAAATAAATAATAACTTTATTATTGCCTCTAGGGCATATTTCCTTCAGGGATTTTATAGCGTCAGTTTGAGGGTCAGCGGGGCCACCAGGTGGGTAGCACCCACCAGGGCGTGCCCTGGTGGGTTGTGCCCACCCAGGTGCCCCCCTCGGGTACCTCCTAGCTCCAGAAATTCTCTTATTTGATATAAAAAATCCTCGCAAAGTTTCGTTCCATTCCGAGAACTTTTTATTTCTGGACAAAAACAACACCATGGTAGTTCTGCTGAAAACAGCGTCAGTTCGGGGCTAGTTTCATTCAAATCATACAAATTAGAGTCCAAACAAGAGAAAAATCATTAGGAAAAGTAGATACGTTGAAGACGTTTCAACTCCCCCAAGCTTAAACCTTTGCTTGTCCTCAAGCAATTCAGTTGATAAACTGAAAGTGAAAAAGAAAAACTTTTACGAACGCTTTTGCTCTTGTTTCATAAATAAGCTTAAACAACACCCATGTTTTTAGCAAGGATTATAACTAACCATGTCGACAATAACTCTTAAAAATTATATTAACTCATATCAATGACATAAACAACTAGAGATTAATAATAAGATATCTCAAATAGCAACATGTTGTCAGAACAACCATGATATAATATGACAATTATGGTATCTCGCTAGCCCTTTTTGAGACCGCAAAACATAAATGCAGAGCACCCCCAAAGTTCAAGCAGCGACTAAACATTGTAATTCATGGTAGAAAAGATCCAGTCATGATGCACCCAACATTAGCTATACACAATGCATGAGCATGAAAGCAGTGCTCTCAGGTTCTGGCGCTTGTTTGAGAAGGTGATGGCACAACATAAAAGTAAATAGATAGTCCCTTCGCAGAGGGAAGCAGTGATTTGCAGAGGTGCCAGAGCTCAAGTTTTAAAACAGAGGTAAATGATATTTTGAGACATGCACCCTTCTCATTCACTTCACGACCATCAGTTATCAATATCTTCCATGCTAAGCACGCTAGTAGCGGTTCCCAAGCGGAAATGTAAAGGTTATGACTCCATTGGGAGTTTTTGTTTGATTATTTGTAAGCTCGGTTTCTTTTTGCAGTTTGGGACTGGGCATCCCTATTACCGCCCTTTTCTCGTGCAATGCCAAGTGAATGAACACTCGACCTGAGAATAACCCGCTTAGCATGGAAGATACCGACTACCTCCTGTCGTTCCATGAACGATCCAAGCACACAAAAAAGATATTTATTTGAAGTTTTTAGAGGTGGCACATGCAAATTTACTTAGGACGGCAGGGTAATACCGTATATAGGTAGGTATGCTGGACTCATCTGGAATAACTTGGGTTTCAGGTTTTTGGATGTACAAGCAGAGTTCCCACTTAGTACAGGCGAAGGCTAGCAATTAGGTTGAGAAGGGGCCAGCTAGAGAGCAACAACGGTTATGAACATGCATTATGCATAAGTAACATTGGATACTAGCATGAGTAGGATATGAACACCATGAACATAAATATCATAGAGGCTATGTTGGTTTTGATTCAACTACATGCATGAACATGTGTCAAGTCAAGCCACTCGAACATTCAGAGAAGGATACCATATCATCATACTACATCACAATCATTTTAACGCAATGTTGATATCCAAGATAAGTCATTATTCACTCCTAGCTACTTATGCATGGCATGAGAAACTATAATCTCTAATTTTCAATGCAAACATGTTTGATCATAATAGGCTGAATCATGGATACTAGGTTAAACATATTTACAAAAACAGAATAAGTCGAGTTCATACCCGTTTCTCTCTGCCACGTCAGTTCATCTAATATCGTAATTATTGCCTTTCACTTGCATGACCAAATGATTTGAAATAATAATAGTGCAAGAGTGTCGTGGACTAAGCTGGAATCTGCAAACATTTTATTCAAGAGGAGAAGACAAGGTAATATGGGATCTTTGTTAGATCAACAATAATGCAAATGAGAGCCACTCAACATTTTCATCGTGGTCTTCTCCTCGGTATGACTCGATAAAAGAAAAAAGAAATTCTGAGAAACACAGTGAAATATTTTTTGGAGATTTTGGTTTTTCGAAAGCAGGCGAACAAAAAAGGGAAAAGCAAAAACGAGAAAAACTATTTTCACGGGAAAGCTCCCAACAAGTAAAAGAAGAACAAGGAAATCTTTTTGGGTTTTATTTTTAGTACTACAATGATTTAAACTAGGAAGAAAAAACAAAACGAAGCAAGAAACATATTTTTGGAATTTTCTCAAAGTTTTTCAAACACACAAGAAGAAAGCAAGAAAATAAATTAAACATGGATGATACAATGAAAAAGTATGGACACCGACAACTGGAATGAAATGTGTGAACATGAATATAATGTCGGTGGGAATACGTACTCCACCAAGCTTAGGCCTCCTAACTTGGTAATCAGTCAGTAGCCTGGATGGTAGTCGGCGTGGTAGCTCACGGAGGCCCTCGGTGCTGATGCCTCAGCCCGCCGTGCTGCCTCCACTACTGCATTGTGAGCTCAAGCCTCGCTGTCAAGAACAAAATATCTTCCTCTGCTATGATAGTCAAAAAGTGCAGGTGCTAGCAAATATGTGTGCACAACAGAAGTTTGGTTAAACAACAGATTGTAAGTGAAGTCATGAATTTTTCCCTTGAGGATCTTATGACTCTTTAAAGCATCAAAGTCTAAATACTGCATGGGTAGGATAGGGTCGAAGGGCAAAGGTGAAACACCCAGCTCTCGTGCTAAACGCGTGCCATAAATTCCGCCATAGAAATAGCCACTGTTAGCATTATGATGCAGTCTGCGTGTAATAATCGCTCCAAGGTTATAACTCCTTTCACCGGTGAGAGCGACGTGTATGAGGCTCAAGTCTGGAGCACAAAGCGTACTACAGTCTTGCTTGCCTACTATACATTTTCCATTAAATAATGCGAAGTACTGAATTACAGGAAAATGTATGCTCTTTATTCTACCTTGCGTCACGCCCCTAGTTTCACCAAAGCAAAGACTAGTCAGGAATGCTTCAAACTCAGACCTAGACGGCTCATCGAGCGAACCCCAGAAATGGGATTTTGAAGAGGTGAGCAAACCTTTCTAGAGAAATGGTAAATGGATTATCATAAAGTTTAAAAGACACCCTAGACTCACGGGGAAAGAATTTAAATTCTTTGACAAAAGATTCGGTGAGGATGAGGAGTTAGTCGCACTTATCTGAAATGTAGGGACCGTGCTTGGCATTGTGAACTAATTGCTAAAATTCCTCCTTAATACCAACTCTCACCATGTAATCGTTGCATGGCCATAAGCAGGTTTTCGTGGTGGCACTTCGAATGAAACTTTCGCTTGGTTCAGCATAGGACCGACGAATGGAACTGCTGCTAGAGGATGCCTCCGAGGATCTCCTCCTCGAAGAACTCCTTCCAAAGAAGCTCATAATGTTCGCGTATAATTTTCTGAAAAAATTTAGTCACGAAAAATTTATTAACAAAACTTCACAAGAATGATAGCAACTATAGGAATGTATAGAGGATATAGCAAGCATTCAAACTATTTAGAACTCTAAGAATTCAACATGCAAGCGCATCTACAGCAGCACCAAGAGTAGCTAATTAATCTAAATGTAAACCACTAATACAAAAACTAATTGGACACATGGAGGAGTCACATACCAGACAACAAATCCCCGAAACCGTTTCGGAAACGAAGCTTCGAGCAAAGAGATCGAAATCCGCAGTTTCAGAGGCAAGAACACAAGAGAGAGAGAGAGAGAGTGTGTGTGTGTGTGTAGTGATTTTTCTGTGTGAGTGGAGTGAGTTGGGAGGAAGAAGTAAGTGAGGGGGTCCCACCAGGTGGGAAGCACCCACCAGGGCGCGCCTAGGGATCCTGGCGCGCCCAGGTGGGTTGTGCCCACCTGGTGCACCTCCCTCTGATATTATTTGCACCAAAAATTCATAATTATTCAGAAAAAAATCGTATCAGGTTTTCAGAGCATTCTGAGAACTTTTATTTTTGGGTCATTTTTTATTACACGGAAAAAGCAGAAAACAGATAAAGCATGGCATTTTATTTATTTTACTAAGAAAAACACAAAGAAGGTAGTGCTTACTAAATTCATCAACTTCATACCTCTCAAAAATGATCCATCAATAAGGTTGATCAAGTCTTTTTAACAACCACTTTTGATTAGCATGAAACCGAAGAACTTTCGTAAATCACTAAGTTACCTCAATCGGGATATGAATGTGACGCCCCGAGACCGACGCTCCAGAAGACTTCCAGCTATTCCGAGATTTGTCGTGTGATTTGTTTTGTCCGTTGCATTCATCCTTGCATCATGTGCATTGCATCATGTCATCATGCAACCCCTTTTTAAAACTCAACTAAATAAATTGCATAGATCGTTGATCTATTTAAATCGAGGGATATTCACATGGTGATTCTCTTTATAACATATCCTCTCGATATTTAGAGAGCTATAGTAAATATTCCAATTATTTGGATTTACCGCAAACACACTTACAAAATATCCTAATGCCTTTGTTATCTTAATTCTTGATCTCCAACTTTGCCATTTCCTTTAATGTTTTGCTTTTGTCATCCATGTTTGCATTGTGATCATTTCAAGTGTTGCATTTGTGCTTCTTGTAATGTTGCATTTCATCATGCTCATCATGTGCATTGTGTGTTTCATGCATGATCACCCCTTGCATCACCCTTCCCCTCCTCCTATGGTCATTTGTATCTTCATCTTTTCATCAAGACCTTTCTCCATGTGCAAACCTTATCACTTCTTCCTTTCATCAAATCTTGACTTTCATGCCAAGTGGCATTATTTGTGCCTCCATTAATGTTCATTTATTTCCGGTGATCTTACTCCATGCCTTATACCTCTCTGTCAAATATCATCCATTTTGGAGTTGTTTTGGTTGGGTTCAAAAATGGCTCAAGTTTGAATTTAATTCAAACTTGTTTTATTTTTATACCTCTAAAATTCCCAAAGCAATTTATTCAAATTCTACATAAATCCGTAATCCCACATATGTTTTTATCTCATCCTAATTCCTTGCCAAACTCCTTGGCCTTTTCTTGCATTTCTGTTTGAAGAAATTGCTTAAAGGATAGAGCCCAAAAAAGATAGAGATCGGTGGGCCTCACCTCCAGGCCGGCCCAGTTTTTCCCTAGCCCAAGGCCCAGCCGTGCCGCTGCCTTAACCCTAGCCTCGACCCCTCCTCTCGATCTCTCCCTCTCGTTCCCCACTCCGCCGCCAGCCGCTCGTCCCGATTGGGATCGTCCTCGATCCCCGTCCTCCTCCTTCGTTCCTCCCTCCAGCGCCGCCAGGAGAGGAGCGCCGCACCCGAGTCTTTCTCTCCCTCGATCTCCCCTCGTCCTTCGCGCCCATGCGCTGCGTGCCCAACCCCCTTCCTCGCCATGGCGCCCCCTTCGCTCGACCGCTCCTCCCTCCTCCGTGACGCCCCTGCCGGCCCCGTCGCCTCTGCGCGCGAGCGCCATGCTCGACCTCCTCCTCGCAGCCCCTGGAACCGCACCGCCTCGGCCTCGCCGCCGGCAGCAGCTTCTGCTGCTGCATTCTCTCGCCGACGCCGCTCCGGCGCCTCCCATCGCGCCCGCCATGGCCCGCGAGGCCATCAGCATCCCCGCGTCCCGCGGCCGTTGTCCCTGCCCAGCGACCCCCTGCACATCGAGGCCTCCGTGCACCTCGTGTTCCGTCGCCCGCCTCCCCTGCGACCTGGGCGTTCATCCCCGTCTTCCCGGCCTCGTCCGTGCCCCCTAGTTGCCTCTGTCCGCTTCGAGCAGCAGCAGCTCGTCGCTTCGGCGCCATGGCCACTCGCGCCCTCAAGCTCTGCAGCAGCCTCACCTTCTGCGCCACTTTGCCTTGGTCTTTTGACCCCAAGCCACCTCCTCGCATCGCGTCTTCATCCTCGCTTGACGCCGAGATCCCTTCGTTTTGCCAAGACTCGGCAAACGGGGAAGCCCAAGGACGCCAGCGGATTTCGCCAAGTACATCTACAGACGCCGGACGTCTCACGTAAGCGTGTACGACTACGTGGGCTCAAAATACCCTACGGATATGACAAGTTCGTCTACATGGACAAGTACCGTGGCATCAAGACTTTTGTTGCGTCAAGTCCTCTCCGACAATTGTTGGACTACCATCCCGTGCGTTGCACCAAGTACCACGACATCGTCGGCCCTACAAGTTCAGCTATGGTTGCCGTGTATGACTACCGTCGACCCTCGAAGACCCCGTGGACCCCGAATCATCTACGGGACATGAACAACTACTACCACTACCGTCGCCGTGAACCACTACTTCCACTACGGCACGTGAACAACTACTTCCTCTACGACCGCTACGAGAACGTCTACTTCCTCTACACCGTACCGAACTCGTTCTGCCCGAGAACGCCCGCTTCGAAGGTATAACCCGAGACGACCGCGATGAGATGCACCGTTTTCACCGTGTCCGAATTGTCACTCGTTTTCCATGCCACTAACCCGTGGGAACCCGGAATCCGGGATCACCCCACCATCTTGCATGACACGCTCTCCGCACGCCTCCTTTTGCACCGGTATCTCCGTGAGCTACCGGAACCGATATGTTGCCGTGGCATCATTTTCGGATATGTTGCCGTGGCATCATTTTTGTTTCGCCGCCGTGGCACCCTTTTCGTTCCGCCATGGCGACAAATGCTCCTTATCATGCTCATGTTAACGTTTTCATAAAAAATGCATAAAACTTGTGCATGTCATCCGCATCATGATAACAACATTTAAATGCTTAAAATTGTGTTTGCATTAACTACTAAAAGACATATGGGGATTTACCGGATTTGTTGTTTTTATATCCGGCCCCATTTAAATTGTTTAGATGGTATAGTTTTTGTTATGCTTCACCCCTTGCCATGTTAACCAATACTTAATATTTTGGTAGCATAACGAGAGAGAACTAAATAATTGATGTGGTGTTTTGTCAATATGCAACTCGTTGCATATTGAGCTCCACTTAATTTGTAGTGTTGTTTGTTTGCACTTTGCCATGCCATGCCTCATTAAACCGGACATGCATCATACTTGTTTGTGCATCATGCCATGGTTATGCTTGTGTGTTTACCATGTTGTTTGTTTCTTTCGGGTTGCTTCTCTCGATAGCCGGTTTCGTTCGGAGTTGTGAGGATTCGTTCATTGCGTCCGCTTGTCTTCTTCATGGACTCGTTCTTCTTCCTAGCGGGATTTCGAGGCAAGATGACCGCTACCACGGATCTCACTACTATCATTGCTATGCTAGTTGCCTCGTTCTTTCGCTATCTGCGCTACCTATTACTGTTTGTCCAGCCATCCCAAATTGCCATGAACCTCTAACCTTTGACACCATTCCTAGCAAACCGTTGTTTGGCTATGTTACCGCTTTTGCTCAGCCCTTCTTATAGCGTTGCTAGTTGTAGGTGAAGTTGAAGATTTCTCCATGGTGGACAGGGTTTATGTTGGGATATCACAATATCTCTTATATTATTAATGCATCTATATACTTGGTAAAGGGTGGAAGGCTCGACCTTATGCCTGGTGTTTTGTTCCACTCTTGCCGCCCTAGTTTCCGTCATACCGGTGTTATGTTCCCGGATTTTGCGTTCCTCTACGGTCGGGTGATTTATGGGACCCCCGACAGTTCGCTTTGAATAAAACTTGTCCAAAGAAGGCCCAACATTGACTTTTACCATTTGCCTCACCACCACCTATATTTCCTTGGGAGTAATTAACCCAAGGGTCATCTTTATTATAGCCCCCCCGGGCCAGTGCTTGTCTAAGCGTTGGTCCAAACTAGAGCACCGTGCGGGACCATCCCTTGGCAACTTGGGTTACGTTGGTACCTGTACGCTTTGCTTATCTGGTGTTGCCCTAAGAACGAGATATGTGCAGCTCCTATCGGGATTGTCGGCGCATCGGGCGGCTTTGCTGGTCTTGTTTTACCATTGTCGAAATGTCTTGATGTACGGGATACCGAGTCGATCGGAGTGTCTTGGGAGAAGGTCTATTCTTCGATGATCGCGAGAGCTTGTCATGGGCTAAGTTGGGACACCCCTGCAGGGTATAAACTTTCGAGAGCCGTGCCCGCGGTTATGTGACAGATGGGAATTTGTTAATGTCCGGTTGTAGATAACTTGACACCAGATCCGAATTAAAACGCATCAACCGCGTGTGTAGCCGTGATGGTCTCTTCTCGGCGGAGTCCGGGAAGTGAACACGGTTTCTGGGTTATGTTTGACGTAAGTAGGTGTTCAGGATCACCTCTTGATCATTGCTAGTTGACGACCGTTCCTTTGCTTCTCTTCTCGCTCTCATTTGCGTATGTTAGCCACCATATCATGCTTAGCCGCTGCTGCAACCTCACCACTTTACCCCTTCCTTTCCCATAAAACTTTGCTAGTCTTGATACCCATGGTAATGGGATTGCTGAGTCCTCGTGGCTCACCATATACTTCCAAAAACCAGTTTGCAGGTGCCTATGTTACCGAGCAGGTGACGCAACCATGCTCAAGGAGGAGCTCGATGAAGATCTTGCCTTTTGTGTTGTTTCGTTCTAGTTGATCAGTAGTGGAGCCCAGTTGGGGTCGATCGGGGACCTTTGTCGCATTTGGGGTTCTTCTTTTATTTTGGTTCCGTAGTCGGACCTTGATTGTATCTGGATGATGTAATGCTTTATTCATGTATTTGTGTGAAGTGGCGATTGTAAGCCAACTATGTATCTTTTTCCCTTATGTATTACTTGGGTTGTGTGAAGATTACCTCACTTGCGACATTGCTTTCAATGCGGTTATGCCTCTAAGTCGTGCTTCGACACGTGGGAGATATAGCCGCATCGAGGGCATGACAAGTTGGTAATCAGAGCCTTCCCCGACCTTAGGAGCCCCACTGCTTGATTGTTTTTAGCGGCCGAGTTGTGTCTAGAAAAAATGTTTTGAGTCATTTAGGATTATATATATCGGAGAGTTAGGAATTCTTTTTACTCCTCAGTCCCTTCGTCGCTCTGGTGAGGTCTCCTGACGTAGAGTTTTGACTCCTCTTCTCTCAAATTTCACTAAAAAAAATTTTTAGGATCACGCGGGTATCTTGGAATCGTTCCGATGGTTTTATGATGAGAACATTGTCTTGGTGCCTCCTGTCAGGGGTTTAGTGGAAGTGTCCCGGGAGTTGAGCTCGAGGTGTTGTCGTCATAATTTTATCGTTGCGATTCTGGAATACCGAGTTTAGTACGCCGACATCGAAAATCTTTTTATGCGCTTGTTGGTGAGATAACCCGCTAACCCAAAGATCTTGAGGTGAGTACGGGAGTATTGCCATGACTCGTATAACGGATGCTTTTTGAAGGTTGAGGTACACGATTTCCGAAGGTTTCTTGGTTATGTGTTGACGGATGGATACAGTTGGATGTAGGGATTGTTAGTTTGGGTGAGATATATTGCTTCCCCTGTATCCCCAACACCAGATTGCATAACCAGAAAGTTTCGGGAGTTTTATAGGTGGGAATTCAAGTAGCTCCTAGAATATCTTTCCGACAGATGCATGATATGGGATTGGGTAAATCTCTATCATATGTATTTGTTCCGGCTTATTCTGCAAGCCAAATCCTTTGTTTTGTGTTATTTGTGGTATTCGAGTTGCTTCGATGTCAAATGTTGAATCCATACCTTTCCTATATGGTGTTCTCATATTGCTATGTGAATACAATCCTTTTGTTCATTGATTTTGTCATGTCAACTCCTTTCCAACCGGTGTGCTTCTCTTCAAGTGGATCCCATCATTCTTTCCATCCGCAAGATCAAATCTAAGTTTTCTCAACGGTGTTTGTTTCATCCGTCCCAAGTTGCCTTTGTTTTCCCGCCCTCCCACCCTTTTTCTTCAAGGACACAGATTTCTTAATCAAGTATCCTTTTATTTTTGTGAAGTTTCTCCATTCTTTTCCGTCAATGTTCTTACCCGGTGGTTCTCAAGAAGATGTTCTACTAGTTCGTCATTCCTCATTCTTTTCTCTTCTCCAGTGGATTCAAGTCAAGTTTTGTTGATCATACCTTTTTCCTCATTTCAATGTCTTCTCATACCGGTGCACCTCATTATTATTCTACTTCTCGCTATTTGTTATTCTGGAGTGCTCAAGATATCTCGAAGATTCGTGTTTCCACTCTACATTCGTTCAAGCTCTTTCGAGATTGGTATCTCATTCAAGTCATTTAATTCAACCGGTGCAACATCTCTTTTAAATCTTTTCAATGGTGTTTTCTTTTGAGTGGGCCCTAACCCACAGGTCTTTTCCCAGGATCTTACCTGACTCTTCTAATTCTCCAGGTGCTAGTCTCTAATTCTTTTCCAAGTGTGACGTAAGAATGAATTTTCATCAGTCACATGCCTTCTCCAAGATCTTTCAAATTATTTTTCATTGTTGGCTCAACAACCTTGTTTTTTTTTCATTCTCCCGGAGTATCTCATACAATTCATGGTGGTGTTTCTCCTTTTCATTCTCAGCTGTGAAGACCGAAGAAGGATTTCTCTTAAATCTTGCTCCATTCTCTTCAAGATTCATGGTTCTAGCTTCATGCTATCCTCATAATTGTTTTGATTGTGACTATTCTTTTCACCCATCCGGAGCATTTCATGAGTTGTTTCCGTTTCTTTCTTCCGAAGGCCATCATGTCATAATTCTTCATTCTCAGCGTGTACCTATCGTTCTCCAAATCTTACCGGTGATTCGTTCAAATATCCTCTAATCAGTTCATGTTCTCTTCATTCTGATGTATCTAAATCCCCTCAAATATCTTCATTCGTTTTCCAACTCTTCCCGGTGAATTGTGCCTTTGCTACGTTCATTTTCAATTCTTACGGTGGTTCGTTCAAGATTTCACTTCCTTCGTTATCATATCAATTCATTCGTTCTTTTTAATCCCACCGGTGGTTCATGAATACCTTCCCAAGTTTACGCTATATCTCTTTTAATCCCTCAAGAAGAATAAGTAGTATGCCAAATCCGTTGTTTGTCATCAATTTAAATTGGTGAAGGATATGCATAACATAATTCTTATTCTTGTTTCATCCAAGTGATTAATTTCTTCTTTCCGGAGTTCCAAGCTCTCTCAATTATCTAATCGCGAAGCTCTATCTAAATCATTGCAAGGCTTCACCTTGTGTTTTCAACTTCTCTTTCTTTTTATCATCCTTTTATTACCGGAGTTCTTCATGGAGGCTCTACATGGTGGTTCCTCAAGGATTCTTTTCACTCTTCAATTGTTCTTCAAGATTTCTCTCGGAGTTAAGATCCGCCAAGCTATACTCAAATTTAAACATGGTGCTCAACACATGTTTTGTTTTGAGGAGTTCAAGTATTCTTCTTCTTGCATTCCGAAGTGCAATTCTTTCTATCTTATCTTTGAGGTGGTGTTATGTCACTCTTGACAATATCCCTTCGTGATTCAAGTTGTCAAGAATGAGATATTTTAAATCCATCAATCTCTTTGTTGGAGTTATCTTGTGTCATATTTGACCTAAAGCCTTCCCTAAGGAATATTGCTATTTGTGGTGCTTATCAATGATCCAAGTTTTATCTCTATCATCTTGGTGAAGCATTTTTCATCTCTTCATTGATCTCAAGCAAGCAATTGATTTTGATAGTGGCAGAATTTCACCTAAAGTTTTGAGATGTTTGCCATAAGCCCACAACAAGCTTGTGCTTTTCGTTGTTGATTTTCCAACAACTCCGTTCAATTCTTCTTTGCAAGGATGCTTTCCAAGCTCATTTGTGGCACAAGTTGGCATTTTCTACTCCATTCGGTTATTCCAATGATCTATCTTCTATTCTTTCTTCCGGAGGAATTGTGATGTTGCTCTTTGCACTCATCATCTCGAATTGTGAAGATCATGCTCTTTCCTTGCTTTTCCTTTCAACCGGAGTGTTGTGTTCTCATTCAAGTTCTTTCATTTTATCAAGTTTTGCCTCTCTTTTCAACCAGAGTGCTGTCTGAAATCCTTCTTACCCTTTATGCCATTCTTTCAATAATTCCGGATGCAGTATGTTGTTGATTTCATCAAGTATCCTCTCATCTTTTCAATTTCATGTTCAATTCCTTCCATTTACAGTCGGAGTGCTGCCCAAATTATATCATTCTTACTCCTTCTCTATCTAGTTTTAACCGGAGTGGTTTCAATATCTATCTTATCATTAAACCTCTTGGTTCTCGTCGTATCCCATGTTCCTCTTTCTAACAGAGTGCTTTCAACTTTGTTCATCTTCGTTGTTTTCTTTCTTTCATTTTGTTCAACCCCTCAAGGTTCATGGTTTCACTCGTTCATCAAAGAAGCAACTTAGTTTTACCTCTTCTCTTCCTCTTCCGTTTTCCCTCCGGTGCCATCCTAGATCTCGGGACGAGATCCTCTTGTAGTGGTGGAGTGTTGTGACACCCCGAGACCGACGCTCCAGAAGACTTCCAGCTATTCCGAGATTTGTCGTGTGATTTGTTTTGTCCGTTGCATTCATCCTTGCATCATGTGCATTGCATCATGTCATCATGCAACCCCTTTTTAAAACTCAACTAAATAAATTGCATAGATCGTTGATCTATTTAAATCGAGGGATATTCACATGGTGATTCTCTTTATAACATATCCTCTCGATATTTAGAGAGCTATAGTAAATATTCCAATTATTTGGATTTACATAAACACACTTACAAAATATCCTAATGCCTTTGTTATCTTAATTCTTGATCTCCAACTTTGCCATTTCCTTTAATGTTTTGCTTTTGTCATCCATGTTTGCATTGTGATCATTTCAAGTGTTGCATTTGTGCTTCTTGTAATGTTGCATTTCATCATGCTCATCATGTGCATTGTGTGTTTCATGCATGATCACCCCTTGCATCACCCTTCCCCTCCTCCTATGGTCATTTGTATCTTCATCTTTTCATCAAGACCTTTCTCCACGTGCAAACCTTATCACTTCTTCCTTTCTATCAAATCTTGACTTTCATGCCAAGTGGCATTATTTGTGCCTCCATTAATGTTCATTTATTTCCTGGTGATCTTACTCCATGCCTTATACCTCTCTGTCAAATATCATCCATTTTGGAGTTGTTTTGGTTGGGTTCAAAAATGGCTCAAGTTTGAATTTAATTCAAACTTGTTTTATTTTTATACCTCTAAAAATTCCCAAAGCAATTTATTCAAATTCTACATAAATCCAGAATCCCACATATGTTTTTATCTCATCCTAATTCCTTGCCAAACTCCTTGGCCTTTTCTTGCATTTATGTTTGAAGAAATTGCTTAAAGGATAGAGCCCAGCGCAGCAGCAGTCAGCTGGGCCTCACCTCCAGGCCGGCCCAGTTTTTCCCTAGCCCAAGGCCCAGCCGCGCCGCTGCCTTAACCCTAGCCTCGACCCCTCCTCTCGATCTCTCCCTCTCGTTCCCCACTCCACGCCACCTTTCGTCCCGATTGGGATCGTCCTCGATCCCCGTCCTCCTCCTTCGTTCCTCCCTCCAGCGCCGCCAGGAGAGGAGCGCCGCACCCGAGTCTTTCTCTCCCTTGATCTCCCCTCGTCCTTCGCGCCCATGCGCTGCGCGCCCAACCCCCTTCCTCGCCATGGCGCCCCCTTCGCTCGACCGCTCCTCCCTCCTCCGTGACGCCCCTGCCGGCCCCGTCGCCTCTGCGCGCGAGCGCCATGCTCGACCTCCTCCTCGCCGCCCCTAGAACCGCACCGCCTCGGCCTCGCCCGGCGGCAGCAGCTGCTGCTGCATTCTCGCCGACGCCGCTCGGCGCCTCCCATCGCCCGCCATGGCCCGCGAGGCTATCAGCATCCGCGTCCCGCGGCTGTTGTCCCCGCCGGCGACCCCGCACATCGAGGCCTCCGTGCACCTCGTGTTCCGTCGCCCGCCTCCCCGCGACACAGGCGTTCATCCCGTCTTCCGGCCTCGTCCGTGCCCCCTAGTTGCCTCTGTTCGCTTCGAGCAGCAGCAGCTCGTCGCTCAGCGCCATGGCCACTCGCGCCCTCAAGCTCCTGCGGCAGCCTCACCTTCCTGCCCCACTTTGCCTTGGTCTTTTGACCCCAAGCCACCTCCTCGCATCGCGGTCTTCATCCTCGCTTGGACGCCGAGATCCCCTTCGTTTTGCCAAGACTCGGCAACTAGGGAAGCCCAAGGACGCCTTCGCGGATTTCGCCAAGTACATCTACAGACGCACCGGACGTCTACGAAACGTGTACGACTACGTGGGCTCAAAATACCCTACGGATATGACAAGTTCGTCTACATGGACAAGTACCGTGGCACCGAAGACTTTTGTTGCGTCAAGTCCCTCTCCGACAATTGTTGGACTACCATCCCGTGCGTTGCACCAAGTACCACGACATCGTCGGCCCTACAAGTTCAGCTATGGTTGCCGTGTACGACTACCGTCGACCCTCGAAGACCCCGTGGACCCCGAATCATCTACGGGACATGAACAACTACTACCACTACCATCGCCGTGAACCACTACTTCCACTACGGCACGTGAACAACTACTTCCTCTACGACCACTACGAGAACGTCTACTTCCTCTACACCGTACCGAACTCGTTTTGCCCGAGAACGCACGCTTCGAAGGTATAACCCGAGACGACCGCGATGAGATGCATCGTTTTCACCGTGTTCGAATTGTCACTCGTTTTCCATGCCACTAACCCGTGGGAACCCGGAATCCGGGATCACCCCACCATCTTGCATGACACGCTCTTCGCACACCTCCTTTTGCACCGGTATCTCCGTGAGCTACCGGAACCGATATGTTGCCGTGGCATCATTTTCGGATATGTTGCCATGGCACCATTTTTGTTTCGCCGCCGTGGCACCCTTTTCGTTCCGCCATGGCGACAAATGATCCTTATCATGCTCATGTTAACGTTTTCATAAAAATTGCATAAAACTTGTGCATGTCATCCGCATCATGATAACAACATTTAAATGCTTAAAATTGTGTTTGCATTAACTACTAAAAGACATATGGGGATTTACCGGATTTGTTGTTTTTATATCCGACCCCATTTAAATTGTTTAGATGGTATAGTTTTTGTTATGCTTCACCCCTTGCCATGTTAACCAATACTTAATATTTTGGTAGCATAACGAGAGAGAACTAAATAATTGATGTGGTGTTTTGTCAATATGCAACTCGTTGCATATTGAGCTCCACTTAATTTGTAGTGTTGTTTGTTTGCACTTTGCCATGCCATGCCTCATTAAACCGGACATGCATCATACTTGTTTGTGCATCATGCCATGGTTATGCTTGTGTGTTTACCATGTTGTTTGTTTCTTTCCGGGTTGCTTCTCTCGATAGCTTCGGTTTCGTTCCAGAGTTGTGAGGATTCGTTCGACTGCGTCCGTTTGTCTTCTTCATGGACTCGTTCTTCTTCCTAGCGGGATTTCAGGCAAGATGACCGCTACCCTGGATCTCACTACTATCATTGCTATGCTAGTTGCCTCGTTCTTTCGCTATGCTGCACTACCTATTACCTGTTTGTCCAGCCATCCCAAATTGCCATGAACCTCTAACCTTTGACACCATTCCTAGCAAACCATTGTTTGCCTATGTTACCGCTTTTGCTCAGCCCTTCTTATAGCGTTGCTAGTTGCATGTGAAGTTGAAGATTTCTCCATGGTGGACAGGGTTTATGTTGGGATATCACAATATCTCTTATATTATTAATGCATCTATATACTTGGTAAAGGGTGGAAGGCTCGGCCTTATGCCTGGTGTTTTGTTCCACTCTTGCCGCCCTAGTTTCCGTCATACCGGTGTTATGTTCCCGGATTTTGCGTTCCTTACGCGGTCGGGTGATTTATGGGACCCCCGACAGTTCGCTTTGAATAAAACTTGTCCAGAAGGCCCAACATTGACTTTTACCATTTGCCTCACCACCACCTATATTTCCTTGGGAGTAATTAACCCAAGGGTCATCTTTATTATAGCCCCGGGCGTTGCTTGTCTAGCGTTGGTCCAAACTAGAGCACCGTCGGGACCATCCCTTGGCAACTTGGGTTACGTCGGTACCAGACGCTTCGCTTATCCGGTGTTGCCACGAGAACGAGATATGTGCAGCTCCTATCGGGATTGTCGGCGATCGGGCGGCTTTGCTGGTCTTGTTTTACCATTGTCGAAATGTCTTGATGTCTGGGATACCGAGTCGATCGGAGTGTCTTGGGAGAAGGTCTATTCTTCGATGATCGCGAGAGCTTGTCATGGGCTAAGTTGGGACACCCTGCAGGTATAAACTTTCAAGAGCCGTGCCTGCGGTTATGTGAGATGGGAATTTGTTAATGTCCGGTTGTAGATAACTTGACACCAGATCCGAATTAAAACGCATCAACAAGCGTGTGTAGCCGTGATGGTCTCTTCTCGGCGGAGTCCGGGAAGTGAACACGGTTTCTGGGTTATGTTTGACGTAAGTAGGTGTTCAGGATCACCTCTTGATCATTGCTAGTTGACGACCGTTCCTTTGCTTCTCTTCTCGCTCTCATTTGCGTATGTTAGCCACCATATCATGCTTAGCGCTGCTTTGCAACCTCACCAGTTTACCCCTTCCTTTCCCATTAAGCTTTGCTAGTCTTGATACCCATGGTAATGGGATTCTTTGAGTCCTCGTGGCTCACCGGATACTTCAAAAACCAGTTTGCGGTGCCTATGTTACGAAAGCGGTGACGCAACCATGCTCAAGGAGGAGCTCGATGAAGATCTTGCCTTTTGTGTTGTTTCGTTCTAGTTGATCAAGAGTGGAGCCCGGTTGGGGTCGATCGGGACCTTTATCGCATTTGGGGTTCTTCTTTTATTTTGGTTCCGTAGTCGGACCTTGATTGTATCTGGATGATGTAATGCTTTATTCATGTATTTGTGTGAAGTGGCGATTGTAAGCCAACTATGTATCTTTTTCCCTTATGTATTACTTGGGTTGTGTGAAGATTACCTCACTTGCGACATTGCTTTCAATGCGGTTATGCCTCTAAGTCGTGCTTCGACACGTGGGAGATATAGCCGCATCGAGGGCGTGACAATGAATGTCCCCAACAATAAGCATTTCATATTTCTTTTTAACAATAGGTAGAGGTAGTTGAAAACTTCCAATAGTGATTGTTGGAGATTTTTCAATAACATTCATACCATTCACTTGGAATTGTTTCTTCAAAAAGTGCACCGTATGCTCATTACCATTGATATGAAAAGTGACATTGCTTTATTGCAATCAATAACAGCCCCTGTAGTATTCAAGAAGGGTCTACCAAGGATAATTGACCTGTTTTCATCCTTAGGCATCTCAAGTATAACAAAGTCAGTCAAAATAGTAACATTAGCAACAACAATGGGCACATCCTCACAAATACCGATAGGTATGGCAGTTGATTTGTCAGCCATTTGCAAAGGTATTTCAGTAGGTGTGAGTTTATTCAAATAAAGTCTTTTATATAAAGTGAAAGGCATAACACAAACACCAGCTCCCAAATCACATAAAGCAGTTTTCACATAGTTTCTTTTAATGGAGCAAGGTATAGTTGGTATTCCCGGATCTCCAAGTTTTTTAGGTATTACATCTTTAAAAGTATAATTAGCAAGCATAGTGGAGATTTCATCTTCCAGTTTTTTTCTCTTATTGGTGATGATGTCTTTCATGTACTTTGCATAAGGAGGCATTTTCAAGATATCAGTCAAGCGAGTACGCAAAAGACTGGCCTAATCATTTCAGCAAAGTGTTCAAATTCTTCATCATCTTTCGTTTTAGTTGACTTAGGTGGAAAGGGCATAGGCTTTTGAACCCATGGTTCTCTTTCCTTCCCATGTTTTCTAGCAACAAAGTCTCTTTTATCATATCCTTTATTCTTAGGTTGTGGTTTATCAAGATCAATAGCTGGTTCTATCTCAACATCATTGTCTGGTTCTTTATTATTAGGTTGAGTGTCTTCATGAACCTCATCATTATCTTTTTCATTATCAGAAGGTGAGTGTTCATTACCAGATTGATTTCCAGCATCAGAGATAGAAAATTCTTTATTATTATCAGGAGGTTTTTCTATTTCAGGTTCACTAGAGGCAGTCAAAGTCTTATCATTTTTCTTCTTCTTTTTCCTTTTAGAAGAACTAGGTGTAGTGGTGTTATTCCTTTGAGAATCTTGTTCAATTCTCTTTGGACGTCCCTCAGGATAAAGTGGTTCCTGAGTCATTTTACCTCCTCTAGTTGCTAATCTAACAGCAAAGTCACTTATATTATTGTTCATTTCATCAAGTAGCTCTCTTTGAGATTTAGCAACTTGTTCTAGTTGAGTTTGAACCATAGAGGCATGGTTTCCTACACCTCTAACATCATTTGAGATTCTAAATAACAAGTCACTTAAGCGAGCAATCATATCAGAGTTGTATTTCAATTGTTGCATAACATTTGCATCGAAGTGATCTTGCTTTCTAATGTAATTATCAAACTCATAAAGGCATTGACTAGGATGTTCATTACGAGGATCATCACTATCATTGAATTTCATTAAAGATTTTACCTCTACCACCTTAGGTGGTGGTGGTGCTTCAAGCCCATGTATTTCTTTGATAGGTGGTAAGTTTTTAACATCCTCGGCCTTAATACCTTTTTCCTTCATAGATTTCTTTGCCTCTTGCATATCTTCAGGACTGAGATATAAGATACCCCTCTTCTTCGGAGTGGGTTTAATAGGTGTTTCAGGAGGAGTCCAATCATCATAATTTTTCAATATGTTATTCAATAATTCTTCAGCTTGCCCACAAGTTCGTTCCCTGTAAACACAACCAGCACAGCTGTCTAGGAAGTCCCTAGAAGCATTGGTTAGTCCATTATAGAAGATATCAAGTAGTTCATTTTTTTAAGAGGATGATCAGGCAAAGCATTAAGCAATTGGAGAAGCCTCCCCCAAGCTTGTGGGAGACTCTCTTCTTCAATTTACACAAACTTAAATATTTCCTGCAAGGCAACTTGTTTCTTATGAGCAGGGAAATATTTTTCATAGAAGTAATAAATCATATCCTGGGAACTACGCACACAACTAGGAGCAAGAGTATTGTACCAAGATTTAGCATCACCCTTTAATGAGAATGGAAATAACTTGAAAATTTAGTAATAGCGAATCTTCTCATCATGAGCGAAAAGGGTAACTATATCATTCAACTTAATAAGATGTGCCACAACAGTTTCAGTTTCATAGCCATGGAAAGGATCAGATTCAACCAAAGTGATTAACTCTGGGTCGACAGAGAATTCATAATCCTTATCATCAATAACAATAGTTGAAGTGGCAAACTCAGGATCACATTTCATTTTAGCATTCAGAGATCTTTCTTTATACTTGCACAATAATTTCTATAGAACATCTCTATCCTTACAAGCAAGAATATCTCTAGTTGCCGCCTCACTCAAGTGTAACCTTCCGGTACCTTTGGCAATTCATATCTAGGAGGACTAGTTCTAGTAGGTGTTTCAAGATTTTCAGTTTCAAGTTCATCATCAGATTCAACAATATCATGTTGTCTTACTCTATCAATTTGTTCATCAAGAAATTCACCTAGTGGCACATCATCATCAAGCAAGGTGCTAGCATCATCATGAGTAGCATTCATAGCAGAAGTAGCATCATCAATAACTTGCGACATATCAGAATTAAAAGCATGTTGTGGTGTTGCAAGTTTACTTATAACAGAAGGTGAATCTAAAGCAGAACTGGATGTCAGTTCCTTACCTCCCCTCATCTTTGAGGGAAAAATCTTAGTCTTAGCATCCTTCAAATTCTTCATATTGATAATATGATAATAATCCCAAGTGACTCAACAAATATAGCTATGCTCCCCAGCAACGGCGCCATAAAAAGGTCTTGGTGACCCACAAGTATAGGGGATCACAATAGTTTTTGAGGGTAGAGTATTCAACCCAAATTTATAGATTCGACACATGGGGAGCCAAAGAATATTTGAAGGTATTATCAGATTCAACCACACCTGGAGATTAATTATCTGCAATGATGTCTACTACACAACCTTCTTCTTGTAGACTTTGTTGGGCCTGCAAGTGCACAGGTTTGTAGGACAGTAGCAAATTTCCTTCAAGTGGATGACCTAAGGTTTATCAATCCGTAGGAGGCGTAGGATGAAGATGGTCTCTCTCAAGCAACCCTGCAACCAAATAACAAAGAGTCTCTTGTGTCCCCAACACACCCAATACAATGGCAAATTGTATAGGTGCACTAGTTCGGCGAAGAGATGGTGATACAAGTGCAATATGGATGATACATAAAGGTATTTGTAATCTGAAAATATAAAAACAGCAAGGTAACTAATGATAAAAGTGAGCGTAAACGGTATTGCAATGATAGGAAACAAGGCCTAGGGTTCATACTTTCACTAGTGCAAGTTCTCTCAACAATAATAACATAGATAGATCATATAACAAGCCCTCAACATGCAACAAAGAGTCACTCCAAAGCCACTAATAGCGGAGAACAAACGTAGAGATTATGGTAGGGTACGAAACCACCTCAAAGCTATTCTTTCGGATCAATCTATCAAAGAGTTCGTACTAGAATAACACCTTAATACACAAATCAACCAAAAACCTAATGTCACCTAGATACTCCATTGTCACTTCAAGTATCCGTGGGCATGATTATACGATATGCATCACACAATCTCAGATTCATCCAACCAACACAAAGTACTTCAAAGAGTGCCCCAAAGTTTCTACTGGAGAGTCAAGAACGTGTGCCAACCCCTATGCATAGGTTCATGGGCGAAACCCACAAGTTGGTCACCAAAACATACATCAAGTGGCACATGATATCCCATTGTCACCACAGATAAACACGGCAAGACATACATCAAGTGTTCTCAAAACAAAGACTCATTCCGACAAGATAACTTCAAGAGGGAAACTCAATTCATCACAAGAGAGTAGAGGGGGAGAAACATCATAAGATCCAACTATAATAACAAAGCTCGCGATACATCAAGATCGTGCCATAGAGAGAACACAAGAAAAAGAGATAGATCAAACACATAGCTACTGGTACATACCCTCAGCCCCGAGGGTGAACTACTCCCTCCTCGTCATGGAGAGCGTCGGGATGATGAAGATGGCCACGGTGATGGATTCCCCCTCCGATGTGGTCTTGGAGCAGGCTCCCGAGAGGTTTTGGTGGCTCAGAGGCTTGCGGCGGCGGAACTCCCGATCTATCTTGATATTCGATGGTTTTAGGGTACGTAGGCATATATAGGCAAAATAAGTCGGTCGGGAGGTGCTCGAGGGGCCCACGAGACAGGGGGCCACGCCCGGGGGGGCGGCCTCCTATCTCGTGGCCTCCTCGAGGATCTTCTGACATGGACTCCAAGTCTCCAGTATCATATTCTTCCAAAAAATCACGCTGCCAAAGGTTTCATTCCATTTGGACTCCATTTGGTATTCCTTTTCTTCGAAATACTGAAACAGGCAATAAAACAACAATATGGGCTGGGCCTCCGGTTAGTAGGTTAGTCCCAAAAGTGATATAAATATGTAAAATAAAGCCCATAAACATCCAAAAGGGGTAATATAATAGCATGGAACAATCAAAAATTATAGATACGTTGGAGACATATCATGCAACAAAGTGATTAGTAGCACAATAGTATGATAGTTTTGATGATAGCAGCAGTAGCAATGGTAACGGTAACAGTGATAGCAGTGATATTGTAGCAGTAACGATAGCAGTAGCAATAGTAGTAACTTAGCAAGAACAATATAATATAAATTCGTAGGCATTGGATCGGTGACTCGTTGGATGATATTCATCATGCGACAGTTATAACCTAGGGCGATACTGCACTAGCTCCAGTTGGTAAATATAATGTAGGCATGTATTCCGTAAATAGTCATACATGCTTATGGAAAGAATTTGCATGACATGTTTTGTCCTACCCCGTGGCAGCGGGATCCTATTGGAAACTAAGGGATATTAAGGCCTCCTTTTAATAGAGAGCCGGAACAAAGCATTAGCACATGGTGAATACATGAACTCCCCAAACTACGGTCATCACTAGGAGTGGTCTCGACTATTGTCACTCTGGGGTTGCCGGATCATAACACGTAGTAGGTGACTATCACTTGCAAGATCGGATCTAGAACATGGATAATACGGTGATAACATAAACTGTTCAGATCTAAAATCATGGCACCCGGGCCCAAAGTGACAAGCATTAAGCATGGCAAAGTCATAGCAACATCAATCTGAGAACATATTGGATACTAGGGATCAAGCCCTAACAAAATTAACTCGATTACATGATGAATCTCATCCAACTCCTCACTGACCAGCGAGCCTATGAAGGAATTACTCACTCCCGATGGGGAGCATCATGGAATTGGCGATGGAGATGTGTTGGTGATGACGAAGATCGAAGATCCCCCTCTCCGAAGCCCCAAACGGACTTCAGATCTGGCCTCCCGATGAAGAACAGGAGTCGGCGACGGCTCCGTCTCGTGAAATGCGATAATTCTTTCTCCCTCATTTTTTTGAAAATATGAGATTTTATAGCGTCGGTTTGAGGGTCAGCGGGACCACCAGGTGGGCAGCACCCACCATGGCGCCCCGGGGGGGCTGGCGCGCCCTGATGGGTTGTGCCCACCTAGGTGCCCCCCTCAGGTACCTCATGGCTCCAGAAATTCTCTTATTTGATATAAAAAATCCTCGCAAAGTTTCGTTCCATTCTGAGAACTTTTATTTCTGCACAAAAACAACACCATAGTAGTTCTGCTGAAACTACGCCAGTTCGGGGTTAGTTTCATTCAAATCATGCAAATTAGAGTCCAAACAAGAGGAAAAGCGTTAGGAAAAGTAGATACGTTGGAGACGTATCAAAATCCCCCACACTTTTGTCTCCATTTTGCGGGAGAAATCGTGTTCGGACCGCCCCGCGGATCGATACAGGTCGACATTGGATGGCTTGTGTGGTCCGGACGGTTGCGTGAGGTTTATGGGTCCGCCTTGGAGATGCCCTAACCTCACTATACAACTTGGCGACATATGCCTCTATTAACAAACTGGGATATTGAAACAATACATTATGGTGTTTTATGAAAAATGCAACAATTTTTCAACAATTTTTTTGAGAAAATGTTGTAATTATAGGTAAAACATATGGAATCAGATTTACAGGTTGAAGCGAGAAGATTTGGTTAGCAACCAGGAAAGGTGAGGTCATAGTTAAAATCAAGGACGCGTCTATTTGCTCTCTAGTGCTCCCGAGCAAACACCCATTTAGAGAAGTTATCTGTTGTCTTCCTCCCACGTTGACAAAAATAAAGCACGACATGCGCTTCGAAACTAGACTCCTATGGGTATGTTTTGATGAACATTTGTGGCCAACTTTGATGTTATAAGAACCAACTTTAGTGCTGTAAGATGCAACTTTATTGCTACACAAGTCAACTCCTTGTTAACTAAGGCCCCTCCTAATGCTCCATCTTGTATAGGTGCTAAGGTTGTCAACTAAGCAAAAAAATGATGTGGCATGCTAGTTAAGAAGAGAGAGAGTAGCATGGTGACCCCAAAAAAATAGTGCTAAGCACGTGTACCTAAGTAGAAGCACAGGTCAGAGTCTACAACTAATTAAATGCATGAAGCTTAGCACCCAAAACTTAGCACCTTTGCATTGGGGACTAGAGTTGTTAAGGCATTTAATATATTTAGCACCTCATCTAAGCACCTTTGCATTGGAGGAGGTCTGAAAGTTGGGCATTGAGTGCTAGGCAGCTGACCAGAGCAACGGCCGAGATGTTTATGCATCAAGTGTTATGCATCCGCCCGAGATGCTACATTTACAACGTGTTTGGTTCGGGGGAATTAGAGATGGGGAATGGAAGTTGAGGGGTAAGGAGATTAAAAGTCCACTGCTTGATTAGAGGGAATGGGAGTTTAAGTGGGAAGGGGGCTGGGAGTTGAGGAAGCCAATTCCATTGATTTCTTTCCAGGGGTATCCTGTTAATTCGTGAGCAGAGTTCTATCCCACGTCAATTTCCATCATAATGCCAAACAAGGGAATGGGAGTGAAAATCTACTTTTCATGCATAATCCCTTCATAAACACTCTTGTGCAAACTTCTGTTACCCTACCCGAGTGTTTACCAAACATGTTGTTATGGCCAGGTTTTTATGGACGTTAGGTACGTGATATGAGGGTGGGGAAGGAGATTTTTTAGAAAAAAAGCTCCTCTCTCCCATAACAGTATCGAAACAACGCATAGGTTTATGATGAGTCAATTACACCACTGATGCCACAACTTGGCTTGAAAATTCAGTTTAGTGCTAAAACTTACGGCGTACATTGAACTGGTGCCACAACTTGGCATTGGCGTGCATATACGGTGCAAATTATATTTTTATACGAACATGGTGCTGATTAGGCGCGCCAACGTGGCATGGGCCTCTGCTGTCAGCGACTGCATGCGTGTGCTTGCTATTCTGCAGAAAGCACCTTGGAAATTATTTTCTCACGAAAAAGACCCTGTCAGCGACCGATATTTTCGTCACAGACGAAGGCGCGTGGGGTCCATCTTTCAGCCACCCATACTATTGTGCAAAAAAAATTCTCACGAAAGAGACCCTGTCAGCGACCGATATTTTCGTCACAGACGGAGGCGCGTGGGGTCCATCTTTCAGCAACCCATACTATCGTGCAAAAAATTGTTGAGGCTGGGATTCGATCATGCAAGCTGTACCTGCAGTAGCACAAGCCAAACCAATACACCAGACAACGATGTCGTAATAAACTAATACAAAACCTATATAACGTTTCGACTTAAGTGGGCTGGAGTTCCAGTGGCCCATTTTGCACAGTTATTTCTTAAAAAATACATGCAAACTGTAATCGTGTGTTATAAAGAAAATAAATTTCAGAATAACAATGATCACTTTTATATACTACATATTTTTTAATTAAAATCACGAATATTTTAACTTATATTACCATTTATCATGAAATAAAATATATAATTATATGTATTAATACTTGAATCTTTTTATAATGTAATATTATTCTATATTATTATTATTATTATTTATAGCATAAGAATATAATTTACATATATTCTATAAATTCCTAAAAAAAGTAATGCTGCTGAGTGGTGTGGTGGCCACTCGCACATGTTGACTACATGTCGCTGCTTCTAATCCCAGCCAACTATTTTTACATTATATGAATATATACTTTTGAAAGCATGAACACTTATATATACTATATGAATAATTTGTTAAAACTGTCTATATATTAAAACTTATTTAAGAATTTATGGAAATATATAGTAACTAAAAAACTTTCTTAAAACATGAACACTTTTACACACTACATGAATATTGTTTTAAAACATTGAACATTTTTAAACTTATATAAACATTTATTCATTTTTAAAACATTAATATTTTTATATTGTTAATATTGTGAACAATTTTAAACTTATATAAGCATTTACTGAATATATGTTTTTATTCAATATGCAAATTATCGCATGAAGAGTTTTAAAATTCATAATTTATGGTATGGATAAATTTTAAATCAATAAATCATTTTATAGCTGATATATATTATTTATAACACACTATTATAATTTACATATTTTGAGTAAATTTCTGGCAAAAACACAATGCAAAATGGGATGCATGCACAACAGCCCACTTAATAGTCAGAGAATATATATAACTAGCAGCATCATACTGTTTAGCAGTGCGCTCCTTCGTCCTACATGTTAGCTGTTTGAGTATCCCGCGCGCACGCTGCTTTTTTCAACTATTAGTTTGACGCTGATAAATGAACCCTTAATGGCCGCGGCAGGGTCTTTTTTTGAGAAAAAAAATTCTGAGTTTTTTGTGTGCAAAATAGCAGGTCACACGTCCACTTTGCCATCCAGATGCTGACAGCGGGCCCTATGCCACGTTGGCGTGCCTCATCAGCACCTTATTCGTACAACAACGTGATTTGCATCGTATATGCACGCCAAAGTCAAGTTGTGGCACCAGTTCAATGTATGCCGCAAGTTTTATCACTAAACCGACTTTTCGCGCCAAGTTGTAGTACCAGGGGTGTAATTGACTCGTTTATGATTATGGGAGTTTAGTGGTGTGGAGGTAGACACATTTGTCAGATAAAAAACATTCCACAGAAATCTTCTTGCAATTGTAGCATTTTTAAGTAGACATTTTTCACTCAAAGAAAAAGGAAGCATCAACACCCAAAATACTCAATTGATATCGACGGCCAGAAAATAAGTATGGACTTTGCATCGGTACACCCCCAGCAAAATTAAATAACAAATTCCGTTGCAGATTGAGATTAGAAGTTTTAACTTTTTTTTAGGGGAAGTTTTTAACTAACTATATGGAATTCATTTAAACTTGAGGTGCCGAAGCAAAACTCAATAATATACTCCTGCCAAGCATGCATGCAAATGATTCCAAAAAAAAAATGCAAATGCAAATGCCTGTACAATCGACGTACGGGCGCGCGCGGTGCCTAGACATGCAGGTACATGTCGATCTGGAGCACGGCGTTGTTGGTGGTGGCGTTGTACGTATTCGTCCGAAGCAGGCCGTATCCAGCAGCCCCGCGGAAGGCGCCGGTGCCGCCGACGACCGGCAGCTCCCTGACGGTGTCGAGGATGGCGTCCCTGGCGAACACGGCGACGGTGCTGCCGTTGTGCTTCCCCGCCGTGAACAGCACGTTGGCGCTGAGCAGCAGCGCGGCGTCCGTCTGCGACGCGAAGAGGTAGAACCCCTGCGCCCTCCCGATGACCGGCGACGCCGCGCCGGGCCCCTCGGTGAGCGCGTCGTCGATGGTGTACATGTCGCCGAAGCGGTTGGTGGGGTCGTTGGGCAGCGGCGTCAGGCCGACAGGCCCCTGACGACGCGCACCGCCGTGGCCGCGCTCGGCGCCACCGCCGTCACGATGTCGTGCATGTAGAAGCGGAGGTGCGTCGTGGCTGGAGCCGCCGCGGCGACGAGCGCCAGAGAGGCCAGTGCCATCAGCTGCACGCTGTGGTGGATGGCCATGGCGCGCAACTACTGGCCGACTTACGCGCCGTTCCAAGGTGTATAAGAATTGCATGGCGTAGGTAGGTGAGATCGAGATGTTTTTGTAGAAAGTGCTCTTCATCGTGACAGGTTGGTGCGCGCGCGGGGCCTCCAAGTGCACTCGAAGCATGAGATGCCCCGGGTGGACAGGATCGATCCATTGATCCATGATGAGATAGTTTTGCGTGCATGTGCGGCTGTTCTGGCTGATAGGATTGAGCAACTGCACTGCACAGTGTCAAGTCCAAATCGGAGTTCGGTAGGAGTACGTGCTCAACTGTGAAGTTGGACCGCTCGATCTGCGTCAGCATGTCGCCATAATAGCGTCAGATTCTTACTGGGAAAACACACATTTAGGCACCGTTTGACGGCAAAATATTTCGGGCGATGCTAGGCGCCGGTGCACCGGCGCAATTTCGGCCGGTCCACCCAGAGCTGCTCGATCTGGACGCGCATAACCGTCAGATCTGTCCCCCCTCCCCTTTCGTCATCCTCCCCGACGACTACTGCATAATTGTTTCCATAAAGCAATATATACAATACTTATGAAGACGGATGAGGCGATTTTTCCCCTCCCCCCTCCCCCACCTACCTCTCTCCCCGTCCCACCTACCTCCATCCCCATCGCCATTTTCGCACCTCCCCCGTGCTTATCCACTCTCCCACTCGCCTCTGGACTGGATGACCGCGCCTCGCCGTCGGGGTGCGCAGATCCGACGCGTACTGCCGGCGACGCGGGTGGCGGCGCCGCTGCGGCTTCCGCCGCCTCCAGTCGATGCGAACTCCCGAGGCATACCAGGAGATGGAGCGTGTGGTGCGGGAGAGATTCCCCGACCGCTCGATGTGGGCGGAGATCTTCGAGAGCATCCTGCAGTTCGCCAGGTACGACGAATACGCGAGGTTCACCGGCGACGATGGCGCATCGGATGTGGAGTTCCTCTTCTGGGCGATCCAGGAAGCGGACTCGCCAGATCCAGCGCAGGCGGCGCGGTGGAGGGAGTTCAGGTCCAATCCTCCGCGCCTCAACATCGCAAGGCCACGCATGGAGGCGATATCCAGGATCCCCACCATGTTGCTTCCGCCCGGGGCCCTGCCTCCTCACCGGCGGTAGCGGTCGTCGATGCTGCTGGCCGTGGGATGCATGGTGCTGGTCGGCACCCTGGTGGTCTACACCGAGCTCGTGTGGGCGGCCGACGCGGCATCGAGCCTCCACTGTGGCCTGGCGACCAAGGTATGATTCTAGATTTCCTCTCTACCCATTCTATGAGATTTTTGCGTGCATTTCGCTCGCGGCGCAGATGTGTCTCGAAAGGGAAATTTGATTCAGCTGAAGTTCATAATTCTAGTATTTTGTATGCGGGGATCTCCCCTTCTGTTGACAATTTAGTCGGAAAAACTAGTGAGGTAAAGGAATTGAGGGCTCTCCCTCAGGGTAATTTGGTGTCTGAAATCCAGGTGGTGGTCGCGGGTAAGAGTAGCTCAGGTGAGGTCCATGGCGGTAGAATTGCTCAACCTAGTTTAAATCGAAAAGAGGGGAAAAGTTGGGAGCATGTGCTCCTGGAAAAGGTGATCAAAAGCAGGGATGCCCCGTTCCTGCCCCGAAGATATGCGAACCCTCCATCCGTGGATCTGTGGTTGTGAGGAAAATGAATTCTATGAATGCGCCTTCCCAGCCTTGCGGTGACCTAGAGTATATAGAGGAACACTATGGCCAGTTGTGGTCGATCCCTCCTCCCCCCCCAAGAATAACCCTAACCCCTTCCTCCCAAACCTTTCCCCACTACCTTACAGGTGCGGAAAGATCTCCTTCTTGGTGGGAAGTTCACCAAGGCTGTTGTCACCCGCCATTTGTGAGATCTTTTGATCCTCCTCCTAAACTAATTTGCTTGCCGTGTGAGGGTATTGGCCCTGGTTCTAGATCTTTTGCTGAAGTTGTTAAGGGAAGAGTAGAGATGGCTGATAAGCGTCCTTCTAGATCGAGCTCGGGGACTGCCTCTCAACGGGGTGGTGGTCAGCGAGCCCCGTCACCTCAACGCCGACAGGGCACGACCAATTCAGTAAAGACCACTTCTCTCGCAGAAAACCAAATCTCTGCGTCTCGCCTCCTCTTCTCGAGATCCCTACTCCGGTTGTGGTTCTTTGAAATAGAACAGGTTCTTGACCCTAGATATAAGGATATGATTTGCTTCAATTGTGGGGGCCCTGGCCACTATGTGGGAAACTGTGTGAAGACTAAGGCCTGTTTCATTTGCCAACAAAATCACAATGTTAATAATTGTGCTGCTTGGGCTAAGATTCAACCTTCAGCCACCTTCTTTGGATGTGGAGCTAGTGGTCTTGGTTTTTACCATGTGGAGGTACCTGCTGTTGCTGAAACCAAATGGCTGAATTATCAGAACTGTGCAGTTGTGAACATCATCAAAGGAGAGGTGCAGAAAAATGAGCTTTATGGCCTGTTGTCTGCTGTTTTTTGTAAGAATAGGCAATGGCCGTGGCAAGTGAGAGAGTTATCAAGCAAAATCTTTTTAGTCAGGTTCCCTCCATGGAAAAGTGCTGAGGACTTGATTGAATTTCCAGCCTTTGATCTCCCTAAAGATGGTGTGAAAGTAAATGTGACTGAATAGAAAGGGGCTTGTGATCCTTTTGGAGAACTAGTTGAAGCTTGGGTCCTGATTGAGGGTATACCACCTAAATGGTGTACTTGGAAGGTCTTCTGTCAGATTACCTCAATGTTTGGGGTGCTTACTGATGTAGATTGGAATGGCATGTTCAGGACCTTTTTTGAAAATGTGAGAGTTAAAATTGCATGCAGGGATCCAACCAAAATTCCTTTTGAAAGGTTGATAGAAATGAAGAAGCTGTTTCTTATTGGATTTACTGTGGAAGGTTTTGAACAAACTGGTGGCCTGGATGCTGTGGTTAATGAAGAAGAAGATGACGATGAAGAGCTTGAGAAGGATAATGAGAATAACCATGAGGGCAAGGATGATGGTACTCAGGATGACCTTTTATCCAATGATGAGAATGCTATAGATGATCTTGATAAGGCCAATTTAGGCTCTGACTTCTGATGCTGATAACTACAAAAAAGCTTCTGATGCGATTGATCATCAGGTTGATTGCAAATCAATGTACGTGCGCGCGCGGTGCCTAGACGTGCAGGTACATGTCGATCTGGAGCACGGCGTTGTTGGTGGTGGCGTTGTACGTATTCGTCCGAAGCAGGCCGTATCCAGCAGCCCCGCGGAAGGCGCCGGTGCCACCGACAACCGGCAGCTCCCTGACGGTGTCGAGGATGGCGTCCCTGGCGAACACGGCGACGGTGCTGCCGTTGTGCTTCCCCGCCGTGAACAGCATGTTGGCGCTGAGCAGCAGCGCGGCGTCCGTCTGCGACGCGAAGAGGTAGAACCCCTGCGCCCTCCCGATGACCGGCGACGCCGCGCCGGGCCCCTCGGTGAGAGCGTCGTCGATGGTGTACATGTCGCCGAAGCGGTTGGTGGGGTCGTTGGGCAGCGGCGTCAGGCCGACAGGCCCCTGACGACGCGCACCGCCGTGGCCGCGCTCGGCGGCAACGCCGTCACGATGTCGTGCATGTAGAAGCGGAGGTGCGTCGTGGCTGGAGCCGCCGCGGCGACGAGCGCAAGAGAGGCCAGTGCCATCAGCTGCACGCTGTGGTGGATGGCCATGGCGCGCAACTACTGGCCGACTTACGCGCCGCTCCAAGGTGTATAAGAATTGCATGGCGTAGGTAGGTGAGATCGAGATGTTTTTGTACTCGAAAGTGCTCTTCATCGTGACAGGTTGGTGCGCGCGCGGGGCCGATGGTTCTCCAAGCATGAGATGCCATGGTGAGATAGTTTTGCGTGCATGTGCGGCTGTTCTGGCTGATAGGATTGAGCAACTGCACTGCACAGTGTCAGGTCCAAATCGGAGTTCGGTAGGAGTGCGTGCACAATTGTGAAGTTGGACCGCTCGATCTGCGTCAGCATGTCGCCATAATAGCGTCAGATACTTATGGGGAAAACACGCATTCAGGCACTGTTCTACGGTGGGATGAATATTCTTTTAAGTTATTGATTGTTTTTTGAGATAACTATCCGCTTATTTCAAGCGATGTGGGATGAAATATAGAAGATATGATATAGTCAGAACCGAATAAATATGGTGTGGGTAGGGCATGTATAACTTTTTTTTACTGAACCTCAAAAACCAGTTGAACAATAATACAGAAAACACGACCACACTAATACTCGAAAAAAAACACGACCACACTAATACTCTCTCCGTCCCATAGCATAAGATCGTTTGCAAGCTAGAATTGTTAGAAGAAATAAGGATGAGTGTTTGCGAGCGGGTGTGGAGGATGAGAGGGTGAATCAAAAGCTCACAGATCGCGAACTTAACGAGCACTCGATAGCTCGCGAGCTTAACGAGCATTCAATAGCTCGGCTCGTTAAACTCACGTTCACTTCTTAATGAACAGAGCCAATCATTGATCTCGACTTGTTAAGGTTGATAAACAAGCCAATAAATTTCACGAGCAGCTCGTTTAAGATCATTACTGAAACACAACACATATTTTTATTTAACTTGACAAGCTTTTAAGCTTAATAAGCTTAACGAGGCGAGCCTTAACTTTCGCGAGCTTAACAAGTCGAGCAACTCATTAATACACTCATGAGAGTGGGAGGTGTGCACTGTGTGTTATGTTATGCTTCAAATTCAAGTATAAAGAGAAGGCTAATTTCTGACGAGAGAGCGGAGTGAGGCCCATCGTCGGTAGGCTTGGGCCGAAGCGGAGCATAGCGAATGTGGTTGCAAATGGTGTCTTCCTGGCTGTTCGGGACGTGCTTGCTAACGCATGTGGCATTTAGACTTGCTAGTAAGTGTTGTCTAAGGGCCTCTATATAATTTTCTAGACAACCATTGTCGCCCTCCCTCCCTCGCCTCCTGCGTCGTCCCCCGTTTGGGCAGGGACAAAACCCTAACCACCGAGGGCTTTCCTTCCTTCCCTCTCTCCCTCCGCCGCCGGTGAAGGACGCCGCCGGCCTATAGCCCCGGGGCCGATGGTGGTGGTGGTGGTGGTGGGGGGCTTCCTCTATCCTGTGCCATGGGGATGGTGCAGAGCCCTGCGGCGTGAGGAGGCACGACCGATCTGGCCTTGGCGGTGCAGCGGGCGTCCCTGCCTTGACCGGCGCGGCGCAACGGCCGGCTCTGCCTCAGGTGGCGATGGCCGCGGCTGGCCTTGCTTCGGACATCGAAGTTGGCTGCGTTCGGCAACGGCGACCGGATCTGCGGCGATGGGCCATCCGACCTCGGATCGGCGGAGGCGGCATGGAGGGCCTGGTGGACAAGTCGGCGCCATGCGTGGTCTGGCCTTCGGACATGTCTGATCTGGCCGGTGCGGCTTGCTCGCTGCGTGGCGGCTCAGATCGGTGGCGACCCGTGCACATGATGCTTGATGGAGGTTCGTCAAGCGGATCTGGGTGAAAACCTCGTTCTCGGCTTGTTATCAAGACCGGCGATGGCGGCACTCTTTTGTGTCGTTACGTTCTTGAAGGCATCGCCGTGGAGAAGCTCGAGACCTCTATCCGCTACCTCCGGGGAAAACCGTAGATCAGTAGATCGGATGAGGAAAGCGCTCTGGTGTTGTTTTCACCTTTGGGGTGTCATTCTTGGAGGTGTACACGGGCTCGAGGGACCAGTGTACGGCTTCTTTGGTGGAGCGGTGCTTCATCTTACACATTAATGGCGGCTGATCTCGGCGCCGTGGCGCAGCGGAGACTCGACATTCGATGCGCGAAGATGGACTCGCGCAGAAGGAGGACACTGTCTGGCGTCATGATGGCATCGATGACAGAGAGGCCTGACAATGTCAGTTAGTTTTTGCTCTGAAAATGGATTGGTGGAAGACGTCGGCAATGACACATGAGAGTGCATCTAGTATGTGGCTTGGTTGGGCCCTCCGGCTTTAGATGTTAGGTTTTGGTGCGATTCTGTTTGGTATTAGGCTCGGATTATCGGCACCCTTTCATCAAATGGATAGAAGTAGCGACATGTGTTGATAAGATGGTGGCTTCAGACTATCTGATGTACTATTTTATAAGGTCTTTGTTATAATTAATAAAATGGTTGCATTGCATCGTCCAGATGCAGAGGCCGGGATAATCCTCCTTCTCTAAAAAAATGTATAATTTTCCTTCTTCATCGGCTGATGGCATGGAATAGAACCTTTCATGTAACTTTTTTTCTGATAAAGCTGTTCATGTAACTCTTTTTTTGAAACGAGGTGTTCATGTAACTCTTGAGACGGCTTCTTCCATCATTGATAGTACATATTACAGGGGTTTATTTGCCAAACAGATTAACACGTGAAAGCACAACGCACCGGCGGGCAACGCGCTACTGTAGCAACGGAAAAAGTAGCAACATGCTGTAGCACATGAGGCCACGCGGGCATGCGGCGTCAAATACGAAGGCAGTGAAAAATATACGAGCAATTACAAGTAACCCGTGAAATCGCGCTGACGGTGACGGGCGACGCGCCAAGCTAGTCGTCCTGCACGTAGACGTCGATCTCGACGACGCCGCCGGTAGCGAGGCTGTAGTCGTAGTTCTTGGTGAGCATGTAGCCCCGCGCGTACCGGAACCGGCCGGTTCCGCCGATGAGGACCGACTCCCGCACCGTGGCGTCCATGTCAATGCGGCCCCTCGCCGTCAGCGAGCTGCCGCGGTGCTCGCCGGCCTGGAGCACCAGGTGCAGCGTCAGGTCCGATACGATGCCGCCCTCCGACACGCGGACGGCCCAGCCCTGCGCCGTGCCCACCCGCGCGCTGCCGCCGCTGGGCTCCACCGTCAGCGCGTTGTTGAGCACCACGATGTCGCCGAACTGCCGCGGCGCCGTCTTCAGCGCCGTAGCGTTGTCGCCGGTGGATATGGCCCGCCCGGACACGACGCGCTTCGCGGTGGGGCGTGGTCCTGTGTAGTCGTCGTGCATGTAAAAGTGGAGGTGCGTGGTGGTTGTGCCGCCGGTCTTGTTGCCGCTTCCGGTGTCGTAACGGTAGAAGAGGGCTGAGCCAGCAAGAAGGAAAGCCGACGCAAGCAAGAGGAAGGAGAGGGAGGCCATGGTCTACCTATGGGCCAAGTAGATTCCTCAGTCTAGCGTGCGAGGGGGGTAAATATATAGGCCGGTAAGTCAAGACCCACGGGTGGTGTCTTAGAAATTCATACTCCCTGTGTAAAGAAATATTATATAAGAGGAGAGCATTTAAATTACTAAAATAGTGATTTAAACATTTTTATATTTCTTTATAAAGGGAGTATTTATTTATGCCCATGATTTTGGCCGTCGGATCACACACCTTGATCGTTTCTGCCGTGTGTCCTTGCAGCCTCACCCACTCCTCTCCCTTTCCCACACAAAACCCGCCAAAATCTTTTCTAGCTGAAGTTGTATGTACCGGGCAACCATCCGCCATCGGTTCGCGATAAGATCTGTATATTTTGAACTCACATGCATGTGTAATCAATGTATTCGCACACGGTATAGCAAATTTAAGTCACATCATTGGGTCCCATCACCTGTTTTGTGGCGGAGTAAAGGACACAACATTAGTAGGGTGTTTCGGTGCCTAGACTCGTTTGCACCCGGTTAGAAAAAAATTCAAAAAAATATAGAAAAATCCCAATTTTTTGTGTGCGGTAGACAATTTGATGCGAGAGGCCTGCTCCAAATTTCAAACCATTTGGACATCTGCTCAGCAAAAAAGACAAATTGGACCAAAACAGTCCTTGAACAGTAAATATTTTTACAGACCTTCAATTTGTCTATTTTGCTGAGAGCTTCTTAGATGTCCAAATGATTTAAAAATTTGAGCGGACCTCACGCATCAAATTGTCTACCGCAAAAAAAATATATGGAATTTTTGATTTTTTTCTGCTATTTGTTTTGATTTTTTTTCGTCAGCGGGGGTGCAGATGAGCTCAGGTGCAGAGATGGATTTTCGACGCAACATGCATGTCTCTGCCGCTCTCGATCTCACCTCCCATGAAAAATACTAAAATTAATTTTCTTAGTGCTTTTTATATGATCCATATCATTTAAACCAGAATTCAGTTTTTGATTTTTTTATACATTTGGAATCCTGATGACAAGATCTTTCAAACACGGTCAATGTTAAATATCTTTTAAGCTCGCTTAATTTTTTTCCCGTTTCAGATAATTGATTGAAATTGAAATGGGTTTAACAAATTTTAAAATTTTCTTCCTTTGATTGAAATTGAAATGAATTCCAGATATCACTTTATGTCATACATTTTGGTTACCAAATGCATTTCAATTGCAAACTCACTTTGTTATCAGATGTATTTCAATCCCAGATCACACTGTTATGAGATGCATTTCAATACTAGATGCAACTCAATTTGTTTGTATATAAATTAAAATACTAGATGTAATTCAATTTTGAGACCAGTTTCAGTACTGGATCCATTTCAATTACTGCGAGACTGGACTATGAAATTGAAATGCAACTAGTATATAATGTGAGATTGATATATGAAATTCAAATGCAACTTGTACATATGATGTGAGACTGAAACTGAAATTCCAGACCGCATCAATTTCAATATGCAGACCAATTTCAGTATCGTGACCATTTCATTTCCCATGTTTTTTGATTAATGTGATACTGAAATATGAAATTGTTTTTTCACATAAAACTATCTATGTGAAATTGAAATGACTTATAAATAGATTTAAATTTGATATTGTTTTAAAGGTCTTGCCGCCAGTAATTTCAATACAAGTTGTTGCGAGATGCATTTCAGTACCATATACTTCACCACCATCTCACTTTGTTAGCATATAAATTTCAGTACCTTATGCATTTCAATTTCAAGACCAGTTTCAGTACTGGATCCATTTCAATTAATGCAATACTAAAATATGAAATTAAATGCAACTAGTATATATAATATGAGATTGATATATGAAATTGAAAGGCAACTGGTATATATGATGTGAGACTTAAATTGAAACTTTTAGACCGCATCAATTTCAATTTGCAGACCAATTTCAGTACCGCATCTGTCGTGGAATTGTCACGTCAGATGTCCTAGTGAAAGGACTTAGTCGTGGAGCCATCACAACTAGAAAGCTTGAAGGGTTAATCGGGACAAGAGACACGAGAGGTTTTATACTAGTTCGGCCCCTTACGATGAAGGTAAAAGCCTACGTCTAGTTGTGATTGGGATTATGTATGTCTCAGTAACCAGGAAGCAGAATCGCTTGACCTAGCTCTCGAGTTGTTGTTTCGTGTCTTGAACCGCCGCCGGGTCGTCCCCTTATATACCGAGGTGGGCGCCAGTGACTCTCTGAGTCGGCCGCTTATAGATTGTATCCGGCTCGGTCTCTTAATCTTTCTTGCCTTACAGCACAAGTTACATAATCAAGGTGGTTTAACACTACGGGCCTTAGGTCACCTCTGGGCCGTTGGGCATTTACTAATCCGCCGTCTTCAAGCTTGAGCTTCTGTCTTCAAGAATGCTTGTAAGTATAACCCGGCTCCTTTCGGTGGGTCATACTAGTAGTTATATCCCCAACATTAGGCCCCAGACTGATTTGAACTAGTTCATGTCAGTCTTCAATACTTAAGAAAAAGTTCTCCGCCTCTTATTTAAGGGGATTCATGTAACCCGCCAAGACGTCATCCTTCAAGTTTGTGGTAACCCGCCATGATGTCACCTGTCATAAATGTATGCTTTGTCCAACACATCTCAATGGATCTTTATCTTAATGACCATCCGAAAATCGAGGCGCCTTTGTAGTTGGATAATTATATTTTTCAGCCTCCTCGTTTTTTGTGCCCACTTCACAGGTTTTTCCTTATAAATAGACCCGACTAGTTCTTTCTTCATTCTTCCCTTTCCTCGTCTTCTTCCTCTCGCCCCTACTGTCGCTCGAGCTCCGCCGCCGCCGCAGCGCACCTTCGTCTCCGTCGACTTTGGCCGCTGCATCAACCCGAATCCGTCCAGAGAACGGCGGCGCCCCTCCGCAACAGATCTACCGCTATAAGTTTTCCCCTTTCTGCCTCTTAGATCCATGCTAGGGTTAGCGAGTTCCTCTGTAGAGTTCGTAGTTCATCTCAGTTCTTCGTGTTTCTTCTGCCGTGGCTTCTTTTGATCCAACAATAGCATAGATCTCATGTGGTAGCTGTTCCGCATCCATTTTAGGCACTAGCAGATCCTGTTTCTTTGTAAAGAATCCTCATTAGAACGCATGAACTCCTCTGTACCATGTTTCTAGGTCTAGAAATTTTTCTTTTCTGAACCTTGGTTTGATCCAAAATAATTACCGCAAACTGTGGAACTTGTTTGTCCTGCACTTAGGAAAAATCCATAACTTGTTAGACTTGCTAGTCATGGCGGCTCTGACTGCCGGTTTAAGAAAGTGATAATCTGAACTTCTCCTGTTAGTTGAAATAACATTGATGGCTTTAACACACTTATGGCGGCTTACGTAACCCGGATGGAAATATCCTTATACCATTAGGCCCCTTCATAAGTCGCCATAGTTCATTCTAGCAATATTTTTCTGCCCGGCTTAAATTTGAACCGGCCTTATTTACCTTGCATTTAGGCTTTCAAACGTAATGGCGCCCAAGGCACCTACCACTTGCAATTGGGTGAAATCCATTGTCACTGACAGCACATTAGACGACTTCGTCAAAACCGGGTATCTGCCCAAGAAAGAAGTCATGCCTTACCGTGCTCCTCACCCGGACGAAGAAATCCCTCAGCCCAAAGACGAAGAGGTGGTTGTTTTTACCGATCATATGAACCGGGGCTTTACTCCTCCCGGTTCAAAATTTTCCAGAGATGTGCTGAAGTTTTTTGACCTTCACCCACAAGACATTGGACCCAATTCCGTGTCTAACATCTGCAACTTCCAAGTGTTCAGCGAAGTTTACCTTGGCGAAGAGCCAAACATGTTACTTTTCAGGGAGCTGTTCTATTTGAACCGCCAGACAGAGTGTGCCAGTGGCCAGAGCTTGGAGCTTGGTGGGATTTCAATTCAGCGTCGCAGGGATGCACTTTTCCCCTATGCCAACCCGCCAAGCCATCCAAAAGATTGGAACATGATGTGGTTCTACTGCAAAGATACCTCCCCAGCTGACGAGAATCTTCTGCCCGGCTTTCGTGCCCTCCGTCTTGACACCAATCATCATTTGCCAGACAAGATTACTTCCACAGAACGCAGATCCCTCTCTCCTACCATAGCCAAGATCAAAGCTCTGTTAGGGAACGGGTTGACGGGTATTGACCTGGTCTGAGTCTGGCTTGCCTGGCGGGTTATCCCTTTAAGCCGCCGCACCGTCTTAATGTGCGAACATACTGGCGCCAAGAATGACCCCCTGCGCCATAGCTCTGTCGACTTACCTGCTCATGTTGTTGATGACATGACCAAATCTCTTCTCAACGAGACTCTGGCGGATTGTGGCAGAGTGGGTCTCGCCCCGTTCTGCAAAGACAACCCGGCTCCAAAGGTAAAAACACCCATATATAGAAAATGTTTACCTTACTTTCTTAATGCTTCACCCATATTCACAATACACTTAATCCTTGCAGGCGGGTGATAAATTTTGGAAGGTTAAATATGATCATGAAGCGGCTAAGAAAGCCAGGAAAGGAAAGAGAGCTGTCAGGAAAGAAGCTGCCCAAAGGAAGGGCAAGAAAGCTACTGCTTCCGACTTGCTTCGGTTGTCAGACTCTTCTGAGTCAGAGGTAGCCCTTGATTCCCTTGGCTTATTCTTTAATCATCTTATTGACACTGATCATCAGCAGGAGGATACTGGGACAAGCCGTAGCAAGGCTGATGAGGTAACTATCCTTTCCTCCGACTACGAGCCTTTGCCAAGACAGAAAATCCGCAGAGTGACCCGGAAAGTAAGATTTTATCATCCTCTAGCTCATCACGATCCACAATTTCTTTTGAAGCGGCAAATTCATGAGAGCCGGAGGCAGACCCGGACCAGCAAGGACGCAGAGCTCTCCTCCGGCTTACCAAATACTCCAAGGAAATGCCGAAACGAGGTTACCTCTATTTTAACTAAATTTTACCCCTTGGCGGGTCTCTTTCGTCAACCACTCAATTCCTCTGACTTGGACTATCAGGATACTTTCCCTCCCTCCGGCGAGTCATTGCAATCCAATCTGCCGACTTTCAAGACTGTACCAGGGTATAATAAACCACTCACTTTTTGTAGTTATTGTAATCTTCTTACTTCTGTATTAATCTTTTGATTTGAATGCAGTGTTCAAGTTAAACCCAGCAAGAGAGGTAGAAAGAACAAACCGGCTGATGAGAGAGTCACCACTGATGAACCGACTCTTGAAACAACTGTGCCGGAGTCAAGCAGTCATGAACCGCCACCTGAACCAGCACAAAGATGTGTCACCTCCTACTGACCTGCCTATTGACCAAGGTGCTTCCGGGTCAGAAAATCCTCAACCCCAAGCCCAACCCGAACAGCTGATCCTTCCAATACAGATGTTGAAATTACGGGAACTGGCCATGCTGACCCGGGGAGGCCAACCGTACTGGCCAAATGCTCCACCAAGGAAGAACTTCTGGACAAGCGCCGAGTCAAGATGGACGTCACCAATTACACTCATATGAGTATTGGAGATATCTTCTCTAGTTATATGAGCCAAGTGCACAACAGCCGGACCCTCGAGATTGACATGGTGAAGCAAATGCATCATAAATTCGAGGTATAACTTGTTTTGTCTTGTTCCTTATCCTTCGGTACATTAGCCCCCAAGTCTGCTGCTTAAGATACTTATGCTGTAGACTTAGAAACAAATTTGACAATATAACAAAAGAATAAACTTCCGGCTTACCATGTAATCCCCAAGGGGCGGCTTAATCAATATGGTTGAGCCGGCTCTTTATAAAGAATCTTATAGATCTTTTAAACAACGATATGCATTAGCCCCCAAGTGCCAAGTGTTATTGTTTACAAAATTCTTGGGACTTACTTTATATGAATCACCATATGATGAACCGTCGTAAAAAGAAAAACTCTACAAGACATTAGCCCCCAAGTGCCAAGTATGTTGCTGGCAAAATGCTTGGGACTTAAATACTGCATAAATAACTTACTTGATTTTATACTTGCGCAGGCTACCACGAGTCAACTTGAATCGGAGGTGACCAATTTGAAGAGCCGCCTTGAATTCCAAGAGTTAGAACTTGAGAATGCCAACAGTAAGTTTGAGTTTAGTGTTTCTGAACAGGATAAACTGAAGAAAGACTTTGAGACTGAAAATAAAGCCTGGGCGGATGAGAAGACCGCATTGATAAGCCAGGCTGAAAAAGCAGAAGCGACTCTTGAAGAAGTAACTGGAGAATTGTCCGGGTTAAAACGCCATATTTCACAAATGGTCGCAGCCATCTTCGGTAAGTCGCCTTGCCGTTGTGTTCATATTGCAAGCCGTGCAATAGAATATATGCCAGAATTTAACTTTCCTGAATATGCTTTGTACAGGCCCCAGAAGCGCAAATTTAAACCACAACATGCTGACGAAGATGAAAGCCGTGTATACCTTGGCGGAACAATTGTACACTGGGTCACAACGGACCCTTGCTTCGGTGGCCTTATCCAATGAGATTCCAACCCTCCTACCACGGGTCTTGAGTAAGCTTTCAGTCCTCCCCCAACGAATCAATGAATTGAGACGGTCAGCTGCAAGAGCCGGAGCAAAAAACGCTCTAAGCCGGGCTAAGGCCTGGCTACCTGAATTAGACCCGGAGGATATTGCCATTGGTTACCCAAATCTCAAGGAAGATGGCACGCCATTTGAGGATGTAGATTTCCTTGCCTGTGTTAAAGAGGTACACCCCGTGGCGACTCTGATAGCCACTGAAGTAGATTATACCAAGTACCAGGCGGGTTATGATGAACAAAATCGAAGGATTCCAACACCTGAATATGACGTGACCAGTCTGATTCCCCCAATTCGTAAGAATACCTTTGCTCCTGAAGTTGACCTGGCCGGTCTTGTTGATGATGAAGCAGAATTTGAAGCCTTAAAGAACATTGACTGGTCATCATCAACCTTCCTGGAAAAGGAGCAGATCGGAAGCGCGGAGAGGGCTAGCCGGACGCTTCCGGCCAATCTTGAAGGTGAAGCTATCATGGCGGGTCAATACCTGGTGTAAAAAACAATGCAAACTATTTGGACTTAACGAGTCCTGTAATAGGATAGAGACAACTCTGTTGTGGCCATGCCATCGTGCATGTTTTGATGCTTAACATTTTGAAGCCGCCTTGTTATATTCGTGCACACAGTCGATCGTTTCTGAAAAAACTGTCCTTCAAATAAACGGCTTAGACAGGTCAAAAATGTGAGCAAAAATAATCATACATTAGCTGGTTGAAAAACACAACTATAATAAAATTTTACCACTGGCCCCATCGGTTCATATGACCCGGCCGGTAAGGATGAAGATCCGATATTTTGGATACCCGGAAAGTATCTCGATGCTTAAGGGCTGGCGAATCATTAGTCGATATTGAACCGGGTTACAAACATTATGTTTATAACTGTAAGCCTCAGAAAAAATCTTAAGGTAAACAATGGGGCTTCCAAAGATAACTTAAATTAAGAAAGAGAATTAACAATGGCAAGGCTACTGATTCGGATACAATCAGTGAACCGTCCCAGAGGGGTTTAAACTAGGATTCGAATACGATCATGTAGCCCCCAATGGCTTTGGCATTGCGCCGATCAAGAGGGTACCGACATATGTGTTCTCTTTGGTTCGAATACGACCTATGTTTGAACAGGAAGCCCCCTAATGACCTTGAGAGTTTTTTAACGACTCTGATTCGAATACGATCAAAGTCGGTTCCCAAATGGGGTTAAGCTATGATTCAAATACGATCATGAAGCCCCCAAGTGAGCTCGGCAGTGTGCCAATCAAAAGGGTATCAACAACTATGTTCTCTTTGGTTTGAATATGACCTATGTTTGAACAGGAAGCCCCCTAGTGATCATAATTTTGAACAGCTAGATTCGAATACGATCGTAAGCCGGATCAGAACGGGCTGAGCCGGGTCAAATATGACCCGCCCCCGAGCGATCATGTGAGAAAATGATGATAGTTATAATAACAAAGTTACCTTGTGAGAAGGGAAAAAGGCCAGAGGTCCTGCTTTATTATTCATCATAATATGTACATTGGCAAAGTATATACATCAGTGGAGCCTATGGCTCAAGTGTAGTAGGATCGGAGATGAGCAATATTCCACGGCCTCCGGGTCTCCTCCTCCGACTTACGTGAGTCTTTGTGCTCTAGAACGTCAATAAGGTAATATGACCCGTTGTTCAAATTCTTACTGACCACAAATGGCCCTTCCCAAGGTGGGGATAACTTATGAGCATCAGTTTGATCCTGGATGAGCCGGAGCACTAAATCACCTTCCTGAAAGGATCTCGACTTAACTCGGCGGCTGTGATAATGACGCAAGTCCTGTTGATAAATCTCCGAACGAGCTGCTGCCAAGTCCCGATGTTCATCCAATAGATCAAGAGCATCCTGGGGTGCCTGTTCATTGTCTTCCTCAACATAAGCCGCTACACGACATGAATCATGACAGATGTCACTAGGGAGAACTGCCTCAGCTCCATAGACCATGAAGAAAGGCGTATAACCCGTAGATCTGTTAGGAGTAGTGTTGATGCTCCATAACACAGAAGGTAACTCCTCAACCCAACAACCCGGCGTCCAAAGGGACAAAGAGCCGGGGCTTGATGCCTTTCAGGATCTCTTGATTGGCTCGCTCGGCTTGACCATTGGACTGTGGGTGAGCCACTGATGAAACATCAAGCCGGATATGCTCACGTTGACAAAACTCCTCCATGGCGCCTTTAGACAGATTAGTGCCATTGTCTGTTATAATGTTGTGTGGAAAACCAAAACGAAATATCACCTTCTTCATGAATTGAACCGTCGTGGCTGCATCACACTTACTGATCGACTCTGCCTCGACCCACTTTGTGAACTTATCAACCGCCACCAAGAGGTGAGTCTTTTTATCTTTGGATCGCTTGAAAGGCCCAACCATGTCAAGCCCCCAGACCGCAAACGGCCAAGTAATTGGAATCATCCTCAACTCTTGAGCCGACACATGAGCCCGTCTTGAGAACTTCTGACAACCATCACATTTACTGACCAGATCTTCTGCATCCGCATGAGCCGTCAGCCAATAAAACCCATGACGAAAAGCTTTAGCCACAAGAGATTTTGACCCGGCATGATGACCACAATCTCCTTCATGAATCTCACGGAGAATTTCTTGGCCTTCTTCAGAAGAGATGCAACGCTGAAAAGTCCCTGTAACACTGCAATGATGCAACTCACCATTGATAATCGTCATGGACTTGGACCGCCAGGTTATCTGCCTGGCCAAGGTTTCATCCTCAGGCAACTCGCCCCGTGTCATATAAGCCAGATACGACACCGTCCAATCTGGGATGATATGAAGAGCCGCCACCAATTGCGCCTCAGGGTCAGGAACAACCAAATCTTCCTCTGTAGGTAGCTTGACAGAAGGGTTATGCAAAACATCCAAGAAAGTATTAGGTGGCACCGGCTTACGCTGAGATCCCAGCCGGCTTAAGGCATCAGCCGCCTCGTTCTTTCTACAGTCAATGTGTTCCACCTGATAACCCTTGAAGTGCCCTGCAATTGCATCAACCTCCCGGCGATAAGCCGCCATGAGAGGGTCTTTTGAGTCCCACTTGCCTGACACTTGCTGAGCCACAAGATCTGAGTCGCCGAAGCATCTTACCCGGCTTAAATTCATCTCTTTAGCCATCCGGAGACCATGGAGCAAGGCTTCATACTCAGCTGCATTGTTAGTACAAGGGAACATCAACCGGAGTACATAACAAAACTTATCGCCCCGAGGGGAAGCTAAAACGACTCCAGCCCCCGAGGCTTCCAATTGCCTAGACCCATCAAAATGAATTGTCCAATAGGTATTGTCCAGCTTTTCCTCAGGCATCTGCAATTCTGTCCAGTCATTGATGAAATCCATTTAATAGCTGTGCGTGGCACATATCTTAAACCATGAGGACCAAGTTCAATGGCCCATTTGGCGACTCGCCCTGTGGCCTCTCTGTTCTGAATAATATCCCCCAAGGGGGCAGAACTAACCACAATGATGGGATGGCCCAAGAAGTATTGCTTAAGCTTCCGGCTGGCCATAAACACCCCATAGACCAGCTTTTGCCAGTGCGGATTTCGCTGCTTGGACTCAATCAGTACTTCACTGATGTAGTAAACCGGCCGCTGAACCGGGTGTTCCTTGCCAGCCTCCTTGCGTTCCACCACAATAGCCACACTGACAGCACGGGTGTTAGCAGCCACATACAGTAACAAGGGCTCTGGGAGCAGCAAGAACCGGCGGCTCAGCCAATTGTCTCTTCAGATCTTCAAAGGCAGCATCGGCGACATCACTCCAAGTAAAGCTATCCGTCTTCTTCATCATCTGATATAGCGGCATAGCCTTCTCCCCTAACCGACTTATGAACCGGCTTAAAGCGGCGATACGACCTGCCAAATGCTGGACATCATTAATGCATGCCGGCTTGGCCAGGGAGGTAATGGCTTTGATCTTCTCCGGGTTAGCCTCGATGCCTCTGTTAGAAACCAGAAAACCCAAAAGCTTGCCTGCAGGCACACCAAAAACACACTTAGTGATGGAAATATGCCCTAGAGGCAATAATAAAATGGTTATTATTATATTTCTTTATTCATGATAATTGTCACATGTTCATGCTATAATTGTATTATCCGAAAATCATAATACATGTGTGAATACATAGACCACAACAAGTCCCTTGTGAGCCTTTAGTTGACTAGCTCGTTGATCAACAGATAGTCATGGTTTCCTGACTATGGACATTGGATGTCATTGATAACGGGATCACATCATTAGGAGAATGATGTGATGGACAAGACCCAACAATAAGCATAGCACAAAGATCGTGCAGTTCGTTTCGCTAGAGCTTTTCCAAATGTCAAGTATCATTTCCTTAGACCATGAGATTGTGCAACTCCCGGATACCGTAGGAGTGCTTTGGGTGTGCCAAGCGTCACAACATAAATGGGTGACTATAAAGGTGCACTACGGGTATCTCCGAAAGTGTCTGTTGGGTTGGCACGAATCGAGACTGGGATTTGTCACTCCATATGACGGAGAGGTACCTCTGGGCCCACTCGGTAATGCATCATCATAATGAGCTCAATGTGACCAAGTGTCTGGTCACGGGATCATGCATTACGGTACGAGCAAAGTGACTTGCCGGTAACGAGATTGAGCGAGGTATTGGGATACCGACGATCGAGTCTCGGGCAAGTAACGTACCGATTGACAAAGGGAATTATATACGAGATTGATTGAATCCTCGACATCGTGGTTCATCCGATGAGATCATCGAGGAGTATGTGGGAACCAACATGGGTATCCAGATCCTGCTGTTGGTTATTGACCGGAGAGGCATCTCGGTCATGTCTGCATGTCTCCCGAACCCATAGGGTCTACACACTTAAGGTTCGGTGACGCTAGGGTTGTAGAGATATGAGTATGGAGTAACCCGAAAGTTGTTCGGAGTCCCGGATGAGATCCTGGACATCACGAGGAGTTCCAGAATGGTCCGGAGGTGAAGAATTATATATAGGAAGTCAGGTTTCGGCCATCGGAAAAGTTTTGGGGGTCACCGATATTGTACCGGGACCACCGGAAGGGTCCTAGGGGTCCACCGGGTGGGGCCACCTATCCCGGAGGGCCCCATGGGCTGAAGTGGGAGGGAACCAGCCTGGTGGGCTGGTGCGCCCTCTGGGCCCCCTCGCGCCTAGGGTTGGAAACCCTAGGGGGGGAAACCCCACCTGCAGCAGGGGCAAGTTTCCCCCCTGGCCTCCGCCCCCCTTGGAGATGGCATCTCCTAGGGCCGGCGCCCCCCCTAGGGGGCCTATATAAAGAGGGGGGAGGGAGGGCAGCCGCACCCCAAGTCTTGGCGCCTCCCTGTCCCCTTGCTACACCTCTCCCTCTCGTAGAAGCTCGGTGAAGCTTTGCCGAGATCACTGCTGCATCCACCACCACGCCGTGGTGCTGCTGGATCTCCGTCAACCTCTCCTTCCCCCTTGCTGGATCAAGAAGGAGGAGACGTCTTCCCAACCGTACGTGTGTTGAATGCAGAGGTGCCGTCCGTTCGGCGCTAGGATCTCCTGTGATTTGGATCACGACGAGTACGACTCCCTCAACCTCGTTCTCTTGAACGCTTCTGCACGCGATCTACAAGGGTATGTAGATGCACTCCCCTCTCTCGTTGCTAGATGACTCCATAGATTGATCTTGGTGAACGTAGGAATTTTTTATTTTATGCAACGTTCCCCAACAGTGGCATCATGAGCTAGGTCTATGCGTAGTTACTATGCACGAGTAGAACACAATTTGTTGTGGGCGTAGATGCTGTCAACTTTCTTGCCACTACTAGTCTTATTTTGCTTCAGCGGTATTATGGGATGAAGCGGCCCGGACTGACCTTACACGTACGCTTACGTGGGACAGGTTCCACCGACTGACATGCACTAGTTGCATAAGGTGGCTAGCGGGTGTCTGTCTCTCCCACTTTAGTTGGAGCGGATTCGATGAAAAGGGTCCTTATGAAGGGTAAATAGAAGTTGGCAAATCACGTTGTGGCTTTTACGTAGGTAAGAAAACGTTCTTGCTAGAACACTTATAGAAGCCACGTAAAAACTTGCAACAACAATTAGAGGACGTCTAACTTGTTTTTGCAGCAAGTGTTTTGTGATGTGATATGGCCAAAGGATGTGATGAATGATATATGTGATGTATGAGATGATCATGTTCTTGTAATAGGAATCACGACTTGCATGTCGATGAGTATGACAACCGGCAGGAGCCATAGGAGTTGTCTTTATTTTTGTATGACCTGCGTGTCATTGAAGAACGCCATGTAAATTACTTTACTTTATTGTTAAACGCGTTAGCCATAGAAGTAGAAGTAGTCGTTGGCATGACAACTTCATGAAGACACGATGATGGAGATCATGGTGTCATGCCGGTGATGAAGATGATCATGGCGCCCCGAAGATGGGAGATCAAAGGAGCAATATGATATTGGCCATATCATGTCACTATTTGATTGCATGTGATGTTTATCATGTTTTACATCTTATTTGCTTAGAACGACGGTAGCTTAAATAAGATGATCCCTCGTAATAATTTCAAGAAAAGTGTTCCCCCTAACTGTGCACCGTTGCGAAGGTTCGTTGTTTCGAAGCACCACGTGATGATCGGGTGTTATAGATCCTAACGTTCGAATACAACGGGTGTAAGCCAGATTTACACACGCAATACACTTAGGTTGACTTGACGAGCCTAGCATGTACAGACATGGCCTCAGAATACGGAAGACCGGAAGGTCGAGCATGAGTCGTATAGAAGATACGATCAACATGAAGATGTTCACCGATGTTAACTAGTCCGTCTCACGTGATGATCGGACACGGCCTAGTTGACTCGGATCATGTTTCACTTAGATGACTAGAGGGATGTCTGTCTAAGTGGGAGTTCATTGAATAATTTGATTAGATGAACTTAATTATCATGAACTTAGTCTAAAACCTTTGCAAAATGTGTTGTAGATCAAATGGCCAACGCTCAGGTCCACCTCAACTTCAACGCGTTCCTAGAGAAAACCAAGCTGAAAGATGATGGCAGCAACTATACGGACTGGGTCCGGAACCTGAGGATCATCCTCATAGCTGCCAAGAAAGATTATGTCCTAGAAGCGCCGCTAGGTGAAGCACCAATCCCAGAGAACCAAGACGTTATGAATGCTTAGCAGTCTCATGCTGATGATTACTCCCTCGTTCAGTGGGCCATGCTTTACAGCATAGAACCGGGGCTCCAAAAGCGTTTTGAGCAACACGGAGCATACGAGATGTTCGAAGATCTGAAAATGGTTTTCCAAGCTCATGCCCGGGTCGAGAGATATGAAGTCTCCGACAAGTTCTTCAGCTGTAAAATGGAGGAAAACAGTTCTGTTAGTGAGCACATACTCAAGATGTCTGGGTTGCACAACCGCTTGACTCAGTGGGAGTTAATCTCCGGATGACGCGGTCATTGTGAGAATCCTTGATCGCTTCCACCGAGCTACAAGAGCTTTGTGATGAACTTCAATATGCAGGGATGGAAAAGACCATTCCTGAGGTATATTCAATGCTGAAATCAGCAGAGGTAGAGATCAAAAAGGAACATCAAGTGTTGATGGTGAATAAAACCACTAAGTTCAAGAAAGGCAAGGGTAAGAAGAACTTCAAGAAGGACGGCAAGGGAGTTGCCGCGCCCGGTAAGCCAGTTGCCTGGAAGAAGTCAAACAATGGACCAAGCACGAGATCGAGTGCTTTTATTGCAAGGGAAGTGGTCACTGGAAGCGAAACTGCCCCAAGTACTTAGCAGACAAGAAGGCCGGCAAGACCAAAGGTATATGTGATATACATGTAATTGATGTGTACCTTACCAGTGCTCATAGTAGCTCCTGGGTATTTGATACCGGTGCGGATGCTCATATTTGTAACTCAAAGCAGGAGCTGCGGAATAAGCGGAGACTGGCGAAGGACGAGGTGACGATGCGCGTCGGGAATGGTTCCAAGGTCGATGTGATCGCCGTCGGCACGCTACCTCTACATTTACCTACGGGATTAGTTTTAAACCTCAATAATTGTTATTTAGTACCAGCTTTGAGCATGAACATTTTATCATGATCTCGTTTAATTCGAGATGGCTACTCATTTAAATCCGAGAATAATGGTTGTTCTATTTATATGAGTGATATGTTTTATGGTCATGCCCCGCTGGTGAATGGTTTATTCTTAATGAATCTCGAGCGTAATGTTACACATATTCATAGTGTGAATACCAAAAGATGTAAAGTTGATAACGATAGTCCCACATACTTGTGGCACTGCCGCCTTGGTCACATTGGTGTCAAGCGCATGAAGAAGCTCCATGCTGATGGACTTTTAGAGTCTCTAGATTATGAATCGTTTGACACATGCTAACCATGCCTCATGGGCAAGATGACCAAGACTCCGTTCTCCGGAACAATGGAGCGAGCAACCAACTTATTGGAAATCATACATACTGATGTGTGCGGTCCAATGAGCGTTGAGGCTCGCGGAGGATATTGTTATGTTCTCACTCTCACTGATGACTTAAGTAGATATGGGTATGTCTACTTGATGAAACACAAGTCTGAGACCTTTGAAAAGTTCAAGGAATTTCAGAATGAGGTAGAGAATCAACGTGACCGAAAGATAAAGTTCTTACGATCAGATCGTGGGGGTGAATATTTAAGTCACGAATTTGGTACGCACTTAAGGAAATGTGGAATCGTTTCACAACTCAAGCCGCCTGGAACACCTCAGTGAAATGGTGTGTCCGAAGGTCGTAATCGCACTCTATTGTATATGGTGCGATCTATGATGTCACTTACCAATTTACCGCTATCATTTTGGGCATACGCTCTAGAGACAGCTACATTCACTTTAAATAGGGCACCATCTAAATCCGTTGAGACGACACCGTATGAATTATGGTTTGGAAAGAAACCTAAGCTGTCGTTTCTAAAAGTTTGGGGATGCGATGCTTATGTCGAGAAACTTCAACCTGAGAAGCTCGAACCCAAGTCGGAAAAATGCGTCTTCATAGGATACCCTAAGGAAACCATTGGGTATACCTTCTACTTAAGATCCGAGGGCAAGATCTTTGTTGCCAAGAACGGGTCCTTTCTGGAGAAAGAGTTTCTCTCGAATGAATTAAGTGGGAGGAAAGTAGAGCTTGATGAAGTACTACCTCTTGAAATGGTGAGTAGCGCAAATCAGGAAGATGTTCCTGTGGTGCTTGCACCGACTAGAGAGGAGGTTAGTGATGATGATCAAGATACTTCGGATCAAGCTCCTACTGAACTTCGAAGGTCCACAAGGACACGTTCCGCGCCAGAGTGGTACGACAACCCTGTCTTGGAAATCATGTTGTTAGACAACGGTGAACCTTCGAACTATGAAGAAGCGATGGCGGGCCCAGATTCCAACAAATGGCTTGAAGCCATGCAATCCGAGATAGGATCCATGTATGAAAATAAAGTGTGGACTTTGACAGACTTGCCCGATGATCGGCGAGCAATAGAAAACAAATGGATCTTTAAGAGGAAGACGGATGCGGATGGTAATGTTACCATATATAAAGCTCAACTTGTCGCTAAGGGTTATCGACAAGTTCAAGGGATTGACTACGATGAGACATTCTCTCCCGTAGCGAAGCTGAAGTCCGTCCGAATCATGTTAGCAATTGCCGCATACTCTGATTATGAGATATGGCAAATGGACGTCAAAACGGCATTCCTTAACGGTCACCTTAAGGAAGAACTATATATGATGCAGCCGGAAGGTTTTGTCGACCCTAAGAATGCTAACAAGGTATGCAAGCTCCGGCGCTCCATCTATGGGCTGGTGCAAGCATCTCGGAGTTGGAACATTTGCTTTAATGAGATGATTAAAGCGTTTGGGTTTATCTTGAGACTTATGGAGAAGCCTGCGTTTACAAGAAAGTGAGTGGGAGCTCAGAGCATTTCTCATATTATATGTGGATGACATACTTTTGATGGGAAATTATATAGAACTTTTGGACAGCATTAAGGCCTACTTGAATAAGTGTTTTTCAATGAAGGACCTTGGAGAAGCTACTTACATATTAGGCATCAAGATCTATAGAGATAGATCGAGACGCCTCATAGGTCTTTCATAAAGCACATACCTTGATAAGATATTGAAGAAGTTCAATATGGATCAGTCCAAGAAGGGTTCTTGCACGTGTTGCAAGGTGTGAAATTGAGCTCGGCTCAATGCCCGACCACACGTAAGATAGAGAAAATATGAGTGTCGCCCCTATGCCTCAGCCATAGGGTCTATCATGTATGCCATGACCTGTACGGACTGATATAAACCTTGCCGTAAGTTTGGTAGGAAGGTACCAAAGTAATCCCGGCATGGAACTTTGGACAATGGTCAAGAACATCCTTAAGTACCTGAAAAGGACTAAGGATATGTTTCTCATATATGGAGGTGACGAAGAGCTCGTCGTAAATGGTTACGTCGACGCTAGCTTTGACACAGATCTGGATGACTCTAAGTCACAAACCGGATACGTGTATATTTTGAATGGTGGGGCAGTAAGCTGGTGCAGTTGCAAGCAGAGCATCGTGGCGGGATCTACATGTGAAGCGGAGTACATGGAAGCCTCAGAGGAAGCGCATGAAGCTATCTGGGTGAAGGAGTTCATCACCGACCTAGGAGTCATACCCAATGCGTCGGGGCCGATCACACTCTTCTGTGACAACACTGGAGCTATTGCACTTGCCAAGGAGCCCAGGTTTCACAAGAATACCAGGCACATCAAGCGTCGCTTCAACTCCATCCGTGAAAATGTTCAAGATGGAGATATAGATATTTGTAAAGTACATACGGACCTAAATGTAGCAGATCCGTTGACTAAACCTCTCCCTAGAGAAAAACATGATCAACACCAGAACGCAATGGGTGTTCGATACATCACAATGTAACTAGATTATTGACTCTAGTGCAAGTGGGAGACTGTTGGAGATATGCCCTAGAGGCAATAATAAAATGGTTATTATTATATTTCTTTGATCATGATAATTGTCTATTGCTCATGCTATAATTGTATTATCCGGAAATCGTAATACATGTGTGAATACATAGACCACAACAAGTCCCTAGTGCGCCTCTAGTTGACTAGCTCGTTGTTCAACAGATAGTCATGGTTTCCTGACTATGGACATTGGATGTCATTGATAACGGGATCACATCATTAGGAGAATGATGTGATGGACAAGACCCAATCATAAGCATAGCACAAAGATAGTGTAGTTCATTTCGCTAGAGCTTTTCCAAATGTCAAGTATCATTTCCTTAGACCATGAGATTGTGCAACTCCCGGATACCGTAGGAGTGCTTTGGGTGTGCCAAACATCACAATGTAACTGGGTGACTATAAAGGTGCACTACGGGTATCTCCGAAAGTGTCATTGGGTTGTACGAATCGAGACTGGGATTTGTCACTCCGTATGATGGAGAGGTATCTCTGGGCCCACTCGGTAATGCATCATCATAATGAGCTCAATGTGACCAAGTGTCTGGTCACGGGATCATGCATTATGGTATGAGTAAAGTGAGTTGCCGGTAACGAGATTGAACGAGGTATTGGGATACCGACGATCGAGTCTCGGGCAAGTAACGTACCGATTGACAAAGGGAATTGTATACGGGATTGATTAAATCCTCGACATCCTGGTTCATCCGATGAGATCATCGAGGAGTATGTGGGAGCCAACATGGGTATCCAGATCCGTTGTTGGTTATTGACCGAGAGGCGTCTCGGTCATATGCGCATGTCTCCCGACCCGAGGTCTACACACTTAAGGTTCGGTGGCGCTAAGGTTGTAGAGATATGAGTATGCAGTAACCGAAGTTGTTGAGTCCGGATGAGATCCGGGCGTCACGAGGAGTTCGGAATGGTCCGGAGATGAAGAATTATATATAGGAAGTCAGGTTTCGCCATCGGGAAAGTTTGGGGTCACGGTATTGTCTGGGACCACGGAAGGGTCCGTGGGTCCACCGGTGGTGCCACCTATCCGGAGGGCCCCATGGGCTGAAGTGGGAGGAACCAGCCTGGTAGGCTGGTGCGCCCCTTGGGCACCCTGCGCCTAGGGTTGGAAACCCTAGGGGTGGGGGCGCCTCCACCTGGCTTGGGGGGCAAGTTTCCCCCCTGGCCGCCGCCCCCCTTGGAGATGGCATCTCCTAGGGCCGGCGCCCCCCTAGGGGGCCTATATAAAGAGGGGGGAGGGAGGGCAGCCACACCCCATGTCTTGGCGCCTTCCACTCCCCTTGCTACACCTCTCCCTCTCGTAGAAGCTCGGCGAAGCTCTGCCGAGATCACTGCTGCATCCACCACCACGCCGTCGTGCTGCTGGATCTCCGTCAACCTCTCCTTCCCCCTTGCTGGATCAAGAAGGAGGAGATGTCTTCCCAACCGTACGTGTGTTGAACGCGGAGGTGCCGTCCGTTCGGCGCTAGGATCTCCGGTGATTTGGATCACGACGAGTACGACTCCCTCAACCTCGTTCTCTTGAATGCTTCCGCACGCAATCTACAAGGGTATGTAGATGCACTCCCCTCTCTCGTTGCTAGATGACTCCATGGATTGATCTTGGTGAACGTCGGAAATTTTTTATTATATGCAACGTTCCCCAACACTTAGCCGGGTTAAGCATCATCTTGTAGACCCGGAGATTATCAAAGGTTTCCTTGAGGTCATCAATCTAGGTCTCTTTCTCTCTGGACTTAACCACTATGTCATCCACGTAAGCATGAACACTGCGTCCAATCTGATCATGAAGACAATTCTGTACACATCGCTGATAAGTCGCCTGGGCACTCTTGAGCCCCAAAGGCATTGAAACATAGCAGATGGCTCCAAAATGGAGTGATGAACGCCGTCTTCTCCTGGTCCTTAACAGCCATCTTGATCTGATGATAACCAGAGTAAGCATCCAAAAAGCTCAAATGCTCACAACCCGCCGTAGCATTGATGATCTGATCAATACGAGGGAGAGCAAAATGATTAGCAGGACAAGCTTTGTTTAAGTCCATGTAATCCACACACATATGCCAAGTGCCGTTTTTCTTGAGAACAAGCCCCGGGTTAGCCAGCCACTCTGGATGAAACACCTCAATGATGAAACCAGCCGCCAAGAGCCGGGCCACTTCCTCACCAATAGCTTTCCTTCTCTCCTCATTAAACCACCGAAGAAATTGCTTGACCGGCTTAAACTTTGGATCGATATTAAGAGTGTGCTCAGCGAGTTCTCTCGGTACACCCGGCATGTCAGATGGTTTCCATGAAAAAATGTCCCAATTCTCACGGATGAACTCGATGAGCGTGCCTTCCTATTTGGGATCCAAATTAGCACTGATACTGAACTGCTTGGATGAGTCGCCTGGGACAAAATCGACAAGCTTAGTCTCCTCCGCCAACTGAAATTTCATGACCGGCTCATGCTCGGTAGTTGGCTTCTTCAAAGATGTCATATCCGCCGGGTCAACATTGTCCTTGTAGAACTTTAACTCTTCCGTTGCGCAGGCCGACTCAGCATAAGCCGCGTCACCTTCTTCACATTCCAGAGCCACCTTGAGGCTCCCGTGCACCATAATGGTTCCCTTGTAACCCGGCATTTTGAGCTGCAAGTACACATAACACGGCCGTGCCATGAACTTGGCATAAGCCGGCCGCCCAAACAGAGCATGATATGGGCTCTTGATCTGAACTACTTCAAATGTTAATTTCTCGGCTCTGGAATCATATTCATCCCCAAATGCTACCTCCAACTCTATCTTGCCGACCGGATACGCCGACTTACCAGGTACAACTCCATGGAAAATAGTGTTGGACTTCTTAAGGCTCTTATCAGTCAGGCCTATGCGACGGAAGGTCTCATAATAAAGTATATTGATGTTGCTGCCTCCATCCATCAGCACCTTGGTGAACTTGTATCCACCCACTTGAGGGGCTACGACCAGGGCTAAGTGACCCGGATTGTCAACCCAGGGAGGGTGATCCTCTCGACTCCATATGATAGGCTGTTCAGACCACCTCAAATAACGAGGGATTGCCGGCTCAACCGCATTTACTGCCCTCTTATGAAGCTTCTGGTCCCGTTTACACAAACTAGTGGTAAACACATGATATTGCCCACTGTTTAGCTGCTTTGGATTGCTCTGGTATCCACCTTGCTGCTGCTGCTGACTTCCCTGACCAGCCTGTTGATTATATCCACCCTGGTTTCCATGGGAATTTTGAAAACTGGGATTTAACCCGCCGCCCGGGCCATGAAAGCCGCCACCAATTGAGCCGCCCGGGCCATTGTTACCGTCAAAGATGTTGGAATTCTTGAACGCCTTCATAATCGTGCAGTCCTTCCAAAAATGTGTAGCCGGCTTCTCCTTAGTGTCATGCCTCGGACAAGGTTCATTCAAAACTGCTCAAGTGTGGGTCCTGACCCGCCGGACCGAGGAGGTGGCCTTCCCTTGCTCCGCTGGTTATGACCCTGTGCATTGGTGTTAGCCACAAAATCCAAACTACCGCCAGCCTTACGTTTATTACCTCCTTGATTTGCCGGGTTGTGCTGAGAGCCCTTGCCGTTGCCGTTCCTCTTTCCCTTCCCTGCCTTCTCATCATCAGACTCGAGATCCTTGGTACTATCAGAATCGGCATACTTGACTAGAGCCGCCATTATCATGCCCATATCATTGCACTCACGTTTGAGCCGCCCCAGCTTTTGTTTCAAATGTAAGAAATGGCAATTCTTCTCCAACATTAAGACTGCAGAGCCGGCATCCATCTTATCAGATGAATGTATTATGGCTTTAACCCGACGTACCCAATGGGTTGTAGACTCACCCTCTTCCTGCTTACAATTCGTCAGGTCCACGATCGACATGGGCTGCTTGCACGTGTCTTTGAAGTTCTGGATGAACCGGGCCTTTAACTCTGCCCATGAACTGACTGAATTAGGTGGCAGGCCTTTCAACCAGGTGCGAGCGGTTCCATCCAACATCATGGTGAAGTACTTAGCCATTGCTACGTCAGACACCTCCAACAGCTCTATAGCCATCTCGTAGCTCTCAATCCATGCTCCGGGCTGTAAGTTGGCTGTATAATTCGGCACCTTCCTTGGTCCTTTAAAATCTTTGGGCAACCACTCATTGCGTAGAGCCGGTACTAGACACGGGACTCCTCTAGTCCGGGTGGCTATACCTGCCTCAACAGAAGTCGCCAGGTAAACCGGATATGGCTGATAAGTCATCAACTAAGACGCTTGTTTAGCCGCCCGTTCAGCCTCTTGCCGTAGTCTCTCTTGCTCTACCAAGTTAACAGCCTCATGACGTGGCGGGTTACCGCCACCTGGCTGGTCACGGCGTCTAACATTGCTTGATACGGCCGCTGAATCCATGTGCCTGCTGTAACTCGGGCTTCGGCTTGGACGAGGGGTCGAGTGGATCCTGTCACGGCTGTATGAGTACGCCTCCTGCTGTACTAAAGCCGTCTGAAGAAGTTCCCTGACCCGGCGGGTTTCAACCGCAGTCGGAGAGTCGCCATCAATTGGTAGAGCCGCCAATCGTGTTGCCGCTGCTATCATGTTTTCCAATGGGTTGGAGTAATGACCCGGGGGTGTTGGTACGTACTGAGGCGGCGCCACGTTCACACGGGGAGGTCCCATCACTAGCGACTGAAATGGTGCTCCGTCCCCGGGTGTCGCAACATGGTCCATTCCTGTGCGCGGAGGGAGCCACGGCAGGTTGCCTGTCTGCGGAGAAAGCCACGGCGGGTTACTGGGCCCTGCTCCTGGCGTGTTAAAAAGGTTCCGAGGGTTGTAAACCGGCGGAAGTCGAGACTGGGTCTTCTGATACCTTCTCCTCATGACCTCATTAGCCGCGTTCCGGTCTTGTGTAAGCCGGAAAGCGTGCGCCTGGATCTGCTGAGCCTGAACATCCTGTTGGAAATATGCCCTAGAGGCAATAATAAATTAGTTATTATTATATTTCCTTGTTCATGATAATCGTTTATTATCCATGCTATAATTGTATTGATAGGAAACTCATACATGTGTGGGTACATAGACAACACCATGTCCCTAGTAAGCCTCTAGTTGACTAGCTCGTTGATCAATAGATGGTTACAGTTTCCTGACCATGGACATTGGATGTCATTGATAACGGGATCACATCATTAGGAGAATGATGTGATGGACAAGACCCAATCCTAAGCCTAGCACAAAGATCGTGTAGTTCATATGCTAAAGCTTTTCTAATGTCAAGTATCATTTCCTTAGACCATGAGATTGTGCAACTCTCGGATACCGTAGGAATGCTTTGGGTGTACCAAACGTCACAACGTAACTGGGTGGCTATAAAGGTGCACTACAGGTATCTCCGAAAGTATCTGTTGGGTTGGGACGAATCGAGACTGGGATTTGTCACTCCGTGTAAACGGAGAGGTATCTCTGGGCCCACTCGGTAGGACATCATCATAATGTGCACAATGTGACCAAGGGGTTGATCACGGGATGATGTGTTACGGAACGAGTAAAGAGACTTGCCGGTAACGAGATTGAACAAGGTATCGGTATATCGACGATCGAATCTCGGGCAAGTACAATACCGTTACACAAAGGGAATTGTATACGGGATCGATTGAGTCCTTGACATTGTGGTTCATCCGATGAGATCATCGTGGAACATGTGGGAGCCAACATGGGTATCCAGATCCCGCTGTTGGTTATTGACCGGAGAACGTCTCGGTCATGTCTACATGTCTCTCGAACCCGTAGGGTCTACACACTTAAGGTTCGATGACGCTAGGGTTATAAAGGAAGTTTGTATGTGGTTACCGAATGTTGTTCGGAGTCCCGGATTAGATCCCGGACGTCACGAGGAGTTTCGGAATGGTCCGGAGGTAAAGATTTATATATGGGAAGTCCTATTTTGGCCACCGGAAAATGTTTGGGATTTTTCGGTATTGTACCGGGAAGGTTCTAAAAGGTTCTGGAGTGGGGCCCACCTGCATGGGGGACCCACATGAACGTGGGTAGTGGGGTCAAGGCCCCACACGCCTGGTCAAGGCGCACCAAGATCCCCCCTTAGAAGGAATAAGATCATATCCCGAAGGGATAAGATCGAGATCCCTAAAAAAGGGGGATAACAATCGGTGGGGAAGGAAATGATGGGATTTCTTTCCTCCCACCTTTGCCAAAGCCCCAATGGACTTGGAGGGCAAGAAACCAGCACCCTCCACCCCTATATATAGTGGGGAGGCGCATGGGAGCTTCACCCAAGTTCTGGCGCAGCCCTCCCCCTCTCACAAGTTCTCCTCCTCTCCCGCGGTGCTTGGCGAAGCCCTGCAGGATTGCCACGCTCCTCCACCACCACCACGCCGTTGTGCTTCTGCTGGACGGAGTCTTCCCCGACCTCTCCCTCTCTCCTTGCTGGATCAAGGTATGGGAGACGTCACCGGGCTGCATGTGTGTTGAACGCGGAGGTGCCATCCGTTCGGCACTAGGATCTCCAGTGATTTGGATCACGACGAGTACGACTCCTTCAACCCCGTTCTCTTGAACGCTTCCGCTTAGCGATCTACAAGGGTATGTAGATGCACTCTCCTTCCCCTCGTTGCTGGTTTCTCCATAGATAGATCTTGGTGACACGTAGGAAAATTTTGAATTTCTGCTACGTTCCCCAACAGTGGCATCATGAGCTAGGTCTATTGCGTAGATTCTTTGCACGAGTAGAACACAAAGTAGTTGTGGGCATTGATTTTGTTCAATATGCTTACCATTACTAGTCCAATCTTGTTTCGATGGTATTGTGGGATGAAGCGGCCCGGACCGACCTTACACGTACTCTTACGTGAGACAGGTTCCACCGATTGACATGCACTTGGTGCATAAGGTGGCTAGCGGGTGCCAGTCTCTCCCACTTTAGTCGGAATGGATTCGATGAAAAGGGTCCTTATGAAGGGTAAATAGCAATTGGCATATCACATTGTGGTTTTGCGTAGGTAAGAAACGTTCTTGCTAGAAACCCATAGCAGCCACGTAAAACATGCAACAACAATTAGAGGATGTCTAACTTGTTTTTGCAGGGTATGATATGTGATGTGATATGGCCAAGAAGAATGTGATGAATGATATGTGATGTATGAGATTGATCATGTTCTTGTAATAGGAATCACGACTTGCATGTCGATGAGTATGACAACGGCGAGAGCCATAGGAGTTGTCTTTATTTATTGTATGACCTGCGTGTCATTGAACAACGCCATGTAATTACTTTACTTTATTGCTAACCGGTAGCCATAGTAGTAGAAGTAATAAGTTGGCGAGACAACTTCATGGAGACACGATGATGGAGATCATGATGATGGAGATCATGGTGTCATGCGGTGACGATGATGATCATGGAGCCCCAAGATGGAGATCAAAGGAGCAAAATGATATTGGCCATATCATGTCACTATTTGATTGCATGTGATGTTTATCATGTTTATGCATCTTGTTTACTTAGAACGACGGTAGTAAATAAGATGACCCTTACAAAAATTTCAAGAAGTGTTCTCCCTAATTGTGCACCGTTGCTAAAGTTAAATCGGTTCAAGCACCACGTGATGATCGGTGTGATAGATCCTTACGTTCACATACAACGGTGTAAGATAGTTTACACATGCAAAACACTTAGGGTTAACTTGACGAGCCTAGCATGTACAGACATGGCCTCGAACACGAGACCGAAAGGTCGAGCATGAGTCGTATGGACGATACGATCAACATGAAGATGTTCACCGATGATGACTAGTCCGTCTCACGTGATGATCGGACACGGCCTAGTTGACTCGGATCATGTAATCACTTAGATGACTAGAGGGATGTCTATCGAGTGGGAGTTCATAAGATGAACTTAATTATCTGAACATAGTCAAAAGATCTTTGCAAATTATGTCGTAAGCTTGCGCTTTAGTTCCTTTGTTTAGATATATTCCTAGAGAAAATATAGTTGAAAGTTGACGATGGCGATTATGCGGACAAGAGAAAGCTTATGTCCTTAATGCACCGCTCAGTGTGCTGAACCCCAAACGTCGTTTGTGGATGTTGCGAACATCAGACATACATGTTTTGATAACTACGTGATAGTTCAGTTAAACAGTTTAGAGTTGAGGCACCAAGGACGTTTTCGAAACATCGCGGAACATATGAGATGTTTCGAGGGCTAAAATTGAGATTTCAGGATCGTGCCCACGTCAAGAGGTATGAGACATCCAACGATTTTCTTAGCCTGCAAACTAAGGGAGAAAAGCTCAATCATTGAGCTTGTGCTCAGATTGTCTGAGTGCAACAATCACTTGAATCGAGTGGGAGTTGATCTTCCAGATGAGATAGTGATGTTTCTCCAAAGTCATTGCCACCAAGCTGCTGGAGCTTCGTGATGAACTATAACATATCAGGGATAGATATGATGATCCTTGAGGTATTCACGATGTTTGACACCACGAAAATAGAAATCAAGAAGAAGCATCAATTGTTGATGGTTCGTGAAACCACTAGTTTCAAAAAGGGCAAGGGCAAGAAGGGATACTTCATGAAACGACAAATCAGCTGCTGCTCCAGTGAAGAAACCCAAGGTTGAACCCAAACCCGAGACTAAGTGCTTCTGTGATAAGGGGAATAGTCACTAGAGCGAAATTACCCTAGATACTTGGTAGATGAGAAGGCTGGCAAGGTCGATAGAAGTATATTGGATATACATTATGTTAATGTGTACTTTACTAGTACTCCTAGTAGCACCAAGGTATTAGATACCGGTTCGGTTACTAAGTGTTAGTAACTCGAAATAAAAGCTACGGAATAAACGGAGACTAGCTAAAGGTGAGCTGACGATATGTGTTGGAAGTGTTTCCAAGGTTGATGTGATCAAGCATCGCACGCTCCCTGTACCATCGAGATTTGGTGTTTGCGTTGAGCATAGACATGATTGGATTATGTCTATCGCAATACGGTTATTCGTTTAAGGAGAATAATGGTTACTCTATTTATTTGAATAATACCTTCAATGGTCTTGCACCTAAAGAAATGGTTTATTGAATCTCGATCGTAGTGATACACATTTTCATACCAAAAGATATAAGATAGTAATGATAGTACCACTTACTTGTGGCATCGCCATGTAAGTCATATTGGTGTAAAAGCATGAAGAAGCTCCATGTTGATGGATCTTTGGACTCAGTCGTTTTGAAAAGTTTGAGACATGCGAACCATGTCTATTGGTGTATACGCATGAAGAAACTCCATGCAGATGGATCGTTTGGACTCACTTGATTTTGAATCACTTGAGATATGCAAATCATACCACATGGGCAAGATGACTAAAAAGCCTCGTTCAAAGTAAAATGGAACAAGATAGCAACTTGTTGGAAGTAACATATTTTGATGTGTGCAGTCCAATGAGTCTTTGAGGCATGCTGATGAATATCGTTATGTTCTTACTTCACGAGATGATTCGAGTAGATGTAGAGTATATTTACTTGATGAAACACAAGTCTGAATTATTGAATGGTTCAAGTAATTTCAGAGTGAAGTTGAAGATCATCATGACAAGAGGATGAAATGTCTATGATATGATCATAGAGATGAGTATCTGAGTTCTGAGCTTTGCACGCAATTAAGACATTGTGGAAATTGTTTCACAATTAATACCGCCTGGAACACCATAGTTTGATGGTGTGTCCGAACATCATGGTTGCACCCTATTGGATATGGTGCGTACCATGATGTCTCTTATCGAATTACCACTGTCGTTTATGGGTTAGGCATTAGAGACAACCACATTCACTTTAAATAGGGCACCACGTAATTCCGTTGAGATGACACCGTATGAACTATGGTTTAGAGAAACATAAGCTGTCATTTCTTAAAAGTTTGGGGCTGCGACACTTATGTGAAAAAGTTTCAGGTTGATAAGCTCGAACCCAAAGCGGATAAAATGCATCTGCATAGGACACCCAAAACAAGTTGGGTATACCTCCTAACTCAGATCCGAAAGCAATAGGGATTGTTTCTTAAATCGGGTCCTTTCTCGAGGAAAAGTTTGTCTCGGAAAGTTGAGTGGGAGCATGGTAGAGACTTGATGAGGTTATTGAACCGTCACTTCAACAAGTGTGTAGCAGGGCACAAGAAGTTGTTCCTGTGGCGCCTACACCAATTGAAGTAGAAGCTTATGATAGTGATCATGAAGTTTTGGATCAAGTCACTACCGTACCTCGTAGGGTGACAAGGATGCGTACTACTTCAGAGTGGTACAGTAATCCTGTCTTGAAGGTCATGTTGCTAGACAACAATGAACCTGCAAGCTATGGAGAAGCAATGGTGGGCCCAAATTCCGACGAATGGTTAGAAGCCATGAAATCCGAGATAGGATCCATGTATCAGAACAAAGCATGGACTTTGGTGGACTTGCCCGATGATCGGCAAGCCATTGAGATAAATGGATCTTTAAGAAGAAGACGGACGTGGATGGTAATGTCACCATCTATGAAGCTCGACTTGTGGCGAAGAGTTTTTCACAAGTTCAAGGAGTTGACTACGATGAGATTTTCTCGTCCGTAGCGATGCTTAAGTCCGTCGGAATCATGTTAGCATTAGCTGCATTTATGAAATCTGGCGATGGATGTCGAGCGAGTTTCCTTACCGGTCTTCGTAAGGAAAGGTTGTATGTGATACAATCAGAAAGGTTTTGTCGATCCTAAGGATGCTAAAAGGTATGCTGGCTCCAGTGATCCTTCTAAGGACAGCATCTCGGAGTTGGAATGTGCTCTTTGATGAGATGATCAAAGATTTTGGGCTTATACAAAGTTTATGAGAAACTTCTATTTCCAAAGAAGTGAGTGGGAGCACTATAGAATTTTTGATGAGTATATGTTATTGACATATTGTTGATCAGAAATGATGTAGAATTTCTGGAAAGCATATAGGGTTATCTGAAAAGTGTTTTTCAATGGAAAACCTGGATTAAGCTACTTGAACATTGAGCATCAAGATCTATAATGATAGATCAAAATGCTTAATGGTACTTTCAAAATGAGCACATACCTTGACATGATCTTGAAGGTGTTCAAGATGGATCAGTCAAAGAAGGAGTTCTTGCCTGAGTTGTAAGGTATGAAGTTAAGACCACGGCAGAAAAGAGAGAAAGGACGAAGGTCGTCCCCTATGCTTTAGACGTAGGCTCTATAGTATGCTATGCTGTGTACCGCACCTGATGTGTGCCTTGCTACATATCTGGCAAGAGGGTACAAAGGTGATCAAGGAGTGGATCACCAGATAGCGGTCAAAATTATCCTTAGAGGAATAAGGATATGTTTCTCGATTATGGAGGTGATAAAGAGTTCGACGTAAAGTGTTACGTCGATGCAAGCTTTAACACCTATCTGAATGACACTGAGTAGCAAACCGGATACGTATAGTGGAGCAACCATTTGGAATAGCTCCAAGTAGAGCGTGGAAGCAACATTTACAATATGACCTAGAGATTTGCGAAGTACATACGGATCTGAATGTTGCGAGACCGTTGACTAAAACCTCTCTCACAAGCAAAACATGATCAAACCCCGAACTCATTGAGTCTTAATCACATGATGATGTGAACTAGTTTAATGACACTAGTAAACTCTTTGGATGTTGGTCACATGGCGATGTGACTGTGAGTGTTAATCACATGGCGATGTGAACTAGATTATTGACTCTAGTGCAAGTGGGAGACTGTTGGAAATATGCCCTAGAGGCAATAATAAATTAGTTATTATTATATTTCCTTGTTCATGATAATCGTTTATTATCCATGCTATAATTGTATTGATAGGAAACTCATACATGTGTGGGTACATAGACAACACCATGTCCCTAGTAAGCCTCTAGTTGACTAGCTCGTTGATCAATAGATGGTTATGGTTTCCTGACCATGGACATTGGATGTCATTGATAACGGGATCACATCATTAGGAGAATGATGTGATGGACAAGACCCAATCCTAAGCCTAGCACAAAGATCGTGTAGTTCGTATGCTAAAGCTTTTCTAATGTCAAGTATCATTTTCTTAGACCATGAGATTGTGCAACTCCGGATACCGTAGGAATGCTTTGGGTGTACCAAAGCGTCACAACGAATCGGGTGGCTATAAAGGTGCACTACTGGTATCTCCGAAAGTATCTGTTGGGTTGGTACGAATCGAGGCTGGGATTTGTCACTCCGTAAAGCGAAGAGGTATCTCTGGGCCCACTCGGTAGGACATCATCATAATGTGCATAATGTGACCAAGGGGTTGATCACGGGATGATGTGTTACGGAACGAGTAAAGAGACTTGCCGGTAACGAGATTGAACAAGGTATCGGTATACCGACGATCGAATCTCGGGCAAGTACAATACCGTTAAACAAAGGGAATTGTATACAGGATCGATTGAGTCCTTGACATCGTGGTTCATCCGATGAGATCATCGTGGAACATGTGGGAGCCAACATGGGTATCCATATCCCGCTGTTGGTTATTGACCGGAGAACGTCTCGGTCATGTCTACATGTCTCCCGAACCCGTAGGGTCTACACACTTAAGGTTCGATGACGCTAGGGTTGTAAAGGAAGTTTGTATGTGGTTACCGAATGTTGTTCGGAGTCCCGGATGAGATCCCGGACGTCACGAGGAGTTTCGGAATGGTCTGGAGGTAAAGATTTATATATGGGAAGTCCTATTTTGGCCACCGGAAAATGTTTGGGATTTTTCGGTATTGTACCGAGGAAGGTTCTAGAAGGTTCCGGAGTGGGGCCCACCTGCATGGGGGACCCACATGAACGTGGGTAGTGGGGTCAAGGCCCCACACCCCTGGTCAAGGCACACCAAGATCCCCCCTTAGAAGGAATAAGATCATATCCCAAAGGGATAAGATCGAGATCCCTAAAAAAGGGGGATAACAATCAGTGGGGAAGGAAATGATGGGATTTCTTTCCTCCCACCTTTGCCAACGCCCCAATGGACTTGGAGGGCAAGAAACCAGCCCCCTCCACCCCTATATATAGTGGGGAGGCACATGGGAGCTTCACCCAAGTTCTGGCGTAGCCCTCCCCCTCTCACAAGTTCTCCTCCTCTCTCGCGGTGCTTGGCGAAGCCCTGCAGGATTGCCACGCTCCTCCACCACCACCACGCCGTTGTGCTGCTGCTGGACGGAGTCTTCCCCAACCTCTCCCTCTCTCCTTGCTGGATCAAGGCATGGGAGACGTCACCGGGCTGCATGTGTGTTGAACGCGGAGGTGCCGTTCGTTCGGCACTAGGATCTCCAGTGATTTGGATCACGACGAGTACGACTCCTTCAACCTCGTTCTCTTGAACGCTTCCGCTTAGCAATCTACAAGGGTATGTAGATACACTCTCCTTCTCCTCGTTGCTGGTTTCTCCATAGATAGATCTTGGTGACACGTAGGAAAATTTTGAATTTCTGCTACGTTCCCCAACACATCCAGAGCCGCCCGCTATGCGGTTATCCTGACATCTTCTACTGCCAGGTCTTCCTTGGCTTGTGCCATATCCAACTTCAACTGTGCCACTTCCGCATAATGACTAGCTTGATCCGCCGGGCTGACTACGGCGGTTAACAGGGTGGTCAGCTTGTCGGTGAGATCCATTAACACCTGAGCCGACGAACGCACATGGCCTCCTGCCCTGGCTACCACTGACCTGGAGGTTACGGCTGCTGCAGTTGCAGAGTCTTGGATGAGCTGGGTGCCGGCCATGAAGATCCCGACCCTGCTCGACGGCTCAAGACAATCCGGAATACTGCTACCATCGGAATAGCCGCCAAGCCCGCCATCCTGCAGTTGGTACAATGAATCTGTCTCACCTGTGGACGACTCACCGTCGGAGTAGATGGCCGCCTCACCATCAGAGGCAGACCCTTCAGAGAGTCGTCCGTGGATGCATTCCATGAAGGCACGCTTCACAGCCGGCGGAGCTCGGGCGGGTCTCGCACGCTGAGCCGTCTCGACGAGGTCAGTGCAGATGTCCGGCTCAGGGCCCGGCTCGCCGATCTCGCCGATGAAGACGTGGATTCCGCCGAAGGGGGCCCGGTACCCGTACTCAATTGAGCCGGCCTAGGGGCCCCTTGCCGAGATGACTCTTGGTCATCCGGCCCACAGCGTATCCCTTGAGCCCTTCGAAGCCGCCCTTCAAGAACTCAAATCCACCGTGCGCTAGCCCCACGGTGGACGCCAACTGTCGTGGAATTGTCATGTCAGATGTCCTAGTGAAAGGACTTAGTCGTGGAGCCATCGCAACTAGGAAGCTTGAAGGGGTTAATCGGGATAAGAGACACGAGAGGTTTTATACTAGTTCGGCCCCTTACGATGAAGGTAAAAGCCTACGTCTAGTTGTGATTGGGATTATGTATTTCTCAATAACCAGGAAGCAGAATCTCTTGACCTAGCTCTCAAGTTGTTGTTTCGTGTCTTGAAACGCCGCCGGGTCGTCCCCTTATATACTGAGGTTGACACCCAGCGGCTCTACAGAGTCCCGGCCGGCTTATAGATTGTATTCGGCTCGGCCTCTTAATCTTTCTTGCCTTACAGTACAAGTTACATGATCAAGGCGGTTTAACACTACGGGCCTTAGGTCACTTCTGGGCCATTGGGCCTTTACTAATCTGCCGTCTTCAAGCTTGAGCTTCTGTCTTCAAGAATGCTTGTAAGTATAACCCGGCTCCTTTCGGCGGGTCATACTAGTAGTTATATCCCCAACAACATCCATTTCGTCTCCCATGTTTTTTAAGTAATGTGAGACTGTGATACGAAATTGGATTTCACATCACAACAACCAATGTGAAGTTGAAACGGCTGAAAATTAAACGAGTGTGAAATGTAGCCTAATTTGATGTTGTTTTGAAGGTCTTGCCACAAGGAATTAAAATATATATATATATATATATAAATGAAAACATAATTTTGGTTTAGAAGACACGAATGATTTGAAATATCACCTAGAAATAAAGGAAATGCTTTTTGCATGGGAGAGACCAATATAAAATATGCATGCACCAGATGTATTCTCTTGTATTGCTTATTTACAACATTAAACTCATATACATGAACAAATTTCCAAAAGGTTGTTGAACAATGGATTATTGCCCAATAGATACTATTTCCGCTAGAAAATGCAATTCGCACTGAACTCGCTCCCCATCCCAGCCCCTGTCGACCTTGGCTAGGGCAGACCTAGGTGCGACACTGCTCACGTTGTCGCCCTAGAGAGAGAGAGAGAGAGAGAGAGAGAGAGAGAGAGAGAGAGAGAGAGAGAGAGAGAGAGAGGTGCTACGTCTTGAGCTTGTGTTGGTTTTCCTCGAAGAGGAGAGGGTGATGCAGCAATAGTAGCGTAAGTATTTCTCTCAGTTTTTTAGAACCAAGGTATCAATCCAGTAGGAGGCTCCTCAAAAGTCCCACGCACCTACACTTACAAACTGAGAACTCGCAACCAACGCAATAAAGGGGCTGTCAATTCCTTCACGGCCACTTATGAAAGTGAGATCTAATAAAGATAGTAAGATAAGATAGATATATTTTTGGTATTTTATAATATAGATGCAAAAAGTAAAGATGCAAATAAAAGTAGGTTGAAAGCAAATATGATAAGAGATAGACCCGGGGGCCATAGGTTTCACTAGTGGCTTCTCTCAAGAAAGCATAAGTATTACGGTGGGTGAACAAATTACTGTCGAGCAATTGATAGAAAAGCGCATAGTTATGAGATTATCTAGGCATGATCATGTATATAAGCATCACGTCCCTAACAAGTAGACCGACTCCTGCCTGCATCTACTACTATTACTCCACACATCGACCGACTCCTGCCTACATCTAGAGTATTAAGTTCATAAGAACAGAGTAACACATTAAGCAAGTTGACATGATGTAGAGGGATAAACTCAAGCAATATGGTATAAACTCCATCTTGTTATCCTCGATGGCAACAATACAATACGTGCCTTGCAACCCTTTCTGTCACTGGGTAAGGACACCGCAAGATTGAACCCAAAGCTAAGCACTTCTCCATGGCAAGAAAGATCAATCTAGTAGGCCAAACCAAACTGATAATTCGAAGAGACTTGCAAAGATAACTCAATCATACATAAAAGAATTCAGAGAAGATTCAAAAATTATTCATAGATAAACTTGATCATAAACCCACAATTCATCGGATCTCGACAAACACACCGCAAAAAGAGTTTACATTGAATAGATCTCCACAAGAGAGGGGGAGAACATTGTATTGAGATCCAAAAAGAGAGAAGAAGCCATCTAGCTAATAACTATGGACCCGTAGGTCTGTGGTAAACTACTCACAACTCATCGGAGGGGCAAGGATGTTGATGTAGAAGCCCTCCGTGGTCGATTCCCCCTCTAGCAGAGCGCCGACGAAGGCTCAAGATGAGATCTCGCGGATACAGAAGGTTACGGTGGTGGAAATTGTGTTTCGTCCTGCTCTCTGGATGTTTTCGGGGTACGTATGTGTATATAGGAGGAAGAAGTACGTCGGTGGCCGCCCGAGCGGCCCACGAGACAGGGGGGCATGTCCTACAGGGGGGTGCGCCCTCCTATCTCGTGGGAGCCTCGGCTGCTTCTTGACTTGCACTCCAAGTCCTCTGGATCACGTTTGTTCCAAAAATCACGCTCCCGAAGGTTTCATTCCGTTTGGACTCCTTTGATATTCCTTTTCTTGAAATCTTTGAAATAGGCAAAAAAACAGCAATATGGGCTGGGCCTCCGGTTAGTAGGTTAGTCCCAAAAATGATATAAATGTGTAAAATAAAGCCCATAAACATCCAAAAGGGGTAATATAATAGCATGGAACAATAAAAAATTATAGATACGTTGGAGACGTATCAAGAGGACATTGGCGAACCAGAGCAGATCGATAAGCATCATTGCAGAGTGGGGCGACTCAGATTGTTGGCATTGTAGACCAAGCCTCCAAATCTTGCAAAAAAAGAGATCATGGCGATGACGGTGGCCAGTGTCACTTCATCCATTCTCTAGATGGTGTATTTCTCTCCTTCTCTGCATCCCCTATTTACAACGAGTCTCTTACTCGGTCTGGTCTCCATGATATCAAATGGAGAGGAGGATGAGAGGTTGAGCACGAGAGCATGATAAGGCGATTTGAACTACCACCGAGCAGAGGCTTGCCAATAGCTAGTCTCCTCATCTCTATCATAGATGTATTCGTGCTTCCCCGACCTCGACCTGAAGCGGTGGTGCCCCTCTCATAGTTGGAACCGCGTCCCAGGCAAGCTGTCATCAAGACAAACACCGTGTTTACGTCCTACATCCAAACTGGCCATGTCGCCCTCTACAGGTTCAAGAAGAAGAGAGTAGAAGGACATGCAACAATACTAATATATCATGTGTCTTTCACTTCATGAATTCCAAATTAGATTACCGTGTAAGGTAAGTACTACTTCTTTTTGTTCTTTTGGATACCAACATTTTAGTGTCCCTTCTAAAATGTCAAATTACATATCCTTCTGCATACATGTAGTTGTACTATTCTAGTACCAAAAATATATGTTATTTTGTGCTTAGTTTGCACTTAAATATTCAGAAATGGTTCAATGCATAATTCAAAATCAAACTTTATACTAATTATGCTTTAGTTTGGTGCCACCTTAACCCGTTTTATGTATCATCTCTCTTTTCTGCATTCCCCTTTTGAGGTTAGCTTGCTGGCTAAAGTGATTTGTAAATTAAGCATAGCAAGAAAACTGACCCAGGAGGATGTCGTATCTTCAGTCTTTAACTTGGATGTCACACTTTAACTTCTTGCCATAACAGTGGTGTGTGGTGATACTAATATGTATCATGTCTCTTTTCTACATCCCTTTTAATTTCTTCTTCTTGATTTGTTTCGAGGCTTAAGTGATTGTAGCTCAAGCATTGCTTGAGCACTAACCTAGGAAGCTACATTGACTTATCCAAACTTGCTAATTATTGGAAGATCAAGGACCGAATACATAGCATAGGTAATCTTAGTAAGCTCTTTTGAAATAAAGGGAAAAACTTCTCTAAAATGATACATAGCACAAGTAATCTTATGTGTGCATTGTTGTGTATTTTATCTGTGGATTTCAAATGGAAACCACTTATCTCTAAACTCAACCATACCATGTGCAATTGATGAATGAATGTTTTAGTATGCACAACAATCTTATTTACAATTTTCCTAGCATGTATACATGCATAACGATAGTTGAGTATAGAGATATTGCCATCTAGGTCCAAGAAAAAGACTTGTTGATATCTTTGCTAATTGCGGGAAAGTAAGTTCCTTTAACTGCTACAAGTGGGATATTACTCTACGTTACTAGGTGTTACTAATTGTGATTAATTTTTCCTCTATCAATGTGGTCTCGGCTTCCTTTTCTATAGATTATATGTATCTTTTTTGGTTATCAAAAGTAAAAAAGGGAAAAGCGCAAGGAAAACGTCTAAACCAAGACTTTGTGCCTGTTTAGAGAGTATATTTTAATGCAATTCTCTATACTATCAATTATCCTCCAGGAAATATGTTGGCACGAAGAATATCGACTGCAAAATCAGTGGTGAAACCCACTATGTTACGAGTTTCATTCATTGAGTTCTAGGATGAACATTATATCTTTAGCACCTACACTTGCATTTTTCTATTGTCCACTACTGGTTCGATTCATGGTATATTTTGCATAGAAGCTTCTAGAGTTGCACTTAATCTTGGTGGTTCAATGCTAGGGTTCAAATATGGTGTCGCCTCTAAATTGAATATTAGAAGGCATTTCAAGGTTTGTTTTGAAAGATACTTTCGGTGTAATACTCCTGCACATAGCCAAGAAGATGATTGGTTGAAGACCAAGAAAAGGTGATTACCATTAACATGTTGCATCATTAGTTTTGAAGGTTCTTTTTTTTCTTACATTGATACACTGAATATTTAGAAGGGTCACTCCACAGACGGTACCATCCTTTCGTCCTTATCAGTCGATGCAATGCATATAAATTATCTAGGTAATTTATCATGTCATTTGAAGGATTCTATTGTTGAGACGCTAAATATTTTTCATAGTGTTATATATGGTTAGGTCTAATCCACAAGCACCATTAGGATTGATCCCCGTTATGAGAAAATAGGTATTCAACAGAACCTAATGTGCCGGGACAAGACATATAAGAATATCCAAGGCAATGCATGGTCTTGACGGAAATTTGTATTAATCATTTGCCATCATATCCTTTAGTAAATTATCATGGGAAATGTTTAATATTTTGTGAAGTTATGGAATCTTGATATATTCTAATTAAGCTTCAGCTTTATGTTCTTGTCTTCTTTCAACCACATTGTGTCTTCATGTACTTGAGATATATTAACCATATGACAACTACAACAAGTAATATTGGAACAACTTGGAGAAGGATAATGTCAGCCTGCCAATGATATAACAATATCATGTAGAGGTTTTCATGGTTTTTATGTGAATAATATAGACAGATGGATACTGGAGTTTATGTGAATAATACAATACAGACAATCTCCCATCAATTTCATGTTGTATTTATGTGTTTGGTCTTGTTGGCGTATTTATCATTTTCTAAGCACCAAAGCATGTAATGATCGATGCTTCTGTAAAAAGGTTGCAGTGACAAGATCTTCTTTATGCTAACACGATTTGCATAATAGAATATAATGTTCACTTTTGAGTTAACATACTGTTACCTATTGTTAGCCAATTTTAGGTGAAGATTGTGAATTTGATTACCAAATACTGTTCAGCAACATTTGTTCACCATTATGCAGGCTTCGGACAAATCTATGGATCAATGGAGATTCAGAAGCACTAAAGCTATGATATTTCTTACATTACCAAGGCATAAACTATAATCAGTAGTTTCCCTTTAATTTATAAGATCACCATGCACACCAGCCTCTTGTAATTGATATATACGAAAAATAGTCAAACTTGTCCTCTTTTGCCGACAAATATATGCAAGTATATGAAAACTTAACTCTAATGTTTCTTCCTTCTATATATTCACATAAGGTCCGGTCATTTTATAGTCAAAACAGATGTGTGCGTTAACATGCGCCATCCATACGGTAGTAAATACTAAGAGTAGTAGTACTCCTTTCGATCCTTTTTAGTTTGCATATAAATTTTGTCGGAAATCAAAATATCTCTACTTTGACTAAACTTAGAGAAAAATGTATCAACATTCACAATGCCAAATCAATATTTTGAGATTCATTATGAAATGTAGTTTCGTAATATATATATTTGGTATTGTAGGTGTTGATATTTATTAATATAAATTTGATCAAACTTTATAAAGTTTGACTTGACAGAAATCTAATACGCGAAGTAAAAAGGACCGAGGGGAGTACTAGATATCTATCTTCAGTCATAATTGATATCTTTTCCATATTATTTTTCATGTCCCGTGACGTGACATTATTAAAACTAAGCTCGGTTGATAGACAACATACATGTACAGTCAATTATTGATGCCTTTTTTCAAGAACAAGCAAACTAGGTAGGTTGTCTGTCATTTTCATTAAGAAAAACAAAAGTAATAATTGCAAGAGGATTACAACTCAGCCATGAACACTACATAAAATTGTCGTTGTGAGTGATTATTTGAGATCTTTTGCGGTCCTCGAACCAGTACTGATGCTAACGTTGCCTTACCCCACTCCTTGCCAACTCCCTACATCTCACTCGTGGTACTCTTTACAAGGACGAACACCACCAATCACTTACTGACGCATCTTAAGTAGGGGTTAGAGTGGTTTAACCTTTAAGACTCAAGAGTCTGAACCAGAATTCTCGAGCAAAGGGGCATTGAACCATCATATGCAGGGGTGTGGTGATCCTACCAGGGGCTTCAATAGGCTTAAACCTACTGGACGCCGATTTGATGAACATGGTTGCACGCACATCCCTTGTGAATAATAAATACGAAAAATTGCTAGAAAGCTATAAAAAATCTGTTTTTTTGTAATGAACATGTTATGCTTAAAAAACAAGCTAATGAGTTCCACAAGCAGCTCGTTTAAGGTCATTAGTGAAACACAACACATATTTTTATTTTACTTGACATTTTTTTATTAAGCTTAATAAGTTCCATCGACGCCGACGACGCTGTCGTCCAACATCCTGGCTCCGGCGGCAAGGGCAAGGTCTCTGGAGGCCATGAGGTGGGATTCACATCGGCCGTGGTTGGCGAGGGCGGCTTCAGCACCGTCGACGGTCGACCTAGCGTGCCTAGCCAGCTCCTCCCAACTCGCTGCTGTCAAGTGCATCGCAGCAGCGAGCGCCTCTGCCAGGTCGTGAAGGCCTCCAACGTGTTGCTCGACGCGGCCATGGCTGCCAGGCTCCATGACTTGAGCTTCGTGCATGACGTGTTCTTGACGGCCGTTCCCCTGCCAGGCGTCGTGCTGTACTCCGGCGTGCTCACCAAGAAGAGCGATGTCGAGGTGTACATCCTCACTGTGTCAGCGTGCTGCTCCTCGAGTTGCTCACTGGTACACAACCCTTGCGCCACGTTCGCCGTCGCACCGGCTCGTGCGACGACGAGGTGATATAGGCTCTTGGAGCAAACTTCTGCCGTTTGGCGATCAAGCCAGCAGCGCTGTCGCTCGTGAAACAGGAGGCCGAGTACGTGCATCAAAGCTTCGAAGAAGAACATGATTTAGAGAACAGGAGGCCGAGGACGAGCTTCAAAGAACACACGCTAAGTACGCGCTCGGGGAATGGAGCCTGGTGGACATTCGGCAATGTTCGTCTCATGTCTAAAAATAAAATAAAAGTTCAATGCTCGTCTCAGCCAACTAGCTAGTGCCATATTTGAAGTTTTTAAGCCCAAACATAGTATTCTACAAACCAACAACTCAAAACTGGTTTTCCTAAAAATCCTCCTAAAACTGATATTGCTAAAACTTGCTCCAAATACTAGTTATCTAAACAACCACTATGTTATTTATTTTTTTAACAGAAAACACCACGTCTTGTGTAATCATTTTGCAAAAACCACTGATCGACGTTAAGTAAGGTTATGACAGATGGGCCCGCCAGTTAGGCTGACGTCGCACAAAATGTTCACGCCGTTACATTGAATCATTGTGCTGCATATGGCCCCATTAGTCAGTGTAACACTCCTCTCTTTAGCATTTTATCGAGCAGCTGGCGTGCAACACACAGGCCGCCAGAAGAAATGCATGGCGGCCACCGTCGCGCGCCTCAGCCAAGCACTGGAGGTCGAGGAGGATATCGTGGCAGAGGGTCCGGCGGCGAGGCGACGATTCCTAGCTGTTCCAGTTCGGAGTCGAGGTTGAACGCGGCTAGGGCACGTCGAGCCTCGCTACTGCCCGATGAGGCAGCCTGATGCGCGTCCGCCGGATCTCCCGCCTCAGGCACCGGGTAGTGTGTGCACGCCCTCGACGGCGCCAGGTCGGGGCTTCTCTGCCTCGGCCGGGGGCGGGGCAGGTGTCGGTCTCTGCCTCGGCCTGGGGAGGGACAAGGCGACGGCGGCCCGATCAGCAGCAGCGGCGAGCGCGGGCACAACCCGCAGCGGGGGCGCAGCGCGCAGCGGGTGCGACTGGCAGCTGGTCCGGTGGCGGAGCTCCGTCAAGACCAGGTCGAGCACCGGCTCCTCTGCCTCGCCCACGGTGGACGGCGGCCTCAACCCCGGAGGGATCAAGCGCAGACGACGATTTTGCCTTGCCTTGACCAGATTTTTTTTTCTTTTTTCTTTTTTTCTTTCTTCTTTCAATGACAGGTGGACCCCACCATACCAGACGTGATGGTAATGTTAGTCAATGTCGCCGTTACATATGAGACATTAAGCGGTGCCACGACAGCCTGACTAGCGGGCCCAATCTGTCATAAACGAGCTTAATCGAGTCAAATCCGCCGATCAGTATGTTTTGCAAAAAGATTGCAAGGCATGGTGTTTTCTGTTGAAAAAATGTAGCGTAGTGATTTCTGCAAATCTAGCCTTCAAAATGGTGTTATCGTGCAATTTAGTCAATAAATACAGTGGGGGCGTGGATGGAAAAGAAAGTTTACAAAACCTCAAAAACCAGTTTAACAACAATACAAAAAACACGCTGCAAACGTTCTTATATTATATGACGGAGGAAGTATAATTGTTAGAAGAAATAAGGATGAGTGCTTGTGAGCAGGTGTGGAGGATGAGAAGAGGTGAACCAAAAGCTCGTAGTTGGCGAGCTTAACGAGCACTCGATAGCTCGGTTCGTTAAACTCACGTTCACTTCTTAATGAACAGAGCTAATCATTGATCTCAGCTTGTTAAGCTTGACAAACAAGCTAAAAAGTTTCACGAGCAGTTCGTTTAAGCTCATTAGTTAAACACAACACATATTTAAACTTTACTTAACATTTTTTTAAGCTTAACGAGGCGAGCCATATCTATTTAACAAGTTAAGCAACTCACTAATACACTCATGAGAGTGGGAGGTGTGTACTGTGTAGCCAAGAAATTAGGATCGCAGAAGTAGGGGATGATTATATTAGTTTTTGGGGGATAGGACTATGTTGGGACAAAATTGTATACGAAGGGCTGGAGGGGCCCATTTAGCCAAAAGATAAACTCCGCAAGTGCGGAACCAAAAGTGTCGTTCTATTTTTATTTTGTAAATTTTTATTTGTATTTATGCATTTATGCTCCGTAGCTATTTTTTTTGGAGTGGACATAAAATTTCCACTCCGTTTCATCCGTAGAGTACCATTTGCAAACTATCAGAACCGGTACAACAATGAGTTACTTCCTCCTTTTTGGTTTAGAGGATCTGTTTCAAAAATCATAAATTTCCAATTTGCAAGCCTCATTGTGTTGGGAACATGCAAATGTAGCTATGTTCATATTAAATTATACCATACTTTTGTTCCTAATCTAAAATCAACCAATGCATGAAGGAGTGAGAGAGCCACGCATGCAGCATAAATATGTTGCCCAGCACTTAAGTAGGTCTTCTTGGTTGATGTGATTTGCAAGATGAGCCCAATATACAGGAAAGACGAGAGTATTTGTTTAAGAAAGAAAAACCATGACTTTCTATAACCCCAATCGCGGTACTCTTTCGTAATATACTAGTACTCTCTCCTCTCATCCATCAAAACTTTAAAGGAGGTAGAGCATGATGGCGAGATCGCCGACCCATAGGTGTGATTTGTGAAGAAGAGGTATGTACATAAAGCAGTTGAGCTTTTTGGTTTGCTCTTTCTTCCGCAATACCAATACGTTTGAAACTAGTCATGCATTTTACAAGACAATCTAGGTTTGGGTTGTGGTGGCTTTGGTGTAGGTTGATTATCTTTGATAAATTTATCAAACATAATCAACCTGCATCAAAGATAATTAACCTGCACGACTACATATGTGTACGCACAACCAATTATTACAAGTCTTGAAGCGAAATGATTTTTTTAATACACCAAGGTCTATTGGACTTGTATTCATTTTCACAATTATTCTATTCTAGAAAGAACAAACTACGTTCAAATGGTTCAGTATGGTTATTTTTTCTTTGTGTATTTGTCCCACATTTTTCGATAAATGATGGATTTTATTGACTCAAAATGAAGCATCAAGATGATACAAACATAAGAGCATCTCTAGCAGACCCCGCAAAATGCGAATCCGCATATATGTTTTGCAGTTTACGGAAAAGGGCGTATGCAGGCCGGCACGGCCGAGGATAGACTCAGACCCCGCAAAACGGACCCGTAAAAAGGCATATTCACCGATTACGGGGTCTGCTCAGGCAACACCGCGCCGACCCGCAACCCGAAAACCACAATAAGCTCAAATGAGTTCACATTCGGACAAATGAGTTCAAATTCAAACGATAAACATAGTTCGCGCGATAAATAAATCATAGTTTTGATAGGACAAACGCAAAAGGGCTTGCAAAAGCGACGAGCATCATCTTGGTCGATCTTCACTCCGCGCCATTGAGTCCATGGAGATCATCGAAGCCACCGAATCCACCTCTTGCGCTTGTGCCAACGCCGGCAGGGAAATCATCGGCCGGTGCACTGAACGCATCGGCGACATTGGCTCCAAACCCTCCACCGAATCCACCTCCCCCACTGTAACTCGCACTGGCCGACACAACCATTCTCCTCTTCAAGATTTCTCTTCTTGCCATATCATGCCATTCTTTGGTGAGCTCGTCCATGTCATTGCGGTTCATTGACATGATCTTGTTCTCTTCGGCGAGCAACATGGACGTGGCTTTGTTCTCAGCGGCGCACACTCTTCTCTCCTCAATGGCCACTTTGCGCAGCCCCTCTTTCTTGAGCAACTCCCATTTCTCATGCTTCTCCCGTGCCTTCTTCTCGGCCAATTCTTTCTTGATCTCCAACGATTTCAAAAGCATCATCTCATTTGATTGCAATATGGCATCAATTTTCTCCCTCAAACTCGTCGCTTCGTGCTCTCTCTTGATCTTCTCCCTAGTCTTCTTGTCGCCATCGGGCTTGTTCAAGTTCCTTGGGCCGTCATCATCCTCATCTTCATCCATGTTTGTAAGTGAACCTCTCTTCGGTGGGGACTCTTTCTCTATCAGCGCCCACTTGTCGCAATTCTTGAGCAACTCCCAACAATGATCTAGTTTGAAGAATTTTCCTTCCAAAGCCTCCATGTCTTTGTACCTACGTTGGGCAATTTTGTCCTACACAATTTGAACAATGCAGTGTTTTATATGATGCAATCATTTTGAATGATGCAATGTGATTTGCACAACTTGAACAAAGGTAAAATGAACTCACATAGTCCGATTCCACGATTTCACTTGGAGGTGCATTGCGTACTTGCTCCAAGCAAGCTCCCCAACAGCTGCAAATGGGCTTGATCACGTCCCAATGCCCTTGGGGTGATCGAAAGGTGCGTGGAGTCCTATTGGGGGTACTTTGCCATCATGCGAAAGTATTGATTTTTGGTCCTTTGCTAATACCTCTTGGCGGTTTGAGAACTACCCGTGCATGCATCAAGAGATACCGCACTCCATGCCTTGATCAAGATTTGGTCTTCCAAGATCGTGTAGTTCTTCGATCTTTGGCTTTTTCCACTCTTTGCTTGCGATTCCTCATATGCCAACTGATCGATCTCCTCCAATTCGTCTGCGCCTCCATGATCATCTACGTTGCCCTCCGTTTTATTGTACTCAAATGCGACGAATGGGGCCTCATCGATGTCAACGGCGTTGGTGTCCAACAAGTTCACGAACTCGGAGTTGCGTTGTTTGAACCACCACTATAGCGAACGGCAACAAGTCACGAACTATAATCGCGAAAGCAAAGATTATTTCCATGACCGAAGAGTAAACGGATGACCGAGCCATACCTTGCGCCCATTTCGTCGAACACATCGGCTGCGGTGGGAGTAGCACCGTTGAGCGGGATCGCCGGGGATCCGATTTCTGGGCCGGAGGGAGTGGATGAAGTTGTCGGCCGCCTTGTAGCCGGAATCTTCCTCCTCTTTGCGCCCGGGACCTTGGCGACCTTCGCCGCCGCCGGCCAGGATCGCGGAGCCGCATTGGCGCCCGGAGCGCGGGCCCTGCCAGCGAGGGCAGCCGAGTTCCCGCCCTACACGAGCACGCTGACCTAACGCTTGCGGGTAGCCGTGGTGGCACCTTGGGCGACGGTGGGGCCAACATGGCCGACAACGAGATCCGCCCGAGGGGATTGAGTGTGCGCGAGCTCGTCGGAGACAGGGGAGGGCAAGGTGTCATCCATGGCGGCGGCAGATCGCAGGGGAGCATGAACGGGAGCGGGAAGCGGCGGGAGCAATGGTGGTTGGGGGTGGGAGGAGCGGGAATGGCCGCGCGGAAATGTCTGTCGGTGGAAAAACCGGCGGATCTCGGGTAGGGGGTCCCGAACTGTGCGTCTAGGCGGATGGTAACAGGAGACAAGGGACATGATGTTTTTACCCAGGTTTGGGCCATCTCCATGGAGGTAAAACCCTACTCCTGCTTGATTAATATTGATGATATGGGTAGTACAAGAGTAGATCTACCACGAGATCAAAGAGGCTAAACCCTAGAAGCTAGCCAATGGTATGATTGTTGTTTGTCCTATGGACTAAAACCCTCCGGTTTATATAGACACCGGAGAGGGCTAGGGTTACACAGAGTCGGTTACAATGGTAGGAGATCTACATATCCATATTGCCAAGCTTGCCTTCCACGCCAAGGAAAGTCCCATCCGGACACGGGACGAAGTCTTCAATCTTGTATCTTCATAGTCTAGGAGTCCGGTCCAAGATGATAGTTCGGCTATCCGGACACCCCCTAGTCAAGGACTCCCTCAGTAGCCCCTGAACCAGGCTTCAATGACGACGAGTCCGGCGCGCATATTGTCTTCGGCATTGCAAGGCGGGTTCCTCCTCCGAATACTTCATAGAAGATTTTGAACACAAGGATAGTGTCCGGCTCTACAAAATAAGTTCCACATACCACTGTAGAGAGAATAACATTTACACAAGTTCAATCTGCTGACTTATTCCGTGGCGTGACATCACACCACGGCCAAGCCTTTATTCGAATCGTTTTTACTGTTCCACCTCGGTGCGTTTAGCGAAGCGGTTTCCTTGGCACGTCTTGTCAAAGTAGAGATCGTATCCCCTTATTCCGGGATTCTCATCAATACAGGCGTGGGTAACCCAACTGCGCCATTGATTACGGCGCTTGGGAGATAAGCGAGTTTTACCAGGCTGGTGGGGATGCATAGTTTCGTCCGTCCATATAAGGGAATAAGGATCCACCTTTTTACCTACACCTTCTTCCTCCTTTGTTTATCCATTTCCGCGTACTCGAGCTCCAGCGCCTAAGTCTGCACACCTCGCCTCAACCTTCCCCAGCCATGTCTGGAGCGGGAGGCAAGTGGATGGCCTCCTCCGTCACGGAGGGGCACATCAAAAGTTGAGAAAGCGGATACACAACGACATTGCTTGCGGCTTCTAGGCGAGGGCAGCTCGTCCCCACCCCCAGGCCCCATGAGAGGGTGGTGTTCCTTCCCCATTTCCTCCGCGGACTGGGCTTCCCACTCCACCCATTTGTCCACGGGCTCATGTTTTACTACGGCCTGGATTTCCATGATCTGGCCCCGAATTTCATCCTGAACATCTCAGTGTTTATCGTTGTGTGCGAGGCCTTCCTCCGCATCAAACCCCACTTCGGCTTATGGCTGAAGACCTTCAATGTCAAGCCGAAGGTAGTGGGCGGCCAGCAGGTGGAGTGCGGAGGCGCCATGGTGGGCAAGATGCCCAATGTCATATGGCTCAAGGGCGCCTTCGTGGAAACCATCAAAGGGTGGCAATCGGGGTGGTTCTACATCACCGAGCCGCGTGACCCTGAATGGGCAGCGGGCCCCGAATTCAGATCTGGCATCCCCACACGGCTCACCTCCTGGAAAGAGAAGGGCCTGACATGGGGTGATTTTGAAGAGCTGACCGGACTCCAAACCTGCGTCCAAAACCTTGTGAACAAGAAGATCAAGCTCGTCAACGCAGTCCAGGTCATGCTCATCTGCCGGATCCTCCCGTGCCAACAACGGGCTTTCAACTTGTGGGAGTTTGATCCGGCACAACACCAGACCTTGAGCAGGCTCTTCGACACTACGTCGAAGCGCTGGAAGGTGTCTTGTTCAAGGGCGCCGAGGCTCCGCATCCGCCATCGAAGATCGGGATTCAGCTCGCGGCGTCAAGCGGGCGGTAAGCTATTTACCCTTTACGGGACACTTGTTTTTCATAGTTTGACTCTATCGGGATCTAAACTCCTTTACCTTTGACAGGCTGGCAAAGGGCGTCCGCAGGTTAAGCGTCGGCTCCCTTGCCAGAAGACCCTGCGGACGCCCAATTAACGGGGCTACTGGCTCCGGCGCCTTACGTGGTGCCGGAGAAGAAGGCCAAGAAGAAGGCCACGGGAACTCGAAGGAGTTCTCGGAGCCAGGTGTTGTCGGACTCATCGTCCAACGACTCTGAGGCAGACTCCTCCCGCGAAGACTGGGAGGAGGAAAAAGAGGCTTCTCCCCCAGCGGGGGAGAGAAGAAAAGGAAGGCCTCCCCAACTGGGGAGGCTGGAGGGTCCAAGAAGGGAAGGACCCTTCCTCCGGACTACTCCATCAACGCCGATGACGGGAAGAGGAGTGGCCACCGAGGGCCAAGCCCCTGGCGAGATCGTAAGTGTCCGGATTCCGGAATGACTCATGATTTTTCCTTTGTCGCGTAGTGTCTTCTAACGCCGAACACAACCCTGCAGCCCGCCCAAGGACGGGCTTGATATTTCAACGAGCGGCTCCTTGGCTCCGTCGGATGTGAATAGTACTTCACTTCCGGCCGCCTCCTCTCCTCGCGCTGCTGATGATGCCGAGGTGGGGTCCTGAAAGGGGCCCGGCCAGGAGGAGGAGGAGGTCCCGGAGGTGCCGCAAGGCAACCTCCCGGACTTTGGGCACGAGGGGGATCAACCCCCAAAGGGTTCTAAGTTTGGCCCTGGGCCGGACTCCGCACCGGAACCTTTAGTGGTTCCGGAGTCCGGCGGGCGGCCCCTTCGTAAGAAGGGCGAGACTGCGACACCGATGACCTTCGTCCAGCCTGAGGCACCGGATAATTTGCTGGAGCACCGCACTGTTATGAGTGCGGTGATTCAGAAAGTTTAGTCCGCCAAGAGCGGGCTGACTGAAGCCTGTACCAGCCTTCTAACAAGCTTTGAGGTATGTAATTAAGATATGTAAAAATAGTACCGCATAGACAGTAGCCCCTGATTCTCAATTTGGTGTTCGGAAAGAAAAGCCGGCGAGGATCTAAAAGATATCTGCAGGAGTCTAACATAAGCATGTCAATATGGGAATGCAGGGCGCTGCTTCTGACCTCTGCCCAGACCGATGCGGAGGTCAATGTATTGAAGCAGAGCCTCGAGCGGTCCGAGAACGAGCTCGGCCGTGCCAAGAAGCAGCTCGAGGACAAGGAAGGTAAGTAATACCTTATAGAAAGGATTTGGTTGCAACAAATGACAGGAATAACGTGAGTATTGCAGGGGCCACGAACGAGGTGGCGACCTTGAAGGAGGCGTTGTCCAAGGCCGAAAAAAGTGCGGCAGGGGAACGCACCGAGCGAGAGAAGCAGGAGGCGCGGGTGGCGGAGGTGCGGCAAGAGCTCCAGGCTCTCGTGGAAAAACACGAGAGTTTGGAGCGTGACTCGAAGACTCGAGAGTCCGAGCTCGCCTCGGCTCTTGAGAGTGCCAAGGCCTCTAAGGCTGAAGCCCAAAAAGCCCTCCAGGAAATTGAGGCAATTAATAAGATAGCGGCGGGTAAGGCATTCTTCATGCAAAGCAAGCACGTGAAAGTGAATTACTTGTTACTTACCCGAATCCGGAACTCTCCAGGAGCATTCGCAGATCTGCCCCGTAGTGTGTCCGATGCTGCCGCGTTCTACCGAGCCGAGGAGGGGAGCTCGACGGAAAAGGTGTTTTGGTCTCAATATGCCGAGGCCGGACATCTGGTGCCCTTGAGCGACCAGCTGAAGCAGCTAGTCGAGCTCCACAAGGTGGCCGAACAGGCCATGAAGGGCCTCATAGTTCGACTGTGGCCTAAAGAAGCCATACCTGGGAGCTACTTCGGGCTGGTGCGGCGGCTAGTGGACGCCTGTCCATGGATTGAAGTCGTCAAGCGCTCCATCTGCATCAAAGGTGCCCGTAGGGCCCTTGCCCGTGCTAAAGTGCACTGGGGCAAGATGGACGCTGAGAAGCTTGTGACGGACGTTCCACCGCCGGGTAGGGAGTATCATAAGCCGAGATGTATTATGAGAACGTCTGAAGGGTGCCGCCTTATAGCGGGTGAATGCTCCAAAATGTAATTTTGAGTAAACTCACATTTGTTATCTGTGACGCTTGAAAACTTGTTCATATGCGCTAAGCAACGCCTGTGAATTTAAAATATTACCTTCTGTGCGGCCGTTTATCAAATTTGAGAGATGGCAAGTCGTTGGCTTCAGCCCCCATGCCACGAGTGCTGGGGTGTTCGGGATAAACTTGAGCGTTCTTGTTCCCATTTTTGGGTCCTTCGAGGGAGGCGCTCAACACAACGAACGAGGCAACAACTTATAATGCTTGAACACTCCCACTTAGCCATAGAATTCTATAATTTTAAATTTCGGCGATGCCCTTAGTGTTCGAAAGACCGAATTCGGGGCGCTATCCACGCCTGGGCCGGACAAAGCCGGCTCCTCGCTCTAAGCGGCATAAGTCTTTAGGGACTCGAAAAAACCTCTCGAACAGCGACCGGCTCTCGCCCTATCATGACGGTCTGTTTTAGCTTTCTCCACTGAGGTGCTCAACCTAGCTCAACTAGGGCACAATCGTAGTTGTTCTCCCAGCGCTACCTTAGCCGATATAACGGAACATAAGGTACCAAAACATGGGAGCCGGGCAAACCCAACTATTGACCCAAGACATGATTCGGAGCCGATGCATATAATGCTATAAGTTCGGGGTGTCGCACTTGTGAAAGTGTTCGGACTTATCACACCATATTTTGGGGAACTTAAGCCCCTGGTGTATTTGGCTGTACGAAAGCGTATGGATGCAACATGTCATAAGTGAACATGTATAGATAGAAAAAGGAATGCAATAATAGGCAAAAGCCGATGCATTGTTTATTCAAAAAATACTGCAATGAAAACAGAACGATACAAATAGTGCGATAAGCAAGGGATGTGACTATTTAACATGTCCCCCTCCAGGGGTAGGCTACGGGATGGTATGTAAAACAGGTATACTGCTCGTAATAGAGACCACCTGGACACTCGACGTAGCTTTCCTGCTTCCCTGGCTGTTGCATCGTGGGTTTGGCAATTCTACTGCCGGACAGGGCTTCTGGAAAACGAAGTCCTGCGAATAAGAAAAAAAAGAATCACACAATTGGGAGCCCCTGGTGCGGTTGAGCCGCTCTCCGGGCATGCCGTGGTCGTGCCCCTACCCCTATGCCCATGGTATCTCCAGAGCGTAGTTATGTACGCATAGTACATGTTTCGAAATTTCGCGAGGGCTGGGGTTGGGGCCGCATTGCTCTGGCGATGCTCGGAGCGTGCCAGCGGTCTTGTTGTAGGTTACTCCGGGCGCGCTTGATGGTGTCCGGCCGCTTAACAGCCGGACTCGAGAATTGCCTTAAGAGGCTGCTTTGTACTTCCGCCGCGAGAGCCGCTGTATGCTCCTCCATCCGGAGAGAGCGTTCGGTGTTTCTGTTGACCGTAATGACTCCTCGAGAGCCTGGCATCTTGAGCTTGAGGTATGCATAGTGCAGCACCGCATTGAACTTTGTAAATGTGGTTCATGATAGCCGCCATGAGCGGGACTATGTCGAAGATTAACTCCTCGCCGGAAGTTATCCGGGATCGAAGACCACTTCAAGTTTAAGCGAGCACGTATAGTTGGCCTCTACACAGTGCACGCGCCTTTGAAGGTCGTCTTTGTGGGTTCAATCCTTGAGGGTCTATGCCCATCTTGCGCACTATATCACGATAAAGCAGGTTCAAATTTCTTTGCCGCCGTCCATCGAGGACTCTAGTGAGGTGAAATTAAATCGACGATTGGGTCTAGAACCAATGCACAAATCCGCCATGGCAGATGCTAGTGGGGTGGTCCTTCGATCAAAAGTGATCGGGCAGGAGGACCACGGATTGAACTTTAGGCGGCTGGCTCCATCGCATATCGTCCACGAGTGCGCTTACGCTCCCTTTTGGGTATGTGGGTTGTGTATATCATGTTCACCGTCCGCACTTGTGGGGGAAACCATACATCCTCTATTGTTCGTGGCGGGTCTCCTCCTCGTCATCTCTATGCAGCCCTTGTCATTGTTTTCGGAAGTTAATTTGCCTGCCTGCTTGAACACCCAACAATCCCTATTGGTGTGATTGGCTGGCTTCTCGAGAAGTGCCGTGTATACGCACAGCGATCGAGTATTCGGTCCAAATTGGACGGGCCCGGAGTATTTCTTTTGATTGGCTTTTTCCACTGACCGGGTTTAGAGCCTCTGAATCCGGCATTGACTACCGTATCCTCAGCACTGTCGCCATTAATGTGGTGCTTGTGCTTGTTGCAACGCGACCTGCCGTTGGTGTCCTTGGTATCCGAATTACCAGGGCTCTTAGTCATGTTGTTACTATGAGCTAGCCAGCTATCCTCTCCCGCGCAGAAGCGGGTAATGAGTGTTGTGAGGGCTGCCATGGATTTCGGCTTTTCTTGTCCTAGGTGTAAGGCAAGCCATTCATCACGGATATTGTGTTTGAAGGCTGCAAGGGCCTCTGCATCCGGACAGTCGACGATTTGATTTTTATTGGTTTGGAACCGTGTCCAGAATTGTCTGGCCGATTCTTCTGGCTGCTGAATTATGTGTCTTAGGTCATCGGCGTCTGGTGGTCGCACATAAGTGCCCTGGAAGTTGTCAAGGAATACGGCTTCCAGGTCTTCCCAACAACTGATTGACTCTGCTGGCAAGCTGTTAAGCCAATGCCACGATGGTCCTTTAAGCTTGAGTGGGAGGTATTTGATGAGTGTAGATCATCACCGCGGGCCATGTGGATATGGAGGAGATAGTCCTTGATCCAGACCGCCGGATCTATTGTGCCATCGTATGATTCAATGCTTACGGGTTTGAAACCCTCAGGGATTTGATGGTCCATCACTTCGTCTATGAAGCATAGTGGGTGTGCGGCGCCTCTGTATTGGGCTATGTCACGACGCAGCTCAAATGAGCTTTGTCTCGTGTTCGCCTGGCGAATTCTGTATCCGGCGTGGCGGTTGTCATCACGTATCGTGGGGCGCCCACGCGATCCGTAGATCGATCTTGTTTGCCTTGCCTTGTCCTCGAGTATATCCCGCAGGTCTGGTGCATTTTCCCGCACCTTGGTATTTTTTGAGCGGCGCGAGTGCGGCTTGAGTGTATGGCGAGAGGCCTCTCTGTCAGCTGACCACGAGGTGGCGGTCGGCCGTATATATGCGCTGGTGATGTGGGTTTAGGTGCTTCCTCCTCTAATCGGGGTAGCAGCCTGCGTTTTAGGTAGCTCTTGGAGGTGCGTTCGAGTTCATACTCTTGACCACAAGGACTTGATCCATCTGTTGGCTAGCAAGTCTTGGTCGACTCTAAGTTGTTGCTGCTTTTCTTGAGGCTGCTTGCGTGGCCATAAGCCTGCGCTTGAAATGCTCTTGTTCGACGGGATCCTCGGGCACGAAAAATTAAATCGTCGTCGAGGCTTGCTTCATCTTCGGAGGAGGCATATAATTATCGTCCTCTACCTCTCATGCCGCTCTCTCATGAGGATGGCTTCTCCATCCTCTGCGCTGAATCCTCTTTGGAGGGGTTGTCTTCGCACCTTTGTCAGGGGTGTTATTGTCTCCGTGCGGAATCTCCATTTTTTGTGGTGGGATTTAGGCGGCGCCACGACGCCGGGCGCTTAGGCTGTTTCTTGGAGGGTCGTCCTCCGTTGTTCCATCGCCATTCCCATCCTTTGGGATGTCCACCATGTAAATGTTGTATGACGAGGTGGCCTTCCGGTGCCTGTGGCGCTGGTTCTTGGTAAATCTCTGCATCGTCGTCCATACCGTCGATGTCTTGAGTCCAAGTCTAGCATGTCGGTTAAGTCATCGGCAGTGGCTCTGAAGTGGGTGGTGGGTGGGCTTTGAATTTCTTAAATCGTCGTATCCCAACCGTCGACCATAGTCGGCCAGGCTCTCTGATAAAGAGAGACTTTAGTGAATTCAGGATGTCGCCAAAGGGCGAGTGCTGAAAGATGTCCGCAGCGGTGAACTCCATGATCGGCGCCCAATCGGATTTGATTGGCTGGAGCGCGGAAGGTTTGGAGTCCGGAGAGGAGTCCGGCGCCTTGGAGTCACGAGCTTCACAAAGGACATGGTTGGTATTCGGCTCTATCGCTGTAGAGGTAGCAGCCCCCGAGGCGGTGTCCAGCCACCCGTCCTCGTCGGCGTGATCGGCTCGAGCTAAGGGTCGGGCGGACACTAATGTGGCCTCGAGGCACTTGTCCGGCAGCAGAGCTAGATCATGCCCGCCGTGATGGTGCGAAAGGCGCTTGCTCGTGGCTCGAACCGTCGAAGATCAAGTCTCCGCGGACGTCAGCCGTATAGTTCAAACTTCCAAATCTGACCTGATGGCCAGGGGCATAGCTTTCAATCTGCTCCAGATGGCCTAGCGAATTGGCCCGCAGTGCAAAGCCGCCGAATACGAAGATCTGTCCGGGGAGAAAAGTCTTGCCCTGAACCGCGTCGTTGTTGATGATCGAAGGAGCCATCGGGCCTAAAGGTGACGACACAAAGGAACTCTCAATGAAAGCACCAATGTCGGTGTCAAAACCGGCAGATCTTGGGTAGGGGGTCCCGAACTGTGCGTCTAGGCGGATGGTAACAGGAGACAAGGGACACGATGTTTTTACCCAGGTCCGGGCCCTCTTGATGGAGGTAAAACCCTACTCCTGCTTGATTAATATTGATGATATGGGTAGTACAAGAGTAGATCTACCACGAGATCAAAGAGGCTAAACACTAAAAGCTAGCCTATGGTATGATTGTTGTTCGTCCTACAGACTAAAAACCCTCCGGTTTATGTAGACACCGGAGAGGGGTAGGGTTACACAGAGTCGGTTACAATGGTAGGAGATCTACATATCCTTATTGCCAAGCTTGCCTTCCACGCCAAGGAAAGTCCCATGCGGACATGGGACGAAGTCTTCAATCTTGTATCTTCATAGTCTAGGAGTCCGGTCCAAGATGATAGTTCGGCTATCCGGACACCCCTAGTCCAGGACTCCCTCAATGTCCCTCCCGCCAAATCGCGCCGCGGATAGGGGCCGAGCTCGGGTCGTGCTCCCGCCCCATGAAACTAGAGGTCGGGGGAGATCTTTTGCCGCGCCCCACAAAAAATTTTCCGGGTCGGAAGGGGTGTCTATTCGGGCAGAGTTTTCCGCGCCGGCCCGCATTTTGGCGGTTATTTTGCAGGCCGGGGCCTTTTGCGGGGTGTGCTAGAGTTTCTCTAATGAGCTCACACTCGGCCTCTGCATAGCTAAGATGCATACAACCAACATCAACTCACGCAAAAAAAAACACGCTGACAAATAGCAAAGTCATATATATATTTGTCCCACGTGATGTCATTTGAAAACATACATATTTGTCCGGGAAAATACAGAAATCCACGCAAAGAAATATATGTGACCAACTATATCTATTACTTTCCACTTAGCTTCTATGTGAGAGAACCCGCTCACAATGATCAAATCAATAAAGCCATGTGATGTTTCTGATAGATGTAATGCATGAACCTTGAAGGAGAAATTTTCCTATCGAGTTGGTCAAGTCACACCAATGAATGGAGTTACATCCTATCAAGGATCAAGAGAATTGGTTTATGCTAATCAGCATGAAATCATGGAAAAAACATGCATTTTCCAGTTTCAGGTTAAAACTATATGTCACATTCCACTTAGCCTCTATGCGAGAGAACTTGCTAGCTACGATCAATGAATAAACGTCATGTGATGTTCCTGATTGATGTAATGGACCATGAATGAGAATTTTTTTCTATCGAGCTAGTCAAGTCGCACCATCGAGAGTTACATCCTATCAAGGATCAAGAGAATTTGTATTCTAATGACCACGAATGCATGGAAAAAAGAGGTATCTTCTAGTTTCAGGGGAATACTATCTGTCGCATTCCGGCTAACCTCTATGTGAGAGAACTCGCTAGCTACGATCAATAAAAAGGCCATGGGATATTTCTGTTACACTACTAGGGATAAGCCTAGCAGTAGTGCGGGTATTTGGTGTACCCGCGCTACTGATACGGCGCTACAGCTAACATGTTGCAGTAGCGCTGGGCTGGCCCATGCTACTTCTATACTTGGTTAGCAGTAGCGAGCTTTGAAGCAACGCGCTACTGTTAATAGCAGCAATGCTTTAGTTAAGCCGCGCTACTAGTAAAAGAGCGCTGCTGCTAACTTTATTCCACTCGCTACTGCTAGTTTTATTAGTTTCTGTTTTTTCTGCATATTTGTTTTGTATTTGAACAAGCTTTATACAATAACCTTTAGCATATCATACACATACAAATGTAATCATAGCATATACATACAAATAGTCTCATCAAATCATGTCATCATCATAATCATCATCCAACACAAAGTGGTCTCTCGTCATCATCAAAAAAATAGTGATACAAGTCTCGAATACTTGCAACTACATCGTCATCTATCTAAACAATGATATACGCGAGAAGAGCTATCACTATGAGTGAGAGTGGAACTATGTAGTACATGAGGCGGCGGTCATGAGTCCTCTCTCGCGCTAGCGTGAACCTCAAGTAACTAGCTTCTTCTTCTTGTCTGCTTTGGAAGCCTTTATGGCTGGCGCCCGAGACCCCCTCCACTTGCGCCTGCCATTCAGGCCACTTGTCGTACATTCCCGGAACCTTCCCTTTGTACACGACATAGCACTGCTTCTTTGCCATCAAGAATCTTGGTACCGGTTAGAGATGCATCTTCATCAAGAGAATGTACAATCATATGCAACAAAATATACTTGAGGAGCGCAAAAAGAAAGGGTTCGCAACTAGATGCAACATATAGTAAACATATAAATAATCAATGCAGTTTCATCGTACGCAAACTAATTAACTAGAGGTAGGCAGGTCATCATACCCAAACTAACAAATTAGCGTTACGCAAGTTCGGCAGGGACCGTGGATATCACAAAGTTTCATCGCTACAGAAACTATACAAGTTCAACTGACACATGTCATCATCATCGGCACCGTAAATCGCTAGAAGTTCCATCCTTCCATATCATCAAGGATGCACCCTAGCTTCTTGAACGACGTGAGGTCTTGAGGTTGCATGCCTATGCGAGTTCGGACGTCAGCTCGCGATATAGGGCTGTGGTGGAACATCCCCTTGTCTTCGACGACTTCTTTCATGATGATCGTCGCAATGTCCCTCTTGATGCGAAAGAAGTCATCTCTAAGTTTATAATCCGCTTCTCCATGAGATTCTACCCACTTGCGGATATGATCATCGTTTCTGTTTGTCATGCAAAGCTTTTGGTGATCCATTCTGAACTCCATCATGAGATGGAGAAGGTAGAATCCATCATTCTTGCTTGGTTTTGGGACATGGATGCAACAAAAGTTAGTTTTATGCGAGAAACCCGTCTTCTTGTTTCTCTGTTTCATGATCTGCAGGTGGCCACCCCTCAAGCTGAAGCCTTAGAGAGCATCATCTAGAATATTTATTACGTGGGTGTGGTCCTTCTTCTCGTAGTTACTGGTAGGGTCGAATTACACGCGTGGTAGACTCACGGGTAAAGAACGATAAGGACGGCGCCCGTTGCCCCGGGGGAAAAACACCTCAAATTATTCTCCATATGGGCGAGAAGGAATGATTGAAATATACGAAAGGGTTGTCCAACACTGACTTACTTTGGATGATAAGGCAGGAGGACAACTTCCTGGTCCTTATTATGTACCATGAAGTTTTTGAGGTACTCCCTAGCAGTTTTACGCTCAAAGTCGCCAAGACTCAAGAAGGACTCGTGCATGTAGTATGGATCCACCACACAGATTTGCGAGACTTCTCTCTATTCATGACGGTGCTCATATGTAGCGCAAAAAGCCGAACGATTGTACAATCAAGCCACCTTGTCAGAAGCATCTGGAAGATATGCTCAAACCGCAGGAAGAACACCTCCGCGGGCCGTGCGTCGATGTAGCACTTCCCCTCAGGCTCACAAGCAGCGTATGTCGGATACCCTGGATCCTTCGAGGCTAGTAGGATTTTCTCAGTCAACAACACATCATCGTGCAGTCTCCTAAGATCCCCTGATATTGGCTCCAGTGGTTTCGGCGGTAGCATCGACTCGCCCGTGACATGGAACATGGCCGCACCTTTGACAGGTACACGCTCTTCAAAATCCGCCGTCTGGCTGCTAGGTGTTCTGGCTTGTTTGCAGGCAGCAGAGCCTCTCTTCCCCGGTCTCTTCCTCTCCTTTTATTGGGCTAAGCTTCCAGACCCTTCCTTAACCCCTGCCCCAGTGTTGTCGGGCTAAGCACTGTACAACCCTCGGCTAGTTGAGCTAGTTGAGCCTGTGGTTTCGAATGTTGTCGCCATGGCTGTTCGAGACGTGCTTCCTAAGAGCATCTCCACTCGTTCGGCCCCCAGCGCACCCGGCGAATGTGTTTTCGTGTTTGCGCCGGCGTTTTTTTTGCCCTGGGGATGATCGAGTTCCCAGCCGCGCCCCCAGGGTTCGCCCCCCAGACGCCCAAAAAGATCAAACTTATCTTTCCCGCTGCCAAAAAAGGCCACAAGTTCGGCGATCACCATGCCACAAGTCGGCAATCATCAAGCCACAGTTTGGCAATCAAAATACCCGAAAGCTCGATGATTAAAATGAAGGAAATCATAGACACGGGACACATCAAACGGCGGGCTCCTCTGGCATGGGACTGGCCGGGGTCGGTGTGGACGCAGGCGTGCTCGGGCTGGCTTCTGTGTTGGGGCTGGTGGTCGGCGTTGGCACCGCTTCATCGGGGCTGGGCGTTGGCGTTTGTATCGACGTGGGCGTAGGGGCGGTGGTGGACGCCGGCCCGGGCATCTGGTTTAAGATGAGGCCGCGCTCCACCAGGTACCACGCCTTGACCTGCTTGTCCATCGTCGACATGTCTGCCACCATCAAGAACGTCAGGTCGGTGTTCCTCTTCTTGACGGTGACGTTAGTCCGAAGTTGGTCGAGCTTCACGTCCTGCTTCGTCATCAACGCCGACCACCGTGCATCAGATTTCTCCTCCCTCTTGGCGGTGCTGTTCTTGGCGTCGGCGATGCACTACTCTATCCATGATTGCAGCCGTTCGGCAGCGGGTGCCGCGTCCCTCGCCGCCTTGGCTCTTTTGTTGCCATCAGGGCATCCATCTACCGCCCTGGGTGCAGGCGCGTCTAGCTTGTATGTCTCCTTGGCCTTGGCGAGGGTGAGCCGGACTTCCCTCCACTTCTTGCACGACTCGATCCTGGAGAACACGTGAAGGAACTTGCATGCTTGGTCGTTGTTGTCTTGACGATACATGTTGAACATCCGAACCATCTGCGCAACAAAGAACAAGTGTCGGTGAAGTACACATCGAAAGAACTGGGCCAGCTATCGATGGCCATACCCGACCCTCGACATTGGCACCGCTTTCCGGGAGAGCCACGACCTCCTCGATGATCCCATTCCATTTGTTGCAGGCCGCCTGGATGATCGCCCAATGGTTCGCCATGGCCTTGTCGCCGCGCTCCATGTGGATGTTTGTGAAGTAGGGTGAAAGGACATGCGGTGCCCCCATGTGTGGTTTTGGTAATTGATGACACTCTCTATGGACTAATGGTTGCATTGAGTTATATTTGAAGGATTTGTCCATAGGCCCTTCTTGAAGTCCATGTGTTGGTTTCAAGGAGTTTATGTGTTGACCAAGGTGCTATTAAGGAATTATCCAAAGATTGGTTATGTGAGTGTTGTGCTTATTGCAAGCAAGTCTTGAAGAAGAAGATTGTGTGATCATTCATGCTTACCTTCAAGACATCATCCAAATGAAGAGAGTTGGAAATATTCAAGGTTGATCAAGACTAATTCCAGAGTGAATCAAGTTGATCAACTCACAAAGCATAGAAGATGTACCGAGAGGGATCAAGTGATCCCATGGTATGGTAAGCATTGCCCATTGTGCTTTGTGTACTAACCCATGGTCTATGTGAGAGGTCTATGTGGGGTTAGGTACGTGTTCATGGGCTTGCGTCAAGAGGAAGATATCACTCAACCCATGGATAGGAAACATCAAGTGGTGATCGTCATCAAGATTGCCGTGTGCAAGTTTAAGTGGAGTATCACAAAGAGATCAAATGCTTGAAGCTTGCCGTCCATTTTGGTGTCAATGGACTTGTGAAGTTGTGCCGAAGAGTGGATCACCCATAGTGGAGTATGGGGGAGCAATCAACTAGTCTTCATCGACCCAACACAATCAAGAAAGGTGGTCCATCTTGCGGAGGACAAGTTCCTCATCATCTAGCTCAATTGGACCATGTGCAAGGCAAAGGTTTTCCCTTGATAGGTTTTCTATTTTACCGGTCCCATGGTGGTAGTTGGGAGACCAGGTTTTAGGATCGATTGCCGTACTATCAAGGGGGGCTCTCGATGAGTAGCTTTATCGTATCATTAGTAGAGAGCTAAAACCATTGCATCCCTGCATCATCTTTCTTGGTACTTGTTTGGTTCTCTTTGTGAGTTTTGGAGCTTATGGTCATCTTGATGACAAGCTCGAGTTCATCGAAAACTGAGTTCACATGCATCTTGTATGATGTTTTCGATGTTGGAGGTTCTGCCGGTTCTTCTCTATTGGAGGTTTCTCTCCTCTTTTTGTTAGGCATACCTCCCCTACCTCTTCTTACTATGTTGTTGTTTTGATGCTACTCATTGTCTTGTATCCAACAAGCTTGAGTTTGCTCAATTCGGAGCTCATTTGCAGAAGTTATGGCAGTTCTAGTTTTCCTTGGAGTGTACTTGCTTTCGTGGAATTGGCATAAGGTTGGCGCCTGGGGTAGTACCGCTGGACCGGAGCGGCAGTACCGTGTATCGCCACAAGCAGTAGTACCATTGTCCCACAGCGGTAGTACCGCCCATGGCCATAAGTGGTAATGCGGCTCGGTTCAGCTAGTACCGCCTTGACTCGAGGCGTGGTTTTCTCGTGTCGGGTTCAGTGGCGATAATGCTGTGATAGGAAGCGGTAGTACCGCTTCGTGTCTTGATAATACCGCTGCTACCTCCGCCCCTAATACCGCTGGGCCAGCGGCGATACTGCTGTAGGCTAACGGTAGTACCGGCCCAGCTCAGCCGGTAGTGCCGCTTCGTCTGACTCTGCCTCGCCCTCTGTTTTGCTCCGCCCGCTGTGTTCTTTCGCCCGAGCGGTAGTACCGCTCCCCTGAGCGGTAGTACCGCTCATGCGCGACCGAGCACATAACGGTTGGATTCGGGAGGTCCTATAAAAGGCGGTCTTCTTCCCCATTCAACCTTATCCTTTGAGCTCATGTTCTTCCCCCATTGTTGACCTTCTCCGAGCTTGCTATCTCTCAATCCCTCCATGGATTCTTGCTAGTTTTTGAGGGAAAAGAGAGAGGAGATCTAGATCCACATTTCCATCAATCACTTTCTCCTCTATGTGAGGGGAACCCCTTGGATCTAGATCTTGGAGTTCTTGGTGTTCTCCTTCTTGTTCTTCCTCTCAGCTTCCTCCCTAGCATTAGTTGTGTTGGGGATATTGCCACTAGGTGTAAACCGGCCAGCTTGGGCCGGATTAGCTCCGTTAGTGGTATAATCAGAGAAAGGCCTAAGGCCTATAGTCGGTTTAGAGTTTGTAGCCGTAAACCGGCCTGATGTATGACTTGTATTGTAAGTTAGGAATAGAGATACCAGCGGGATCGAGTATGAACGGTTGGGACTCTCTGAACCGGCAGGCGTCACTTTCGTGTATATAAGGGACGACCGGCGGCGGTTCAAGACGAACAACCACAACTCGAGCCTAAGCGAAGCTTGCTTGCTCCCTAGCCATCGAGACTACATCAATTCCATCACAACTAGGCGTAGGCTTTTACCTTCATCGAAGGGGCGAACTAGTATAAAACCCTTGTGTCTTTGTGTCGCTTTAACCCCTGCAAGTAAACCCGTGGCGATGGCTCCACGACTAAGTCCTTTCGCTAGGACATCCGCCGTGACAAATCCACGACGGTTGGCGCCCCGTGGGGCTATCGCCACGATGGTTTGGCGATCTTGGAGGCAAGCTCAAAGGACTCGAAGGCTACGTCGTGGGCGGATGGCCAAAGTCGTCGCGGCGGATCTACATCGGCGGCGCCGGATGGGGCCCGAGGCGATTCAATCGAGTATGGATACGGGTCCCCCGGCGGCATACTGCGTTTTCATTGGCAAGATCGGGAGCACTGGGCTGGCCGGACATCTGCACCGACCTCATCGAGGCGGCTCGGCGTCGCGACCTGCCCGAGTTAAACCGGCCGTGAAGCATGTCTTCGTTGGAGTCACACATGGAGGGGAATCGATGCGGTTCGTAGCGGTAGTGAGACCGTCGTTTATTCAGTGATGAATCTTCAACGGAGAGACCGAGTCATTGTACCGATTGCGAGGATGATATGATCGAGGGCTGTTCAGCGGTGCGATATTCGGACCCCCAAGCCAGTTAAAGCGAGTTGGAGTATTCATGGCGGTGCGCAGCGCGAACCACTCTTCAACGCTGGCAGCAATGCTTTCCGGTTCAGCGGCGGCGAGGGAGGCCCGGTCGCCCGCCGGTTCAAGATCATCGGATCTGTTTGATGCACTAAGCGGCGCTTATGGCGGAGGACAACCCAGCGGATCGGGAAGCTCATAATGCAGAAATTGCAAAGGTGAAAAGCAGATCACGCAAGCCAAAGCGGATCTAGCGGCGAAGAAGCATATGGCGCGAGGCGGGCCGCTTTAGATGCACAAGCTTATAAACTCATGCTTGACGGAGTGCATCGCGGGAGGTGTTGAAGCGGAAGTATAGATCGCGCTTTGTCATCGATTTGATCCTAGAAATCTCTTTCGGACCGGGAGCGACCCGATAACCCGCCCCAACACGAGAGGTAAAGCGGATTGAGGCACCGGGGAGCGGAGCGGCGGTCCAACCGTGCTCGATGGAGCCTCCGCAGCGAGAACATGGTGGTTCCTCCGCTGCATGAGACACCCCAGGTCATTATTCTAATCCATGGACAACCTTGTTGCAGCCGCTGCACGATTGGAGGCGATCGATCGAAGGAGATTCCCCAAGCGGTTGAGACACGCGGGTTAAGGCTTCTCCGGACTGCGCCGTCTGACGGAGGCATATTCATCTGGCCGTGATCGGATTCACTCTCGCCCGTCCAAGCGAATTCTGGCGCATGGATGAACCGGCCATATCAAGCAGCGTGACCGTGAAGCGCCCGAGGCAATCACCGGATGGGTGGTATTCGTGATGCTCGGGATGTAGTGGATCGGGCCGCACGCAGGGAGGCGAGTTAGCAAGACAGATGATGCGGATCAACACACACGGTTCGCCCTACCACTTTCACCGGACCAGAGTCGCATCCGCTTTAGGGTACCTGTTTAATCCCGCTTTACGCAATGTGCGTCGCCTAAGGATTTTAAGGGCCAGCGCAAAGTGCGAATTACACCGCTGATTTGTCCCTGAGCGTGGGTTGAAAGTTATGAGATGGCCATGGAGATGCTAGATGTTGATGAGACCGCATGCAAAGTACTTCACCATGATCTTTGGAGGCACAGCCGTGCTTGGTTGAAAAGCTTACGCCCAATTCTATCGGTTCATGGGGCGATTCACGGGCCGGTTTATCGAACTTCAAGGATACGTGTAAGCAGCCCAAGTCCATAGTAGACTTGGCGGCTTGCGTCGAAGAAGAAGAGTCCACAACCCGTTAGATGCGCCGTGTGTCCGAGATTTTGCACTCTTGACCGGATCAACGCTGACTCGGCGATCATAACATTAGAAGGCAAGCTGCGGTTTGAGCCTTTGAAATTAAAATTGGGGCGTATGAAGCGGTTACGCAATGACATAGGAACCCTCATGGCGCTTTGGTGAAATATGCCGATTGAGCGGTACCAAGGATCTGGCGATGATGATGAAGCGAGGAAGGAAAGAAAACGGCAACTCAAAGGCAGCATTACAAACCGCGGGTCATGGAAGCGGGGGCAAGCGCAAGGTGATGGCAATCCGGTTCGTAGCCAACACTAATGCGCAGACGAGAGGCCAGCGGCGCATGGGCAAAGGCGAATCGGGTCCAAATCCTAATACAAGCCGTTTGAATTACTTGTTGAATCAACCTTGCCCCAAGCACGGACGAAGGAGTCCCCATCGAACCATCTCTGGAAAAATTGTTATATTATGCAGGAGTTCAAAAATTCCAATGCTTTCGGTATGACCGAGGGTCGGTGGTGGTTCGAGATCCGGTTTCCATGGGCGGGTCGGGACGGAACTTCAGTTGAGGGCCTAACGAGGCGATCACAATAATCGAATGTCGGGGTGCCAAGCAGCAGCAGAGAGAGTCGAAGCTATCGAGCCAACCAGCGGTTGAATAGTGGGCGATATCATGTTTTCACAACCAGTTTGGACAAAGCGGGATCGGAAGCTTCACAAGCAGGCGATAAACTCTGTTGAACCGGCCTTACCGCGATATTCGCTGGTCAGAGCAGCCTATCGTGTGGAGCGAGAGGACCATCCCCGGGTTGATAATCCGTGTCGGTGGCATTGGTGGTAGACCCTCGGGTGGGGGCTATAAGTTCACTAAGGTACTTATGGACGGAGAAGCGATATTAATATATTATACTATGAAACTTTCCGTTGCATGGGTCTCACAGACAAGGACCTCAGCCGTCCAATACGGTGTTCCATGGTGTAGTACCGAGCAAATCTGCTTATCTGTTGGTAAGATAGCCCTGGATGTGGCTTTTGGAGCGAGCACGATTCGGTCGAAAAGCTAACCTTTGAAGTGGTGAAAATCCGAGTCCATATCATGCCTTGTTTGGGCGGCGGCTTATGCTAAGTTCATGGCACGACCTTGTTATATCTACTTACAGCTAAAGATGCGGGTTACAAAGGCGATAGCGGTGCATGGAAGCCGCCGGGTTGCTTTGGAATGTGAGGAAGGCGATGGCTTATGCGAGGCGATCTGTGCCACGGAGGAGTTGAAGTTCTATAAGGACAATGTTGATCCGCAGATATGACCCTTTGAAGAAACCCTCTGAGCATGAATCGGATCTGAAGTTTAAATCGGCGTTGAGACCAAGCTTGTTGACTTCGTGCGGCGATTCGTCCAAGCAGTTCAACTGTCGGTGCCAACTGGATCCCAAATAGGAAGGCGCTCATCGAGTTCATCCGTGAGAACCGGGATATCTTTGCATGGAAGCCATCGACATGCCGGTGTACCGAGGGAACTTCGAGCACACACTTAATGTGGATCCTAAGTATAAACCGGTGAAACAGTTCCTCGCCGGTTTAATGAAGAAGGCGCAAAGGCCATTGGAGAAAAAGTAGCAGAGCTTGGCGGCTGGCTTTATCATTGAAGTGTTTCATCCAGAGTGGCTTGCTAATCCGGTGCTAGTCCTTAAGAAAAATGGCACCTGGCGTATGTGTGTGGATTACACAGATCTTAACAAGGCTTGTCCAGCAGATCCTTTTGCCCTCCCCCGCATTGATCAGATTATTGATGCCACGGCAAGATGTGAGCGTTTAAGTTTTTTGGACACATACTCTGGATATCATCAGATCAAAATGGCGGTTAAGGACCAGGAGAAGACAGCGTTTATAACTCCCTTTGGAGCCTTCTGCTATGTATCTATGCCTTTTGGGCTCAAGAGTGCCCAAGCTACTTATCGGCGGTGTGTCTGAAATTGCTTGCATACGCAGATCGGCGCAATGTGCATGCTTATGTAGATGATATTGTGGTAAAATCAAGACAAAAGGAGACACGGTGGAAGATTTGAAGAAACCGACAACTTAGCATTTATAAGATGATGCTTAATCCGGCCAAGTGTGTTTTGGTGTTCGGTTGGCAAGTTATTGGGGTTCTGGTGTCTATGAGAGAATTGAGGCTAATCCGGAGAAAATTAAAGCTATCACTTCCTTGGCTAAACGAAGTGTATCAATGATGTTCGGCGTCTGGCGGGCAGGATTGCGGCGTTGAGCGGTTTATCGACCGCCTCGGAGAAAAGGCCATTCCCTTATACCGATCTTTGAGGAAGGCAGATAATTTAAATGCAGGTCCATGGCGGCGAAGCATTTGAGGATCTAAAGCGGCAATTAGCCAATCCGCTGTTCTTGCGGCTCCGGTTGACAAGGAACCGTTGTTGTTATATGTAGCAGCCAATGCTCGGCGATAGCGTGGCCATTGTGGTAGAGTGCAAGGAGGCGAGCAAGAGTATCGGTTCAGCGGCGGTTTATTATATCGATGAGGTACTTATTGAGTCAAGCAGAGATATCCGCATTGGCGAAGCTAGTCTATGGTGTTTTTATGGCGGTCGGAAGCGAAGCAATATTTCCAAGGGCACTCTATCACGATGGTTAGTTCAGCTCCTTTGGGTGATATCATCTGAACCAGAGGCGATCGCGGTCGGATTGCAAATGGGCCATCGAGCTTGGGCGCATGGACTAAAGTATATACCACGCACAAAGAAGTGAAGTCACAAGCACTTGTTGATTTCATTAATGGTGGGCGGAGAATTCTGCGCCAGAGAGAAGCCGGATCACACATCTTGGACTATTCATTTCGACGGATCGAGGCGGTTGGAAGGCTCGAAATTTGAGTCGTTTAACTTCCCCACGAGGTGATAAGTTTTATTCGTTCTCCGTTTAATGTTCCCTTGTACTAATAATGCAGGTGAGTCTGAAGCCTTGCTCCATGGTCTCCGGATGGCTAAGGAGATGAATTTAAGCGGGTTAAGTGCTTTGGTGACTCGGACACAGTGGCTCGGCAAGTATCGGCACTTGGGATTCTAAGGACCCCTCATGGCCGCATATCGTCGAGAAGTGGATAATATCGCAGGTTGCTTCAAGGGCTATCAAGTGGATCATGTGGATCGCCGGAAGAACGGTGGCGAGCGCTTTAAGCGGTTGGGTTCTCGGCGTAAACCGGTCCCGCCTAATGTCTTTTGGACGTCTTGCACAACCCGTCGGTCCAGCTCCTGGTGAAGCGGTTGGCTATTCGATCCGGAGGCTCGGTTGGTGGCAGCATTACATGCTATTCGGATTGGGCGATTCCTTACCTTGCGTATATGACTCGAGGAGTTGCGGAAGATGAGGTTACGGCGAGACGGATAATCCGCGCTCCAAATCTATAGCGATTCTTAATGGTGAGCTACATCATTGTAGTGTGTCGAGGCGTTTCAACGCTGTGTTTCCCCGAGGAAGGCTGTGAAATTTTAAGGAAATCCATGAAGGGATTGTGGACACCACGCGGTTCAAAGTCCACAGTGGCGGCGTTCCGTCACGGATTTTCTTGGTTGTTGCCCATCTTGATCGGAGGATTTGGTTAAGCGGTGTGATGGATGTCGAAATTTTCAAGGCGTGCTCATGTCTGCGCACAGAATTGAGGATGATCCCAATAACGTGGCCGTTTGCGACTTGGGGCTGGATATGGTTGGACCCTTTAAGCGATCCAAGGATAAGAAGACCCACTGTTGGTGGCGATGGACAAGTTCACCAAGTGGGTTGAAGCGGAAACTGTCGATAAGTGTGATGCAGCAACAATGATGCAGTTCATCAAAAGGTGATTTTCGGTTTGGCTTTCCACACGGTATAATTCTCGATAATGGCACTAATCTATCAAGGGGATATGAAAGAGTTACGTGACGCGAGCACATTCGACGGCGTGTCGTCGATGGCGCATCGATCCAGCAGGCGGCGAGCGAGCCAATCAAGAGATCTTACGAGGTATCAAACCTCGACTTATGGTTCCATTACGAGAGAACGCCCGGTGCTGGGTAGAAGAATTACCATCGGTGTTATGGAGTATTAATACTCGCCAAACCGGTCCCTTTGGATATCGCCGTTCTTCATGGTCTACGGGGCGAGGCGATTCTCCCCGCGATATCCGCGCGACTTCGCCCCATGTAGCGGCTTATGTTGAAGCGGACAACGAGATGGCGCGACGGGGCGCTTTGGACCTATTGGATGAGGGCGTGATATGGCAGCCGCTCGTTCGGCGATTTACCAAACAAGATCTTCGTCGTTATCACAGCCGCGGGTTAAGACGAGCCTTTCGGAAGGAGATTTGGTGCCGTCTCATCAAGACGCACGAGATATGCACAAGTTATCCCGCCTTGGGAAGGACCTTTTGTGGTCGACAGAATCTACACAAGCGGTTCCTACTATCGATTGATATTCGAGGCGTAAAGACTCACGTACATCGAGGAGGAGACCAATAGGCCGTGGAATATAGCTCATCTTGACCTTACTACGGTTGAGTTATCGGCTCGGTTTATGTACATAGCATGACAATGTATATATTATGTTCGATATAATAAAAATCGGAGCCTCGGCTAAGCGGGGTCTCTGTCTTTCTTCTCATGAGTGGTTACATGGAGTGTTTACATTTTAAAAGCGGCCTCGGTTTACCCTTGCGATTATATTTATCACTTGGGGGCTTGGTCGTGTCCGAACCAATGCAACACCTCTTGATAAGCGAAAGCCACGGATCATTGGGGACACGGTCACGTCTGAACCGGTCACGCCTCTTGGTCGACCAATAGGGCGAGTCATTTAGGGGCTTGGTGAACCCGAACCAATGTCATGCCACTTGGCGGCGTACTCGCCAAGAGTCTTTTGGGGACTGGCCGACTAGCACCATCGCTTCGCCTTGGGGGGCTTGGTTGCGTGTGACCATGGTAATGCCATCGACCAGCTCCATGAAGCTTTACTTTTGCAAAAGTTATTGCCTTTGTTGCCATATTTTCACATAATTGGTATTCGATTTTTTGTTGCGTTTTTAACCCGGCGAATATTTTTATCGGTTTAATGTCGATCCACAAACCGCGAGGACACGGTTTAGTATTACACGGAGTTTTTATCTGCCGGTTTACCTTCTTCGGTTCATCCTCATGGAATAACATGGGGGCTTGTGCTGATTCAAAGACGGTTATATAGGAGTTATTATCTCCCAGAGCGGTCATGGGTTTTAAGGCCTCCGCTTCAAGGTTGGCTCGCTTGACTTCATGCCAGAATCGGCGGTATTTGTATCACATACTTATTGATTTTCGATATATATATATATATTGAATACCATAAACCGGTGGCGGTGTCGCCGCCACCAAGGTTCAACTTTTACAGTTGCAGGAGTATGAATCAAACAAAAGTTTCACCTATGCGAAGGCATATCCAGGAGAAAGTTTTAACTAAAGGCTATTACAAGGCAACACGATTGCCCAAATGAGATCATTGTTCTTTGGGCAAACCGCCCATGACAAATGTTTAACCCGCTACGGTTCAAGACTGTTCTTCATCTTCGCCGCTTCAGCATCTTCATCCCTACCCATTGGTGGAAATCCACGATGGTCGATCGATTCCCATTAGCGCTTGGAAAACAGCCTCTTCGTGAATCAAAGAAGACGGTTCAATGTCGGTGCGTAAGTATGCTTACGGATTGGAGGAATCAGGTTTTCGGTTCAAGGTTAGAAGCGGACACTCGCTTGTTTTGATCATTATATTGTGCTTGGTAATGCTCCAAGTCGGCTTCTTGACCAATTGACAAGCCGGTAGGCGTCTTCGCACGGTTTATCGCCCGTAAGTCCTCTTCACTGAAATCGAGCCATCTTCTTTCCGCTGGGATAGCCTTGAGCTGCTTCCACGGGATCAAAGTCCGTACCCATGCCTTGGCTCGGATCAAGGCATTGATAGCTCCGGTTCGTGCGAGATTTCTTCACCTCTTCAATCCGGGAAGGAAGCATTGATAGTCGGTTGAGTATCTTGAATCGGGGAAGGCGCTGGATTGTTATGTGACATTGTGGTGATAACGCTACTGGCCCCGGTATATAAGCTGCTCAACTAAAGTGTAGACAGCCTTGAGTTTCTTCCGCACGTCATTTCCCAAGTGCCCAACGTGTGTGCCTACATACGGTCAAGGGATAGTTTTAAACCGGACTAATGATGCAGCAGGTACAACATATCACAATTATTCATAGGGAGCTTACGAAGATGGCTGCGGTCATAGAATGTACTTGCCGCTTCACGGTGTCGGATCATCCACTACGGTTTAAGGGCAGCTTGACATTTTACGCCCGTTTGAGCAAATTGGCCTTTTCGGTGGCCCAGACTGCTGTTCTTTCTTCATACTTTCCTTTACTGTTCGGTGGCGGTCAAGGCCTTTGGTGAACTCTTTCTTGGCTTTCTCTGTTTGACTGCTTTGGGTTTGCAAAGCCGCTTTGTAAATCGGCAATCCGATCGTCTTTGATTTTCACCTCGGCACTGTGCATTGACGGTATGTTCAGCTAGCAATTCAAGTCAAAGTCCCAACCACACAACGCAGATTATATGCTTGACACTTGGGGCTAATGTACCTTCAATTTTCTCTTTGCTACTACATGGCAAGTCCCAAGCTTAACACAAGTATTCAACTTGGCACTTGGGGCTAATGGCTATTTGATTCTACCAATGTTTTTGACGGTTATATTGAAATACCGGTTCAACTATGAGTTAAACGGCCCTTACAGTTATGTGGGTAGATGTCAAAATGGATCAAGAAAATAATCAAGTCGGTTTGATCAAGATTACAAACCGGCCCTTAGGGGCTACAAGGACTAATATCTGGCGATAAGGAAAGGGTGAGTTACCTCAAACTTGTCCCTCATTAATTTGACCAGCCAGCCTCATAGTCACGGCTCTTTGTAAAGCGGTTCAGATATCGAATGAAGATCTTGGGCGCTTAAAGCGGCGTATGTTTCAGCTCGACAGCCCACTTTCCTTTATTCAAAGTGGAAGAATCCTCTTTCCTGATATGCGGGTTAAGGTTGCGAGATTCCCGGTTGAGCGGCCCATACCGATAATCCTAGCGTCATCGTCTCTTCGACTCGACGGATTGAGTGGGCACGGCTGTTTTAGCAGGACTGTGAGGTCTCTCAAACCGGACGGTGCTGGCAGGTGGATCAGCAGAGGTTGAAGTATTGACAAGCCTTTCTTCAGGAATAACCTCATCTTGAACCGGAGGGTTATTGGGAATATCTTCAGAGGCAAAGTTTTCAAGATCCGCGCTCTCTCATGATCAGGCGGCAGCCTCTTCAATTGTTTTGTCCAAGCGAGCCTTCTTGCTGGGTTTCGGTTTAGTTACGAAGAGACAAAGAGTCGGGAACAAGGCATATATATTCTGAAGATATCGAAAAGCATATGGCCGTTTTGACTTACCCCGGCTATCTTCAGCGGTGGTAGCTGAGTGGTGAGGATTAGCGAGGGCGATGAATGGGAAGTAACGATAATCGGAGTCGGACGGATTAAGAGGTTGTGGAACAAACCCGCTTTGGAATTTAAAGCAATAAAAGGTCGGAAACCTCGGTGCGGCGCTTTCGAGCGGGCTGTTTGGTAAACGGCAGAGGTAACTACCTTGCCACTATGCGGGTTGTGCGGCGAGCTTCATGTTCTTTGTGTCTTCATAGGAAATTTGGGATCAAGTAAGCAAGAGGGTGAGAAAAGTTAACTTTCCGGTTTGCTGGCGAAATTTTGGTAAAGGCAAATTTGTTGAATCGGAAGAAAGAATGGTTACCTCGGCAAATCCTGCGTTCTTGGCTTCAGCGTCATCGACAAGCATCATCATCAATAAGGCGTGTAAAAAGCAAGCCAAGAGAGTCAAGTTCGGATTACCCACATCATCGTCAATGGCGGTCGGATGAAGCGATGGTCTTTCTCTTGTGGGCTGATTTCTTGACAACTTTTGTTTTGGGCGGTTTGGCCGCCCTTGACTTTGTCGCTTTGTCTTGGGAAAGTTTCTTGCTCCAAAGCGGGTTATCACCTGGATCGGAAATAATTAAAAGTCGGATATATGAAAGTAATAACAGGTTTTAATGATGACACGGTCGAGAGACTTACGCGGTGGTGAGTTGGTGGTGCAATAAGGAGCCAAGCCGGTTTGAGCACAGAGATGCTCCGGTTCATTCAACATTCTTCTTACTGAATCCGTAACTTCATCCTCAGAAAGTTCAAGTTTGGTGTGTCGGAGTGGGTCATCGGCGCTGCCGTATCTTGGCACATTAAAGCGAACGCCCGGCTCAAAGGCGATATGCCCCAAGATAACCAGACAGCGTGCAAGATCAATTCAGTCAACCGTTGGCCATAAAGGCTCGGAGCTTGGACAATTGTGGGGCATATTTGCTTCTCTCTTTGGCGATCAATCTTTGAGAAAGGGATGAGTATTGTAGCCGCTCTGGGCGAAAGCGGTAAAGGATTTTCACCTTTAGGAGAAGTATCTTTTGTAAAACCAAGTCGCATTCCACTCTTTGGGGTGGGTATGGAGTTTGGCGTGGGGATAGGTGATCTCCTTCCTTTTACGGATAGCCATACCGCCCAATTACGTATTGGGGCCATCGGTGAATCGATGCGCCGGTTTAGATGGAAGAGATCTCTAAGCAGTTCAACAGAAGGTTCCTCTTGTAGATATGCTTGAGATAGCACTTGAAAGTGGCATAGGTTGGTGAGCGAGTTGGGGCCAATGTCTTGGGGACGGAGCTGAAAATTGGCCAACACGTCCGGTAAAATTTTGAGCAGGCGGTTTGAAGCCCGAGCCGGGTGATCATGAAAACCACAACCTCCCTTCACTGAGGTGTGGGAGGACATTCATCTCCGGAACCCTCCAATGGACTGTATTTTGTCATCTAAGCGCCAATCGATGCAGTTCATTCAAGCGTGTCTCGGAGCGCGGAAGGAACCGATTGCATTCATACACTGTTTGGCCATGATAGGATCTACAAAGAAAAGGATCCGGTTTAAGGCGTGCTTATTACTGAGTGATCGATCTAAGTTATGACAAACCGGAGGCAGTTTCTATCATCAGTTCATTGTGATATGATGTCGAGATCGTTCTAGCGGTTCAACAAGGGGACTAATGGTGTACCTATGCGGTTTGGCGGTTTTATTATGGTGAGTTAAACCGCCTAATCTAGGCCTTGGAGATAATTGAAGTCATGGACAGTTTACGAAACAAGTTTCACAAGATCTCATGATTACTACGGATCAAAGCGGGTTTTCGAAAAGCGAAATATTTACGGCGGAAGTAAAGAAAAGCGAAGTGGACCATAAGGCATCTGTATATACGCGAAGATCCATGGGATTAAAATGGGAAAGTACAAGCGGATCTGTGAGGAGTCATCATTGGTACAGAACAAGATTCACAGCATGGTTCAAAGCTAAAAGGATAAAACGCACGAAGAACATGGTATGAAGCTCGAACCCTAAAAGCAGATCTAAGTACGAAGCAGATTCAAGAAGGGAAGAAGCTTACGGGAATGGAGAAGATGCGGAAAGAGGCGCGGTGTTACGAAATGCGTTCGAGGTTGATCACGGCCTAGGATGAAGCGAAGTCGATGACGATGGCGGAGCTCCAAAGGGCAATGCGCGAGGAAAACGAAGAAGAGGAAGCGAAGGAGGAAAAGAATGACCCTTCGGTCCTATTTATAAAGGATAAAAGCTAGGTCAGCGTGGATCGAGGACTGCTATTAAAGAAAGGCGTTATAAAGGATCAAGATGACATCATGCGGTTTCACTGATGACTAGAAACAACGGCGTCTGCCGGTTCTGATGATCAGAAGCGATGACAACGTGGCGATTTATCAAACAAAAGAAGATGTCCAAGATACAGGCTTCGTGAAGGATTGACATGAACCAGTTCAAATCAATCTGGGGCCTAATGTTGGGGATATTGCCACTAGGTGTAAACCGGCCAGCTTGGGCCGGATTAGCTCCGTTAGTGGTATAATCAGAGAAAGGCCCAAGGCCTATAGTCGGTTTAGAGTTTGTAGCCGTAAACCGGCCTGATGTATGACTTGTATTGTAAGTTAGGAATAGAGAGATACCAGCCGGGATATGAGTATGAACCGGTTGGGACTCTACGAACCGACGGGCGTCACTCGTGTATATAAGGGGACGACCCGGCGGCGGTTCAAGGACAGGACAACCACAACTCGAGCCTAGGCGAAGCTTGCTTGCTCCTAGCCATCGAGACTACATCAATTCCATCACAACTAGACGTAGGCTTTTACCTTCATCGAAGGGGCCGAACTAGTATAAAACCCTTGTGTCTTTGTGTCCGCTTTAACCCCTGCAAGTAAACCCGTAGCGATGGCTCCACGACTAAGTCCTTTCGCTAGGACATCTGCCGTGACAAATCCACGACAAGTTGCTTCGGTGGGATTTGAGAGAGAAGGACTTGGGCACTCCGTGTGCCCTTGCCATTGTATTTGGTGCATCGGTTTGAGTTCTCCACGTGATACGTGGAAGTTACAAGTTGAGAAGATTATTACTCTTGGGTGCTTGGTACCCTTGAGCTTTTTACTCTTGGGTGTTTGGACACCCTAGAGCTTGTTCCTCTTGGGTGCCTTGGCGCCCTAGACGGTTGGTGTTGTTTGGAGCTCAATCATTGTTGTGTAAAGCTTCAGGCAAGCGTCGGTGTCTCCAATTAGGTTGTGGAGATCGCCCCGATGAATTTGACGGGTACCAGTGACCGCCCCCAAGGGTTGCCATTTGTACGGGTTCGGTGACCCCGTCAAGGGTCCCTTGGTGGAATCACGACATCTTGCATTGTGCGAGGGCGTGAGGAGATTACGGTGGCCCTAGTGGCTTCTTGGGGAGCATTGTGCCTCCACACTGCTCCAAATGGAGATTAGCATCCGCAAGGGTGTGAACTTCGGGATACATCATCGTCTCCGCGTGCCTCGGTTATCTCTTACCCGAGCCCTTTACTTATGCACTTTACTTTGTGATAGCCATATTGTTCTTTGTCATATATCTTGCTATCACATAGTTGCTTATCTTGCTTAGCATAAGTTGATGGTGCACTGTGACGCCCGGATGATCAAGCTACATTAACCTCTGCTAATGACGCCATGTCACCTCCATTACTGTCGCTAATCTCGCGTTAGTTCAAAACGATTCGAATTCAAATTTGAATTTTTGGCAAACAACCAAAGTTTCCAAACTTAAAACAAAAATGTTCGGACTGTGTCAAATATTGCATAGATAATTATGGTGAAGTAAACACATTTTTAGAAAATGCATAAATATTTTAAGTTGAATTAAACAGAAAAGGAAACAAATAAAAGAAAAGGAATAAATAAAAACAAACCTAACAAACTACTAAAGAGAAAAAGAAAGCCCCTTAAACCCCAGGCCAATTGGCTGACTAGCCGACAATGCCAGGCCCAGCCGCCCATCCGGCCACCCCACCTCCTGTTCCCCTTATCGCCTCCTTCCCGGCTATTGTTCCTCCGACCGCGCCATGAACATGGCGCATCCCCATCGCACCACCTCGCCGTCCCCGCCGACGGGATAAGGCCGCCACGCCCCCGCCTCGTCGGTTCCCTCTCTCACTCACCTCCCCTGCTCTCCTCCCAGATGCCCCCCCCGCTCGCTCCTCAGATCCTTCCCCGTCCGAGCGCTCCCATGGCCGTGGCCGTCATGCAGCCGTGGCCTCTGTCCTCCCCGCACCGCGCCAACGTGTCACCGGTATCCCTCGTCGCCCGCCTCGTCGTCCCCGACCGTTGATTCAAGCTCCACGCTGTCGCAGCGTCATGGATGAGGTCGTCTTCTTCCTCCGCCTTGCCGCCGCTCACCCCCAACTCCGGCGACGCCCTCTGCAGCTACTAAGCCGCCAAGGGCCACCGTGTGTGCCGCTTGGTGAGCCCCCGCTCCCTTCCCTCTCTCTCTCAACGCCATTCGCTAGTTGGACGCGCCGCCCCCAACTTGCTCGAGCGCATCGCCGCACGCGCTCGTCGCCGGTAGCCGTCCAGTGACCATTTGGTCCCGGGCTCGTGGCCGTTGTGCTCGCACACGCAAGTAGAGGCCCCTGGCCATTTTGAGTGCTTGCCAACACGCTGCACCGCCGTTCCCTCTCGCGGCCGAACGCCGGCGTCTGCCCCGCTTGTCGCCGGTGACGCTGCGCCCCTCCTCAGGCTAAGCCCCCGCCTCCATTCAATGCGCCACGGCGCGGGCGTTCGAAAGAGCCCACATGCACCGTGGCGCGATTCCGGTGAGGTCCACGCCCCTCCGCCGTGTTTTCATTTGCCGGCGGTGAACCTCCGCCGCCCGCTGACGTGGCCCATTGGGTCCATCGAGGTCCTTTGCTGGTGGCCCAGGGGCTGGCTGGTCTAGTTGACCATGGTCAACTTGCTGACTAGGCCGGTCCCAGTAGCTGACCAGTGGCCCCCACCCTATAAACTAATTACATGGGTTAATTTAATTAATATAGACTAATCTGTCACTGTCCGAAGGGCCCCACATTTAACTAATCATAATTAGTTTAAAACAAATCCTATTTCAAGTCTGACTCAATGACAGGTAGGTCCCATTGGACCCACAGGTCAGATTTGACTCAGTCCACTGCATTGTTGACTGATGACGTCAGCATTGCGCCATGCTGACGTCAACAGACACTATTCTGGATAATGTTGAATTTAAATAAATAATTAAAATCAGAAAATGATTAAAACTTTAGAAAATCATATAAAATAATCCGTAACTTGGATGAAAATACTTTCTACATGAAAGTTGCTCAGAACGATGAGACGGATCCGGATGCGCAGCCCGTTCGACCGCCACACATCCCTAGCATAGCAAACACACAACTTTCCCCCTCTGTTTCATCTCTCCGAAAACGCGAAACACCGGGGATACTTTCCCGGATGTTTCCCCCTTTCGCCGGTATCACCTACTACCGCGTTAGGGCACACCTAACCCTACTCATTGTCATGTCATGCATCGTCATGCTTATGTTTGCATTGTATTTACTCTATCTTCCCCCTCTTCTCTTCGGTAGACTACGAGATCGACGCTGCTGCTGCCCAGTTCGACTACAGTGTTGACGACCCCTCCTTCTTGCCAGAGCAACCAGGCAAGGCCCCCCTTGATCACCAGATATCACCTATTCTTCTCTATACTGCTTGCATTAGAGTAGTGTAGCATGTTCTTGTTTGGTTACTCCTATTACATTGCATAGCCTATCATTGTTGCTCTGATCGTTGATACCTTACATAATCCTAAATGCTTAGTATAGGATGCTAGTTTATCATCATTGGTCCTACATTCTTGTCGATCGCCTTGCTATACTATCGGCCGTGATCACTCGGGAGGTGATCACGGATATATCTATACATATACATATACTATACTGAGATGGTGACTAAAGTCGGGTTGGCTCGTTGAGTACCCATAAGTGATTCGATGTGGGGCTGAAAGGACAGTGGCTCCATCCCGGTAGAGGTGGGCACGGGTTCCACGACCCCATTTGTTACTATGTGGTGGAGCGACAAGGCAGGTTGAGACCACCTAGGAGAGAGGTGGGCCTGGCCCTGATCGGCGTCCGCGGTTACTTCAAAATAACACGCTTAACGAGATCTTGGTTTTTGATCTGAGTCTGGCCACTAGCCTATATGCACTAACCAACTACGCGGGAAAGATATGGGCACTCGATGTCGTGGTATCAGCCTAAGCCTTCGTGACGTCAGTGACTGAGCGGCGCGCTCCGGATTGGAACATAAGCCTGCTCTTGTATTAAGGGGGCTAGTTCTGCTTCCGGGCACCCTCGCAACATGCATGTGTGCAATGGGCGATGGGCCCAGACACCTGCGCCATAGGAGTTAGACCGGCGTGCTGACCTCTCTGTTGTGCCTAGGTGGGGCTGCGACGTGTTGATCTTCCGAGGCGGGCATGACCCGGAAAGTGTGTCCGCCAAAGGGGATCGAGCGTGTTGGGTTATGTGGTGCACCCCTGCAGGGAAGTTTATCTATTCGAATAGCCGTGTCCCTCGGTAAAAGGACGACCCGGAGTTGTACCTTGACCTTATGAAAACTAGAACCGGATACTTAATAAAACACACCCAGACAAGTTCCATAGACAACCCAGTGATCGCTTTTCCACAGGGCGACGAGGGGAGGATCGCCGGGTAGGATTATGCTATGCGATGCCACATGGAGGATTTCAATCTACTCTCTTCTACATTCTGCAAGACGGAGGTTGCCAGAAACATAGTCTTCGATAGGACTAGCTATCCCCCTCTTATTCTGGCATTCTGCAGTTCAGTCCATCGATATTGCCTCTTTACACATATACCCATGCATATGTAGTGTAGATCCTTGCTTGCGAGTACTTTGGATGAGTACTCACGGTTGCTTTTCTCCCTCTTTTCCCCTTTTCCCTTCTACCTAGTTGTCGCATGACAGATGCGAGCCAGAGCGACGCCACCATCGGCGGCGACTCTTACTACGAGAGGTGCCTACTACTACGTGCGGGCCGTTGGCGGCGACCGGGAGTAGTTTAGGAGGATCGAGGCGGAGGCATGCACCTCTTTCGATCTGTAACCTAGTTTGTGCTAGCCTTCTTAAGGCAAACTTGTTTAACTTATGTCTGTACTCAGATATTATTGCTTCCGCTGACTCTTGTGTATTCGAGCTTATGTATTCGAGCCCTCGAGGCCCCTGGCTTGTAATATAAAGCTTGTATTATTTTAATTTGTGTCTAGAGTTGTGTTGTGATATCTTCCCGTGAATCCCTGATCTTGATCGTACACATTTGCATGCATGATTAGTGTACGATTGAATCGGGAGCGTCACAAGTTGGTATCAGAGCCGACTGCCTGTAGGAATCCCCCTTTCCAACTCCTTGGCCGAAGTTGAGTCTAGTCATTGAAAAAGTTTTTACTAACATGGTTGTGCGGCCCATGGGCCCACGTCGCCATTGGGTGGTATTAGGATCTTTTATTCCTCGACCTATACTCTGGGACTCTAATCTCTCCTCTATTCGGGTTAAATGATTTTACTAAATCTGACTCTAGGTTCTCATAACTACTTTCTCCCGGAGAGCCCCTAATCATAGATGATCGCCTACTGCGTCAGAAGATTTCGAAGATACTCTAGGATGTTCTCCCGAGACGCTTGTGCCCACCGCCTTTGCAAATTCCCTACCACTATTATATCCTTATGGGTAACTGCATGCACCTGCCATTCTTACATTCGATCCCATTGAGCTTGTTATTACAAGGTGCAACCAACTGCTCTTCGTTGTTCCGAGAATCCTTTGAGCTTACTGACTTACGGCTCTTTGCCACAAGAATACCCATATGGATAATTCCTTGCACTTATCGAGTATCCGCTCCTTCTTAGTTGTTCAGGTGTTTCACATAAGCCTTTGAAATACTATTTGATCTTTCAAAAATCCTCAATAGCTTGTTGTTCTTGAAATTCTTGCTTGCTTGCATTATGGTTAATCCCATAAGCATAATAATCTTATTGGCATCCTTTGTCACTATCATTTTTGAGTCCATTGATTCAATAAGTTGTGAATGTTCACAATCATCAGTCGAATCCTAGGATTATCCTTTCGGCTCAGATGACATTTGGATATGAGCTGGTTCTTGACCAATCAATGCCTTGATCGGTTGTGCTTCTAAGTCTATCGAACTTATTCATTTTCGTTCAGAACGATTGCTTCTGATCCCTTAATTTGGAAATCATAATTTTTTTGCATTAAGCTTCGAATTAGTCAGTTGTTTCTACAATCTGATGCCTTGTGTCGGTGTAAAAACCGGCGGATCTCGGGTAGGGGGTCCCGAACTGTGCGTCTAGGCGGATGGTAACAGGAGACGAGGGACACAATGTTTTTACCCAGGTTCAGGCCCTCTCGATGGAGGTAATACCCTACGTCCTGCTTGATTAATATTGATGATATGGGTAGTACAAGAGTAGATCTACCACGAGATCAATGAGGCTAAACCCTAGAAGCTAGCCTATGGTATGATTGTTGGGATGTAATGTTGTGTCCTACGGACTACGGCCCTCCGGTTTATATAGACACGGAGAGGCTAGGGTTACAGAGTCGGTTACAATGGTAGGAGATCTACATATCCAGATTGCCAAGCTTGCCTTCCACGCCAAGTAAAGTACCTTACGGACACGGCGGAGTCTTCAATCTTCTATCTTCGTAGTGCGGGAGTCCGGCGGATATTGATAGTCCGCTATCCGGACACCCATAGTCCAGACTCCCTCAGTAGCCCCTGAACCAGTCTTCAATGACGATAAGTCCGGCGTGCATAATGTTCGGCATTGCAAGGCGGGTTCCTCCCTTGAATAATCCAGAGAAGATAATGAACACCAGGATAGTGTCCGGCTCTGCAAAATAATTTCCACACTCCAACATAGAGAGAATAAAACACATACACCGATCCAATCTGCTGACGTATTATGCGGCATGACATCACACCGCAGCCAAGCCTTCGTTTTAATTGTTTTTACTATTCCACCTCAGCACGTTTAGCGAAGCGGCTTCCTTGGCACGTCCTGTCGAAGCAGAGATCGTGTTCCCCTCTTTCCGGGATTCTCATCAATACGTGCGTGGGTAACCCAACCGCGCCATTGATGGTGGCGCTTGGGGGATAAGCGAGTTTTACCAGGCCGGTGAGGGACGCATAGTTTTGTCCGCCCATATATAAGGGATAAGGATTTACCTTCTCACCTATGCCTTCTTCCTCCTTTGCTCATCCGTCCCTGCGAACCCAAGCTCCAACGCTCAAGCTCGCGCATTCCACCTTGACCCTTCTCCGAACATGTCTGGAGGGGGAGGCAAGTGGATGACCTCCACCGCCAAGGAGGAGGACATCACCAAACCGCTTGCGACGCCGGATACCTCTCCGAAACATTGCGCATCGGCCGCCTGACGCGGGCAGCTCGTTCCTACCCCAGACCTCACGAGAGGGTCGTTTTCCTTCCCCACTTCCTCCGCTGGTGGGCTTTCCGCTCCATCCATTCGTCAGGGGCTCATGTTTTACTACGGCCTGGATTTCCACGATCTAGCGCCGAACTTCGTCCTCAACATCTCGGCGTTTATCGTGGTGCGAGGCTTTTCTCGCATCCGCCCCACTTCGGCTGTGGCTCAAGACCTTCAACGTCAAGTCAAGATCGTGAAGGGCGCATAAGCGAATCTTGAGGCGCTATGTTGGGCAAGCCGCCCAACGTCCCTTGGCTAGAAGGGACCTTCGTGGACTCTGTCAAGGGGTGGCAATCGGGGTGGTTCTATATCACCGAGCCGCGCGAGCCGACATGGGCGGCGGCCCCCGAATTCAGATCTGGAATCCCCACGCAGCTCACCTCCCGAAAGAGAAGGGCTTGCGGTGGGGTAACCCGTGGAGGTGCGGGACTTGAACTGCATCAAAAAGCTGGTGAGCAATGGGCTCCGGCTCGTCGGCGTAGTCGAGTCATGCTCCTCGTGGATTCTCCCATGCCAAGAAAGGGCTTTTACTCGTGGGAGTTTAATCCGAACAGCACCAAATGCTGAGCGGGCTCTTCGATACAACATATGAAGGTGCCGGAGGGTGCTATTCAAGAGCGCTGATGCGCCCAAGATCCATGACCGAGGACCGCGGCTTGACTGCGGTCTCCGGCAACGACGGAGTAAGTGATTTGACCCCATTACGGGACACTTGCGATAATTTAGATTGACTCTAGCGAGGTTTTTAATCTGCCTCTTTCCTTTGACAGAATGGATGGAGAAGGCCGAGCTGATTATCGATCCGGCTCCCATGCGGAAGAACCGATGAACGCCCAATTAGCAAGGTTGCTTTGGTTCCGCACCGACGTGGTGCCGTAGAAGAAGGCCAAGAAGGTGGCCACGGGACTCGAAGAGTTCCCGCAGAATTGCGCCCGACGACGACGAGGATTCCTCCCGAAGACGAGGAAGAGGAGGAGGAGTACTCTCTCCGAGGAGGGGAGAAGAAGAGGAAGGCCTCCCCAATCGGGCGGCCGAAGGGTCAAGAGGGGAGAACCATCCCCCCGGACAGTTTCGCCAACATCAGCGTTGGCGAGGAGGAGTGGCCTCCAAGGGCTCGGCGTCCGGCAAGATCGTAAGTTGCCGGATCATTCATATGCCGCATTATAGTATGTCACACAGTGTCCTTCTAACGCCGCACTATTTCTTTAGTCCGCCGGTGACGACTTTCCCGACTTCGATGGCGGGTCGTTGGCGCTGCCGGATGTAAATTCCATCCCCATCGCCTCTACCCCACGCGCAAAGACGACGAGGCGGAATCCCATAGGGGACGCGCCAGAGGAGGCTCCGGGCGCCGTCGGGCAGCCTCCGGACTTTTGCGCGGACTCGACTCCGGAACCATAGCGGTTCGAGTCCGCAAGCAACCCCCCTCGAAGGAGGGCAGACCGTGACGCCGGGCGGCCTCCGTCAACGGAGGCACCGGACAACCTGCTGGAGGCTCAAGCGCCTCCATTGAGGAAGAACACTTGCACTCTCATGGGTGCGGTGATTGAGAAGGTCCAGCTTCGCCAAGGGCGGGCTGACTGGCTCGCAATGACCTTCTAACAGGCTTTGAGGTAAGAAGTTTAAAATTAGCGATATAACACCGCATAGACGGTAGCCCTCGATGCTTAGTCCGGTGTTCGGAAAGAAAAGCGGTGAGGATCTTTAACAAGATATACACAGGTTTCTAAAATATGGGTTTGCAGGCTGTATTGTTGACTTCGCCGCATTGACAACAGAGGTCGGCGCTAAAGAAGGACCTTGAGCGGTCGGAGCAAGAGCTCGGCCATGCCAAGAGGCAGCTCAAGGAAAAAGAAGGTGAAGAACACCCCTTTAAATATGTACCTTACGGAAAAGGGTTTTGGTTGCAAACAAAATTAACAAGGATAAAATGTGCAATGTGTTGGAAATATGCCCTAGAGGCAATAATAAAAGTATTATTATATTTCAATGTTCATGATAATTGTCTTTTGTTCATGCTATAACTGTATTATCCGGAAATCGTAATACACGTGTGAACACTTAGACCCAATGTGTCCCTAGTGAGCCTCTAGTTGACTAGCCCGTTGTGATCAATAGATAGTCACGGTTTCGACTATGGACATTGGATGTCGTTGATAACGGGATCACATCATTAGGAGAATGATGTGATGGACAAGACAATCCTAAGCATAGCATAAAAGATCGTGTAGTTCGTTTGCTAGAGCTTTGCCAATGTCAAGTATCTCTTCCTTCGACCATGAGATCGTGTAACTCCGGTTACCGTAGGAGTGCCTTGGGTGTATCAAAGCGTCCTGGCGTAATCTGGGTGACTATAAAGGTGCATTACGGTATCTCCGAAAGTATCATTGGGTTGACATGGATCGAGGCGGGATTTGTCACTCCGTATGACGGAGAGGTATCTCTGGGCCCACTCGGTAATGCATCATCATAATGAGCTCAAGTTGACCAAGGTGTTGGCCACGGGATCATGCATTCTGATGCTGAGTAAAGTGACTTGCGTAACGAGGTGAACAAGGTATTGGGATACCGACGATCGAGTCTCGGGCAAGTAACGTACCGATTGACAAAGGGAATTGCATACGGGGTTTGATCGAATCCTCGACATCGTGGTTCAACCGATGAAATCATCGAGGAGCATGTGGGAGCCAACATGGGTATCCAGACCCCGCTGTTGGTTATTGCCCGAGAGTCGTCTCGGTCATGTCTGCGTGTCTCCTGAACCCGTAGGGTCTACACACTTAAGGTTCGGTGACGCTAGGGTTAGTAGGAAGTCAAGTATGTGACTACCGAATGTTGTTCGGAGTCTCGGATGAGATCCCGGAAGTCACGAGGAGTTTCGGAATGGTCCGGAGGTAAAGAATAATATATAGGAAGTGGTATTTCAGCCATCGGGAAAGTTTCGGGGTTTCCCGGTAATGTACCGGGACCACCGGAAGGGTCCCGGGGGTCCACCGGGTGGGGCCACCTATCCCGGAGGGCCCGTGGGCTGAAGTGGGAGGAACCAGCCCATAGTGGGCTGGGCGCCTCTAGGCCCACCCCTCGCGCCTAGGGTTGAAACCCTAGGGGTGGGGCGCCCACCTGGCTGGGGGCACTCCACCCCCTTGGCGCTGCCCCCCGGAGATTGGATCTCCAGGCAGCCTCCCTGTGGGGCCTATATAGGGGAGGAGGGGGCTGCTGTACCCATCTCCAAGGCACAGCCCCTCCTCCCAACACTTCTCCTCCTCCGTGAGGCGCTCGCGGCCACAGCCGAGATCTTGCTTCTCCACCATCACCACGCCCGTCGTCTTTGCCGGTGGAGCTGTCTTCCTCAACCTCTCCTTCCTCCTTGCTGGATCAAGACGGAGGAGACGTCGCTCGTCCCGTACGTGTGTTGAACGCGGAGGTGCTGTCCGTTCAACACTTGGACATCGATGATTTGAATCACGTTCGAGTACGACTCCATCATCACCTTGCAAGCTTCCGCACGCGATCTACAAGTGGTATGTAGATGCAATCTCTCTCCCGTTGCTCGTTGCTTAGATGAACTCATAGATGGATCTTGGTGAAGCCGTGAGGAAAAATTTTAATTTTCCGCGCGTTCCCCAACACAATGCTGGGGCCACGAGCGAGGTGGCAGCCTCGAGAGATGCCGTGTCCGTGGCGAACATAATCGCGCCACGAAACGGATCGAGCGAGAAAGCAAGCGGCGCTGGTGGCGGAGGTTCGGCAAGAGCTCGTGCTCTCATGAAAAAGCATGAGAGTTTGGAGCGTGACTCAAGACTCGAGAGTCCGAGCTTGCCGGCTCTCGAAAGCGCCAAATCCGCCAAGGCCGAGGCCCGGAGGGCCCGTGGAGGAGGTAGAGGACATGAGGAAGATAGCAGCGGTAAGGCGTTTTTCATGCGAGCAAGCATGTTAATGTAAATTACGGATACTTACCCGAGTTCGAGCTCTCAGGCGCTTGCAGATCTGCGCGTAGTGCGCCCGATGCCGCTGCGTTCTATCGTGGCGAGGAGGGAGCTCAACAGAGAAGGTCTTCGGTCTCAAGACGGCGAGGCCGGCCATCCGTGCCCCCAAGCGACCAAATGAAGCAATGGTCGAACTCCACAAGGTAGCGAAGAGGCTATGAAGGGCCTCATAGTCCGTTGTGGCCTGGTCGAGCCATGCTCGGCAGCTACTTTGGCCTAGTGCGGCGGCTAGTGGATGCATGCCCTAGGCTGGATGTGATCAAGCGCTCCGCTGCGTTGAAGGCGCTCGTCGAGCCCTTGCCCGCATAAAGGTGCAATGGGGCAAGCTGGATGCGAGAAGCTTCTCATGGATCCGCCGCCGCCGAGCAAGGAGCACCGTGACGCCTTGAGCGATATTATAAAGTAGTCTGAAGGGAGCCCGCGATATCGCGGATGAGTGTCCCTTAATGTAATCCTTGAGTGAACTTGTCAGTATGTTTATCACATGCGCGAAAACTAAGTTTATATGCGCTATGAGCAACGCTTTGTTTAATTTAAAATATTACCTTCATGCGGCCGTTTTGTTAAATCGAGAGATGGCAAGTCGTTGGCTTCAGCCCCGAGCCACGATGCTGGGGTGTTCGGTGATAAACTTGAGCACTCTTGTTCCCATCTTTGGGTCCATCTAGGAGGCACTCAACACGACGAACCAGCGACCGGACTTACAAATTGCTTGAACACTCTCACTTAGCCATAGAATTCTATAATTTTAAATTTAGTGAAGCCCCTAGTATCGGAAGACCGAATCTGGGCGCTATCCACGCCTTCGTCGGACATAATCCGAACTTCGCTCAAGCGGCATGAGTCTTTAGGGACCGAAAAGACCTCTCGAACAGCGACCGATCTCTCGCCTTATCATGCCGTCAGTTTTAGCTTTCCATCGAGGCGTTAACCCGCCGAACCGGGCGCAATCGCGATGGTTCTCCTAGTGCTACCTTAGCCGACGGAGCGGAACGTAAGGCACCAAAACATAGGAGCCGGGCAAACCCAACTATTGACCCAAGACATGATTCGAGCTGATTCATATAATGCTATAAGTTCGGGTGCCGCACTTTGTGAAAGTGTTGGACTTAATCACACCGTAATATGGGGAGCGAAGCCCTGGTGTATTCGACCGTCAGAGTGTCGGGTGCAATATGTCACATGGTGAACATTTGTAAAGATAACGCGATTGCCGTGAAGAGGTAATAAACTTGCAAAAAGTAAGTGCTGCGTTATTTATGATGAAGTTACGCTAATAAAGCTTAACCGATACAAATAGTGCGGTAAGCAAGGGATTCGGACTAAATTAGTGTGTCCCCTTGAGGATAAGCCGCAGACTTGGTGTATGTAATTGAATTTAATGCTCATAATGGAGACCACCGAGTGTCGCCGCCTTCTTTAATCCCACGATTGTTGTATCGTGAGTTCGGCAAGTTCACGACGGCGGGGGCTTCTATTTGGTAGAGTCCTGCATATATAAAAGAAAAGATAAAAATAACACCAAGGGGGCGCTAGCACGAGCCCTGATGCGGTCGAGCCGCACTTTTCCATCCTTGAGGTGAAGCCCTCCCTGCGCCCATGGTATCTCCAAAGCGTAATGATGTACGCAGAGTGTTATTCTTGTGATAATACTGGCGAGGGTGGGGCCGTGTTACTCTGGCGATGCTCCAATCGCTACGGGTGGTCTTGGTTGGTGCTGCTCGGGCGCTTTAATGTGTCCGCTTTTTAGTTGCGGACTAGAGAGTTGCCGTAGAAAGGCTGCTCAGATTCTGCCATGAGCATTGTATGTTCCTCCGTACGGAGGGAGCGTTCCGTATTCCCATTGACCGTAATGACTCCACGAGGGCCCAGCATTTTGAGCTTTAGGTATGCATAATGTGGCACCGCATTGAATTTCGCAGAACGCCAGACGTCCGAAAGGGGCATGATAGCCGCCACTGAACGGGACTATATCGAAGATTAACTCTTCGCTTCGAAATTATCCGGGATCCAAGACCACTTCGGTGTGTGAGCTCGTGCGTTGGCTTCCACTCCTGGGATGACACCTTTAAAGGTTGTCTTAGTAGGTTTGATCCTTGATGGGTCTATGCCCATTTTGCGCACTGTATCCTGATAAAGCAGGTTCAGGCTGCTGCCGCCGTCCATCAGGACTCTTGTGAGGTGAAATCCATCGACGATTGGCTCTAAGACCAACCCGGCGAATCCGCCATGGCGTATGCTAGTCGGGTGGTCTCGTCGATCGAAAGTGATCGGACAGGAGGACCATGGATTGAATTTCGGGGCGACTGGCTCCATCGCATAGACGTCCCGTAGTGCGCGCTTCCTCTCCCTTTTGGGTATGTGGGTCGCGTAGATCATATTCACCGTTCGCACTTGCGGGGGGAAACCCTTCTGTCCTCTGTTGTTCGGCGGCCGGGTCTCTTCCTCGTCGTCGCTATTTAGCCCCTTGTCACTGTGTTCGGCAATTGACTTGCCGGCCTGCCTGAACACCCAACAATCTCTATTGGTATGATTAGCTGGCTTTTCGGGGGTGCCATGTATCTGGCATGAGCGGTCGAGTATTCTATCCAGATTGGACGGGACCGGGGTTGTTCTTTTAAATGGCTTCTTCCGTTGACCGGGTTTGGAGCCGCGGAATCCGGCATTGACTGCCGTATCCTCTTTGCCGTCGCCGTTAGTACGGCGCTTGTTTTTGATTCGTCGTGACCTGCCGTAGTTGTCCTTAGAATCCGGACTGCCAGAATTTTTGCGGAGATTGTTGCTACGGGCTAGCCAGCTATCCTCTCCCGCAAAAGCGGGTCATCGATGATGTAAGGGCTGCCATGGATTTCGGCTTCTCCTGCCCTGTGCGGGCTAGCCATTCGTCCGGATGTTGTGTTTGAAGGCTGCAAGGGCCTCCGCATTCGGACAATCGGCGATTTGATTTTTCTTCGTTAAGAACCGTGTCGAAGCTATGCGCCGATTAAATGCAGTTGCTGAATAATGTGGCTTAGGTCGTCGGCGTCTGGAGGTCGCACGTATGTACCTTGGAAGTTATCAAGGAACACGGCCTCTAGGTCTTCCCAACACCCAATTGACTCTGCGGGCAGGCTGTTAAGCCAATGCCGAGCTGGTCCTTTAAGCTTGAGTGGGAGATATTTGATGGTGTGTAGGTCGTCACCGCGGGCCATATGGATGTGGAGAAGATAATCTTTGATCCACACCGTGGGGTCTGTCGTGCCATCGTAGGATTCGATGTTCACGGGTTTGAACCCTTCGGGGATCTGATGATCCATTACTTCATCGGTGAAGCATAACGGGTGTCTTGGCGCCCAGTATTGGGCAATATCGCGACGCAGCTCGAGGGAGCGCTGTCTGCTGTGTTCGGCTCGGCCGGCGTTATGTCCGGCGCGACGGTATTCGTCGTGGCTCGTAGGGCGCCCACGTGATCCATAAATGGATCTGGATTGCCTTGCTTTGTCCTCCAAGATGTCTCGCAAGTCCGCGCGTTCCTTTTGGCCGTACTCGGATCGATGTCGGGTACGGTCTTGGCGGGGCCTTGAACGCTTCTCGTCGCGACCACGGGGTGGTCGGTCAGCCATGTCGTCTTGCTGGTGATAAAGGTACGTATGCTTCCTCCTCTAATCGGGGAGCGGCTTGCGTCTTGGGTAACTTTTGGAGGGAGTTCGAGTTTATACTCTTGACGCGAGGACTTACATCCATCGATCGGCTAGCAGATCTTGATCAGCTTGAAGCTGTTGCTGCTTTTTCTTTAAGCTATTTGTTGTGGCTATGAGCTGCGCTCAAACGCTCTTGTTCGACGGGATCCTCGGGTATGGCGACGTCATCATTGAGGCTCGCCTCGTCTTGGAGGGAGGCATATAGTTATCGTCCTCAACCCCTTAAATCCCGCCGCCTTTTGTGAGGCGTGCTTCTTCATCCTCTGCGCTAAATCTTGCAGGAGGAGGTCGAATCTTCGGCACTCTCTGGAGTATTATTGTCTCCCGTGCCGGATTCTCCATTCTTGTTGTGGCGGGATTTAGAGCGGCGCCGCTGACGCCGGCGTTTAGGCTGCTTCTCCAAAGAATCTTCCTCCGCTGCTTTTTCGCCATCCCCTTCTTTCGGGGTGTCCACCATGTAGACGTCGTATGACGAGGTGGCCTTCCAGTGTCCTGTGGGCGCTGGGTCCTGATCGTCTCCGGCATCATCGTCCATAGCGTCGATGTGTCATCGGAGTCGTAGTCTAGCATGTCGGTTAGGTCCTCGACAGTGGCTACAAAGTGGGTGGTGGGTGGGCTCCGAATTTCTTCGTCGTCCGAACTCCAACCGCCCCGCCATAGTCCGCCAGATTCTCCTAATAGCGAGAGATGCTTCAGAGAATTCAAGATATCGCCAAAAGGCGAGTGTTGAAAGATGTCCGCGACGGTGAATTCCATAACCGGCGCCCAATCTGGTTTAATTGGCAGGGGCGCGGGAGGCTCGGAGTCCGGCAAGGAGTCCGGTGCCTCGGGACCACGAATTTCGTGGGGGACAAGATTGGTATTTGGCTCCATCGCCGTAGATGTTGAAGCCCCCGAGGCGGCGTCTATCCACCGACCCTCGTCATGGGCGATCGGCTCCGGGCAACTAGCCGGGGCGGATTCAAGTGCGGCCACCAAAGCACTGTGCGGCGGCAGAGCTAGATCATGCCCATCGTCACAAGTCTTGGCGGCGGCTGGCTGTGGCTCGAGTCCGTCAAGATCAAGTCTCCGCGATCGTCGGCCGTGAAGTTTAGGCTTCCAATTCTGACCTGACGGCCAGGGGCGTAGCTTTCGATCTGCTCCAGATGGCCAAGGGAGTTGGCCCGCAGTGCAAAGCCACCGAATATGAAGATCTATCCGGGGAGGAAAGTCTCGCCCTGGACAGCGTCAAAGATTGAAGATGCCATCGAGCCTATTGGTGACGACACGAGGAACTCTCAATGAAAGCACCAATGTCGGTGTCAAACCGGCGGATCTCGGTAGGGGTCCCGAATGTGCGTCTAGGCGGATGGTAACAGGAGACGAGGGACACAATGTTTTTACCTGTGTTGAGCCCTCTCGATGGAGGTAATACCCTCACGCCCCGCTTGATTAATATTGATGATATGGGTAGTGCAAGAGTAGATCTACCACGAGATCAATGAGGCTAAACCCTAGAAGCTAGCCTATGGTATGATTGTTGGGATGTAATGTTGTGTCCTACGGACTACGGCCCTCCGGTTTATATAGACACCGGAGAGGCTAGGGTTACACAGAGTCGGTTACAATGGTAGGAGATCTACATATCTGTATTGCCAAGCTTGCCTTCCACGCCAAGTAAAGTACCTTCCCGACACGAGCCGGAGTCTTCAATCTTCTATCTTCGTAGTCTGGGCGTCCGGCTGATATTGATAGTCCGGCTATCCGGACTCCCCCTAGTCCAGGACTCCCTCACCTTGGCATTCCTTCTTCCTCTGATTGAGTACCGATACTCACATCAGCCCCGTTGTGGACCGCCATACCCATTACCGGGTTATTATCCGACAGTGTCCTTCACAACCAAAATTCTTATGACTTCCTTACTCGATACATAATACCTTTGGTAAATTGTATCCTCTACTTTTGTCAACCATGCTCTACTTTTGAGCTTGTGTTATTTACTCCTGAAGTTCATGGTATATGTTCTAAGAAGCCCCGATGGGTTGAACCTATGCCTTCCTTAATCTGTGTGAACTTGAAAGTTTTCACGGGTCAGACTCCTCTGGTAATTCACCAGGTAGGTTTTAACACTGAAATCATTTTTATCTAGAGCAGTGAATGAAAGGTTATGCATTGAAGAAGTGGGAGTCGACCTTGAACTTTGTGTTCATGCCCATGGACACGATGTAGATCCTATCATGGAAGCTACTCTTAAATTAATTATTCCCTTGGTATAAGTTCATCTTATATCTGGGATCTAGTCTTTTGCAATCTTGGTTCCGGCCATATTGATATTCTTTGATTCCTTTTCTCGGACAAGTTGAAGTACTTGTCTTCTGTAGTCATTACACCTATCCAACCTCTATTCTGCTCTACCTTTGAGTATACCCTCTGGTATCTCGAGAATATCACGGAACTACATAACTTCTTATGAGTTCTTCGTCAACTATTATTCTCGTCGATTCCAATTTCCCCCGGGTTTTGAGTTAGTAGTCACTCGAGAACACCGATAAGTGAATCGATTCCGCACTCCGATTCAATACTCTAGGTAATTTTCGTTGCTTATGAGTTTAATAATCCTTCAAGTCATTCCTAGCCTGATCGGCTATATCCTTATCGTGCAACTTTTTAACTGTGCTACCTGGTCCTTATTCCCGGAGCACCACTTTCGATGATGAGCTAAGCTTACATCGATTTTCCTCGTCATATCATTTCGCCTTGAACAGCAAGCTTGATTTTGAGTTTGTGTCGTACTCGTGGTTCCAATAACCTTTCGCTTCATCAGTCCTTTGACTTGATGTCATCGCCTATCGATTACACCTTCGTGAAATCTCTCGACAAATGTGTCATGATCATCATCAACATATGAGCTCTTCTAGGATATCAATTGAATTCATGATGAGAAATACCATCCTTGCCCTCGATGATTTGTGTTGTCATCGACCACTTTATTGCCTTCCCTCCAACACAAACTTGTTTGTGTTCTGTGTTATACATTGAGTTCCTTGCTGTCCAGCATTTGTTCTTCCTTACCTTGGAGTATTACCATCTTTTATGTCAAGAATGTTGTGAGAATTTCACCACCTCTTAAAAATTCTTGATATAGTAATACTTCTCGTCATCTCCATTCATTTCTTGGTCCCCATGTTGTTCCAACCGGAATACTGACAATTGAACTATGATGAGTGAATTCAAAACTTCTAGCAACCCTATTGCTTTGAAGTGAATGGCCGATAGTTTCATTCTAAGTCTTTTGGTTATCAAATCACCATTCTAACATTGATCATGCCACTTAGTCCATACTTCTTGGCGCACTTTCGATCAATGTTTAATTGTGGATGTTTTTCCTCGAGCATACATCATTGTATCATTTGATCTGACTAATGTTATCTCCTTGTTCACATAATTGTGGAAATCCATCTTTTTTGGAAATCTCAATGAATTGTCGCTGAGTCCATCAGCCACCTCATCATCCTCTCCTTGGTTTACTGATGAACTCTTGTTTCGGAACTCGCTTCCATAGTTCATTTCCCGAGAATCTTATGATGTCTTCTCGTTAATTCGTGTCACACCTTTTTATCTCAGGATCCCGAGTTTGAGGAATCCTGACACCAATCAGATCTGAATCTCGGTCATATATGATGGTTGGAACATATTTCCAAGAGTTATAACATTGGTCTTTATATGACCCTGTAAGGTGATGTCATGCCTAGCACACCTGGTCGGAGGACCTATTGTTATAGTTTCCTTTTTGGCAAGGTTAGTCATTCTTCCATGAGCAAATTGTAAGACTTATTCTATAAGTTGTTCCTGATGGATCCTTTTTGTTTCCAAAGTCTGATCTTCACCTATTGACCATGTCAATGCTATCTTGAAGCATGTCTATGGTACTCCGATTTTCAACAGGAACATTTGAAGCCCAATGCTAAATGTTTCCTGCTCAATTATCCAAACACCGCTGTATGGGTAATGTCATGAAAATTCTCTCCCCTACCTAAAGCGTTATCTACATTATATCCTTTCATGGATATCATGCTCTGCTTGTCCTTGGGAAGGATATACCCCCGAAATTTGTGTGTATACGCATTTTCCCTTCCATTGTTCTGTTTAAACCTGATAACCACTTTTCCTTTCCGTTGGGTTGTTTAAACCTTCTTGTGATTTAAGCATTAATATTCTCCTGCTTATGTAAACACCTCGGTGTACAATTCTATCAGCAAGACCCTGTTACTATTGTTGATGACAATCCGATAACCACCGATGGACGAGAACTTTGCCTATTGGTCCGCATCATTCAACGAGCGGGAAGATAGTTCTCTTTGTCCCCCGCCCTTGGTACCGATGTTGTTGCCGACATAACCGTCAGACAATCCTCTCACATCCCTTGCTTACATGATCGTGCAAGACGTCACCGCCCTTCCTGCTATTAACCCACATTGTGGGCCCATAACCCACAGTTCCACAGGATCGAAACCAGACTCTCCTGTACAACCCCGTTTCTAATGGTTATTCCCCACACTTGGCTTTGTATTTAATTTACGGGCCACCTTCCTAGTGCTCTATTCTGGTATCAGACTCAATAATTACTCTCGCTGCTCTGAACCCCTTTCTCACTCTGGTTCAGACTTCAAGCAACTATCTATCCGCTTGGAACCTCTTATTGTACCTTCGTACCTTACTCCCGATGTATTTTATATGTTCAACTCGAGAGACAATCTTATGCTCATTCATGGGTTAACCCAGATTGTTTCCCTCCTAAGCATTCTGTCATAGCCAAGCTGCCCCTTACCTATTTGTAAGTACGTTGGAGTTCCCAAAGAAAAGGATGCCGACTTCACCATGATGACCTGAAGCAGAGAAATAAGGACATCAACGAGGAGGATCAACTACTTCAGGAAGAGCAACCAAGACCGAGAACACTCGTTAGGATTTTCGTAACCTAATCCCTCCCCCCTTAGTCCCCCTCTTAAATCTCGGGACGAGATTTCTTGTAGTGGAGGAGAATTGTGACGCCTGGATGATCAAGCTACAGTAACCTCTGCTAATGACGCCATGTCACCTCCATTACTGTCGCTAATCTCGCGTTAGTTCAAAACGATTCGAATTCAAATTTGAATTTTTGGCAAACAACCAAAGTTTTCAAACTTAAAACAAAAAAGTTCGGACTGTGTCAAATATTACATAGATAATTATGGTGAAGTAAACACATTTTTAGAAAATGCATAAATATATTAAGTTGAATTAAACAGAAAAGGAAATAAATAAAAGAAAAGGAATAAAGAAAAACAAACCTAACAAACTACTAAAGAGAAAAAGAAAGCCCCCCAACCCCCCGGGCCAATTGGCCCAGCTAGTCGACAGCCGGCCAGCCCAACCGGCCCATCCGGGCCAGCCCACTCCCCCGTTCCCCCTTGTCGCCTCCTTCCCGGTGTGCTGTTCCTCCAACCGCGCCATGAACATGGAGCGTCCCCATCGCACCACCTCGCCGTCCCCGCCGACGGAATTAGGCCGCCACGCCCCCGCCTCCTCGGTTCCCTCTCCCACTCACCTCCCCCTGCTCTCCTCCCAGACCCCCCTGCTTGCTCCTCAGATCCGCCCCTGTACGAGCGCTCCCATGGCCGTGGCCGTCATGCAGCCGTGGCCTCCGTCCTCCCCGCACTGCGCCAAGGTGTCACCGGTCTCCCTCGTCGCCCGCCTTGTCGTCCCCAACCATTGATTCTAGCTCCGCGCCGTCGTAGTGTCGTGGACGAGGTCGTCTTCTTCCTCCGCCTCGCCGCCGCTCATCCCCAACTCCGGCGACGCCCTCTGCAGCTACTAAGCCGCCAAGGGCCACCGTGTGTGCCGCTCGGTGAGCCGCCGCTCCCTTCCCTCTCTCTCTCTCTCTCTCTCTCTCTCTCTCTCTCTCTCTCTCTCTCTCTCTCTCTCTCTCTCTCTCTCTCTCTCTCTCTCTCTCTCGCTCTCTCTCTAACTTGCTCGTTAAGCACATGGGCCAGCGTCGCACGCGCACCGGTGCCGCGTCGTCGCCGTGGCCCAAAGTGACCATTTGGTCCCGGGCTCATGGCCGTTGTGCTCGCACGCACAAGTAGAGGCCCCTGGCCATTTTGAGTGCTTGCCAACATGTCGCACCACCATTCCCTCTCGCGGCCGAACGCCGGCGTCCGCCCAGCTCGTCGCCGGTGACGCTGTGCCCCTTCGCCGGCTAAGCCCCCGCCTCCATTCAATGCACCACGGCGCGGGCGTTCGAAAGAGCCCACCCGGGCCCCCTTACATGCACCGTGGCACGATTTCGGCGAGGTCCACGCCCTTCCGCCGCGTTTCGTTCGCCGGCAGTGATCCTCCGCCGCCCGCTGACGTGGCCTGCCACTGGGGTCCATCAGGGTCACTGCTTGGTGGCCCCAGGGGCCTGGCTGGCCTAGTTGACCATGGTCAACTTGCTGACTGGGCCGGTCCCAGTAGCTGACCAGTGGCCCCCACCCTATAAACTAATTACATGGGTTAATTTAATTAATATAGACTAATTTGTCACTGTCCAAAGGGCCCCACACTTAACTAATCATAATTAGTTTAAAATAAATCCTATTTCGACTCTGACTCAATGACAGGTGGGTCCCACTAGACCCACAGGTCAGATTTGACTCAGTCAACCACACTGTTGACTGATGATCTTAGCATTGCGCCATGCTGACGTCAGCAGACACTATTCTGGATAATGTTGAGTTTAAATAAATAATTAAAATCAAAAAATGATTAAAACTTTAGAAAATCATATAAAATAATCCGTAACTCGGATGAAAATACTTTCTACATGAAAGTTGCTCAGAACGTCGAGACGAATCCGGATGCGCAGCCCGTTCATCCACCACACATCCCTAGCATAGCAAACACGCAACTTTCCCCCTATGATTCATTTGTCCGAAAACGCGAAACACCGGGGATACTTTCCCGGATGTTTCCCCCTTTCGCCGGTATCACCTATTACCGCGTTAGGGCACACCTAACCCCGCTCATTGTCATGTCATGCATTGTCATGCTTATGTTTGCATTGTATTTACTATTTCTTCCCCCACTTCTCTCTGGTAGACTACGAGACCGACGCTGCTGCTGCCCAGTTCGACTACGGTGTTGACGGCCCCTCCTTCTTGCCGGAGCAACCAGGCAAGCCCCCCTGATCACCAGATATTGCCTATTCTTCCCTGTACTGCTTGCATTAGTGTAGTGTAGCATGTTACTGTTCGGTTACTCCTATTCTATTGCATAGCCTGTCATTGTTGCTACAGTCGTTGATACCTTACCCGCAATCCTAAATGCTTAGTATAGGATGCTAGTTTATCATCATTGGTCCTACATTCTTGTCAGTCTGCCTTGCTATACTATCGGGCCGTGATCACTCGTGAGGTGATCACGGGTATATAATATACATATACATATACTATACAGATGGTGACTAAAGTCGGGTTGGCTTGTTGAGTACCCGTAAGTGATTCCGATGTGAAATTTGAAAGGACGGTGGCTTCATCCGGTAGAGGTGGGCTGGGTTCCCGACGGCCCCGATGTTACTATGTGGCGGAGCGGCAGGCAGAGTTGAGACCACCTAGGAGAGAGGTGGGCCTGGCCCTGGTCGGCGTCCGCGGTTACTTCAACAATAACACGCTTAACGAGATCTTGGTATTTGATCTGAGTCTGGCCACTAGCCTATACGCACTAACCAACTAAGCGGGAAAGATATGGGCACTCGGCGCCGGATTGGAACGTAAGCCTGCTCTTGTATTAAGGGGGCTAGTTCTGCTTCCGGCCGCCCTCGCAACGTGCAAGTGTGCAATGGGTGATGGGCCCAGACCCCTGCGCCATAGGAGTTAGACCGGCGTGCTGACCTCTCTGTTGTGCCTAGGTGGGGCTGCAACGTGTTGATCTTCTGAGGCCGGGCATGACCCAGGAAAGTGTGTCCGGCCAAAGGGAATCGAGCGTGTTGGGTTATGTGGTGCACCCCTGCATTGAAGTTTATCTATTCGAATAGTCGTGTCCTCGGTAAAAGGACGACCCGGAGTTGTACCTTGACCTTATGACAACTAGAACCGGATGCTTAATAAAACACACCCAGACAAGTTCCACAGACAACCCGGTGATCGCTTTTCCACAGGGCGACGAGGGGAGGATCGCCGGGTAGGATTATGCTATGCGATGCTACTTGGAGGACTTCAATCTACTCTCTTCTACATGCTGCAAGGCGGAGGCTGCCAGAAGCGTAGTCTTCGGTAGGACTAGCTATCCCCCTCTTATTCTGGCATTCTGCAGTTGAGTCCACCGATATCGCCTCCTTACACATATACCCATGCATATGTAGTGTAGATCCTTGCTTGCAAGTACTTTGGATGAGTACTCACGGTTGCTTTTCTCCCTCTTTTCCCCTTTTGCCTTCTACCTGGTTGTCGCAACCAGATACCGGAGCCCAGGAGCCAGACGCCACCGTCGACGACGACTCTTAATACACTGGAGGTGCCTACTAGTAGGTGCAGGCCGTTGACGACGACTAGGAGTAGTTTAGGAGGATCCCAGGCAGGAGGCCTGCGCCTCTTTCGATCTATAACCCAGTTTGTGCTAGCCTTCTTAAGGCAATCTTGTTTAACTTATGTCTGTACTCAGATATTACTGCTTCCGCTGACTCTTGTGTATTCGAGCTTATGTATTCGAGCCCTCGAGGCCCCTGGCTTGTAATATAAAGTTTGTATTATTTTAATTTGTGTCTAGAGTTGTGTTGTGATATCTTCCCGTGAGTCCCTGATCTTGATCGTACGCATTTGCATGCATGATTAGTGTACGATTGAATCGGGGGCGTCACATGCACATAGGTGAGCGTAGTTGTTTTAGGTTTTGTGTTTGAAAAATTAACCTTATGTTTATTCCGCATTTGTTCAAGCCTAAACCATAATTATTTCAAAGCGCCTATTCACCCCCCTCTAGGCGACATCCACGATCTTTCATAGGGGTCGACTAACTTTCGCTCATTGAACACCGTCTTGATTCTTCTCCAGTACGTGTCGGTGTTCTGATTCGAGCCGGTGATCAGGTCAATGCTGACGGTCTTCTATGCTTCGGCGAGGCACTCGTCTTCCTTGGACGTCCACTTGACGCGAGGCTCGCCCTGCCTGGCATTGGCCGCCCGCTTCCATCTCCCTTTCATCGTCGGTGCCGACTCCGCCTCCTCCTCCATCTGTTCTTCCTCCTTCACCTTCTCAGCCTTGTCGGGTTCGTCGTCCGTGTTGATGGCGGTGTCCATTGTTTCGTCTTGCACGTGGAATCCGAGGCAGGAAGCGGCGGGCACCGAGCCGCTCGTGATGATCTCGTCCATGTCGGCGGCGGTGGTGTCGGTATTGCCGAACTGTGGCGTCGAGCCGTGCGCGAAGGGTAGGGTGCCTCGGCGTAGAGGCGGCGTAGGCGAGGCTGAGTATGCCGGCGGCGAGTAGCTGTATTGGGTGGGAAGGCCGGCGGTGAACGTGGGGGAGGGAGTGTGCTGGTCGAGGTTCAGGCCGGAGGGGGAGGCGCGCGGTGGCGCGCCATGCGGGAAGGTGATGTTGGGGTTGAAACCACCGTGCGCGTCGCCGTCGGAGTAGCCAGGCGAGGGCACATACCCCCATTGCGGCTGCGGGGGCGGTGAGAAGTTGGCTGGCAATGCGACTCTCTGTTGTCTCCACGCGGCTTGCACGCAGTGGCCAGGCAGAAGGTCCATCCCCACGCGAGATGCCTCTCCCTACCCCACCGCTGCCGCCGTCGCGTCCCTGGCCCTCCTGACGATGAGCCTGCTCCGCCGGTCGGCGATGACCGCCTCCGGCGCTGAATATCCGCAGTCCACGGGGCGTTCGACATGCCGGGTGGCATTGCCATAGGCGCCCTCGCCTTCCTCTGCTTCGGCTTGGTGGAATCGGCGGCGGCATCGCGAGGGGCCACATACTTCTTTGGCAGCATGGCAGCCGGATGAGGAGAATGGCGGGAGCGGCGGGGGAGGGGGAGAAGGGGGAAATGGAGGGAAAGGGGGGAGAAATGGCGAAAAATAGGCCCGTGTCGCCGATAGCGCGGGCCCACGCGCCTTTGCGCTCCCCCCCGGGGGGAGCTGGGTTCAGCTCAGGTTCGCCGGTTGTTATTTCGGTCCAAACCGGCAATAAACAACGATCTGGGGGCGCGACTGTGCCGTTTTTTCGTCGCCGGCGCTAAAAAAGTCGCCCTGGGCCTGTTGGTGGCGGGAGGGGGGGGGAGAGGGGCGAGTGGAGATGCTCTAACGCATGTGCATTTAGACTTGCTAAGGGTTGTCTGAGGGCCTATGTGTAATTTTTCTTCTTCATCGGCTCATGGCCTGGAATAGTATTACGTTTCATTAATTCTTGAGACGGTCCTTCCCTCATTGATACATTACATGTTAAACCACGCGCTACTATACACCACGCGTGTATCTTGCACATCAATAGCAACGAAAAAAAGTAGCAACATGATTACTGGAGCACATGAGGCCACACGGTGACACGGGCATGCGGCGTCAAATACAAGGCAGTGAAAAATACACGAGCAATTACAAGTAACCCGTCAAATCGCGCTGACGGTGACGGGCGACGCGCCAAGCTAGTCGTCCTGCACGTAGACGTCGATCTCGACGACGCCGCCGGTGGCGAGGCTGTAGTCGTAGTTCTTGGTGAGCATGTAGCCCCGCGCGTACCGGAACCGGCCCGTTCCGCCGATGAGGACCGACTCCCGCACCGTGGCGTCCATGTCAATGCGGCCCCTCGCCGTCAGCGAGCTGCCGCGGTGCTCACCGGCCTGGAGCACCAGGTGCAGCGTCAGGTCCGATACGATGCCGCCCTCCGACACGCGGACGGCCCAGCCCTGCGCCGTGCCCACCCGCGCGCTGCCGCCGCTGGGCCCCACCGTCAGCGCGTTGTTGAGCACCACGATGTCGCCGAAATGCCGCGGCGCCGTCTTCAGCGCCGTGGCGTTGTCGCCGGTGGACATGGCCCGCCCGGACACGACGCGCATCGCCGTGGGGCGTGGGCCTGTGTAGTCGTCGTGCATGTAAAAGTGGAGGTGCGTGGTGGTTGTGCCGCCGGTCTTGTTGCCGCTTCTGGTGTCGTAGCGGTACAAGAGGGCTGAGCCAGCAAGAAGGAAAGCCGACGCAAGCAAGAGGGAGGAGAGGGAGGCCATTTTCTAGCAAGGAGTATATTAGTACTCGGTTAGTACAGTATGTGTGGCCGTCCCTAGCGCCAGAGTGGCTATATATAGGACAGATAGGGCATGTTTGGTTACAAGCCTCCACGATTTGATGACACATGGGCTTTCTCCGGCGGCAAGCCACCTCTCCCTGGATCATTCCTTAAGGTAACCACTCTGTAACAAAAATACTTGTATGCACCAAAGATCACTAAAAAGGACAACTTTTAGCAGAAGGAGCTGCTACCCAAAAAACGTACTATAGCTTATTTTTTTTTGCAGGGTATTATTAAAGCTTATATGCCATGAGAATGTTACAATTTTGCGGTCAGTTTTTTTTAATCTTTCCCTGTTTGTGTTGTTGTGTGTGTGTTGTAGGACCTTATGGGTTTGTAAGGGCGTCATTGAGTATGCCGGCCCTCGGTCTTGTTTCTAAAACAGAAGTCAGTACGTCAATCAAATACGCCTAAGAAACCAAATTTATTATGTCAACCAAACACGCCTATAACTCAAAACCAACAACGATATCCCAAAACAACCACATAAATAGAGTAATACTAGATATCTATCTTCAGTCATAATCAATATTTCTCTATAATTTTTTCGTATTCTTGTAACATTATTAGAACTGAGCTTGGTTGATACAACTTACATGTTTGTCAATTATCAGTGCCTTAGTTTTCATAAATTTAAGCTACCTTATTTCGATGATTGACAACTTACATGTATCAAGTTAATGCCAAATACAATTGGCCAAAAAAGGTTCCTTGCTAGAAATAGTTGCTAAAAGAAACCCAACAAGGAAGAAACTTAGAAGAACTAATATATTAAAGCATTATGAGGTATGAAGGCCACGTAGTTGATCCATCCATTGTCTAAGAAAAGAACTCCAAGGTCCGAAAACCGAATAACCCCTCCCCCTCTCCATCAATAACAAATTTCCTTTTAATTTACTTAAAGTGCAAAAAAAATTAAAAATAACTACAGCTTTTAATCCTAGATTTTTTTATTCAAAATGCAATTTTAACAGAATGCACAAAGACTCTTGGATGATGATGCAGACTTAAAAAAGATAGATCATCTATTTCTAAAGGCAACCACAAAGGTAGGATCGGTGTTTGATCACTAGGTCGTCTAAAATTGTGAATAAAATAACTCACTGCATAGGTTTGCCTTACATTGACTCTAGATAAAGAGTTAGCGTTATTTTAGTGTCGTGACTTATAATGGCAACAAAGTCGACTATTAAAATTAAGAAGCAAATTAAGACGGCTTTAGATGGTTAGCTTTCTTATGGTGGAGCCAACCACCTGAGTTTAAGTTCTAGACCTAACACGGGTACTCGCATATTTCCTGAATTTGTTTAAGGCTCTCTTCAACACAATTCTTTCAGTGGTATGGTATGCCCATCAACTACGAGGTGCCTGGAAGACTTTGTCAACCTCAAGAGTCAAGATATGCCAGGTCAACCTTTCAAAGGTGCTCATAGGGGTAGGATTGCGCGTGTGTATGTCACATAAATTAGTGTGAGTGTAGATTTCTTAAAAAAAGTAATGTGTATGCCGTAACACCTAATTACTACTACCACTTTCTTTCTCTCTCTCTTCAACAGTTAGCCTCTCATGTCATGTGTTTGTGGATGCCCTACCTAAACTAAAAAATGGCATTTTAATGTCGGTGATCCGGTATGTTGATTCTTCAAATTAATTGCGTGGTCGTGTACGTACTACAAATTGTATGCAACATTATGTTACAAATTTTAAACTAAGAAATAAAAAATCCCAAAAGTTAGTTGACTTCCACACTTAAAAGACCAAATGCAAGCATGGTCCCAATTTTTAATGAATTCCGATGGGATTTCACCATCCACAAAAGGCTCGTGTTTTGATCAAATGTCAGCTGGAAGTAGTCTGTCAGCTCGGTTACCTTCATAACTCAAATGGACCCCTATTGTCCCTGCTTGAATTGAGTATTGAATTTTCGGTCCTTTCTGATGGAGTGATATTATTGGCCAACAGATCTGATGAGTTAGCTGTTAGTAACACTGCTACAAGGCACTAGATATCCCTAAGCTAAGATGCACTTAGTGCCCCGATATTTGGTGCATGAAAAGTGCAGCATGTGATTTGATTAAGCTTAAAATTATCATTCGACTAAGCATACATTTAATCATCTTAGTTTAGGATTTCTTTTGGCATGGACAATAGATATTTTAATCTTTTGGCATACAGGTGGTGTAAAGACCACTAACCCATAAGCATAATTCAGATTATTAGGTTCCTTGTGGTGGAACCAACCAATCCCGTTTCAAATTCTACACTTGGCATGAATGCTAGCATATTTATTTTCTGAATTTATTTCAGACATTCTGACGCTATTCTTTCAGTGGTATAATGTGTCCGCCAACTACAGGGTGTCCGTGACAATTTCATCAATCTTAGGAACTACCGGCTCAATCACTTAAAGGTACTCGTCTCGATAAGATATGCATTTGTCTATTTATATGGATGAGTGCGCGTACATATTTATGTATTGTGTTTAAAAAAGAAAACCCTCTTAATAACACATCAAAAGTGTTGATGCCAACCGCTCAATTAAGCATGTTGATGACAACCTCGTGATACTGTAATACTACTTTTCTCCCGACAAGCCCTAATATACCTTTTTTTTATCAAATATGTCCAATTTTGTAGTAGTCTCTACTCCTAATGAAGCAGTTGGTAGTCTCGCTTCCAGGTTTTTTTTCGTCCCACTTTCGTCCGTTTTTTTCGTAGGTTAACCGTCGTAGATTTTTTTCGTCGCCTCCCCCACTTCATCGGTTTATTTTCAATTCACCCTCTCACACAACAAAAAAAACTGAACGGATTAGAACTTTCCATACTGACGCAAATTATTTAGTAATGTCTTTATGTAAAAGAATCAATCACAATCAATCTCTAAAGATCAAATCTAAATTAATTAATCTTCATAACGTTTGTTTTCTTTCGAATCACGTCCATAACTTTCCTTCCTTGTTTGGGCAGAAACTGTTTGGTAGCAGAGATTAGGAAGCTTTCTATGAGTGTAGTAATAGGAAGTATTCTTTTTCTTGATGATTCGTTTGCATGCATGATGATAGTAAATTAGGCCAACATTCACCACTATTTATCAACGTCATCAATCGTATCCATTCCTACCAGTTTTAACGGAATCTGCTCGCTATGTCTTTTTAAGGGGATCCACTCGCTAAGTCGTCGTCGCACGTTATTTTCACAAACAATCTCTACTCCTAATGGAGCAGTTGGTAGCCTCGTACGGTTTATTTTTGTCCTCCTCCTACTTTCACTGGTTCTTTTTCTCTCCACTCTTTCCTTGCAAAGCAATAATTTCCTAACATACAAAAGATCACGAATCTATCTTTTCTTACCCGAACCAATCGCGCCCTACATCAGTGCATTTCTTTATTAAGAAAACTAACACGTAAAATTTAACGCATTGTAAACAAATCCCGTCATGGACCTAACTAATTTATTATGGAATCTATACGTGGTCGCATTGGTTCTTTTTCTCTCCACTCTTTCTTTGCAAACCACTAATTTCCTAACATACAAAAGATCACAAATCTATCTTTCCTAACCCAAATCAATCGATCCCTACATCAGTGCATTCTTTTATTAAGAAAACTAACACGTAAATCTTAACGCATTGTAAAGAATTCCCGTTATGGACCTAATTAATTTATTATGGAATCTGTATGTGGTCGTATCTCTCCCCTCGTGAAAAAATCGCATCCATCTCCCGTTAAAAAGGAAAAGAAAATATGAACGATCAATCCCACACCATGCATCTCAAGAGCAAAAATCGCCCGCCGCCATCTGCGCCTCGCGTGTGCCCGGCTCGACCCATGCCTCGCTTTGCATGGCTGGACGCCGCCGCCTCCACCGCCACGCATAAGAAAAGCGGTGGGCAGAACCATCCATTCAAATCGCACACCCCACCTCCTCCGCAATCCCTAGCCCGCATCACCCTATCGCTCGCCTCTCTTTCCTCGATGTAGATGGTGCGGCGGCGGCCTCGAGCTGCCAGCGGTGCCGCCCTCTCTATCTTCGCTGCGTCGAGATGGGCCGAGGCTATCATCGATTCGCCGCCCACGATTGGGCGCCTCGGTTGTCGTGCACCACCGGCTCCACCTAACGTGCCCGACCCTCTCCGCTTCGACCTTCCGCGACCATATCCTCTGCGCCTCCATCCATCATCCACAAGGCCACTCCCGCACCCACCCTCCTAAATTCTTCATACCGCGACAATCACCAAGATCCAAGTTGGCCCGATATCAATTTTCTTACATGCTTTCTTTATCGATTGGTGATGGGAATGGGTTCCAATTTCTCTCTCGATTTGTGGATTCGCAGCAATAAGCGCTTCTACATGCATCCTCCTGTCGGTCCCTAAAGTACCAAGGTAAATGGTTGATGTTGCGTTTGTCTAGGATGGTATATGTTGGCTCTGTTCCGGTTCATCTGAGCAGTTCCGGTACATCGTGCATTTATCTTGCCAGTAATTTTCTGTGATGCTCTGATGCACTTTGGGAATTGTTTATCTTGTCTTCAGTGCAGAACATTTGTTTATTAATGCATGAGAAGAATCGTTGTTACTACCTTGAACCTGTTTTATAATCCATATTATTATGCACTAGCACGTGTGCGTGTGAAATAGATGGATTATGGTCCCGTACCCAATAAGATGGATATGTGTGTGTGTTAGAGAGAGAGAGAGAGGGAGAGGGAGAGAGAGGAGGAGGAGGAGGAGAGAGTGTGTGAGAATTTGATGGTAAAAAGGTCACCAATGTCACTTGATATGTATGAGAATATTAAATGTAATATTAACATAATTAATATTGAACTCTTAAATTTAATGTGGCCCCGTTGCAACGCACGGGTGTTCTTCTAGTAAATAAATATTACTGGGCCAGGAATTGTTCTTTTGTGGTGATCAAAGAAGAATCAGTGCACGTAATCATTATATATGCAAAGTAACTCCACGAAGAGGAAAAGATTCGTGATGTAGTTATCAAGTATTGGAAAGACATAATCACTGTAATCATTATATACAAAGTAATCCGATCCACAAAGGAAATGCTCTGTCATGTATGTGGTGATGATTGCTTTATAATATAATAAATCGGAGGAAAAACATTTTTTTGGTAATACTCCTTCATGTAGTTATCAAAATATTGGCAGCACATCGCTCTCCGACTAGAAGGATGACCACAAAGTTGGTTTGTCCACCAAAGAGCATAGCATATATACGTTCTCTGAAAAAGAGCTAGCATATAGAGTATAAATTGCATGATAAGATGTTCCCGCTGAATCGATTTATTATAGATGAGGTGGGAGACACAGTTCGTCTTGATAAGAAAAAGAAAAACTACTCAGTTTTTTTAACTCAAACTTGGCAACGGTTAAATTTTGGCCTTGAACAAGGGCGTCGTGGAGGAGAAGACAAGACGGAGCGCAAGGGCGTCGTCGGGTGGCGCAGCAGGCGGATGTGCACGCTCGATGGCGGCACACGGGATAATCTGTCTTGAGGTGCCGATAGCGGATGCACTGGCGTGAAGCACTGGCCATGGTCGCGTTGTTCACTGAGATCCAACTATCGCATGGGGCACTGCTGGTGGTATCCCCACGGCGGCGTACATGCACAAGCGGATGGCCGTGGTCCCATGAGATGTGGCGACAGTGGAAATGGCAGTGGTCTTCGTTTGTCATAGAGCCACAGACGACGATGTCCGCTTCTTGTGTGGCTAGTGGTTCCGGCAGCGGCCCAACTCCAGCGCATGACCTCAAACGGATGTCCGTTTTGCGCGGATTCTGTTCGTTTGGGTAGGGCAATGAGGTCGTGTCCGGGCCTGTCCTGGGATGCGGTGGCCGTGCGCTCAGCGCGCGGCCGCATCCTTTGGCCCCATCCTGTCCGCCTCCATTTTCAAACAACAACGTTCAAAATACCAAGCCCTATTTCATCATCCCAGCGGCCCTAGTTCACGCCGGCAACAGAGCCAGCGGCTTACACGTTCTCGCCGGCAACAGAGCCAGCGGCCTACACGTTCTCGCCGGCAACACAGCCAGCGGCCTACATGTCCTCGCCGGCAACACAGCCAGCGGCTGGTGATGATGATATAGACCTAGGGTAGGGTCATAGGCCCGACCTATACGCCCTACCCAAGGTCACTACCCTAGAAGCAAATAAGCCCAAGAGACAACAAGGAGTGCTCAGTGAAGGCATCGAGTGCAATCCACTCGACCAATCAATCACTCGGGTACCCCTCCTTCATGATGTCACTCGACTATAAAAGAAACCACTCAACTTACTGAAGACCAGGAGTCACTCAGAACTTCAACGGTCAGACGTTCACTCCGTAGTCTTTAAGATCATTAATAGCACTTATGGCTGGCGTTATCAGTAACGCCCCGTCTTTATGTACATTGAACTCCTTGTAATGGAGGATGGCTGGGGTCCTGACGCACTCTATATAAGCCATCCGCCTCCTCTGGCACAAGGGTTCGCACCCCCTGTAACACACACTCTCATAATCCAGTCGACCGCCTCAGGGCACCGACACGTAGGGCTTTTACCTCCTCCGAGAGGGGCCTGAACTCGTAAACACTTGCGTACAATCTCACCGTAGCTAGGACTTGCCTCCTCATTCATACCCCATATACTTACTGTCAGACTTAGAACCACGACAGTTGGCGCCCACCGTGGGGCAAAGCGTCTTAGCGACTTCCGGCGAGGTTGCATTTTCTTCGATCTTCATCAGCATGGTTTTCGGCGGCGGTTTGGTCATGGGCCGTGAGTTCCGACTCGGCGCGCTCACTTTCGTCGCTGACGACTCCGCCTGGCTCCAGGAGGCCCCCCTTGATGTCGAGGCTCTCCCGGTTCGTGGCTCGTCGCACTTCCGTGCGAGTTCCTATGGCATCCTCCTTTGGCAACCGTCTTCCCCGTACCAGTCGGTCATCGCGTCGTCGTCTCACTCTGCTGGACGCCGCCGCAAGCAGTCTGGGCGTTCGCGGCTCCAGCGATGGGTGAGACACATGGTGGCTCGTCAGACGTTCACCCCTCAAGTCGCGGCGATCGAGCCCGACGTATTTCCCTGCGGATCGGTCGACATGTCGACTGATTTTACAGATATCTTTTCCGAGAGCGGGAGTTGTGACCCCGCGGTAGAGGTCCTCATAGTCGACTCCCATCGCGGTCCGCCTAGTTTTCGTCGCAGCGGCGACAGCGCCAGAAGCGATGGCCCGTCATTCGACCACGAAGAGTATCAGCCCCAACCTCTCAGCTCATAGCAGAGGGAGGAGATGCATCGCCGCAACATGGAGGCTCTCCAGACCCCCATCATAGGGGAAACCGCCGAGGCCCGGGCCTTGGAGGCAGTGCGCCTGGCCACTCTGGCTGAGCGCACTCGTCTGGAGAATCTCCAACATTCTCTCGACGAGCGTGCTTGTCGACTGGTCCCCGAGTTCAGTCGACGTCCACGACAATTGTTTCCACCGGAAACTCAGGTATTCAAAATCTTGCACCCGCTGCGCGTATTGCTGAGTCCATTCAGCCGTCCCGTTCGGAGGCTAGAAGAGGTTTTGGAACAGATCAGAACGCTGCTCCGGGCAGCAGGAGACCAGAACTCCGCTGTGTCCCAGTCGCGGAACAAAATACACAGCAGATCATTAAGAGCAGACACCGTTCAGTCGGCACACAGTCCTAGGTCATCTTTGAGGCATGGAGGTCGTGATCACCACCAGGATCGGCACCTGGGAAGAGCTCATGGAGAATATGATCGTGAGTATGCCCGCGACAACCACCGTCGCGCGCCTTCGCCCCTTCCGAGGGACAGGTCATACGCGCCCCGGTGATATGATGACAGGCGTCCGTATGGGAATGACCGCAGAGTTCCAGTCGACCCCAGAGAGCCCGGCTTTGATGCAAGGCCCGTCCTTGTGCAGGGTTTGGTCGATCGGAACAGAGCATACAGAGAAGGGCTGGATCGAGACCGACCCAGTGGAAGCAGAGTCCAGGTTTCCGGCCTAGAGTGTTTCGGAAGAGCCATCAGGGCCTCTGAGATTCCTCATAACTTCAGATTGGCGACTGGCGTCAGTAAGTTAATAGGAGAGTCGAAGCCCAATACTTGGCTTGAAGACTACCGAGTGGCTGTGCACATTGGTGGTGGCAGCGATGAGGTAGCCATGAAGCACCTTCCTCTGATGCTTGAAGGTTCTGCCAGAGCTTGGCTGAGTCAGTTGGCCCCTGGGAGCATTTTGAGTTGGGATGAGTTAGCCCGAGTGTTCACCAGAATGTTTGAGGGCACCTGCAAGAGACCTGCTGGTCTACCGGAGTTGCAGCATTGCATGCAGAAACCGAATGAAATCCTGTGAGACTATATCCAGAGATGGATCACTCTGCACCACACAGTGGAGAATGTGTCAGATCACCAAGCAGTCTATGCCTTCAAGGTAGGCGTTCGCTACAGAGAGCTCAATCTGAAGTTCGGTCGGACTGGAGATATGTCTTTGACTCGGATGATGGAGATTGCCACCAAGTACACTTACGGCGAAGAGGAGGACTGACTCAGGAGTGGCAAGCACCAAACAGTCGCCAAGGACACCGGAGGAGGAAATCCCAGTCGGAAGCAGAAGCGAAAGGCTGAGGAAGCAGGTCCTGCTGAGGCAGCAGTGTTGAATCAACGAAAGTTCAAAGGAAAACCCAAAGGGCCTTGGATCCCTAAGAAAGTGAAAGACCAGGAAGGAAATGATGTGATGGATTTGACGTGTCATGTTCACACCAAGAAGGATGAGGAGGGGAACCTGATTCTCCTCAAGCATACCACTCGACAATGCCGACTCCTAATCCAGAGCTTCCGAGAGAGTAAACCTAGTGATACGGACAAAGAGTCTGAGAAGGAAGAAGAAGATAAGGATGATGACGATGGTTACCCCAATGTTAATGCTACCTTAGTGCTTTTTGCCGATATCGAGAGCAAAAGTCGACTGAAGGTCATATTGCTCCGGCAACACCCAAGTATTTATTTGGTCAAAAAACCCCATTACATTCGACCAGTCCGAGCATCCGGCGCGCGTAGCCACCCCTGGGCGGCAAGCACTAGTGGTCGACCCAGTCATGGGAGGCACCCGACTGACCAAGGTTCTGATGGGTGGTGGCAGTGGCCTGAATATTCTGTATGCTGAGGCCCTCAAAGGAATGGGCATTCCGATGTCCAAACTCAGCGAGAGCAACATGTGGTTCCATGGAATCATCCCAGGAAAGAAAGCCGAATCACTCGGCCAGGTATTGACGTGGTTTTCAGTGATGAAAATAATTTCCGCAAGGAAAAGTTGACGTTTGAGGTTGTGGATTTCCAGAGCGCATATCATGCCATTCTGGGCAGACCTGCTTATGCTAGCTTTATGGCTCGATCGTGCTATGTATATTTCAAGATGAAGATGCCTATCCAGAGGCGTAATAACGGTTTCCGGAAACCGTCAGAGAGCAGAAGATTGTCTTCAAGATGGAGCAAAGATAGATGAGCAGATGGAGAGAGTAGAGTTTCAAGAGTACCAGAAGACTGCAGATCCGAGTGATTTGCTGCGCACTAAGAGGCCTGCCTCGGAGTCCGCATTTCAGTCGGCCGGCGAGACCAAGCCAGTCCACGTTCACCCGACCAACCCCAATGCTGCTTTGACCCATATCTCGATGACACTCGACAGCAAATAGGAAGAAGCGCTCATCCAGTTCCTCCGTGAGAACTGGGATATCTTTGCATGGAAGCCATCTAACATGCCAGGTGTACCCAGGGGACTGGCTAAGCACCATTTGCGAGTCGACCCAAAAGTAAAACCCGTTAAGGAGCATCTCTATCAGCCCACCACGGAGAAGAGAAAGGCCATTGGCGAGGAGGTGGCTCGGCTCCTGGCTGCTGAGTTCATCCGCGAGATATACCACTCTGAGTGGCTCGCCAATGTTGTTATGGTTCCCAAGAAATACAAATCACTCTGAATGTGTATTGACTTCAAGCACATCAATCGGGTCTGCCCGAAAGATCATTTTCCTCTCTGCCCCGCATCGACCAGATAGTCGACTCAACTGCGGGATGTGAGCGACTGTCCTTCCTGGACGCTTATTCCGGGTACCATCAGATCCGACTGTATGGACCCGACAAAATAAAGACGGCTTTCATCACCCCGTTCGGGTGTTTTTTCTAGGTTACCATGCCCTTTGTCCTCAAGAATGCTGGTGCCACATTCATGCACATGATTCAGAAGTGCTTGCTCACTCAGATCAGTCGAAATGTGGAAGCATACATGGATGACATAGTGGTTAAGTCACACAAAGGTTCCGACCTGCTGACTGACCTTGCTAAAACCTTTGCCAACCTGAGAAGGTATGATATCAAGCTCAATCCATCAAAGTGTACATTCGGAGTCCCAGGCGGAAAGTTACTCGGTTTCCTCATTTCTGGATGAGGGATCGACGCGAATCCAGAGAAGATTAGCACAATCCTCCGAATGAAACGCCTAGTGCGTGTGCATGATGTCAAGATGCTTACTGGTTGTTTGGCTGCATTGAGCCAATTCATTTCACGCCTCCGTGAAAAGGCACTACCTCTTTACCGACTGATGAAGAAATCTGACAAGTTCGAGTGGAATGACGAATCTGAAGCAGCATTTGAGGAGCTCAAAGCCCTGCTTTCCACCCAGCCGGTGCTTGCTGCTCCGGTTGGCAAGGAGCCTCTACTGCTTTGCATCGCAGCCACGGGACAAGTTATTAGCACAGTGCTCACAGTCGAGTGGGAAGAAGAAGGCAAAGCCTTCAAAGTTCAGCGCCCCGTGTATTACATTTCAGAAGTCTTAACCCCATCAAAGCAGAGATATCCTCACTATCAGAAGCTTGTTTATGGGATTTACCTGACCGCGAAGAAGGTTGCACATTATTTCTCTGATCACTCAATTTCAGTCGTCAACGATGATCCATTGTCAGAAAATCTGAATAACAGAGATGCAACTGGCCGAGTAGAAAAGTGGGTGATTGAATTTCTTCCTTTAGATATCAAATTTGAGGCAAAGAAGGCCATTAAGTCTCAAGCAATTGCAGATCTCCTCGCAGAGTGGACAGAACAACAACAACCGATTCAAATTCAGTCGAAACATTGGACCATGTTCTTTGATGGATCCAAGATGTTAAATGGCTCTGTTGCAGGAGTGGTCTTAGTATCCCCATGAGGAGACAAGCTCAGCTATGTCCTCCAGATTCACTTTGATTCTTCGAACAATGAAGCTGAGTATGAGGCACTATTCTATGGGTTGCGTATGGCCATTTCACTCGGCGTCCATCGCTTGATGGTTTATGGTGACTCAGACTTAGTGGTTAACCAAGTAATGAAGGAATGGGACGTCAGGAGTCCCGCAATGACAGGTTATTGCAATGCAGTGAGAAAGTTGGAGAAGAAGTTTGAGGGGTTAGAGCTCCACCACATACCACGAATCAAGAATCAAGCTGCTGATGATCTGGCGAAGATAGGTTCCACTCGAAAGCATATCCCCAGCAATGTGTTCTTAGAGCATCTCCATACCCCGTCAGTACAAGAAGATCCCTTCAAGGAAGAGCCCCCGCAACCGATAAGTTCAACTGATCCGACTGAGATCGAGGTTCCAGCCATGGTCGACCTGATCATGGAAGTCTTGGTGATCACGCCTGATTGGACAGTACCGTACATAGCATACATTCTCAGAAAGGAGCTCCCAGAGGATGAAGATGAGGCTCGCCAGATAGTCCGTCGATCAAAAGCTTTCACCGTGATGAAAGGGCAGCTTTACAAAGAAAGTGTCACAGGAGTGGCTCAACGCTGCATCACCCCGGAAGAAGGCCGAATGATCCTGAACGATATCCACTCGGGGACCTGTGGTCACCATGCGTCCTCTCGGACCATCGTTGCCAAAGCATACCGAGCAGGATTCTATTGGCCCCATACAAATAAGATGGCGAAAGATATAGTTGACAAGTGCGCAGGTTGCCAGTTCTACTCCAACATGTCCCACAAGCCTGCATCTGCCCTGAAGACTATTCCACTCGTCTGGCCGTTTGTAGTCTGGGGATTGGATATGGTTGGACCCTTCAAGACCGGCGCGAGTGGTTTCACCCATTTGCTCGTAGCAGTCGACAAGTTCACCAAGTGGATCGAAGCCAAGCCCATCAAAAACCTTGGACAGGCACGGCCGTCAGTTTCATCAAGGAGTTGATATTCATATACGGAGTTCCTCGCAACATTATCACAGATAATGGCTCCAACTTCGATCCTGATGAGTTCAAGGCGTTCTGTGCATCCTAAGGCACTCGGGTCAACTATGCGTCCGTTGCACACCCGCAGTCGAATGGATAGGCAGAGAGGGCGAATGTTGATCCTTCAAGGGTTAAAGCCTCGACTGATGTGCGACCTCAAGCATGATGATGGAGCTTGGGTGACTGAATTGCTGTCGGTCCTATAGGGGCTGAGAACAACGCCCAACCGATCGACTGATCGAACCCCTTTCTTCCTGATGTACGGCGCTGAGGCTGTGCTTCCGAGCGACTTGCTGCACAATGCTCCCCGAGCGGAACTGTTCTCATAAGCTGAAGCAGAGCAAGCACGCGAAGACACAGTTGACCTCCTGGAGGAAGAGCGCAAGATGGCTTTGGTTCTGTCGACCATCTGTTAGCAAGATCTACGTCGATTCCATGCTCGCAATATTAGAGGTTGAGCATTTCAGGAAGGAAACCTTGTGCTCCGAGTGGATCAGAAACGACCTCACAAGCTCGCTCCGGCCTGGGAAGCTCCCTTCATCATCACCAAGGTGCTTCACAATGGAGCGTACCACATCTACAACGTAGCCAAGAACATGGACGAGCGACGCACATGGAACGCAAAGCTGCTTCGTCCTTTCTATACCTAAAATCACTCGACCCGACGAGTTGTAATAAAAGCACTTCAGTTTGTTTTCCAAAGACAAGATTATTTATAGTATTTTAATGACTGGTTCCTCGTAATCACTTGTGTCCAAATCCCCCAGTGGGTGGCTTAGCCGCGAAGCTGATTCACCTAAGTTAAAAAACATTCCGAGTGGAGAGCAATCCTCCCACTCGGGGGCTTAGCTGCGACCCTGAAATCGCCTAAGTTAAAAACACTCCGAGTGGAGAGCAATCCTCCCACTCGGAGGCTTAGCTGCGACCCCGAAATCGCCTAAGTTAAGAAACATTATGAGTGGAGAGCAATCCTCCCACTCGGAGGCTTAGCTGCGACCCCGAAATCGCCTAAGTTAAAAAAGATTCCGAGTGGTGAGCAATCCTCCCACTCGGGGACTTATCTGCGATCCCGAAATCGCCTAAGTTAAAAAACATTCCGAGTGGAGAGCAATCCTACCACTCAGAGGCTTAGCTGCGACCTCGAAATTGCCTAAGTTAACAACACTCCGAGTGGAGAGCAATCCTCCCACTCGGGAGCTTAGCCGCGACCCCGGAATCGCCCAAGTTAAAAACACTCCGAGTGGAGAGCAATCCTCCCACTCGGGGGCTTAGTTGCGACCCTGAAATAGCCTAAGTTAAAAACACTCCGAGTGCAGAGCAATCCTCCCACTCGGGGGCTGATACGCTCCAACATATCTATAAATTTTGATTGTTCCATGCTGTTATATTACCCCTTTTGGATGTTTATGGGCTTTATTTTACATATTTATATCATTTTTTGGGACTAACCTACTAACCGGAGGCCCAACCCATATTGTTGTTTTATTGCCTGTTTCAGTATTTCGAAGAAAAGGAATATAAAATGGAGTCCAAACGGAATGAAACCTTCGGCGTCGTGATTTTTTGGAAGAATATCATCCTGGAGGCTTGGAGATCAAGTCAGAAGATACTCGAGGATCCCAGGAGATAGGGGGCGCCCCCCCTACAGGGCGCGCCCCCCTGTCTCGTGGACCCCTCGAGCACCCCCCGACTGACTTCTTTCGCCTATATAACCCTACGTACCCTAAAACAATCAGAAATCAAGATAGATCGAGAGTTCTGCCGCCGCAAGCCTCTGTAGCCACCAAAAACCTCTCGGGAGCCCATTCCGGCACCCTGCCGGAGGGGGAATCCTTCACCGGTGGCCATCTTCATCATCCCAGCGCTATCGATGACGAGCAGGGAGTAGTTCACCCTTGGGGTTGAGGGTATGTACCAGCAGCTATGTGTTTTATCTCTCTCTCTCTCTCTCTCTCTCGTGTTCTCTCTATGGCACGATCTTGATGTATCGCGAGCTTTGTTATTATAGTTGGATCTTATGATGTTTCTCCCCCTGTACTCTCTTGTGATGAATTGAGTTTCCCTCTAGAAGTTATCTTATCGGATTGAGTCTTTGATTTGAGAACACTTGATCTATGTCTTGCCGTGTTTATCTGTGGTGACAATGGGATATCACGTGCCACTTGATGTATGTTTTGGTGACCAACTTGCGGGTTCCGCCCATGAACCTATGCATAGGGGTTGGCACACGTTTTCTTGACTCTCCGGTAGAAACTTTGGGGCGATCTTTGAAGTACTTTGTGTTGGTTGGATGAATTTGAGATTGTGAGACACATATCGTATAATCATGCCCACGGATACTTGAGGTGACAATGGAGTATCTAGGTGACATTAGGGTTTTGGTTGATTTGTGTCTTAAGGTGTTATTCTAGTACGAACTCTTGAATAGATCGATCCGAAAGAATAACTTTGAGGTGGTTTCGTACCCTACCATAATCCCTACGTTTGTTCTCCGCTATTAGTGGCTTTGGAGTGACTCTTTGTTGCATGTTGAGGGATTTTTATATGATCTATCTATGTTATTATTGTTGAGAGAACTTGCACTAGTGAAAGTATGAACCCTATGCCTTGTTTCCTATCATTGCAATACCGTTTATGCTTACTTTTATCATTAGTTACCTTGCTGTTTTTATATTTTCAGATTACAAAAACCTATATCTACTATCCATATTGCACTCTTATCACCATCTCTTCGCTGAACTAGTGCACCTATACAATTTACCATTGTATTGGGTGTGTTGGGGACACAAGAGACTTTCTGTTATTTGGTTGCAGGGTTGCTTGAGAGAGACCATCTTCATCCTACGCCTCCTACGGATTGATAAACCTTAGGTCATCCACTTGAGGGGAATTTGCTACTGTCCTACAAACCTGTGCACTTGCAGGCCCAACAACGTCTACAAGAAGAAGGTTGTGTAGTAGACATCAAGGTCTTTTCCGGCGCCGTTGCCGGGGAGGTGAGTGCTTGAAGGTATATCTTTAGATCTTGCAATCGAATCTTTTTGTTTCTTGTTTTATCACTAGTTTAGTTTATAAAAGAAAACTACAAAAAAATGGTGTTAAGTTTGTCTCATACGCTTCGTCTTTTTAATATCTTTCATGAGTATGATGGAAAGGAAAATTGTGCTCAAGTGCTAGAAGAAGAATGCATTAAAATGCTTAGTACTAAATCTTTGAATGATGAGCATGATTGCAATGTTGTTAGTATGAACTCTTTCAATATCCATAGTACTAATGATGATTGCACTAGTTATGATGAAAATGTCTCCTATGAGCATGTTGATTTTTGTGGAGTGCATGTTTGCATGAACACATCAAATAGAGAAGATATATATTGCAAGAGGCATAAGCATTTAGAAACTAAATGGTTGCAAGAAAGGTTAGACGTGAGTGCTGAAAATTTAAAATTCCTTTGCCGTACTTGTGAACTTTGCAATGAACGTGGTCATTTACATCTCCAATGCAAATTGTTTCATGACCGAATCATCTCCAAAAATTGTGATGATTTGATTTCCCTTGCACATTATAATGAACTTAGTTTGCTTTTGGGTTATGAAGAGTTGAAACGTTTAACTAAGCCTATTCCAGAATTTAATCTTGATCATTTCCTTGATATTGATCTAGAAAAGATTTATATGTTTTGTGCGGAGATTTGCATTGAAAATCCTTATATTGCGAATTACCTAAAGAAAGGAAAGCAAATAGAAGACGATGAAAATATTAATGAAAGGGAAGAGACTTCCCAATATCCTCCTATTATTTCTTATGATGAATCAGGTAACGAGGAGGAGCTTTCTATTCAACCAATCTCGTCAATAAGGAGCTCAAAGAGGAAGGTTGAACCCACACATAATGTCAAGAAGAAAAAGAAAAGAAGGAGCAACAAAGGTACAAAGGTATCCCTCCCAAATGATATTGCTGTTGGGGAACGTAGTAATTTCAAAAATTTTCCTACGCACACGCAAGATCATGGTGATGTATAGCAACGAGAGGGGAGAATGTTGTATACATACCCTTGTAGACCCGAAGCGGAAGCGATCACAACGTAGAGGAAGTAGTCGTACGTTCTCCTCGCGATCCGACCGATCCCGGCGCCGTTACTCCGACGCCCCCGAGTTCTTGACACACGTACAGCTCGATGGCGTCCCTCGTACTCGATCCAGCCGAGTGTCGAGGAGAGTTTCACAAGACGACGGCGTGGTGGACGATCTTGATGTTTCACGGCGCAGGGCTTCGCCTAAGCTTGCGACGGTATGACCGAGGTGGAATATGGTGGAGGGGGGCACCGCACACGGCTAAGGAACGATCTAAGGATCAAACTTGTGTCTCTTGTGTGTTCTATGGTGCCTCTACCTCAGTATATAAAGGAGCCAAGGGGGGAGGGGGCGCCGGCCAGGAGAGAGAGGCGCAGGAGGAGTCCTACTCCTTCCGGGAGTAGGACTCCCCTCCAATCCTATTCAATTAGGATTCCCTGAGGAGAAAAAGAGGAGGAGGGCCGCCACCTCTCCTAGTCCTAATAGGACTAGGGAAAGGGAAGGCGCGCAGCCCATCTAGGGCAGCCCCTTCTCTTTTTCCACTAAGGCCCACTATGGCCCATATAGCTCCCGGGGGGTTCCGGTAACCCTCCCGGTAACCCGGTAAAATCCCGATTTCACCCGGAACACTTCCGATATCCAAATATAGGCTTCCAATATATCAATCTTTACGTCTCGACCATTTCGAGACTCCTCGTCATGTCCGTGATCACATCCGGGACTCCGAACTTCTTCGGTACATCAAAATACATAAACTCATAATAAGCATCATCGAAACCTTAAGCGTGCGGACCCTACGGTTCGAGAACAATGTAGACATGACCTAGAACTATTCTTGGTCAATAACCAATAGCGGGACCTGGATGCCCATATTGGCTCCTACATATTCTACGAAGATCTTTATCGGTCGGACCGCATAACAACATCGTTGTTCCTTTGTCATCGGTATGTTACTTGCGAGATTCGATCGTCGGTATCCAATACCTAGTTCAATCTCGTTACCAGCAAGTCTCTTTACTCGTTCGTAATACATCATCTCACAACTAACTCATTAGTTGTTATGCTTGCAAGGCTTCGATGATGTGCATTACCGAGAGGGCCCGAGATACCTCTCCGACAATCGAGTGACAAAACCTAATCTCGAAATCGCCAACCCAACATCTACCTTTGGAGACACCTGTAGTACTCCTTTATAATCACCCGATTACGTTGTGACGTTTGGTAGCACCAAAGTGTTCCTCCGTAAGCGGAGTTGCATAATCTCATAGTTACAGGAACATGTATATGTCATGGATAAAAGCGGTAGCAACATACTCAGCGATCGTGTGCTAAGCTATGGGAATGGGTCATGTCAATCAGATCATTCTACTAATGATGTGACCTCGTTAATCAAATAACAATTCTTTGTTCATGGTGGGAAACATAACCATCTTTGATTAACAAGCTAGTCTAGTAGAGGCATACTAGTGACATGTTGTTTTGTCTATGCATTCACACATGTATCATGTTTCCGGTTAATACAATTCTAGCATGAATGATAAACATTTATCATGAAATAAGGAAATAAATAATAACTTTATTATTGCCTCTAGGGCATATTTCCTTCAGTCTCCCACTTGCACTAGAGTCAATAATCTAGATCACATCACCATGTGATTAACATCGATAGTTCTCATCATCATGTGATTAACACCCATAGTTCACATCGCCATGTGACCAGCACCCAAAGGGTTTACTAGATTCAGTAATCTAGTTCACATCGCTATGTGATTAACACCCAAAGAGTACTAAGGTGTGATCATGTTTTGCTTGTGAGAGAGTCTTTAGTCAACGGGTCTTTCACATTCAGATCCGTTATGTATTTTGCAATTTTTCTATGTCTACAATGCTCTGCACGAAGCTACTCTAGCTAATTGCTCCCACTTTCAATATGTATCTAGATCGAGACTTAGAGTCATCGGATCGAGTGTCAAAACTTGCATCGGCGTAACCCTTTACTTATTTAACCTTTTGTCACTTCCATAATCGAGAAACATATCCTTATTCCACTAAGGATAATTTTGACCGTTGTCGATGATCTACTCCTAGATCACTATTGTATTCCTCATGAAACTCGGTGCAGGGGTATACAATAGATCTGGTACACAAACATGGCATACTTTATAGAAACTATGGCCAAGGCATAGTGAATGACTTTCATTCTCTTTCTATCTTCTGCTGTGGTCGGGTTTTGAGTCTTACTCAATTTCACACCTTGTAACACAGGCAAGAACTCTTTCTTTGACCTGTTTCATTTTGAACTTCTTCAAAATTTTGTCAAGGTATGTGCTTTGTGAAAGTCCAATTAGGCGTCTTGATCTATCTCTATAGATCTTAATGCCCAATATATAAGCAGCTTCACCGAGGTCTTTCATTGAAAAACTCTTATTCAAGTATCCCTTTATGCTATCCAGAATTCTATATCATTTCCGATCAGCAATATGTCATCTACATATAATATCGTAAATGCTCTGAGCTCCCACTCACTTTCTTGTAAATACTGAGGCTTCTCCAAAAGTCTGTACAAACCCAAATGCTTTGATCACACTATCAAAGCGTTTATTCCAACTCCGAGATGCTTGCACCGGTCCATAGATGGATCATTTGGAGCTTGCACACTTTGTTAGCTCCTTTGGATCGATAAAACCTTCGGTTGCATCATATACAACTCTTCTTCCAGAAATCCATTCAGGAATGCAGTCTTTACATCCATTTGCCAAATTTCATAAATTGTGGCAATTGCTAACATGATTCGGACAAACTTAAGCATCGCTACAGTTGAGAAAAACTCATTGTAGTCAACACCTTGAACTTGTCAAAAACCTTTTTTTGCGACAAGTCGAGCTTTGTAGATAGTAACACTACTATCAGCGTCCGTCTTCCTCTTGAAGATCCATTTATTTTCTATGGCTTGCCGATCATCGGGCAACGCCACCAAAGTCCACACTTTGTTCTCATACATGGATCTCATCTCAGATTTCATGGCCTCAAGCCATTTCGCGAATCTGGGCTCATCATCGCTTCCTCATAGTTCGAGGTTCATCATGATCTAGTAGCATGATTTCCGAACAGGATTACCGTACCACTCAGTGCGGATCTTACTCTGGTTGATCTACGAGGTTCTCAAAGTAACTTGATCTGAAGTTTCATGATCATCATCATTAGCTTCCTCACTAATTGGTGTAGTAGTCACAGAACAGATTTACGTGATGAACTACTTTCAATAAGGAAGAAGGTACAATTACCTCATCAAGTTCTACTTTCCTCCCACTCACTTCTTTCGAGAGAAACTCCTTCTCTAGAAAGGATCCATTTATTAGCAACGAATGTTTTGCCTTCGGATCTGTGATAGAAGGTGTACCCAACAGATTTCCTTTGGGTATTCTATGAAGACGCATTTCTCGATTTGGGTTCGAGCTTATCAGATGAAACTTTTTCACATAAGCGTCGCAGCCCCAAACTTTAAGAAACGACAACTTTGGTTTCTTGCTAAACCACAGTTCATATAGTGTCGTCTCAACGGATTTAGATGGTGCCCTATTTAACGTGAATGCAGCTGTCTCTAATGCATGATCCCAAAACGATATTGGTAAATCAAGAAGAAACATCATAGATTGTACTATATCCAATAAAGTACGGTTATGACGTTCGGACACACCATTATGATGTGGTGTTCGGTGGCATGAATTTGTGAAACTATTCCACATTGTTTTAATTGAAGACCAAACTCGTAACTCAAATATTCATCTCCACGATCGATCGCGAAACTTTATTTTCTTGTCACGATGATTTTCCACTTCACTCTGAAATTCTTTGAACATTTCAACTATTTCAGACTTATGTTTCATCAAGTAGATATACCCATATCTGCTCAAATCATCTTGTGAAGGTCGAAAATAACGATACTTGCCACGAGCATCAACACTCATTGGATCGCATACATCGGTATGTATTATTTCCAATAAGTCGGTAGCTTGTTCCATTGTTCCGGAGAACGGAGTTTTAGTCATCTTGCCCATGAGGCACGGTTCATAAGTGCCAAGTGATTCATAATCAAGTGACTCCAAAAGTCCATCAAGATGGAGTTTCTTCATGCGCTTTACATCGATATGACCTAAGCGGCGAGTGCCACAAATAAGTTGCACTATCATTATTAACTTTGCATCTTTTGGTTTCAATATTATGAATATGTGTATCACTACGATCGAGATCCCATGAACCATTTTCATTGGGTGTGTAACCATATAAGGTTTTATTCATGTAAACAGAATAACAGTTTATTCTCTTACTTAAATGAATAACCGTATTGCAATAAACATGATCAAATCATATTCATGCTCAACGCAAACACCAAATAACATTTATTTAGGTTCAACACTAATCCCGAAAGTATAGGGAGTGTGCGATGATGATTATATCAATCTTGAAACTACTTTCAACACACATCGTCACTAGTTTCTGTTTATTCTGCAACTCCCGTTTCGAGTTACTACTCTTAGCAACTGAACCAGTACCAAATACCGAGGGGTTGCTATAAACACTAGTAAAGCACACATAAAACACCTGTATATCAAATATACCCTTTTTCACTTTGCCATCCTTCTTATCCACCAAATATTTAGGGCGTTCGCTTCAAAGTGACCATTTCCTTTGCAGTGTAAGCACTCAGTTTCAGGCTTTGGTTCAGCTTTGGGTTTCTTCGTGGGAGTGACAACTTGCTTGTCAATCTACTTGAAGTTCCCCTTTCTTTCCCTTTGCCCTTTTCTTGAAACTAGTGATCTTGTCAACCATCAACACTTGATGCTCTTTCTTGATTTCTACCTTCGTCGATTTCAACATCACGAAGAGCTCGGGAATCATTTTCGTCATCCCTTGCATACCATAGTTCATCACGAAGTTCTACTAACTTGGTGATGGTGACTAGAGAATTCTGTCAATCACTATCTTATCTGGAAGATTAACTCTCTATGTGTTGAAAATCTTGAAGCTATGCTTGTTTCCTCTCTATGTGTTGAAAATCTTGAAGCTATGCTTGTTTTACCTTCCTATGCTAGTTGATTATTGTTCCCATAAGATATTTGCTCACAAAATACCTATGCATAGGAAGTGGGTTAGACTTAAATGTGCTAGTCATATGCTTCATGATGCTCCCATTATGTTTCAATTTTTATCTTTTATGTGAGCATCATTGTCATCATCATGCCTAGCTAGAAAGGCATTAAAGAAAAGCGCTTGTTGGGAGACAACCCAATGTTTATCATTACTGTTTTTGTGTGTACACATGATTATTGTACTGTAGTAATCATGTTTTATAGCTTTTGTTTCAATAAAGTGCCAAGTAAGACCTTTAGGATAGCTTACGGTGATAGTTGTGTTGATCCTGCTGAAAATCAGAAACTTTTGCACCCAGTAACTTAGTTTTGTTAATTCACAGAAACATGATCTTTATCTGATTCTATTTTATCTGAATTGGTACACGAATTTCTTAGGACTTCCTAATTTGGTAGAATTTTTGTAGTTCCAGAAGTATACGTTTGATACAGATTACTACAGACTGTTCTGTTTTTGACAGATTCTGTTTTCTATATGTTGTTTGCTTATTTTGATGAATCTATGGCTAGTATTAAGTGGTATGAACCATAGGTAAGTTGGAACACAGTAGATATTACACCATTATGAATTTAGAGTGAGTTCATTACAGTACCTAAGTGGTTGTTTTATTTTCTTATACTAACGGAGCTTACGAGTTTTCTGTTGAGTTTTCTGTTGTGGAGTTTTCAAGTTTTGGGTAAAGATTCAATGGACTATGAAATAAGGAGTGGCAAGAGCCTAAGATTGGGGATGAACAAGGCACCCCAAGGTTATATTCAAGGACAACCAAGAGCCTAAGCTTGGGGATGCCCCGGAAGGCATCCCCTCTTTCGTCCTCGTTCATCGGTAACTTTACTTGGAGCTATATTTTTATTCACCACATGATATCTGTTTTGCTTGGAGCGTCATGTTATTTTATTTTGTTAGTTTTTGCTTTCTGTTATTTATAATAGTATTTTTCATCTTTATTTTCAATAAAAATGTCAAGGATAGCCTTTGCTATGCTTATTTTGCTAGTATACATGTTGCTGTTTGAAAACAGAAAGTTTACCGCTGTTGCAAAAATTCCCTAGAAAAGTCAGAGCATTATATAATGTTGAAACCTTTTGCATGATGATCTCTGATAAATTTAATACAGTGCTAATTTTATTTCATAATTTTTGGAGTTAGGGAAGTATGGATACTCTTGCATTCTTTACAGACTGTACTGTTTTGGCATATTGCTGTTATGGTTGCATTGTTTGCAAATGTTTGCTTGTTTAATGATTCTATTTGAGGATAGGAGTATTAAATATGCATAGGAATTTAGTATGCAATGTTGAATAATAATTTTAGTGATTTGTTACAGTAGAAAATGATAAGGGTTTGCATTGGTTTATACTAACCTATCTCACGAGTTCTTGTTGAGTTTGTTGTGGATGAAGCTTTTGAGAGATAGAGAAACCATGATATGAGAGGAACTAAGGAGACACAAAACTCCAAGCTTGGGAATGCCCAAGGCACCCCAAGATAATATTTCAAGAAGTCTCAAGCATCTAAGCTTGGGGATGCCCCGGTAGGAATCCCACCTTTCTTCTCCAATAACTATCGGTTAGTATCGGTTGAGCCTAAGTTTTTGCTTCTTCACATGAGTTGTGCTATCCTTGCAATGTCGTTTTATTTTGTTTTCTTGCTGTTTGAATACAATACCAAGATCTGAAATTCTTTAATGTTAGAGAGTCTTCACATATTTCACAATTATTCGACTACTCATTGATCTTCACTTATATCTTTCGGAGTAGTTTGTCATTTGCTCTAGTGCATCACTTATATCTTTAGAGCAGGGCGGTGGTTATTTTTTTTTTGTAGAAATTGCTAGTCTCTCATGCTTCACTTATATTATTTTGAGAGTCTTTTAGATTAGCTATGGTTATAAAGTTGGTTCTAGAATGGCGAGCATCCAAGTTGGGTATAATAAAAACTATCATAGGAAGTGAATTGGATGCTATGATCAATTTGATACTTGATAATTGTTTTGAGATATGGAGGTAGTGATATTAAAGTCATGCTAGTTGGGTGATTATGAATTTAAAGAATTCTTGTGTTGAAGTTAGCAAGTCCCGTTGCATGCACATATGGTTAAAGTTGTGTAACATATTTGAAACATGAAGTGTACCTGGCTTGTGCATCCTTATGAGTGGCGGTCGGGGACGAGCGATGGTCTTTTTCTACCAATCTATCCCCCTAGGAGCATGCACATAGTACTTGGTTTTTGATGACTTCTAAATTTTTGCAATAAGTATATGAGTTCTTTTGACTAATGTTGAGTCCATGGATTATACGCACTTTTACCTTTCCGCCATTGCTAGCCTCTTCGGTACCGTGCATTGCCCTTTCTCACCTTGAGAGTTGGTGCAAACTTAGCGGTGCATCAAACCCGTGGTACGATACGCTCTATCACACATAAACCTCCCTATATCTTCCTCAAAACAGCCACCATACCTACCTATTATGGCATTTCCATAGCCATTCCGAGATATATTGCCATGCAACTTTCCACCATTCCGTTCTTCATCATCATGACATACTTTACTTTTGTCATATTGCCATTGCATGATCATGTAGTTGACATCATATTTGTGGCAAAGCCACCATGCATTATTTTTCATACATGTCACTCTTGATTCATTGCACCATCCCGGTACACCGCCGGAGGCATTCATATAGAGTCATATCTTGTTCTAGGTTCGAGTTGTAATTCATATGTTGTAATCAATAGAAGTGTGATGATCATCATTATTAGAGCATTGCCCAAAAAGAAAAAAAGGGGGGAGAAAGGCCAAGAAAAGGGGCCCAAAAAAAGAAAAAAAGGAAAAAAAAAGAAAAAAAATAAAAAAAATAAAAGGGCAATGTTACTATCTCTTTTTCCACACTTGTGCTTCAAAGTAGCACCTCGTTTTTCATAAAGTGAGTCTCGTAAGTTGTCTTTTTCATACTAGTGATAATTTTTCATTATAGAACTTGGCTTGTATATTCCTACGATGGGCTTCCTCAAATGCCCTAGGTTTTCGTGAGCAAGCAAGTTGGATGCACACCCACTAGTTTTCTTTTGTTGAGCATTCATTTATAGCTCTAGTGCATTCGTTGCATGGCAATCCCTACTCCTCATGTTGACATCAATTGATGGGCATCTCCATAGCCCGTTGATTATCCTCGTCAATGTGAGACTTTCTCCTTTCTTGTCTTCTCCACACAATCCCCATCATCATATTCTATTCCACCCATAGTGCTATATCCATGGCTCACGCTCATGTATTGCGTGAAGGTTGAAAAAGTTTGAGATTATTTAAGTATGAAACAATTGCTTGGCTTGTCATCGGGGGTATAGAAGTTGGGAACATCTTTGTGTGACGAAAATGAAGCATAGCCTAACTATATGATTTTGTAGGGATGAACTTTCTTTTGCCATGTTATTTTGAGAAGACATGATTACTTTGATTAGTATGCTTAAAGTATTACTATTTCTTTTATCAATATGAACTTTTATTTTGAATCATTTGGATCTGAACATTCATGCCACAATAAAGAAAATTACATTATGAATTATGCTAGGTAGCATCCCACATCACAAATTCTCTTTTTATCATTTACCTACTCGAGGACGAGCAGGAATTAAGCTTGGGGATGCTTGATACATCTCCAACGTATCTATAATTTTTGATTGTTCCATGCTATTATATTACCCCTTTTGGATGTTTATGGGCTTTATTTACATATTTATATCATTTTTTGGGACTAACCTACTAACCGAAAGGCCCAGCCCATATTGTTGTTTTATTGCCTGTTTCAGTATTTTGAAGAAAAGGAATATCAAACGGAGACCAAACGGAATGAAACCTTCGGCGTCGTGATTTTTTGGAAGAATATCATCCTGGAGGCTTGGAGATCAAGTCAGAAGATACTCGAGGAGCTCAGGAGTTAGGGGGGCGCGCCCACCCCCTACAGGGCGCGGCCCCCTGTCTCGTGGACCCCTCGAGCACCCCCCGACCGACTTCTTTCGCCTATATAACCCTACGTACCCTAAAACAATCAGAAATCAAGATAGATCGGGAGTTCCACCGCTGCGAGCCTCTGTAGCCACCAAAAACCTCTCGGGAGCCCGTTCCGGCACCCTGCTGGAGGGGGAATCCTTCACCAGTGGCCATCTTCATCATCCCGGCGCTATCCATGACGAAGAGGGAGTAGTTCACCCTCGAGGCTGAGGGTATGTACCAGTAGCTATGTGTTTGATCTCTCTCTCTCGTGTTCTCTCTATGGCACGATCCTGATGTATCGCGAGCTTTGTTATTATAGTTGGATCTTATGATGTTTCTCCCCCTGTACTCTCTTGTGATGAATTGAGTTTCCCTCTTGAAGTTATCTTATCGGATTGAGTCTTTGATTTGAGAACACTTGATGTATGGCTTGCCGTGTTTATCTATGGTGACAATGGGATATCACGTGCCACTTGATGTATGTTTTGGTGACCAACTTGCGGGTTCCGCCCATGAACCTATGCATAGGGGTTGGCACACGTTTTCTTGACTCTCCGGTAGAAACTTTGGGGCGCTCTTTGAAGTACTTTGTGTTGGTTGGATGAATTTGAGATTGTGTGACGCATATCGTATAATCATGCCCACGGATACTTGAGGTGACAATGTAGTATCTAGGTGACATTAGGGTTTTGGTTGATTTGTGTCTTAAGGTGTTATTCTAGTACGAAGTCTTGAATAGATCGATCCGAAAGAATAACTTTGAGGTGGTTTCGTACCCTACCATAATCTCTATGTTTGTTCTCCGCTATTAGTGGCTTTGGAGTGACTCTTTGTTGCATGTTGAGGGATTGTTATATGATCTATCTATGTTATTGTTGTTGAGAGAACTTGCACTAGTGAAAGTATGAACCCTATGCCTTGTTTCCTATCATTGCAATACCGTTTATGCTTACTTTTATCATTAGTTACCTTGCTGTTTTTATATTTTCAGATTACAAAAACCTATATCTACTATCCATATTGCACTTGTATCACCATCTCTTCGCCAAACTAGTGCACCTATTCAATTTACCATTGTATTGGGTGTGTTGGGGACACAAGAGACTTTCTGTTATTTGGTTGCAGGGTTGTTTGAGAGAGACCATCTTCATCCTATGCCTCCTACGGATTGATAAACCTTAGGTCATCCACTTGAGGGAAATTTGCTACTGTCCTAAAAACCTGTGCACTTGCAGGTCCAACAACGTCTACAAGAAGAAGGTTGTGTAGTAGACATCAGGGGCTTAGCTGCGACCCCGAAATCGCCTAAGTTAAAAACACTCCGAGTGGAGAGCAATCCTCCCACTCGGGGGCTTAGCTGCGACCCTGAAATTGCCTAAGTTAAAAACATTCCGAGTGGAGAGCAATCCTCCCACTCGGAGGCTTAGCTGCGACCCCGAAATCGCCTAAGTTAAGAAACATTATGAGTGGAGAGCAATCCTCCCACTCGGAGGCTTAGCTGCGACCCCGAAATCGCCTAAGTTAAAAAAGATTCCGAGTGGTGAGCAATCCTCCCACTCGGGGACTTATCTGCGATCCCGAAATCGCCTAAGTTAAAAAACATTCCGAGTGGAGAGCAATCCTACCACTCAGAGGCTTAGCTGCGACCTCGAAATCGCCTAAGTTAAAAAACATTCCGAGTGGAGAGGAATCCTCCCTATCGGGGACTTAGCTGCAACCCCGAAATCGCCTAAGTTAAAAAACCGTGTGGAGAACAATCCTCCCACTCGGGGGCTTAGCTACGACCCCGAAATCGCCTAAGTTAAAAACATTCCGAGTGGAGAGCAATCCTCCCACTCGAAGGCTCAGCCGCGACCCCGAAATCGCCTAAGTTAAAAAACATTCCGAGTGGAGAGCAATCCTCCCACTCGGAGGCTTAGCCGCTACCCCGAAATCGCCTATGTTAAAAAAACATTCTGAGTGGAGAGCAATCCTCCCACTCGGGGACTTAGCTGCGACCCCAAAATCGCCTAGGTCACGAATGTCGTCTGAGCTATGCCACAAATACAACATACACTCCATCCCTGTCCGCAAGGATGATGAGGTGTCGATTGAACACCACGTCTGAGCTAAACCACAAATACAACGTACGCTCCATCCCTATCCGCAAGGATGACGAGGTGTCAATTGAACACCACGTCTGAGCTTCGTCGCAAGTATGTCGTATGCTCCATACCTATCCGCAAGGATGACGAGGTGTCAATTGAACACCGCGTCTGAGTTGCGTCACAAGTACAATGTACCATCCTGATCCGCAAGGACGACAAAGTGTCGGCTGAACACCGCGTCTGAGCTGCATCACAAGTACAATGTACACTTCACTCTACAAAAGCTGAAAAGATCAAGTTCACTCAGAATAGAAAGACGGTCGGAAACCGTTCAAAACCAGAGCAAAAGCCATGATATTCAAAGAAATTCAAGTTCAGATAGATCCCGCAAAAGTTCGGGATCGCGGCAGGTAGAAGTTCTCAAGCATCAAGCCTAAAAGAGTTTAACGGTTACATAACCACTCGGCATTCCGAGGAAAATAAAGGTGGGGCATATTGTTTTGATCACTCGTCACGAGAAGGACTTGCTGGATCGCAAAAACTGTCAAGGTCAATGTTATCTACAATGTGAGTGGCGGCATCAAGGAAAGTGTCCATGAAGGACCGAAAACTGTGCTTTTTGGTATTCGCAACCTTGAGTTCCGCCAGCTTGTCTTCTCTGACATCCATGTAGTGCACTCGGACCAGTGACAGGGCGACGTCAGCGCCGCAGCGAGCAGATGATTTCTTCCATTCTTGCACTCGATTTGGTATTTGATTCAGTCGAGCCATCAGAGACTCGAGATCCTGTGAGAGTTCCGCTTGAGGCTAGAGTTCAGCATCAACCCGAGTCATCGCCGCCTTTAGTCAGGCAAGATAATCAACAACGCTGTCCATGCGTGACTCCAACCGCAGCACATTCATTGCAATGTCATCTTTGACTGGACAATTTATGGTGTCGAGACCTGTCTCGACCCGCCTGGTTTCTGCTTCAAAGTCATGACAAAGTTCTGCACAGTCGGAAAAACAGTAAGTCGACGATTTGACAAGACATATCAGTCAACGTTAACAAATCAGTAGAACAAGAATACTTTCAAGCTTCAAGACCAGCTTCGCAGCTAGCTGCCCCAGATAAGATTCTAGTTCGCCCTTCTTGGCCTTGAGGCTTCCAACTTCATCGGTCAAGCTGTCCTTGTCTTTCTTCAGTTGCTTGGCCTCCCGATTGGCTTCAGAGACGACGGTCTTCAACTTAGAGTTCTCCTCTTCCAACTTGCCGACTGAAGCCAGCTTCTTGTCTGCAAGCACTATTTTCTCTCGCGCCTCCTTCTGGGCCGTAGCAAGGTCCTGATCCTTCTTCTTTAGAGCCTGCTTCATTTTCTCTAAAGAAATAACATTCTTCAAACGAGCTTGAAGTTGATGGTTTTCACTACGCACATCTGTTCGGGTGAAATCACTCGGTTCAAAGAGACTAAAAAATGGGGAAGAGCGAGTCACAAGGTGGATAGTCGCTGATTGATTACCTCCCATGATAGCTGCTTCGTCCTGAGAATTCTTGAGGTTCTTATTGGCCAGTTCCAGATCAAGGTTGAGACTGATTTGCTTCTTATTAGTTCAGAAAGTTGAGCCCCAAGATCACAAGACCTTTGCAGTCAACAAATAAGATATGTCAGTCGACAGAAATAAGTCAATCATAGTGAAAGTTGTTATAAGACTACCGCTGAATCAAACATTCAACAGTAGTCTCGAGGACTACACCCAGTGGGTGCACTTTGCGTGCCCCCACTGGTTCGGTTTTACACTCGGCATGGTCTGCCCAGCATGAGTAAAAAAAGAGAAGAGAAAGACCCCAGCCGACTACTAACAGTCGACCACGGTCTCGGGGACTACACCCAGTGGGTGCACTCTGCATGCCCCCACTGGTTTGGAAAAACACTCAACTCAGCCTAGTCGACTCAAGTGGAAGAACTATACAACTCTAAGACAGAAACACCCCAGTGGGTGATTGGATGTGAAACACAGACCCATGATAGATGCACATAATAGGTTCCAAAACACTCATCCAAGAGCACCATATGGGCAACGAGATAACAGTAGCAACTATCATTATTCAAAGAGATCAGTCGGGAATCAACTAACCTTGACGTTGGTTTGCAGAGCGGTGCTGGCATCATAAGCTACCTAACTGGCTTCATGCACCACCTTCATCTGCTCCATCACGAGATTTACCTGGAGAAGGGCCTCCCTGGCGGCACTCGGTGAGTCGTCTGGAGTCTGGTATGCAGTGAAGAATGATGAGGGCAATGTAGTCGGAGCAACCTCAGGGTCAGATGCATGGAGTTGTACTGGAGCGACAGAGGTCTGAGCAGTCGACCCTGATGGATGGTTAGTCGACAGCGGATTGGCAAAGGTAATATTGGTCCGAGCCAGATCTCCGGATCGCTGGACCACTGTCTCAAGCACCGGTGCCGACTGAAGGACCTGATCCTCGGGCGCTTTCACGCTTGATGCCCTGCCTCTCCTCCTCCTCTCTCTCAGAGGCACTTCCTCTTCATCATCTGGAAGCTAAATGACGTCCCGTGGAGCTACAACAAAAAGTAACCTCAGAAATTCAATCGACCAACAATTCAATTGGCGGAATAAATTCAAGTCGAATGGAACATACTAGCTTTGGAGGTCGCCGCGTCATTGGTTTCCTCGTCACCTGGGGCCTTGTTAACGTCCATGTCAGTCGCAGCTGAGGCTGGGCTAGAAAAGTTTACAGTCCATTCAGCCAGAACAGAAGTATCAATCGGTGGAAGAAAACGTAGAAAGAAAGAACACTCACTCAGAGGCAACAAGAACATCCATCTTGATCTTGGGCAAAGTCTTCCGAGCCTTTGAGGGGACGACCTTGGGCTGCTTGGCGACCTTCTCTGTTGGCTCTGGAGTCAAAGTCCGAGTGTGCTTCTGTGCTTGAGTGCTTGGAGCCACGGTCTTGCCACACTCGCCCGCTTGATCATGGAGTAGCTTGGATCGACGTTCCATACAAGGTTGTGAGTCGACTATCTCGTTGTCGTCCGACTCATGCTTTCCTCCTCATCCTCGTCTTCCGGACATTGCCAATCACCGCTTTCCTCTGTGCTGTCCTCTCCCTCCTGGTCTTGCTCCATAACTTGTTCACCATTGGGCATCGAGTACATCTCAGTGTAAACCTACAAGACAATAAGTCAAGTAAATATCAGTCGGATTCGAAGACAGTCGCAAAACGTATCAAAATACAGTCGGTAGCAGAGACCAAACCTTATCTGGCTGGTTGCTGTCGCTGAATGGGTCGACTCTCCTGGTGCCCCTGGGGTTGTCCTTGTTTCCTGTAATACCCTTCAGCCACAGGGCCACTGTCTTGGCCAAAACTTCCTCTGGATGAACCCGAGCGGTGTCGTTGGCTCCAGAGTACATCCACATCGAGTGATCACGAGCCTGGAGCGGCTGGATGCGTTGACTGAGAAACACCTCCAACAAATCCATGCCGGTGACACCCTGATTGATCAACTGGACCACTCTTTCGACCAACATGCTCGTTTCCACCCTCTCCGTAGCAGTCACTTTCAGCGAAGAAGGTTGCATCGCACGATCTAAAGAAAAAGGGGGAAGTCCAGTCGACTGGCCCGGAGTCGCAATGTCCTGGCAGTAGAACCAGGTCGACTGCCAGCCCCTGACCGACTTAGGAAGTGTCATGGAAGGGAAAGAGCTTATTTTCCTCTTCTAGATACCCAAACCCCCACACATTTGGATAACGCGTGTTCTCTTGTCACTCGTATTCGCTTTCTTCACCGACTGGGAGTGGATTGTGAAGATGTGCTTGAAAAGACCCCAGTGCGGTCGACAACCCAAGAAGTTTTCGCACATGGACACAAACGCAACAAGGTAAGTGATGGTGTTGGGAGAGAAGTGATGGAGTTGGGCTCCGAAAAAGTTCAAGAAACCCCAAAAAAAGGGTGCGGGGGAAGGGAGAAACCGCGGTCGACATGGGTGGCGAGCTGAACACACTCACCCGGTCGCGGCTGAGGTTCCGTCTCCCCCTCCGGCAGCCTCGCAGCCCCGTTGGCGATCATTCCAGACTCAGCCATCTCCACCAAATCTTCCGGCTGGAGCGAAGATCGGACCCAATTGCCCTGGATCTAACCCGGTGGCAGCGCCGACCGCAATGACAACCCCCAATTTGTCTTCTTGCCTTTCCCCGCCCTGTCACCTTCTTCGCGCGTTCCAGTGCCGCCATCTTGTCTTTCACCATGGTGGCGGGGCGGTGGCGTCGAGAGCGGAAGAGCGAGATGCGGTGGAGAAGCAGAGGAGGAAGAAAGAGAATGGACGCGCACAGTGTGAACACCTCGGCCACGTCGCCTTTTAAGAGCCTGCTTCCAAGTGGCTGACGCGTGGGCCCGAGCAATCCTGTCAAATCCCGCAATAGTCGCGTGTTGAGTACGTGGCGAAAAAGGTGGTGCGGGGATCGAGGCGCTCCTGTCTATCCATCCCACTTACTACGGCGCGCTCCGCCTCACGCACTTCCCCAAAATTTCGAATTCCGCGAGATCCGGGATACGCCGTAACCAATCTCGTCAAAGATTTCGCGTCAAAAGTAACACCCGACGGGTGACGGTAAGAATCCACTTGAAAACTTCTGAATCGATCAAGGCGACTGAAGCAAAGCCGAAGTTCAAACACAGGCTTCCAGTTCAGCATAGATACTTGTGAAGCTCAAAAGTCGAAGCAAGACTAACATCAACTTCTTTTCACTCGGACCTTAATCCATTCAGGGGCTAATGACGATGATATAGACCTAGGGTAGGGTCATAGGCCCGACCTATATGCCCTACCCAAGGTCACTACCCTAGAAGAAAAGAAGCCCAAGAGATAACAAGGAGTGCCTAGTGAAGGCGTCGAGTGCAATCCACTCAACCAATCAATCACTCGGGTACCCCTCCTTCCTAATGTCACTCGACTATACAAGAAACCACTTGACTTACTGAAGACTAGGAGTCACTCACAACTTCAACGGTCAGACCTTCACTCCTAGTCTTTAAGATCAATAATAGCACTTATGGCTGGCGTTATCAGTAACACCCCGTCTTTATGTACATTGAACTCCTTGTAATGGAGGATGGCTGGGGTCCTGGCTCACTCTATATAAGCCACCCCCTCCTCTGGCACAAGGGTTCGCACCCCCTGTAATACACACTCTCATAATCCAGTCGACCACCTCAGGGCACCGAGACATAGGGATTTTACCTCCTCCGAGAGGGGCCTGTAAACACTTGCGTACAATCTCACCATAGCTAGGACCTTGCCTCCTCATTCGTACCCCCTATACTTACTATCAAATTTAGAACCACGACAGCCGGCAACAAAGCCAGCCTACGGAAAGAATAGTTTGTCGCCGGCAACACAGTCAGCCTCCAAAATGAATATGTTTCTCGCCGGCACACAGCCAGGAGCCGACACCCATGCCAGCCTCCAAAAAGAATGGCCATGGCCGATCAGACAACCTAGTTCAGGCCGTCAGCGTCGAACATCTCCTTCTGCCTGGCCTCGAACCAGCTCCTCATCTTCTCGCTCATCTTGGTCAAGTACACGCTCATGATCGCAAGGGCCACCTCCTTTGCTTTGGTTGCGGCATTGGTGGCCTCGATGTCGAGCTGCCTCTGCCTGGCCGTGACATTGGCAGCCTCAATCTCGAGCTGCCTTTGCCAGGCCGCCTCCTCCATGTCGATCTTCCTCTTCTTGGCCGCCTCCTCCATCTCAAGCTTCTTCCTTTGAAGCTCTAGGTATTGCTTCATTTGCTCGTCCTTGCTTTGCCGCTTCTTCTCGTCCCTCAAATCCTTTCGAGACATCATGCCATGCAAAGTCTCATGCAAGGCCATGGATGACGCATCACGTATGTCGTCCACCTTGGAGTTGGTCTTGCCCCTCGGCTATCGGCGTTCTGGGAACGGGGGTCCCCAGACATGCCTGCCTGCGGCCTGCGGCGTGGGTCAAAGGGGGCCCAGCACGGCCCATCTTCATCAACACAAGCTCAAGACCCTCGCGAGGGGCCAAGCCTCGCGGGGTGGACAACAAGGAGCTTCCTCAGGCACGGCCATTTAGGCTGGCTCATGAGGAGGCGGAGAGTTCAAGGCGGGGTACCTCGCGAGGTGCCCATGACGCAAGCCATGACGACCAAGGGCGCCGATCGGGCGCCCGACCCAGCAGATGTCCTCCTTTCCTCTTTGGTGCAAAGGAGCAAGCGCAGGCGAGAGTATCAAGCAAAGGCATCCATTTCGGTGCAACAAGACCAAGACCAGCCCAACGGCAGGAAGGAAGTCATTTTGGAGCCCAAGCAGGCATCACCACCAGAGCCTTTGACAGGCGAGGACCAACTTTAGTCAGGATAAGTGTACCCGTTGTTCCCCTTCAAAATGGCCAATTGTTGGCGCCCTTCCCGCTCAATATTTGGGAAGAGGCCCAGGGCCTTTGCCTATAAATAGGACTAGCCACCCCCAGGGTAGAGGCATCTGGATCGGGACCTAAAGCAAGAGAGAGAGAGAGAGAGAGAAGGGTGGCTGAACTCCTCCTAGCAGTTCATCGTCCCAGCCAAGAACAGACCCTCGCGAGGCTATTCTTCTTTGTATTGTTCATCATTAGCCCAAGAGGCAATCCACCACACAACACACTGGAGTAGGGTATTACACCACAATGGTGGCCTGAACCAGTATAAACCCTGTGTCTCTTGTGTTGTTCCTTTCGTAGTTTAGATCTCAGCGAGCCGGCGAGGAACAGGTAGGTAGAGGGCAAAATCTCCACGCGCACCCCAGTGTTCAAACCTCAAGGGTCTGCCGGAACCCAAAATCTGACATTTGGCGCGCCAGGTAGGGGTGCGCTGGGATCCACCTTCTGCCACTTCGCGTCCCGTCGCATCGTCACCGCCATGTCCGGCGACCAGGTGGGCAACCCTGATCCCTAGGCGGCTTGGCCCGCCCGCGCAGAGCCGCTCGCCCCGGGAAACCCCGTGCCCCAGGCAGCTCGCGGTCCGCAGGGCACTGCGGGCTGTGGGTGACGCGGACAGGTTTCGACAGCTCTCACGCCGCGGCAGGCGCGGTCAGCAGCAAGGGCCTCCAACCACGCCACGGCCACGACGCCGTACACCCGCCGGGAGCAGGCGAACTCAAGGGCCGTGCTCACGGTGGCCCGAGAGCTGCTACAGTGCAGGCTAATGGAAGGCGGCCGCGACGTGCTGCTGGAGCGGGTGGCAGAGCTCTGGCTTTGCCGCCTCGAGGCTCACCCTTCGCACCCAGCTCCCATCTCAGGTCAGGCGGCGGTCACGGGCTCCACGCAAGGCCGGCCTGGCTCCAAGGCTACTCCAACACCAGCGAACCTGTTAGCACCGGGCCAGCAGCAGCGCTGACCCCGCCTTCGGCCAGCGAAGAAGGACTCGTCGCGACCCACGGCCCCAGTGGGCCGCCGCGCTACCACCCCCAGGTTGGCGCATCAAGCAGAGCTACATGGCACGCGGAGCACTATGGCGCAGCCTTCGGGATGACGGCCTCATAAGAATACGTGCCCCACTTGATGGAACAGGGGCACCCGCATGAGGGCGAACAAGGCTCGCTCCTCAGCCCAAGCTGGGGGGACGAGGCGCCAGAAGCTGAGCTCTTCCAGGAGCCCCGGGACGGCCCCACCGGCCACGCTGGAAGCAACGATTATCGGGTACCGCTAATTCCTCAGGAGCAGGCATACACTAACCATGGATCGCAGGAGGTGCAGGTCGCCACGACGAGCAACTGCCCTGCTCCCGCGGTCTCCTACCCCTCCGGAGGAGGGCGTCGGGGGCTGCAGGAGAGGGGCCGGGATCTGGCATCACCACCGCGGCGTTCGGAGCAAGGCGTTCTCAGGATGTAGGCCCTCCACTGGGGAGGTGCCTCAGGGCCTACCCCTGGCGGAGGACCCGTGGTCGTCGGGGGAACCGCTGGTGACCACTCTACCCCATCGGCGGCGTCCTGGTTTCCGGTCGTCGTTGATGGCACTAGAGTGTGGCGCAAGGCGGGGCCCTCGTCTGGCGATATGAAGCAAGGCAGGTACCTGTGAAGAAGGCCAAGTGCCTGTGAAGCTCGCCGCCCCGTGACACTCTCACGTAATAATGAGTGGGGCTGTACACGCCCCGCAGTCCCAGGGGTGCCGGCCTTAGGCCCTGGGGCTCCCTCCGACGCCCAGTGGCAGCACTTAGCTCCGCACTTAGCTCAAGGGTCTGCCGGAACCCTAAATCCGACATCGGCCTCATCAACGCCTCACCATCTCCACCTCCGGCAAACGCGGCCGCCTTCTTGCCTCTCTTTCTTTGGAGTTCATGGTATTGATCTTTGAACTTTGGGCAATTGTTGATGAGCCTCCAACAATGCGTAAGAGTGAATGACTTGTCATTGTGCCGGGCCTTGAATGCTTCCAAAGATTGAAATTCCTACACCACATGATCAACAACAAATGAACATGCAAACATATACAAGGCCGAAGTCTCATGGCCGTAGCAAAGAAAGAACTAGGATGAGGAGAGCGTACCAAGTCCCCAATGCCGAGACCACTCATGGGCCGTGCTTCAAGGCTCTCAAGTGTGGCACAATACTTGTTGCACTCTTGTTGGATGAACAACCACCTCTTTTGAATCAAGGTGATGCCACGGTTGCTCATAATTTGGTAGGGCTCAAACATCTTTCTTTCATATAATGTTTTGTGGACTCTCGTCCAAAAAACAAGGCCCTTTTGTTGCGCGATGGTCCTCGGATCTTGGCTAATCTCCATCCAACATTGGCTAATCAACTTGTCCTCGTCTTGTGAATATGAACCCGTGCGTATGCTCTTCATCCTCTTTTGTGCTTCCGCTCTTTGGGTGAGCTCGTCGATCAACAATGGCTCGCCCGAAATATAAATATCAATTCTATCTTCTTCATCACCATCGCCTTCGCAATAGGTATCATTGTCTTCATGCCACGAGTCACCATGGTCGTAGTCCGCATGGTCGTGGGCCTCTTCATCGGCAACATATTGGGTGCGGCCATCCCGACTTGGGGTCTCGTCGGGGTCGTAGGAAACGCCATGCCACCCTCGTAGATCACTTGCTCCATGAACTGGTTGTAGAAGGGGTCGTCGACCGTTGGCGTTGGTGTTCCCATTTCATCGAACAGGACGCGGGGCGACGACATGGTGTCCATAAACGGTGGCCGTGCTTGCTTTCTTTCCATCTCCACGGATGGGCGGCCCCCGCTGCTGGACCCGGGCGTGACATTGAGGTCGATGATGATTGAGGGGCACAGGGTGGATGGCGCAATCACGCCAACGTCCGGCGAGCCCGAAAAACGGGTGTGGCCATCGTGCCTTGGCGGGGAAAATCCGAGCAACATAGGCGAGGTCCGCAACCTCGGTGATGAGCAATGCTGAGGCCTGGCGACCGACGAGCCTGTTCTTGCTGGGCCGGCAACCACACCAGAGAACCCCGCCGGACGGCAAATGCCAAGCATGAGGAGGGTGTGCGCTTTGTTGACGATTGTCTCCTTCTCGTCGACCTCGGCCTTGCGCCGGGCGGCCTCCACCACATCGCGCTTGGCGGCGAACTTGGCCGCGGAGGTCTTGCCCTTGACGAACGCCCTCCGGTTCCTCCTCTTCACCGATTCCACGTCCAACTTGGCGATCTCCTTCGGCGTGCACTCCGACCACGGCTTCATTGCACCCTTGGCCGCCTTCTTCTTCACCTTTTGGGTGGTCGACAGCCCAGCCGCCGAATTTGGCGGGCGTCGGTCATGGGCGGGGAGGTGGGGGGATGTGGGAGGGTTTGGGGGGGGGGGGGGAATGGCGCTTGAAGGAAATATGCCCTAGAGGCAATAATGAAGTTATTATTTATTTCCTCATATCATGATAAATGTTTATTATCCATGCTAGAATTGTATTAACCGGAAACATGATACATGTGTGAATACATAGACAAACTTAATGTCACTAGCTAGTATGCCTCTACTTGACTAGCTCATTAATCAAAGATGGTTATGTTTCCTAACCATAGACATGTGTTGTCATTTGATTAACGGGATCACATCGTTAGGAGAATGATGTGATTGACTTGACCCATTCCGTTACCCTAGCACTTGATCGTTTAGTATGTTGCTATTGCTTTCTTCATGACTTATACAAAGTTCCTACAACTATGAGATTATGCAACTCCCGTTTACCGGAAGAACACTTTGTGTGCTACCAAAGGTCTAGCGAATCGGGTGATTATAAAGGAGCTCTCTGGTGTCTCCAAGGTACATGTTGAGTTGGCGATTTCGAGATTAGGATTTGTCACTCCTATTGTCGGAGAGGTATCTCTGGGCCCTCTCGGTAATGCACATCACTACAAGCCTTGCAAGCAACGTAGCTAATGAGTTAGTTATGGAATGATGCATTACGTAACGAGTAAAGAGACTTGCCGGTAAAGAGATTGAACTAGGTATTGGATACCGACGATCGAATCTCGGGCAAGTAACATACCGATGACAAAGGGAACAACGTATGTTGTTATGCGGTTTGACTGATAAAGATCATTGTAGAATATGTAGGAGCCAATATGAGCATCCAGGTTCCGCTATTGGTTATTGACCCGAAACAGTTCTAGGTCATGTCTACATAGTTCTCGAACCCGTAGGGTCCGCATGCTTAACGTTACGATGACAGTTTTATTACGAGTTTATAAGTTTTGAATTACCGAAGGTTGTTCGGAGTCCCGGATGTGATCACGGACATAACAAGGAGTCTCAAAATGGCCGAGACATAAAGATTGATATATTGGACGACTATATTCGGACACCGGAAGTGTTCCGGGTGATTTCGGAGAAAACCGGAGTGCCGGAGGGGTTACCGGAACCCCCCGGGGAAGTATTGGGCCTTAGTGGGCCTGAGGAGAGAGAGGGCAGGAGCCTAGGAGGTGGCGCGCCCCCTCCCATGAGGAGTCCGACTGGACTAGGGAGGGGTGCGGCCCTCTTCCCTCTCCTCTCCTCTCTTTCCTTCCCCCTTCTCTCTTCCTAGTTGGACTAGGAAAGGGGAGTCGTACTCCCACTAGGAGGAGGACTCCCCCCTCCTTGGCGCGCCCCTAGGGCCGGCCGGCCTCCCCCTTTATCCTTTATATACGGGGGCAGGGGGGCACCTCTAGACACACAAGTTGATCATCGTGATAGTTCCTTAGCCGTGTGCGGTGCCCCCCTCCACCATATTCCATCTCGGTCATATTGTAGTGGTGCTTAGGCGAAGCCCTGCGTCGGTAGAACATTGTCAACATCACCACGCCGTCGTGCTGACGGAACTCATCCCCGACACCCTGCTGGATCGGAGTCCGGGGATCGTCATCGAGCTGAACGTGTGCTGAACTCGGAGGTGCCGTACGTTCGGTACTTGGATCGGTCGGATCGTGAAGATGTACGACTACATCAACCGCGTTGTCATAACGCTTCTGCTTTCGGTCTACGAGGGTACATGGACAATACTCTCCCCTCTCGTTGCTATGCATCACCATGATCTTGCGTGTGCGTAGGAATTTTTTTGAAATTACTACGTTACCCAACAGTGGCATCCGAGCCTGGTTTTATGCGTAGATGTCATATGCACGAGTAGAACACAAGTGAGTTGTGGGCGATACAAGTCATACTGCTTACCAGCCTGTCATACTTTGGTTCAGCGGTATTGTGAGATGAAGCGGCCCGGACCAACATTACGCGTACGCTTACGCGAGACTGGTTTCACCGTTACGAGCACTCGTGCTTAAAGGTGACTGGCGGGGGTCTGTCTCTCTCACTTTAGTTGAACCGATGTGGCCCGGTCCTTGCGAAGGTTAAAACAGCACTAACTTGACGAACTATTGTTGTGGTTTTGATGCATAGGTAAGAACGGTTCTTGCTCAGCCCATAGCAGCCACGTAAAATTTGCAACAACAAAGTAGAGGGCGTCTAACTTGTTTTTGCAGGGCATGTTGTGATGTGATATGGTCAAGACGTGATGCTATATTTTATTGTATGAGATGATCATGTTTTGTAACCGAAGTTATCGCAACTGGCAGGAGCCATATGGTTGTCGCTTTATTGTATGAAATGCAGACGCCCTATAATTGCTTTACTTTATCACTAAGCGGTAGCGATAGTCGTAGAAGCAATAGTTGGCGTAATAACAACGATGCTACGATGGAGATCAAGGTGTCGCGCCGGTGACGATGGTGATCACGACGGTGCTTCAGAGATGGAGACCACAAGCACAAGATGATGATGGCCATATCATATCACTTATATTGATTGCATGTGATGTTTATCCTTTATACATCTTATCTTGCTTTGATTGACGGTAGCATTTTAAGATGATCCCTCACTAAATTATCAAGAAGGGTTCTCCCTGAGTATGCACCGTTGTGAAAGTTCTTCGTGCGAGACACCACGTGATGATCGGGTGTGATAGGCTCTACGTTCAAATACAACGGGTGCAAAACAGTTGCACACGCGGAATACTCAGGTTTAACTTTACGAGCCTAGCATACACAGATATGGCCTTGGAACATGGAGACCGAAAGGTTGAACGTGAATCATATAGTAGATATGATCAACATAGTGATGTTCACCATTGAAACTAATGCATCTCACGTGATGATCGAACATGGTTTAGTTGATTTGGATCACGTGATCACTTAGATGACTAGAGAGATGTCTGTCTAAGTATGAGTTCTTAAGTAATATGATTAATTGAACTTAAATTTATCATGAACTTAGTACCTGATAGTATTTTGCTTGTCTATGTTTGTTGTAGATAGATGGCTCGTGCTGTTGTTCCGTGAATTTTAATGCGTTCCTTGAGAAAGCTAAGTTGAAAGATGATGGTAGCAATTACACGGACTGGGTCCGTAACCTGAGGATTATCCTCATTGCTGCACAGAAGAATTACGTCCTAGAAGCACCTCCGGTGCCAGTGCCTGCTTCTTGATGCAAATCGAGCGATGTCAAGAATGTCCGACAGAGCAAAGTCGATGACTACTCGATAGTTCAGTGTGCCATGCTTTACGGCTTGGAACCGGGTCTTCAATGACGTTTTGAACGTCATGGAGCATATGAGATGTTCCAGGAGTTGAAGTTAATATTTCAAGCAAATGCCTGGATTGAGAGATATGAAGTCTCCAATAAGTTCTATAGTTGTAAGATGGAGGAAAATAGTTCTGTCAGTGAACACAAAATGTCTGGGTATAATAATCACTTGATTCAAGTGGGAGTTAATCTTCCTGATGATAGTGTCATTAACAAAATTCTTCAATCACTGCCACCAAGCTACAAGAGCTTCGTGATGAACTATAATATGCAAGGGATGGACAAGACTATTCCCGAGCTCTTCGCAATGCTAAAAGCTGTGGAGGTAGAAATCAAGAAGGAGCATCAAGTGTTGATGGTTAACAAGACCACCAGTTTCAAGAAAAAGGGCAAAGGGAAGAAGAAGGGGAACTTCAAGAAGAACAACAAACAAGTTGCTACTCAAGAGATGAACCCTAGTCTGGACCTAAGCCTGAGACTGAGTGCTTCTACTACAAGCAGACTGGACACTGGAAGCGGAACTGCCTCAAGTATTTGGCGGATAAGAAGGATGGCAAAGTGAACAAAGGTATATGTGATATACATGTTCTTGATGTGTACCTTACTAATGCTCGCAGAGTACTGGTATTTGATCTTGGTTACATTGCTAATATTTGCAACTCGAAACAGGGACTACGGATTAAGCGAAGATTGGCTAAGGACGAGGTAACGATGCGCGTCGGAAATGGTTCCAAAGTCGATGTGGTCGCGGTCGGCACGCTACCTCTACATCTACCATTGGGATTAGTTTTAGACCTAAATAATTGTTATTTGGTGCCAGCGTTGAGCATGAACATTATATTTGGATCTTGTTTGATGCGAGACGTTTATTCATTTAAATCAGAGAATAATGGTTGTTCTATTTGTATGAGTAATATCTATTATGGTCATGCACCCTTGAAGAGTGGTCTATTTTTATTGAATCTCGATAGTAGTGATACACATATTCATAATGTTGAAGCCAAAAGATGGAGAGTTGATAATGATAGTGCAACTTATTTGTGGCACTGCCTTTTAGGTCATATCGGTGTAAAGCACATGAAGTAACTCCATACTGATGGACTTTTGGAATCACTTGATTATGAATCACTTGGTAGTTGCGAACCGTGCCTCTGGGCAAGATGACTAAAACGCCGTTCTCCGGAACTATGGAGCGAGCAACTGATTTATTGGAAATCATACATACTGATGTATGTGGTCCAATGAATATTGAGGCTCGCGGCGGATATCGTTGTTTTCTCACCTTCACAGATGATTTGAGCAGATATGGGTATATCTACTTAATGAAACACAAGTCTGAAACGTTTGAAAAGTTCAAACAATTTCAGAGTGAAGTAGAAAATCATCGTAACAAGAAAATAAAATTTCTACGATCTGATCGTGGAGGAGAATATTTGAGTTATGAGTTTGGTTTACATTTGAAGCAATGCGGAATAGTTTCGCAACTCATGCCTCCCGGAACACCACAGCTAAATGGTGTGTCTGAACGTCGTAATCGTACTTTACTAGATATGGTGCGATCTATGATCTCTTACTGATTTACCGCTATCGTTTTGGGGTTATGCTTTAGAGACGGACACATTCACGTTAAATAGGGCACCATCAAAATCCGTTGAGACGACGCCTTATGAACTGTGGTTTGGCAAGAAACCAAAGTTGTCGTTTCTTAAAATTTGGGGCTGTGATGCTTATGTGAAGAAGCTTCAACCAGATAAGCTCGAACCCAAATCGGAGAAATGTGTCTTCATAGGATACCCAAAAGAGACTATTGGGTACACCTTCTATTAAAGATCTGAGGGCAAGATTTTCGTTGCTAAATTCGGATCCTTTCTAGAGAAGGAGTTTCTCTTGAAAGAAGTGAGTGGGAGGAAAGTAGAACTTGATGAGGTAATCAGTACTGCTCCCTTATTGGAAAGTAGTTCATCACAAGAACCGGTTCTGTGACAACTACACCAATTAGTGAGGAAGCTAATGATATTCATCATGAAACTTCAGATCAAGTTTCTCTTGAACCTCGAGGTCTACAGAGTAAGATCCGCACAGAGTGGTACGGTAATCCTATTCGAAGTCATGTTACTTGACCATGGCGAACCTACGAACTATGAGGAAGCGATGATGAGCCAGATTCCGCAAAATGGCTTGAAGCCATGAAATATGAGATAGGATCCATGTATGAGAACAAAGTATGGACTTTGGTTGACTTGCCCGATGATCGGCAATCCATTGAGAATAAATGGATCTTCAAGAAGAAGACTGACGCTGATGGTAATGTAACTGTCTACAAAGGTCGACTTGTTGCGAAAGGTTTTCGACAAGTTCAAGGGGTTGACTATGATGAGACTTTCTCACCCGTAGCGATGCTTAAGTTTGTCCGAATCATGTTAGCAATTGCCGCATTTTATGATTATGAAATTTGGCAAATGGATGTCAAAACTGCATTCCTAAATGGATTTCTGGAAGAAGAGTTGTATATGATGCAACCGGAAGGTTTTATCGATCCAAAAGGTTCTAACAAAGTGTGCAAGCTCCAGCGATCCATTTATGGACTGGTGCAAGCATCTCGGAGTTGGAATAAACGCTTTGATAGTGTGATCAAAGCATATGGTTTTATCTGAGACTTTTGGAGAAGCTCAGTATTTACAAGAAAGTGAGTGAGAGCTCAGAGCATTTCGATATTATATGTAGATGACATATTGTTAATTGGAAATGATATAGAATTTCTAGACAGCATAAAGGGATACTTGAATAAAAGTTTTTCAATGAAAGACCTCGGTGAAGCTGCTTACATATTGGGCATCAAGATCTATAGAGATAGATCAAGACGCTTAATTGGACTTTCACAAAGCACATACCTTGATAAAGTTTTGAAAAAGTTCAAAATGGATCAGGCAAAGGAAGGGTTCTTGCCAGTATTACAAGGTGTGAAGTTGAGTCAGACTCAATGCGTGACCACAGCAGAAGATAGAGAGAAAATGAAAGATGTTCCCTATGATTCAGCCATAGGCTCTATCATGTATGCAATGCTGTGTACCAGACCTGACGTATGCTTAGCAATAAGTTTAGCAGGGAGGTACCAAAGTAATCCAGGAGTGGATCACTGGACAGCGGTCAAGAATATCCTGAAATACCTAAAAAGGACTAGGGATATGTTTCTCGTTTATGGAGGTGACAAAGAGCGTCGTGGTGGGATCTACATGCGAAGCGGAGTACATAGCTGCTTCGGAAGCAGCAAATGAAGGAGTCTGGATGAAGGAGTTCATTTCCGATCTAGGTGTCATACCTAGTGCATTGGGACCAATGAAGATCTTCTGTGACAATACTGGTGCAATTGCCTTGGCAAAGGAATCCAGATTTCACAAGAGGACCAAGCACATCAAGAGATGCTTCAATTCCATCCGGGACCAAGTCCAGGTGGGAGACATAGAGATTTGCAAGATACATACGGATCTGAATGTTGCAGACCCATTGACTAAGCCTCTTCCACGAGCAAAACATGATCAGCACCAAGACTCCATGGGTGTTAGAATCATTACAATGTAATCTAGATTATTGACTCTAGTGCAAGTGGGAGACTGAAGGAAATATGCCCTAGAGGCAATAATAAAGTTATTATTTATTTCCTCATATCATGATAAATGTTTATTATCCATGCTAGAATTGTATTAACCGGAAACATGATACATGTGTGAATACATAGACAAACTTAATGTCACTAGTATGCCTCTACTTGACTAGCTCATTAATCAAAGATGGTTATGTTTGCTAACCATAGACATGTGTTGTCATTTGATTAACGGGATCACATCATTAGGAGAATGATGTGATTGACTTGACCCATTCTGTTAGCCTAGCACTTGATCATTTAGTATGTTGCTATTGCTTTTTTCATGACTTATACAAAGTTCCTACAACTATGAGATTATGCAACTCCCGTTTACCGGAAGAACACTTTGTGTGCTACCAAACGTCACAACGTAACTGAGTGATTATAAAGGAGCTCTACAGGTGTCTCCGAAGGTACATGTTGAGTTGGTGTATTTCGAGATTAGGATTTGTCACTCCGATTGTCCGAGAGGTATCTCTGGGCCCTCTTGGTAATGCACATCACTACAAGCCTTGCAAGAAATGTAACTAGTGAGTTAGTTATGGAATGATGCATTACGTAACGAGTAAAGAGACTTGCCGGTAACGAGATTGAACTAGGTATTTGTAGGATCGGAAGTATGTCTAGAGGGGGGGTGATTAGACTACTTGACAACTTAAAAGTTTTGCCTTTTGATTAGGACAAGTTTTTAGCAAGTTCACAATGATAACCAAGTCAAGTATCACCCTACACATGCAATTCTAGAGTGATGGCAGTGGAAAGTAAATTGCACATGTAGTAAATAAGAGGTGGAGAAGAGCAAACGCAATATGGAGACACGGAGATTTTTCTCGTGGTTCCGATAGGTGGTGCTATCGTCAATCCACGTTGATGGAGACTTCAACCCACGGAGGGTAACGGCTGCGAGAGTCCATGGAGGGCTCCACCCACGAAGGGTCCATGAAGAAGCAACCTTGTCTATGCTATCATGGCCTACGTCCACGGAGGACTAGCCTTACTCGGGGTAGATCTTCACGAAGTAGGCGATCTCCTTGCCCTTACAAACTTCTTGGTTCAACTCCACATCTTGACGGAGGCTCCCAAGCGACACCTAACCAATCTAGGAGGCACCACCCTCCAAAAGGTAATAGATGGTGTTGGTGATGATGAACTCCTTGCTCTTGTGCTTCAAATGATAATCTCCCCAACACTCAACTCTCCTCACTGATTTGGCTGTGGTGGAAGAAGGGATTGAGTGGAAAGCAACTTGGGAAGGCTAGAAATCAAGTTTCATATGGTGGGAGTGGAGCAACTTGATCTCAACACAAGGGTAGGTAGTTTTCTTCTCGAAATGTAAGGTAGGAGTGGTAGTTCTTTCGATGGCTCTCTCCACGAATGAAGAGGAGGTGGAGGGTATTTATAGCCTCCACACAAAATCCAACCGTTACACACATTTGACCAATCTCGGTCGGACCGAAGTTGACAACTCGGTGAGACCGAAAGTTCAAATCTTGTGAGCGTTGGGATTTTCGTGGGACCGAAAATACAATCTCGGTTAGTCCGATTCTTCCAAAGTCTAGGGTTTGCCATTCTCGGTGGGACCGACTTTCTCATCTCGGTGACACCGATTTGAGTACAGAAGGTTACAGAAGGTTGGCAACACCAATTTCGGTATGACCGAGTTTGGAATCGGAAAATCCGAAATTCTAGGGTTTGGGTATATGGCTGAGGTGGTTCATCTCGGTGTGACTGAGTTTATGGAATCGGTGGGACCGAGATTACTTATGAGTTCATGTTGGAGTGAAAGATTGCTGATAGTTTGAGAGATAAATCACTAAGCACTTTGAGCAACCAGATCATCATCATAACCTCATCCCCTTTTAATAGTATTGGCTTTCCTATGGACTCAATGTGATCTTGGATCACTAAACCAAAAATAGAGTCTTGAGCTTTTGCCAATGTTTTCCTTAGCATTTTGAGGGTCCACATCATCGGTCATTGCCATACCCATATCCTTGAACTTTCGAAATATTCTCAAGAAATAATTAGTTCAATGATATATATGTTGTTATTAATTACCAAAACCACCCGGGATTAGTTGCACTTTCAATCTCCCCTTTTGGTAATTGATGACAACATATAGATCAAAGCTTCGACAAATGATATAATCAATGAATAACATAAATCGCTTTGAGAAGTATGTGATAAGCAAGAGCTCCCCTAAATTTGTGCATTATTTAAGATTTGCGTTTGAATGCAAATGCACAATCGATTAGGATCATGGGTCACTCTTCCATGTCACATACATCTTGGTGGAGCGCACAAAATGATAAGAATGAATAGCATGCACCCAATCACCAAGACATGAGTAAATGATCATACAAGATGTGAATAGGATATGATAATCAATAAGCACACATTAAGCATAGTATGATCAAGCACTCATCAAGATAGAGCAAACGTAGTATCAAACACACGAAATATCTCGAAGAACTCAAAAGCGTAGTATCTCAAGGAAAAAAAAACACCGCAAACGAAAGAGCAAAAACGAGCACTCTCTCTCTCGAAGTCCTATGATCTATACAATTTCTCCCCCTTTGGCAACAAGTTACCAAAAGTTCGAAAGGTATAGAGCTAATCGTCACTAGGGACTCTCTTTGGCGGCTCTGTCTGCGTTGATGGAGTGGAGATAGCTGCATCTGCAAAAGCTTCGCTGAAGTCTGTGGAGCTGGAGGAGTGGACTTTGGAGCTGGAGCTGGGAACCGACGGAGCTGTGGGAGGTCTTGATCTTTGTATACAGGGTCATCCTTTGGAATAGCAGTGATCTGGGCTTTTGGGCCTTTGGAGCAGGCTGCTCATAGTCATCCTCCACAAGATCATCTTCCATCTCCTTCATGAGCTCTGCCTTCTCCTCTTGGCTTCCTCAATGTCCGCCTCAAGCTTGTTGACGGTGACTGCACTTGATCGACTTGACATCCGAGCATGGAACTTATCTTCAACTATCCTCTCAAGACTCTCCCGAGGCGCACTATCTTTGGCAGGCGTAGCTCAATCCTTTGAGTGGCTTCAAGAAGTTGTTCTCCAACGCTCTTAGGCTTTCTTTGCTATTGCTGCTTCCTTCTCGGCTTTAGCTTGTTTGGCGCTTCAGACTTAGCTTGTCCTTGACGGATGTGGGATCATCCTCGGTCATTACAACTTCATTATCTTCATGTTCAGAGGCTGCGGTGGCAAGTGGGGTCTATCCAACGGTAGGTGCCCGTGCCAAACTTGGCATTGATGAGCATCTGAATGTGCGGGCAAACCCACATGACCTCTTCAGTCGTGCTGCTGTCCTCTTGATAGTCTCTACTATCGGGTCCATCACCTTAAAAGGTGTCTTCGATCTAGAATGTGCAGCATGTTGATAGAATAGCCTCTTATCATGCGGTGGTCTCGACTTGGGCATCAAAGTATGCCTCGAGAATGGTGTTAGTGGTTGGGAGACCTGCTCAAGATGATATCTTGATCCAAGCTTCCATATCTCAACATCTTTGGCTGGTACCTCATTGTACATGTTCTTCATTGACTCGTGATTTTTCTTGGGGATTCCATAAACATCTACATCATCATCTCTTGATGCTGGAGCGTTCAGAAGTGCTGCCCACTCTTCAACTGTTGAAGAGAATCTCTGACCTTCAGTCATCCACACAATTCTGCCATCTGGATAGAAATGTGTTGTGGCATAGAACTGCATGATCATTTCATCATTCCAAGCGATCAAACCGACCAACGAACTCTGCAACTCCACATGCAGTGAAGCTCTCATGCACATGTGGGAAATAGTCTCTGTGCTCTTCACTGTCGATGTATTTCCAGTCAACGTATCTGGTGTCAGCAACAATTGGCTTCTTATCCATAAGCACTGTCTCATAAAAGTCTTGTTGCTCTCGGTGTGGAACCTTGAGTCAACAAATGTCCTTCTCTGGTGGCATATGGATCAACTTGCCTCCATAGCACGAGACCTTTGTCCTTCCTTTCCTTCATATTTTTAGCTCGAGGATGAGCATCATTATGGGTGGCAATTTCCGTCTAAGTTTCAGCAACACATGTGCCTCTTCATCGATTCAGTGGTGGCACATTGTCCTTCTTCTTCTCTCAAGCAGGAATATTTCTCACTGTTTTCTTTGGCTTGGCAGCAGGTTTAGCTTGGGCTGCCTTTCTTTGGAGCTGATGGCTTAGATTTAGTGGGTGCTCCTGCCTACGATGGCATCTCCCATCAACTTTTGCTTCGAGGAGGCTGGGGTGCTTCCTCATCGAGTCATCATCGACTTCATCATGAACTAGCCTCTTCCTCTTGGAAGTTTTCTTAATCTTCTTTGGAGGTTTCTTCTTCCATGCTCACTTCTTTGCAAGCTGTGGATTTCTTCTCTTTCTTTGGTGCCTTTCTTTGTTTGTTGCCCTTGATAGCCTTTGGCAACCACTTTCCTCTTTGGCTTTGAAGTAATCTCCTCATCAGCAACAAAGTCAGAATCCTCCTCATCAGAATTCCTCTTCTTCCTGGCTTTGGTGGCAGCAGGAGGCAATCCACTTGGGGTGCTCCTCTCTCCATCATCTGAAAAACTGCTTGCTTCGGGACTTGTCACTGCCTCTGGAATCTCAACTGGTGATTCAGACCTGTTCGCTGTCGCTTGCATCGTACATGGTGACAACTTGTGAATAGAATAGGTATAGGCGAGAATAGAAGAGTTATCACAAACTGCAGAGGATTTTGCAAAAAGAATGAGTTCAAACTTCAGTTTTAGGTTTTCACAGAATGCATTTCGGTCTGGCCGAGTCTAAAATTCGGTGAATCCAAAGTGTCTAAACCTAACCATTCACACCACTTTCGGTTGGACGAAATGGGTTTCGTCTAGCCGAGAACACTAGGGTTTCACTAAATCCTCACTTCGGTCTTACCGATTTGCACAACTTCGGTTGAACCGAAAAGTGCAAAGGCAATGGCCAGAGGCCAAATCGGTCGATCCGAGAATGTAGAATCGGTCACACCGAGATGTGTTCGTGAAACCTAACCCTAAAATTTTCACTCGAATTTTGTTCTAAGATCTAATCTGCTGGATAGGAAGATTTCAAACTTGGCAAGAAGCTAGGCAAAACCTATCGTGCATTGAATCGAGGTTGAAGCACGAAGGGATGAAACTCACCCAACTAGGTGGAGCTTCACTCTGGCGGGAGCAGTGCGGTGAGATTGACCGCTGACGGCGATGGAGACCATGGCGAGGGCGCAAAGCGACGGCGGAGACGATCCGGAGACCACGGCGACGGCAAAGCTAAGGGTTTGGGGGTGAGGCGGTATGAAGAAAGAATCAACGCGCTGCCCTCGGTATATATACCCTTCGGTGTCGGTGGGACCGAGTTGGAAAACTTCGGTGGGACCGAGATGGTTAGCGCAAGCGATTACTCACTTGATCACGCCGAAATTGCAACTTCGGTTTCACCGAGGTGAAAACCTAGATCAATCCAAGTGATTTGGTCCGTCCGATTTGATATTGGTTTGACCGAAAATACTTAGAAGGTTTTGGAATTTAAGCTTTTGACGGATCGGTGGCTCGAGTGCTCCTCACTCGGTCGTCCAAAAAGACTTGTTCAAAGTTTGTGATATAAGCATGAATAGAGTTTGAGACAAGAAAGCATAGATAGCTAGGGGAGGAACTTAGGCATTCTTGTCCATCCATTTGGTCAAAAAGAAAAATCCAAAAGACCAAAGCAACAAATGGATGTCCTCGAATGGATAAAATTATGCATCCAACATGCTCACACAATAAGATATCAAATGAAATATGTGTCAAACATGCACAAACAAAACACTAGCTACTAGCACACAATTGGGCGATGACTAGGTCATCTATATATGAGTATATTGACTTAGGAGTCAAATGAGAACATTTGATCATAGGTCATACTCATCGTTTAAGCTCAAGTGGGGTTACCACTTTTACATAAAGCATTAATGTGTTCACATCATTTGAAGATGCTTTAGCTCAATTCTTAAGAGCAAAGCTCCCCCTTGATGTGAGAACCCCTTTTAAAGGGTCAAACTAACCTTGGGTTGTCGTTGAAGACTTCATGTAGATGTTGAAGATGTGGATGCTCAATGTTGATGAGGATCATCAAGAGTTGGGAGCAATCCTTTGGATTCCGGCACTTTCAATACCTACATGGGTTAGTCCCACAAGGAACAAACAAGGATATCCATGGACATAGATTGAAGTACACAATAGATGATGTCCATGAAAGCAATGATTACCTTGTCCCTTGACTTACCAACATTAGGGTTTGTGACTCCATGAACTAGTGCAAGATGTGGAAGTTGATTGCACAAGTTCTTTGCCAAAATGAATGTGAGTGAAGTTTGTTGGCGGAGTCACCCTCAAGAACTCTCTAGTTCTTCTTCTTCGGGATCCACATCATCTTGATGGGAATCCTTGGGGTAGCAGTTGAGCTTGTCGAAGTAGAACGTGAAGTTTCCTTGGGAACCCACTTGACCATGACCTTGGGTGCTTCAATGAATGCATCAATCTCCTCTTGAAGCTTGTCCTTGCCTTTTAGCTTGTGGTCTTGTGGTGGAAGGTCATCTTGAGCTTGTTCCACTTTGGAAGAAGTAGGATCATACTTCTCCTTTTGAGAAACAAACTTTGGAGTGGGATATTGACCTTCTTCCCATTCAACACCCTCGGCGTTGAACTTTCGCTCAAAACCAATTCCTTGATTCTTCCGGTGTCTTCCTTGTTTGCGAACAATTTCCTCAAAGTTCTTGCTTCCGGCAAGACTCTTGTAGACACCTTTCTCTATAATCCCTTTCAATAAACTATTTTCTTGCTCAAGTGAAACTTGGCTTGAAACATTGTTAGTGGAATCAAGAGAATTACTAGGAGCAACAATATTGGATTTAGCATGATTATTGTTACTACTAGATGAAGAATTTTTCTTATGCTTGTCATGCTTAGTTTTAATAGGTGGCAAGAAATTAGACAAGAGAAGTCGTTTGGCAAGATATGAAGAACTCTTCTTTCGAAGATCGTCATTGATAGCTTTTAGAAACTCATGTTCTTGCTCTAGATTGAGCTTCTCGAGCGTAGCTTCTCATGAGATCTTAGGAGCTCTCTATGATCTTCTTGAGTTGTTTCATGAGCTAACTTAAGAGTGTTTAGTTCTTTAGTTAGGCGCTCAATCTCCTTCATAGCATTGTCATTCGACTCTTCTCGACTATAAAGACTATTAGCATGTTCATCATTACTAAGCTCACTAGATTTGTCATGTAAAAGCTCATCTTCACCAAGCAAGTCATCTTCATCACTATCAAAGTCAATAAATTAGGGTGTGATACCTTGGGGCCTTTTGCCATGAAGCATCTTCCAATTCCCTCATTTGGTGAATCAAACAAGTCATAGGAGTTGGAGTTGGAGGACACGAGAGCAAGACCGCAACACCTTCATCTTGGTTGTATTCGGAGTTGGAGTGATAGCTTCTTTCGGAGTGATTGTCGGAGTCGGAGCCGGAGACCCATTCACCAACATGAGCTTGATGTTTTCTTCTTGTGTAGCTCCTTGATGACTTGTCTTTCCTTTCCGAATCCTTGCTTCTCCGAGAGGATCTTCGTTCATAACGATCATCTCTACTCCTTCTCTCTTTCCGAGGTGACTCTTCTCTTGAGCTTCTTCTTCTTGGAGATTCTTCTCTTCTCTTGTGGGGAGTCGAACACTCATTTGAGTAGTGTCCGGGTCTTCCACAATTGTAGCAGTTTCGATCACGACTAGAAGATCTCTTTTCATCATATGATCTAGACTTTGAGCTTCTTTCCTTGCTTCTACTCTTGTAGAATTTGTTGAAGTTCTTCACCATTAGGCTTATCTCTTCATTGGAAACCAGCTTGTCACTTGAGGTTGTGGGAGCTTCAAGCTGTAGCTTTGTAAGCACCACTTGACTTGTTGTGAAGCTCTTCCTTATCTTTAAGTGTCATCTCATGAGCAACAATTCTTCCAATGACTTCGGTAGGCTTGAGATTCTTGTAGTTTGGCATCATTTGGATCAAAGTGCACACGGTGTCATACTTTCCATCCAAAGCTCTGAGAATCTTCTTGATGATGAATCGGTCGGTCATTTCTTCGCTTCCTAAGCCAGCAATCTCATTGGTGATGAGAGCAAGCCTAGAGTACATTTCAGCGACTCCTTCACCTTCCTTCATCTTAAACTTGTCAAGTTGACCTTGAAGAACATCTAGCTTTGATTCCTTCACGGACTCGGTACCTTCGTGCATTTCGACCAAAGTATCCCAAATCTCTTTTGCATTCTCAAGACGGCTGATCTTGTTGAACTCCTCGGGACACAAAGCATTGAGAGAATGTCACAAGCTTGAGCATTGTTCGTAACATCCGCAACTCATCCATTTGTAAGCTTCGCGATCTGGAACTTTTCCTTCCTCGAAGAACTCACCTTGCAAGCCAACACAAATAATGCCCCATCTTGGCGGGGTTATGTCCAAGAATATGCATTTTCATTTTGTGCTTCCAACTAGCAAAGTTTCAACCATCAAAGTAAGGACCTCTCGAAAATTACCCTCACTAGACGCCATACTCTCCTAGGTTGTGAAACCAAGCTTATGGAGTCAATGCAATGGAAACCAATCCAATGGAGACCAAAGCTCTGATACCACTTGTAGGATCGGAAGTATGTCTAGAGGGGGGGTGATTAGACTACTTGACAACTTAAAAGTTTTGCCTTTTGATTAGGACAAGTTTTTAGCAAGTTCACAATGATAACCAAGTCAAGTATCACCCTACATGCAATTCTAGAGTGATGGCAGCGGAAAGTAAATTGCACATGTAGTAAATAAGAGGTGGAGAAGAGCAAACGCAATATGGAGACACGGAGATTTTTCTCGTGGTTCCGATAGGTGGTGCTATCGTCAATCCACGTTGATGGAGACTTCAACCCACGGAGGGTAGCGGCTGCGAGAGTCCACGGAGGGCTCCACCCACGAAGGGTCCACGAAGAAGCAACCTTGTCTATGCCATCATGGCCTCGCCCACGGAGGACTAGCCTTACTCGGGGTAGATCTTCACGAAGTAGGCGATCTCCTTGCCCTTACAAACTTCTTGGTTCAACTCCACATCTTGACGGAGGCTCCCAAGCGACACCTAACCAATCTAGGAGGCACCACCCTCCAAAAGGTAATAGATGGTGTTGGTGATGATGAACTCCTTGCTCTTGTGCTTCAAATGATAATCTCCCCAACACTCAACTCTCCTCACTGATTTGGCTGTGGTGGAAGAAGGATTGAGTGGAAAGCAACTTGGGAAGGCTAGAAATCAAGTTTCATATGGTGGGAGTGGAGCAACTTGATCTCAACACAAGGGTAGGTAGTTTTCTTCTCGAAATGTAAGGTAGGAGTGGTAGTTCTTTCGATGGCTCTCTCCACGAATGAAGAGGAGGTGGAGGGTATTTATAGCCTCCACACAAAATCCAACCGTTACACACATTTGACCAATCTCGGTCAGACCGAAGTTGACAACTCGGTGAGACCGAAAGTTCAAATCTTGTGAACGTTGGGATTTTCGGTGGGACCGAAAATACAATCTCGGTTAGTCCGATTCTTCCAAAGTCTAGGGTTTGCCATTCTCGGTGGGACCGACTTTCTCATCTTGGTGACACCGATTTGAGTACAGAAGGTTACAGAAGGTTGGCAACACCAATTTCGGTATGACCGAGTTTGGAATCGGAAAATCCGAAATTCTAGGGTTTGGGTATATGGTGAGGTGGTTCATCTCGGTGTGGTGAGTTTATGGAATCGGTGGGACCGAGATTACTTATGAGTTCATGTTGGAGTGAAAGATTGCTGATAGTTTGAGAGATAAATCACTAAGCACTTTGAGCAACCAGATCATCATCATAACCTCATCCCCTTTTAATAGTATTGGCTTTCCTATGGACTCAATGTGATCTTGGATCACTAAACCAAAAATAGAGTCTTGAGCTTTTGCCAATGTTTTCCTTAGCATTTTGAGGGGTCCACATCATCAGTCATTGCCATACCCATATCACTGAACTTTCTGAAATATTCTCAAGAAATAATTAGTTCAATGATATATATGTTGTTATTAATTACCAAAACCACCCGGGGATTAGTTGCACTTTTAGTATTGGATACCGATGATCGAATCTTGGGCAAGTAACATACTGATGACAAAGGGAACAACGTATGTTGTTATGCGGTTTGACCGAAAAAGATCTTTGTAGAATATGTAGGAGCCAATATGAGCATCCAGGTTACGCTATTGGTTACTGACCGGAAACAGTTCTAGGTCATGTCTACATAGTTCTCGAACCCGTAGGGTCCGCACGCTTAACGTTACGATGACAGCTTTATTATGAGTTTATAAGTTTTGATGTACCAAAGTTTGTTCGGAGTCCCGGATATTATCCCAGACATGACGAGGAGTCTCGAAATGGTCGAGACATAAAGATTGATATATTGGACGACTATATTAGGACACCAGAAGTGTTCCGGGCGATTTCGGAGAAAACCGGAGTGCCGGAGGGGTTACCGGAACCCCTCGGGGAAGTATTGGGCCTTAGTAGGCCTGAGGGGAGAGAGAGGGCAGCAGCCCAGGAGGTGGCGCGCCCCCTCCCATGAGGAGTCCGAATTGGACTAGGGGAGGGGGGCGCGGCCCCTCTTTCCCTCTCCCTCTCCCTCTCTTTCCTTCCCCCTTCTCTCTTCCTAGTTGGACTAGGAAAGGGGAGTCCTACTCCCACTAGGAGGAGGACTCCCCCCTCCTAGGCGCGCCCTAGGGCCGGCCGGCCTCCCCCCTTGCTCCTTTATATACGGGGGCAGGGGGCACCTCTAGACACACAAGTTGATCATCATGATCGTTCCTTAGCCATGTGCGGTGCCCCCCTTCACCATATTCCACCTCGGTCATATCCTAGCGGTGCTTAGGCGAAGCCCTGCGTCGGTAGAACATTATCAACGTCACCACACCGTCCTGCTGACGGAACTCATCCCCGACACCCTGCTGGATCGGAGTCCGGGGATCGTCATCGAGCTGAATGTGTGCTGAACTCGGAGGTGCCGTACGTTCGATACTTGGATCGGTCGGATCGTGAAGACGTACGACTACATCAACCGCGTTGTCATAATGCTTCCGCTTTTAATCTATGAGGGTACATGGACAATACTCTCCCCTCTCGTTGCTATGCATCACCATGATCTTGCGTGTGCGTAGGATTTTTTTTGGAATTGCTACGTTACCCAACAACGCCAAATGGGGGCGCGGGGGGTTTTGCTTGTGCAACTCATGAGAGGGTCAGGGTAGGACAAGCGCGCGCGTCCTGGCTGTCTGTGCGCTGTCCGTTTCGCCCCAAAAGTGGCGCAAAGTTGGGCCGGGGATGGGTCGAAAGCGGACAGAAAACGGATAAAAGTCTGTTTGCGCCCGCATACTGGGCCATCTGGTTTGTCCGCTTTGCCCCAAAGGAATGCACCCGGATAGGATGGGGTCGCGCACTGGTGTTGACCTTATCGGTCTCCGCGACAAGGACGGGGCCTTCAAAGACCATGACAAGGAGATCACAATGCGTGGTGGTGCATCTGAAGATGCGTTGGCGTATATGCAGTCACGATGACAGTGTCGCGTGCGGCGCTATGGGGCATTTTCGTCTACTGCGATATCACACATGGATGTTCATGCGCCAATGGGAGTGTCCGATGTTGATTGTGTTATAGTTTCCTAATTCACCTCTAGATGGGTTTTAAAGATGTCACATCTAAGAGCAAATCCAAGGGGCTGACCCAAACGGATGGGATTTTGTCTGCTTTTTGTCTGTTTGGGTCGGTCAGGCTAACACGGACGTCCGCTTCCGTGTTTGGGTCGGCGTATGCAACCAACGCTGGCCAAACCATTTAGACAGCGCCCACAAAAAAATAGTGCATCCATATTTAAAATAAAAACAACTTAATTAAACATTAAAGCCGGCTGATGACCCACAAGTGCAGGGGATCTATCGTAGTCCTTTCGATAAGTAAGAGTGTCGAATCGAACGAGGAGCAGAAGGAAATGATAAGCGGTTTTCAGTAAGGTTTTCTCTGCAGGCACTGAAATTGCAGGTAATAGATAGTTTTGTGATAAGAAAAATAGTAACGAGCAAAAAGTAAATAAAGTGCAGCAAGGTGGCCCAATCCTTTATGTAGCAAAGGATAAGCCTGGACAAATTCTAATAATGTAGAAGGAGCTCCCGAGGACACATTGGGAATTATCGTCAAGATAGTTTTCATCACGTTCATAAGATTCGCATTCGGTACTTTGATAATTTGATATGTGGGTGGACCGGTACTTGGGTACTGCCCTAACTTGGAAAAGCATCCCACTTATGATTAACCCCTATTGCAAGCATCCGCAACTGAAAAAAAGGAGTATTAAGGTAAACCTAACCACAACATTAAACATATGGGTCCATATCAACCCCTAACGAAGCAATGCATAAACTAGGGTTTAAGCTTCTGTCACTCTAGCAACCCATCATCTACTTATTACTTCCCCATGCCTTCCTCTAGGCCCAAATAATGGTGAAGTTTCATGTAGTCGACGTTCACATAACACCACTAGAGGAAAGACAACATACATCTCATCAAAATGTCGAACGAATACCGAATTCACATGACTACTAATAGCAAGACTTTACCCATGTCCTCAGGAACAAACGTAACTACTCACAAAGAATATTCATGTTCATAATCAGAGGAGTAATAATATGCATAAAGGATCTGAACATATGATCTTCCACCAAGTAAACCAATTAGCATCAACTACAAGGAGTAATCAACACTACTAGCAACCCACAGGTACCAATTTGTGGTTTTGATACAAGATTGGATACAAGAGATGAACTAGGGTTTTGAGAGGAGATGGTGCTGGTGAAGATGTTGATGGAGATTGACCCCCTCGCGATGAGAGGATCATTGGTGATAGCGTTGGTGATGATTTCCCCTCCGGAGGGAAGTGTCCCCCAGAACAGCTCATGAGAGCCCTAGATTGATTCCACCAAGGTTCCGCCTCGTGGCGGCGGAGTTTCGTCCCATAAGCTTGCCCATGATTTTTTTTCCAGGGTAAAAGTGATGATATAGCAGAAGATGGACGCCGGAGGCCCACCAGGGGGGCTAGGAGATAGGGGCCGCACCCTATAGGGGGGCGCCCCCTGTCTCCTGGACAGGGTGTGGGCCCCCTGGCCTATTTCTTTCGCTCACAAATTCTTATTAAATCCAAAAATTTGTTTTGTGGAATTTCAGGACTTTTGGAGTTGTGCAGAATAGGTTTCCAACATTTGCTCCTTTTCCAGCCAGAATTCCAGCTGCCGGCATTCCCCCTCTTCATGGTAAACCTTGTAAAATAAGAGAGAATAGCCATAAGTATTGAAATATAATGTGTAATAACAACTCATAATGCAATAAATATTGATATAAAAGCATGATGCCAATTGTACGTATCAAATCCCCCAAGCTTAGACCTCGCTTGTCCTCAAGCGGAAGCCGAAATCGAAAAATATGTCCACATGTTTAGAGATAGAGGTGTCGATAAAAATAAAATACGGACATGATGGCATCATGAACATTCTAATAACAGCAACATATATAGATTTTGTCATATGATTTCCTATGCTCAAGTAAGAAGTTCACAATGTCAAGTATGGTTCAAAAACTTCATTGGGAACTAACAAACTATAATCTCAGTCAATGAAGCAATTGCAATTTATCGTAACATCAGAAAGAGTCAATAATAGAGCTTTCCAGCAAGCTCACATACTCAACTATCTCATAGTCTCCTATAACTGTTAACACTCACGCAATACTTGTGGTTGAAGAGTTTCAGCCGGACACTGAGAAAGATAGGGGCTTATTGTGTTGCCTCCCAACGTATTCACCTTTAGGTGATGTCAACAATAATAGCCTATGCCAACTTACATCCAATTGGATATATATATATCATGATCTTTCAAACACGAGGAACTTGGCAAAGGATAAAATGAAAAAGGGAAAGGTGAGGATCACCTTGAGTCAAGCATAAAGTAAAAACATAAAGTAAAAGATAGTGTCGGTGTACTAAGGTAGGGGTACCTCAGTACCCCAACTTGTGCAGTGATTCTGACTTCAGCGGCGGGGTTTACCACGAGCTCGCCAAGACTTTCTGCTCCATATCAAGCCATTCAAAAATAAAGTATACAAGACAGAAGATCGAGACCCCGGCAAGCGGAGCTTCGGAAGGCCGCTCGGGCTCAAGATTACGTCACTCACGCAAGGCCACAGCAAGAGGAGCTCGCCGGAAGACTAGAGGATTACATCATAGAAGACACGCCTCGGCGCTATATGCGTCCCGGCGAGGGCCGAGAGCGACAAGTTACATAGCCGGCAAGATCCGGGCCGGCAAAATCAAGACCCGCCAAGGTGCTTGCCGGAGAGTTGCGGCTGTGTGCGCGCTCCAGCTCATCGGCCTGGCGTGCATACAGGGCCTTTCGAGGACGCGTGGCGGATGGCTGTGCAGCCTGGGGACACGGTGGCACTTCACGGTGGTGGATCCATCGCCCGTGGCGGCACGGAGACGCAAGGCGGGAGCTTTTGGGTCGACGGCGACGGGCATTAAATGCCCTTGTCCCCCATTGTCAAAGTAGGTAGCGACCCTTGTTCATGCCTTCGTAGCTTCTTTGTTCCCGCATTGTTCCAACTACCACCTCTTTTACATTTTTACCCCTTTCTCCTACGCTGCCACCTGTTGGCGCCCCCTTCCGACTATAAAAGGGAGGCCCATGCGTACGTAGAGGGGGTTCGACCATTAGCAACTCTCACGCTCGGTGTAGCTGCTACTGTAGCTCTTCTAGCTCCCGAGCTCAATACAAACACAAAGCAGCAGTAGGAGTTTTATCTCTCCGGAGAGCTCCGAAGCTGGGTAAAATCCGCCCGCGTGCTCGCTACGATCTGCTCTCTGTGCTCCCTCCGCCCTCGTACCTCTCAGACAAGGGGCCCCGGCCCCATAGGTGTCCGCGGCGGGCAGATTCCCCCGGCATCTTTGGCGCGCCAGGTAGGGGGTGTCGAGGTTGTGCGGACCTGATCCGGCGTTCACGCGGGCGCGTTCTTCATCAACCTCTTCAGTTTCATCAGCAACTTCATCAACAATCATGCCATGGCCCCGAAGAAGAAGGCTTCGGAGGTTGCAGGCCCGGTTGCGTCTCATCCGCCGCCACCAGAACCAACGGTAGGCGGAGGAGACGCCGTCGGAAGGGTGGTCGCCGGCGAGGACACTCGTGGCGCCACGAATCAAGACAAGACAGATGACCGCGCCTCGGTCTCCGTGGACATTCGCGTCCATCTCAAAGACACGACAACCCAGCAGCGCCATACCACGAGGAGGTTGCATCTTTGGGGGGCAAGGACACCGGAGGCTCGCGGGATGCCCGGACCACCGTCGGGACGCAAGCAAAGCGGCGCCGGCAGACCTCGCTCCTTCTAACGCCGTTAGAGTCCGAGCATATCCGCTCCTCGCACCGCCTTCGCTCCGCTCCCCTCCACTCCGGCGAAGCGCTTCGCAAGGGCACAAGCGCTCCTCGATTTCCCTCGGCGGCGGACAAGGCCAAGGCGGAGGCTACCATCGAGCTCGATCGCCTTCGCCAACAACGACACTTCACAGCAGCGGCGACCTCGCGCCGCGGCAAGCTGAGAAGACGAAGGTCGGCGGCGACAAGAGCGCCGGGTGCAACCACCATACACTCCCCGCCGTGAAGCGAAAAACGCCGCCCACCGGGCAGCGCCGGCGGCAGCTCCACGGCATCGTCGGATCCGCGGGCTCGTCGGGATCAACGCCAGTCCTCGGATTTAACGGCGACAAGAAGCGCTTCGGACCCTATCAGCGCCGCCGAGAAGCTTCGGCGACAATCGAACCAGAGAGCTGAACGCTGTCGGCGCATGCGCGCCCGGTGAACGAGCGACTTGCCGTCTGACGCGAGCTGCCCTGCGTTCACCCGCGAGCTGCGTCGCGTCGAAAGGGCTCCAAAGCATGAAGAATTTCAAGCCGGCGTGCGGAGAATACGACGGCAAGGCGCACCCTCGGAATTCCTCGGTGTCTACACCATCGCGGTGCAGAGCTGCGGGCGCGACGAAAAGATTCTGGCGAACTACTTCCGCTCGTGCTTAAGCGAGCGTTCGTTCTTGGCTTATGCACTTACCGGAAGGCTCCATTTCTTCTTGGGCAGACCTTTGCCATCGGTTTGTTGGCGCCTTCACCTGGCGGCCACAAACCCCACGACGAGAGAGTGATCTCCACATTTTGGCCCGAAGGAAGGAGAATCCTCGCAAATATATCCAACGCTTCACCGTGTGCAGCACAACATCCACGATGTCCACCCGCCATGTTATCGGCGCGTTCCACGAGCGTCGCGTAATCGCCGCATGCGTGAAGAGATGGCAATGACCAAGATTCGGGATGTCAGCGAGCTCTATGCTCTGGCCGATAAGTGCGCACGCGCGGAAGAGGGGAGGAGACTCCCCGGGGAGGATGCTGGCGCAGGAGGAAGTGACAGCGACGACACCGCCCCGGCAAAGAAGAGACGGCGGCGGAACAACCAAAAGAAGAACAAGAAAGAGGTGCTTGCCGTCGAGAAGTCCGGCAAGGAGGCTCCCGCCGAGCAAACACAGGGTGGCAGCTCCGGCAAAGAGCCTGCCCTTGTAGCGGCAGCCGACAAGCAGGACGGCTCCGGCAAGCAATACTGCAAAATCCACCGCACCAAGGGCCACGATCTCTACAACTGCAAGCGCGTCGATGATCTCGTCGAGCAGCAAAGGGCTGAGTACGAGAGACGCGACAAGGAGAGGGCTCAAGGTGGCGGAGGAGAACCAAGCAAGAAGCGGACGTTCAATGGCCGGGGAGGACGCCGCGGCAAGGCCGAGCAGCGACAGGGTGATCGACCTCCCCGGGGCCGCGACAAGGATGAAGAAGACGACGACGAAGATATGGAGGATGAGGATAACAGCGAGCAGGAGTTCCGAAGGCCACGGAGATCTGTGCGTCGACGGTGGCGCCTCTGCACACCTCCCACCGCCCGGCTAAAGCGGTGGGTGCGTGAGGTGAATCAATGAGCCGCCCGTGGAGTCGCGAGCTCCTCAAATGGTCCGCACGCCCATCATTTTTATCTTGAGGATCACCCGGCCGCACCACCGCGGTCGGGTGCTTGCCGATGCTGGTTTCGCCCACCATCCGCAACCTCAAGGTCACCAAAATGTTGGTTGACGGCGGGGCGGGCGAACTTAATCTCCTCCGCTGTGATCAAAAACTCCAAATTCCGGATGGCGAGCTCGAAGAGACCGGTTCTTTCAAGGAATCAACCGGGACGGAGCAAGCCCAAGGAAAGATCACTCTGCCGGTGACCTTTGGCGAGAGAACTCAATTCAGGATCGGCGCATCACTTTCGGCGTTGCCGATATTCCGTTGCCATACAATGGAATACTCGGCCGTCCTGCCTCGCCAAGTTCATGGCAGCTTCCCATTATGCTTACAACGTACTCAAGATGCGGGGCGATAAGCGTCATCACCGCCCACGGCGACAAGAAGGATGCGCTTATCTGCGCCGACAAGATCTACCGGGATCGGCAGCTGCGGCGAAAAGAATACACTTGCCATGAAGCTCCGGGGAAGAAGGCGAAGACCAAGTCCGGCAAGTGCTGCGGGCCCCCTCCGGCAACCGCACCTCTTGGAGTGCTGCGCTGCCGCCGAGGACGCCCCGTCGAGCTCCACGGCAAGAGTAAAAGGGAATGGCGCTCCGCCGGCAACCAAGAAGGTGCCGCCAAGGAGGGCGGCAGACCGGTGGTACCTTCACCATCGGTGCCACTCTTGACAAACAAATAGGAAGCGGCTCGTTGCCTTCTGCGGGCGAATGTCGATGTGTTTGCATGGCAACCATCGACATCCCGGTGTTCCTAGGAAGGTGATTGAGCACAAGCTTGCTGTTTGCCCTCATCTGTGACCCATCAAGCAAAAAGTGAGGAAGCAAGCCGTGGAGCGCCAAGAATTCATTAGCGAAGAAATCAAGAAGCTAGAGGCAGCAGGCTTAGTTAGAGGTGTGATCCATCCGACGTGGTTAGCAAACCCAGTCGTCGTGCGCAAGGCCAACGGGAAATGGAGGCTGTGTATAGACTTCACCGATGTGAATAAAGCATGCCCCAAGGATCCATTCCCCTTGCCGCGCATTGACCAGATTGTTGACTCCACTGCCGGATGTGAGCTACTATGCTTTCTTGATGCGTACTCAGGCTATCACCAGATCTTTATGGCCAAAGAGGATGAAGAAAAGACTGCATTTATCACTCCATGTGGCACTTATTGCTTCATACGCATGCCATTTGGACTGAAGAATGCAGGATCAACATTTGCAAGGGTAGTGTATGCTGCTTTTGAGCCACAGATCCACAGAAATGTAGAGGCTTACATGGATGATATCGTGGTGAAGAGCAAGAGCAAGGATACGCTGATTCAAGATTTGGAAGAGACATTTCAGAACCTGCGAAGATCTGACTTAAGTTGAACCCGAGAAGTGCGTCTTTGGAGTTCCCTCCGGCAAACTTCTCGGGTTCTTTGTGTCGCAGAGGGGGATTGAAGCCAACCCCGACAAGATTAAAGCCATTGAGCAGATCGAAGCCCCGAAGCGAGTCAAGGATGTCAGAAGGCTTGCAGGTTGTGTGGCTGCCCTCGGTGAGGTTCATTTGAAGTCTGCGAGCGCCCTACCTTTCTTCAAAATCTTGAAGAAGGCAGGTCCCATGAAGTGGACTCGGAAGCGGAGGCGGCGCTGCAGGATTTGAAGCAGTACATCCTCCACCCGATACTTGTCGCACCTAGACCACAGGAGAAGTTGCTGCTGTACCTAGCGGCAACCAACCAGGTGGTTAGTGCTGCGTTAGTAGCGGAGAGGGGGTCCGACGAGGAGGTTACACCACCGGCAAGCGAATCCAGCGACAAGCAGGGGGCTGCTCCGACAAGCTCTGACTCCGGCAAGGACAACTCTGCGCAGGAACAGGATGAGGTGCGGAAGAAGATGGTGCAGCGCCCAGTGTATTTTGTAAGTTCCCTTCTCCAGGGGGCTAGATCAAGATACTCTGGTGTGCAAAAGTTGCTTTTCGGCCTCCTCATGGCCTCGAGAAAGCTGCGCCATTACTTCCAAGCACACGAGATAACAGTGGTCACTCGCTTTCCGCTGAAGAGGATATTGCACAACCCAGAAGCAACAGGCAGGATCGTGGAGTGGGCACTGGAGCTGTCGAGCTTTGGACTCAAGTTTGAAAGTACTACAACCATACAGAGCCGAGCTTTGGCAGAATTTATAGCAGAGTGGACCCCAACGCCCGATGAAGAAGTCCAAGAAACAAGTACACCCGTACAAGAAGCGACAAGTGAATGGGTAATGTACTTTGATGGTGCCTTCTCGCTGCAAGACGCCGGTGCCGGCGTGGTGCTCATCGCGCCCACCGGAGAACACCTCAAGTATGTTGTCCAGATGCACTTCCCAAGGGAGCAAGCGACAAACAACACTGCTGAATATGAAGGTTTGCTCGCCGGCCTCAGGATTGCGGCCGAACTTGGGATCAGGAAGTTGATTGTGCGGGGAGATTCTTAGTTGGTGGTCCGGCAAGTTAACAAGAGCTATCAGAGCCCTTTGATGGAAGCTTATGTCGATGAAGTGAGGAAGCTTGAGGAGCGCTTTGAAGGTTTGCGGATGGAGCACGCCCCGAGAGCTCGTAATGAAATCGCAGATGGCCTTTCAAAGTGTGCTTGATGAAGTTACTGTGGAACCGGGACCTTCTTGCTCAAGTTGACTCAACCATCATCACGCCATCAATTGGGCAGTCCAAGAAGAGAAAGTTGGTCTCCGGCGATTACTTGCGGCGGGTCTCCCCGAGGCCGCCGCCAAGGTCCCCAATATCAACGACCGTAAGCGGCGAGGATCAGTTTGCTCCTGCAGATCCTCGGATCTCAGATTGAAGCAAGTGTTCCCGACAAGCCTCGCCCGGCGAGCTTGCGGGACCTTCAGCTCCAGCGAGCAGGGGTTCTTGCCAGAGAAGCCGAGGTTCCCGCAGCGGCCCTCATGCCTTTAGTCCTTGCCGTTGAGCCCCAAGCTCCGGCATGGGCGCAGCAGATCGTCCGTTTTTTGCAAACTGGAGAACTTCCGACGACCCAGAAGAAATAGAAAATAACCAGACGGTCAAGTATGTACGGTTAAGTGGGTAACGAGCTGCTGAAGAAGAAGGCTCAATGGTGTCGGTCAAGTGCATCTCCGGGAAGATGGATGAAGCTGTTGGCGAAATATACGGAGGCATATCGGCCACCACATTGGCGCAAGAGCGCTTGCGGAAAAGCTTTCCGGCAAGGGTTCTTTGGCAAAAAGCCCTCAAGATGCAACGCACTAGTAACCAAGTGTGAAGCGTGCGAGTTCCATGCAAAGCGATTCATCACCAGCTCAAGCTCTCCAAACAATCCCTTTGTCCTGGCCCTTCTCGATGCGGGGCTCGATATCCTCGGCCCCTTCCCGTGTTGTCGGAGGCTTTGAGTACTTATGCGTAGCAATCGACAAGTTCACAAAGTGGCCGAAGTGGAGCCAGATGAAAGGTGATAGCACAATCAGCGGTCAAGTTCTTGGTCGATTGTGTGCGTTTGGGATCCCTAACGGGATTATCACCGACAACGGTACACAATTCACTAATCGCACCTTCATGCGAGACGTCCAAGACCTTGGCGCCAAGGTCATTTAAGCGCTTTGCTCACCCGAGGAGCAGCGGTCAAGCGGAGAGGGCCAATCGCTGAAGTGCTGCGCGGACTCAAGACAAGAACTTTCGGCGAGCTGCGCGAAAGCGGAAGAAATTGGATAGAGGAGCTGCCGCGGCTCTTTGGTCAATCGAGCGACACCAAATCGAGCCACCGGACAGACACCTTTTGCTCTAGTCTATGGAGCGAGGCAGTTCTCCCCACGGAACTCGTATACGGATCTCCTCGAGTGCTCGCTTATGATGAGCTCGAGCAAGAGCAATCTGCGGCAAGATGATGCATTGCTCCTTGAGGAGGGGCGTCTCGGGCTGCTGTGACGAGCTGCTCGATACCAGCAGAGCCTTGCGCCGCTACCATAGCCGCAAGGTCAAAGCCGAGTCTCGAGGAAGGCGACCTTGTTCTTGGCGTGTTCAGTCCGCCAAGAATTCCAACAAGTTGGCCTTGAAGTGGGAAGGCCCTTATCGGGTGAGACAAGTCACGAGGCCGGCCTTTGTCGCCTCGAGACCGAAGAAGGCTTACCGGTGAGCAACTCCTGGAACATAGAGCATCTTCGCAAGTTTTACCCATAAGGCGCGGTTGCCGTGATCCGCTCCGGCAACCACCTTTTGTACAAAGCTTTGCCGCTGTTGCATGTAACCCTTTGTACAAAGCCGGGCGCAGACCCCATGCGTCAGTAAAGTTTCTGTGTTTTGCGCTGGTTGCCCTTTTCCATGCTTTTCTTTGCTATTCGCATGCGTTATTTGGCGTCTCTTGTGCGACACACATATCCGGTAAGCAATAGCACGCCGAAAGGCCATATACTTGTTTCCCTCTTCTTTTTTCTAGCCTCTTAAGCAGAAGGAACGTTCCTCGCGCACAAGTTTGCCGGGGGGGAAGGAAATGGAGGATGAATCAAGTGCTGTTCAAGAAAGAGAAGCTTGCCGGAGAACGCACAGATCACGAAAGCTAAGTCATTAGAATTTGAGCAGTTCAAAATTTTAAATTTTAAGTTGCCTTCCTTGAACAACCACACTTTGTATGGAAAACCTGTGCGCGGAGGAACCTACCCGTGGATAGCCGCACCCTTACCTTGTTTTCGAGCACGCTCAACGATTTAAGTGAGCTGCGACAAGTGTCGCGCCCTTGTTTCGTTTTCGAGTCCGCTCAGCAAGCTAAGCGTTACGACTAGCATGCAAGGTTGCTTGCGGTAAGACCTTGGCCAGCAGGCTGCTTGAGTTCAAGACTCAGCGCTTCATGACAAGGGCCCCTTGCCGCAAGTTCCCTAGAAGCGAGGGTTGAAGCATACAAAGTTGAGGATCGTAACAAGGAGATAACACTACATCATTGATCAAAATAAAGATAATATTTTACAAGGAATAACTTGTCGCAAGAACTAATGAGTTCATAACACCCTATGCAGCGACAAAAGAGAAAGGAGGCCTAGTCTCACGCAGTGTCGCCTCCACCCCTGGAGATCTTGTTCACTTTAGCAATGATGTGGGCAACCTGCTCCTTGAGCCTCCATGTTCGCGTCGGCCGGCAAGCTGCGAAGAACGTTGGTGAGGTTTATGCGGGATTGCGGTATACAATCTTCACAAGACACGCTCCATGGTTCCGTGCACAGCCGGGCGAGTCTCCTCGGCGAGCTGCGCGATCTTCTTCCGCAGATTTGCAAGGGCCGCGCGATCCCCGAAGAAGAGGCTGAGCTTGGCGCTGTGGCGAGATTTGGATCCGGGAGTAGATGAGATGCTCGGCTTTAGTGCCAGCAGCTCTGGTCAATGTCTGACGACAAGATACTAAGTCCTCGGTCCATACCTCGACGATGCGGTGGAAGTGCTCGGCTGCTTTGTTGGCGCTGTCCACCAAGGTTCGCTCATTGCGGAGCTCCTCCTTCAACTTGGTCTCCGATCCAGGCGGCGTCAAGCGAGTCCCTCAGCATAGAGACTTGTAGCTCAAGACCCTCGATGGAGTCCTTGGCGGCCTTCAACTCGTCGCCCTTCTTGGAAAGGCGCACTGAGTTCGAGTTGGTGTGGGCGTCCTTCTCGCGCTCCGTGTTGGCCGCGGCGACCTTCTCTCGCTGCGCTTTCAAGAACTCCTCCAGCTGCGCGACCTTGGCGGTGAGCTCCTCCTTGGCGGTCTCCAGCGGCAGCCGCGGGCGGTTTCGCCTCCTTGGTTCCCGCCAAGGGCCTGCTCCCGAGCGGCAAGGTCTTCCTCGTGGGAGTCGAGGTTGACCTTCCGCTGGGCGAGCTCTCCTTCTCGCCGGGACAGCTCCACCCCGGCGAGCCGTTGCTGCTCTTCAGCCTCGGCCTTCTCCAGCAACCACTCTTCATACTCCCCGGCGAGTCGCTCACGCTTCTCCGCCACCTCGCGGAGAGCAGCCTGGTTGGCGGCGCTGAGCTCCGCCGCGCGCTTCTCCATCTCCTCGGCGGCCTTGGCGGCGAGGGCCTCCCGAAGCGAGCTACCGCTGGCCCGATAAAGGGCAGGAGGCTGGTGAAGCAGCTTCTCCTCCTCGGCCCGTCGCTCCCGCCGGCCCTCGACGATCTTCAAGCCCTGGAGGCGAGGACCTCCCATCAAAGGCCTCGCCCTCCGCGGGAGCTCGCGACGAAGAACCCCACGGCACCTGGATGAAGACGCCGTTGGGGGCTTTCAAGTAGTAGCCGGGCTGCTCCTCTCCGGCGGAGGGGTCGGCGACCGGCGCAGCACTTGATGCTCCCGCCGCCTCCGGGCTGGCGGTGCGGCCGCCGTCCCCCTCCCCGGCCGCTGCGTCTGCAGCCGGAGTGGTCTCTGGCGCATTTGGCCCGGCGGCTCCCGCCGTGTCCTCGGCGACAGGGGCGTCGCCGTCGCCACCCTGCGCGCCCTCCTCCTCAACAATGACGACTTCCGTCTCCATCTGCTCGGGGGGAGGATGTCACGCCCTAGATGCGGCTATATCTCCCACGTGTCGAAGCACGACTTAGAGGCATAACCGCATTGAAAGCAATGTCGCAAGTGAGGTAATCTTCGCACAATCCATGTAATACATAAGGGAAAAAGATACATAGTTGGCTTACAATCGCCACTTCACACAATTACATGAATAAAGCATTACATCAACCAGATACAATCAAGGTCCGACTACGGAACCAAAATAAAAGAAGAACCCCAAATGCGACAAAGGTCCATGATCGACCCCAACTGGGCTCCACTACTGATCAACTAGAACGAAACAACACAAAGGGCAAGATCTTCATCGAGCTCCTCCTTGAGCTTGGTCGCGGCACCTGCTCGGTACATAGGCACCTGCAAACTGGTTTTGGAAGTATCTGGTGAGCCACGAGGACTCAGCAATCTCGCACCCGCGAGATCAAGACTATTTAAGCTTATGGGTAAGGTAAAGGCATGAGACGGAGCTGCAGCAAGCGACTAGCATATACGGAGGCTAACATACGCAAATGAGAGCGAGAAGAGAAGGCAAAGCACGGTCGACAAAAGTATGATCAAGAAGTGATCCTATAGCAACCTGCGTCAAGCATAACTCCAACACCGTGTTCACTTCCCGGACTCCGCCGGAAAGAGACCACCACGGTAACACACACGGTTGATGTATTTTAATTAAGGTCAACTTCAGGTTGTCTACAACCGGACATTAACAAATTCCCATCTGCCACATAACGCGGGCACGGCTCTCGAAAGTTTATACCTGCGGGGTGTCCCAACTTAGCCCATCACAAGCTCTCACGGTCATCGAAGGAATAAACCTTCACCCAAGACACTCGATCGACTCGGTATCCGGTACATCAAGACATTTCGACAATGGTAAAACAAGACCAGCAAAGCCGCCCGAATGTGCCGACAAATCCGATAGGAGCTGCACATATCTCGTTCTCGTGGCACACCGGATTGTCCAAACTTCCGGTAGGCCAGCCCAGAGTTGCCCCTGGTGGCCACCGGCGGTTGACGGTTTGGACCAACACTCACAACGAGCACTGGCCGGGGGTAAATAAAGATGACCCTCGGGCTCCGGAAACCCAAGGGAAGAAAAGGGCTAGGTGATGCAAATGGTAAAAGGCAATGTTGGGCCTTCTTTGGACAAGTTTTATTCAAAGCGAACTGTCGGGGGTCCCATAAATCACCCGACCGCGTAAGGAGCATAAAATCCGGGAACATAACACGGTATGACGGAAACTAGGGCGGCAAGAGTGGAACAAAACACAGGCATAAGGCCGAGCCTTCCACCCTTTACCAAATATATAGATGCATTAATAATATAAGAGATATTGTGATATCCCAACAAATAAACATGTTCCAACAAGGAACAACATCTCCATGTTCCAACAAGGAACAAACTTCAATCTTCACCTGCAACTAACAACGCTATAAGAGGGGCTGAGCAAAGCGGTAACATAGCCAAACAACGGTTTGCTAGGAGTGGTGTCAAAGGTTAGAGGTTTGACATGGCAATTTGGGAGGCTGACAAGCAAATGATAGGCATCGTAGCATTGGCATAGCAAAAGAGCGAGCAAACTAGCATAGCAAAGATAGTAGTGATTTCGAGGGTATGATCATCTTGCCTGAAATCCCGCAAGGAAGAAGAACGATTCCATGAAGAAGACAAACGGACGAAGTCGAACGAATCCTCACAACTCCGGAACGGAACCGAGGCTAACGAGAGAAACAAACGGAAAGAAGCAAACAACATCGTAAACAACCATCACATAAAACATGGCATGATGCACAAGCAAGTATGATGCATGTCCGGTTTAATGACGCATGGCATGGCAAAGTGCAACGAACAATTCTACAAATTAAGTGGAGCTCAATATGCAACGAGTTGCATATTGACGGAACGCCACATCAATTATTTAGTTCTCTCTCGGTTATGAACAAGACAAGATTAAATGTTGGTTAACATGGCAAGAGGTGAAGCATAGCAAATCTACCTATCTAGGCAAGTTTAAATGAGGCCGGAATAACAAACAACAATTCCGGAAAATCCCCATAAGCAATATTCGAATTTGGTACTGTTCTGCCCTAAAACATATTTTAAAGTTGTTAAACAGGAAAATAAAGTGGACCAAAATAATCTAGGCATTTTTCCACCCCAAATACATATAAAGAACATTAAAATCGGAGTTACGGTTATTTAGTTATGAAATAAATCATTTTAACATGGCATTTTAGCAAATTAATGCAAACAGCATTTTAAACATATTTAACATGGATGAAAGTTGGATATTGTGAAACTAGATGAAAAACTAAGCAGTTTACATATAAAGTTTGTTTTAATCCGATGCACCGTTAATTAATCATTAAATGCATGAGGTCTAGGGGTTTTCAGAAAAAACAGCGATTAATCGGATAAATAGAAAAACTCGCAGAATGGGAAAAAAAAAACAGAGATGGGCGAATCGGAGATTTGGCCAGGCGGGGGGAGCTCACCACGGGCCAATAGGCCGTGCTGTATTTGAGTGAGAGGCTCGCAAGACCTTGGTGGGCATGAGCGAGAGGCCGGCTTGAAGCTGTTGGGGCTGTGGCTGGAGGAGGCCAGGCGGCGAGGCGCTGCTGGGCCGGGGCCCACGCGACCCAGGTGGGCGAGGGAGAGCGCTGCTCGATCCCGACGAACAGGAGGCCGGCGGCGGCGATGGAGCACCTCCGATGGAGCTCCGGCGAGGCTCGAGACGGTGCGGAGGAGACGGATCCGCGATGGAGAAGGCCGGATCTGGGCGAGGGGAGCTCATTCCCGGCGTTAGGCGGCACCGGCGATGAATGGGTGCGGAACGGCGGCGGGGCTTGATGCGAAGCCATGGCTGCGGGCTCGAGGACCTTGGGGTCGAGCGGGAGCTCGCGCCAGCTCGGCGTAGCCTGGCAGCAGCGAGGGCTTGATCCGGAGGTGGCGGCGGCGGCGGGCGGCGGCGGCGCCGAGGAGATGGACCGGGCGGGCGGGCGGCGTGGTCGGCGGCAGACGCCGCGACGAGGGAGCGGAGGCGGCTTGGCGAGGACGGGCGGGCGACGCTGCCGAAAGCGGCGGCGTGGACGGGCTTCGCGGGTCCGCTCGAGTCCGCGGCAGCGGCGCGGCGGGGCGGCGCGGGCGCTGAGGTGGCGGGGTGTGATTGGCTGCGGCGGCAAAGATGGTGACGTGGCGCACTGTGATTGGACGGAGGGACGTGGCGGCTGGATATGTCCGGCCGTCGGTGGACGCGTCCGGCGGCGCGGAGGGCGATTTGATCTAGGGTTTGGGGATTCATCCGCGAAAAATGAAGGGGGAGGTCTATTTATAGATGGAGGGAGCTAGGAGAGTCCAAATGAGGTGCGGTTTTCGGCCACGCGATCGTGATCGAACGACCGAGAGCATGGAGGGGAGTTTAGTGGGTTTTGGGCCACTTTGGAAGGGGTGTTGGGCTGCAACTCAAAGAGGGCTTTCACGGTTACCCGGTTAACCGTTGGAGTATCAAACGACCTCCAAATGGCACGAAACTTGACAGGCGGTCTACCGGTGCTATACCAAGGCCGCTTGGCAAACCTCGGGCCATTCCGAGAGAGTTTAACACCCGCACACGAAAAGAGAGAAGAGGGGACGCCGGATGACATAGGAGTGCCGGATTGCAAAACGGACAACGGGGAAAAGGCTCGGATGCATGAGACGAACACGTATGCAAAAAGAAATGCACATGATGACATGATACAATGCAAATGATGACATGGCAAAATGCAACACGCAAGCAAATGACATGGCAACAAAGGCGAATAAGCGGCGGACACTGGCGATCGGATCCGGGTGTTACAACACTCCACCACTATGAGAGGATCTCGCCCCGAGATCTAGAATGGCACCGAGGGAAAGCGAAGAGGAAGAGAAGAGGTAAAACTAAGTTGCTTCTTTGATTGAGCAGTGAAACCACGAACCTTGAGAGGTTGAGCAATTTAAAAGAAAGAGTACGACAGAGATGAACGAGATTGCAAACAATCCGTTAGAAAAGAGGAACAAGGAGTATTACGAGAATTTGAAGGTTGCAAAGACATGAATCAAGAGTTTAATGGACAAGATAGAATTCGAAACCACTCCGGTTAAAACAAGATGAGAGAGGAAGAATGATATAATTTGGGCAGCACTCCGACTGAAAAGAGAAGAAAACTTGATGAGATGAAAAGATATTGAAGAGATGATAGAGCACTCCGGTTAAATGGGTAAGCACGAAAAGAACATGGTCCTCACAATTCGAGATGATGAGTGAAAAGAGCAACATCACAAAGCCTCCGGAAGAAAGAATAGAAGATAGATCATTGGAATAAAGGGACGGAGAAGAAATTGACAACTTCTACCACAATTGATCTTGGAAAGCACCCTTCCAAGAAGGTTATAACGGAGTTGTTGGACAAACAACAACGAAACGAATACGCTTGTAGTGGGCTTATGGAAAACATCTCAAGACTATGAGGTGACAACCGGCCACTAAAGGCTTGAGATTAACGAAGAGATGAAAGCTTGTTCCATCAAGATGGAGAGGAGATAACTTGGGTCATTAATAAGCACCAAAATAGCAATATTCCTTAGGGCAGGCTTTAGGTGAAATCTATACCAAGATAACTCCAATGAAGAGATTGACGGTTGAAAAGATCTCTTGAACAAAGAGAAAAAGATGGATTTAAATATGTCATTCTTGAGAACTTGTGAATCATGAAACACGAAGGGTAATTATCAAGAATGACCTAACACCACCTCTGAAGATAAGGTAGAAAGAATCGCACTTCGGAATGCAAGATGAAGAATACTTGAACTCCCCAAAACAAAACATGTGTTGAACACCATGTTTATTTTAGAGTGTAGCTTGACGGATCTTAACTTCGAGAGAAATCTTGATGAACAAATCAAGAATGAAAGGAATCATTGACGAACCATGATGTAGAGCCTCCATGAAGAACTCTGGTAATAAAAGGATGATAGAAAGAAAGAGAGGTTGAAAACACAAGGTGAAGCCTTGCAATGATTTAGATGGATCTTCGTGGTGATGAGAGCTTGGAACTCCGGGAAAAGAGAAGATGAAACAAATGAAACCGAGAATTTTAAGGGCCTCCGGAATAAAGAATTAATCACTTGGATGAACAAGAATGAGAATTATGTTTTGCTTATCCTTCACCAATTAAATTGATGACAATCAACGGATTTGGCATACTACTTATTCTCGTAGAAAGGATTAGAAGAGATATATCAAAACTTCAGAAGGTCTTCAACGAACCACCGGTAGGATTGGAACAACAAATGAATTGATATGTTGTACAAGGAAGAGAGATCTTGAAAGAACCACCGTAAGACTTGAAAATGATCGAAGTAGGGGTGCATCACCGGTAAGAATTAGCAAATGAACGAAGGTACTTGAGGGTATTTAGATACAAATGAATGAATAGATCACGAGCTGATAAGAGAATACTTAAATGATGCACCGGTATGATTTGGAGAACGAGAGCTGAAAGCTTGAATGAATAATACTGAGATGATGGGCTTCAAAGAATGGAACTGGAAAGACTCCTAAAATGCTCCGGATGGGTGAAAAAAGATTTTCACAATCGAAAACAATTATGGGAGGATGGCAACCAAGCTAGCACCATGAATCTTGAAGAGAATAGAGCAAGATTAAAGAGAAACTCTTCTTCGGTCTTCAAATGTTGAGAATGACAACGAGAAACACCACCAAGAATTGTTGAGATACTTCGGGAGAATTAAAAGAGGAAAAGTTGAGCCAAAGATGAAAAGAATTTGACAGATCTTGGAGAAAGCATGTGACTGATGAAAATTCATTCTTACGTCACACTTGAAAAGAATTGAGAATAACTTCGGGGAAATTAGAAGAGTCAGGTAAGATCCTGGGAAAAGACCTGTGGGTTAGGGCCCACTCAAAAGAAAACACCGTTGGAAAGATTTAAAGAGATATTGCACCGGTTGAATTAAATGACTTGAATGAGATAACAATCTCGGAAGAGCTTGAACGAATGCAGAGTGGAAACACAAATCTTCCTGAGAAAATCTTGAGCACTCCGGAATAACAAATAGCGAGAAGAAGAATGATAATGAGGTGCACCGGTATGAGAAGACATTGAAATGAGGAAAAAGGTATGATCAACAAAACTTGACTTGAATCCACCGGAGAAGAAAAAAAAGACGAATGATGAACTTGAAGAACATCTTCATGAGAACCACCGGGTAAGAACATTGACTGAAAAGAATGGAGAAACTTCACATAAATAAATGGATACTTGATTAAGAAATCTGTGTCCTTGAAGAAAAAGGGGTGGGTGGGCGGGAAAAACAAAGGCAACTTGGGATGAACGAAACAAACACCGTTGAGAAAACTTAGATTTGATCTTGCGGATGGGAAAAAAATGATGGGATCCACTTGAAGAGAAGCACACCGGTTGGAAAGGAGTTGACATGACAAAATCAATGATCGGAAGGATTAGAATTCACATAGCAATATGAGAACACCGTTTAGGAAAGGTATGGATTCAACATTTGACTTCGAAGCAACTCGAATACCACAAATAACACAAAACAAAGGATTTGGCTTGCAGAATAAAGCGGAACAAACATATGATAGAAATTTCGTCCGAAGTTTTCGTGGTGGGGCCTACACGGGCTCAATCGTACAGCACCATCATGTACAAGGCAGTGCACATGACATACGAAGCGTCCCCGAGTCGGCATAGCCAAGGACTCTTTAAGACACAACGAGACCACTGTAAAACCAACCGTGAATAGGCGGACCACTAGACGTCGAACCCCAATTTCATATCATACATCCGTCGGAAAGATATCCTAAGAGCTACTTGAATTCCCACCTATAAAACTCCCGAAATTTTCGGTTATGCAATCTGGTGTTGGGGATACAGGAGCAATAATATCTCACACAAACTAACAATCCCTACATCCATTGTATCCATCCGTCAACACATAACCAAGAAACCTTCGAAATCGTCTACCTCAACCTTGAAAAGCATCCGTTATACGAGTCATGGCAATACTCCCGTACTCACCTCGATCTTTGGGTTAGCGGGTTATCTCACCAACAACGCATAAAAGAGATTTTCGATGTCGGTACTAAACTCGTGTATTCGAGGCTCGCAACGATAAAATTATGGCGACAACACCTCGGAGCTCAACTCCCGGGACACCGCCACAACCCCTAAATGACAGGAGGCAACCAAGACAATGTTGTCATCATAAAACCATCGGAACGATTCCAAGATACCCGCGTGATCCTAAAAAAAATTTTTAGTGAAATTTGAGAAGAGAAGAGTCAAAACTCTACGTCGGGATACCTCACCAGAAGGTCGAAGGACTGGGAGTAAAAAGAATTCCTAAACTCTCCGATATATATAATCCTAAATGACTCAAAACATTTTTCTAGACACAACTCGGCCAATAAAAACGATCAAGCAGTGGGGGCTCCTAAGGTCGGGGATGGCTCTGATTACCAACTTGTCACGCCCTAGATGCGGCTATATCTCCCACGTGTCGAAGCACGACTTAGAGGCATAACCGCATTGAAAGCAATGTCGCAAGTGAGGTAATCTTCGCACAATCCATGTAATACATAAGGGAAAAAGATACATAGTTGGCTTACAATCGCCACTTCACACAATTACATGAATAAAGCATTACATCAACCAGATACAATCAAGGTCCGACTACGGAACCAAAATAAAAGAAGAACCCCAAATCGATAAAGGTCCATGATCGACCCCAACTGGGCTCCACTCTTGATCAACTAGAACGAAACAACACAAAGGGCAAGATCTTCATCGAGCTCCTCCTTGAGCTTGGTCATGCACCGCCTCGGTACATAGGCACCTGCAAACTGGTTTTGGAAGTATCTGGTGAGCCACGAGGACTCAGCAATCTCGCACCCGCGAGATCAAGACTATTTAAGCTTATGGGTAAGGTAAAGGCATGAGACGGAGCTGCAGCAAGCGACTAGCATATACGGAGGCTAACATACGCAAATGAGAGCGAGAAGAGAAGGCAAAGCACGGTCGACAAAAGTATGATCAAGAAGTGATCCTATAGCAACCTCGTCAAGCATAACTCCAACATCGTGTTCACTTCCGGACTCCACGGAAAGAGACCATCACGGTAACACACACGGTTGATGTATTTTAATTAAGGTCAACTTCAGGTTGTCTACAACGGACATTAACAAATTCCCATCTGCCACATAAACGCGGGCACGGCTCTCGAAAGTTTATACCTGCAGGGTGTCCCAACAGCCCATCACAAGCTCTCACGGTCATCGAAGGAATAAACCTTCACCCAAGACACTCCGATCGACTCGGTATCCGGTACATCAAGACATTTCGACAATGGTAAAACAAGACCAGCAAAGCCGCCGAATGTGCCGACAAATCCGATAGGAGCTGCACATATCTCGTTCTCGTGGCACACCGGATTGTCCAAACTTCGGTAGGCCAGCCCCGAGTTGCCCTGGTAGCCACCGGCGGTTGACGGTTTGGACCAACACTACAACGAGCACCGCCGGGGGTAAATAAAGATGACCCTCGGCTCCGAAACCCAAGGAAGAAAAGGGCTAGGTGATGCAAATGGTAAAAGGCAATGTTGGGCCTTGCTGGACAAGTTTTATTCAAAGCGAACCGTCGTGGGGGTCCCATAAATCACCCGACCGCGTAAGAGCGCAAAATCCGGGAACATAACACCGTATGACGGAAACTAGAGGCGGCAAGAGTGGAACAAAACACGGGCATAAGGCCGAGCCTTCCACCCTTTACCAAATATATAGATGCATTAATAATATAAGAGATATTGTGATATCCCAACAAATAAACATGTTCCAACAAGGAACAACATCTCCATGTTCCAACAAGGAACAAACTTCAATCTTCACCGCAACTAACAACGCTATAAGAGGGCTGAGCAAAGCGGTAACATAGCCAAACAACGGTTTGCTAGGAGTGGTGTCAAAGGTTAGAGGTTTGACATGGCAATTTGGGAGGCTGACAAGCAAATGATAGGCATCGTAGCATTGGCATAGCAAAAGAGCGAGCAAACTAGCATAGCAAAGATAGTAGTGATTTCGAGGGTATGATCATCTTGCCTGAAATCCCGCAAGGAAGAAGAACGATTCCATGAAGAAGACAAACGGACGAAGTCGAACGAATCCTCACAACTCCGGAACGGAACCGAGGCTAACGAGAGAAACAAACCGGAAAGAAGCAAACAACATCGTAAACAACCATCACATAAAACATGGCATGATGCACAAGCAAGTATGATGCATGTCCGGTTTAATGACGCATGGCATGGCAAAGTGCAACGAACAATTCTACAAATTAAGTGGAGCTCAATATGCAACGAGTTGCATATTGACGGAACGCCACATCAATTATTTAGTTCTCTCTCGGTTATGAACAAGACAAGATTAAATGTTGGTTAACATGGCAAGAGGTGAAGCATAGCAAATCTACCTATCTAGGCAAGTTTAAATGAGGCCGAATAACAAACAACAATTCCGAAAATCCCCATAAGCAATATTCGAATTTGGTACTGTTCTGCCCTAAAACATATTTTAAAGTTGTTAAACAGGAAAATAAAGTGGACCAAAATAATCTAGGCATTTTCCACCCCAAATACATATAAAGAACATTAAAATCGGAGTTACGGTTATTTAGTTATGAAATAAATCATTTTAACATGGCATTTTAGCAAATTAATGCAAACAGCATTTTAAACATATTTAACATGGATGAAAGTTGGATATTGTGAAACTAGATGAAAAACTAAGCAGTTTACATATAAAGTTTGTTTTAATCCGATGCACCGTTAATTAATCATTAAATGCATGAGGTCTAGGGGGTTTTCTGTAAAACAGCAGTTAACTGGATAAATAGAAAAACTCGCAGAATGGGAAAAAAAAACAGGAGATGGGCCGAATCGGAGATCTGGCCCAGGGCGTGGGGGAGCTCACCACGGGCCAATAGGCCGGCGCGCTGGGCTGAGGAGGCTGCAGCACCTTGGTGGGCCGCGGGCGAGGAGGCCGGCTTGGGGCGCGGCTGGGCTCGGTTGGAGGAGGCCCAGGCGGCGGAGGCGCTGCTGGCGGGGCCCACGCGACCTGTGGGCGAGGGAGAGCGCTGCTCGATCCCGACAAATGTGAGGCCGGGCGGCGGCGATGGAGCACCTCCGATGGAGCTCGGCGAGGCTCGAGGCAGGCGGAGGAGACGGATCCGCGATGGAGAAGGCGGATCTGGGCGAGGGAGCTCATTCCGGCGTTAAGCGGCACCGCGGCGAAAGGTGCGGAACGGCGGCGGGCTTGATGCGGCCATGGCTGCGGGCTCGAGGACCTTGGGGTCGGCGGGAGCTCGCCTCGCTCGGCGAGCACGGCAGCAGCGAGGGCTTGGTCCGGAGGTGGCGGCGGCGGTAAGCGGCGCGGCGGCGCCGAGGAGATGGACCGGCCGGGCGGGCGGCGTGGTCGGCGCGAGACGCCGCGACGAGGGAGCGGAGGCGGCAGCGCGGCGAGGACGGCGGGCGACGCGGCCGAAGCGGCGGCGCGGACGGGCTCTCGCTGGTCCGATCCGGGTCCGCGGGCGGCGGCGGCGGGGCGGCGCGGGCGCTGAGGTGGCGGGGTGTGATTGGCTGCGGCGGCAAAGATGGTGACGTGGCGCACCGTGATTGGACGGAGGGACGTGGCGGCTGGATATGTCCGGCCGTCGGTGGACGCGTCCGGCGGCGCGGAGGGCGATTTGATCTAGGGTTTGGGGATTCATCCGCGAAAAATGAAGGGGGAGGTCTATTTATAGATGGAGGGAGCTAGGAGAGTCCAAATGAGGTGCGGTTTTCGGCCACGCGATCGTGATCGAACGACCGAGAGCATGGAGGGGAGTTTAGTGGGTTTTGGGCCACTTTGGAAGGGGTGTTGGGCTGCAACTCAAAGAGGGCTTTCACGGTTACCCGGTTAACCGTTGGAGTATCAAACGACCTCCAAATGGCACGAAACTTGACAGCGGTTCACGGTGCTATACCAAGGCCGCTTGGCAAACCTCGGCCATTCGAGAGAGTTTAACACCGCATTACCTAAAAGAGAGAAGAGGGGCCCGGATGACATAGGAGTGCCGGATTGCAAAACGGACAACGGGGAAAAGGCTCGGATGCATGAGACGAACACGTATGCAAAAAGAAATGCACATGATGACATGATACAATGCAAATGATGACATGGCAAAATGCAACACGCAAGCAAATGACATGGCAACAAAGGCGAATAACTGACGGACACCTGGCGCATCGGATCCGGGGTGTTACAGAGGAGGATCTAGAGGAAGAAGAAAAAGCAAAAGAAGTTCAAGCAAATATCCAAAAAGAGACAACGCCAAGAAGACAAAGTTGCAGAACCTACCTTGGCGGACGTCGTCGTGGCAGGCTCCTCGCCGGGGCTCGCTTGGCGGGGTGGCCGCCCTCGCCTGGCTGCTCGCTCTTGGCGGGTACTCGCCCTTGGCGGAGTACCCGCCCTTGGCGGAGTGCTCTCCTTGTCGGGAGTCCAGCCTTGGCAGGACGGCGGGGCTGCGGCTCCTCGAGGCGACCTCCGGACGCCTCGCCACTGTGGCTCCACCTCTGCACAAGTCAAGACAAAAACATCAAGGCATTAGTACAAGACCAAGATCTTCAAACGCTACCGTGAGCGAAAGTGCGTAACCCAGACTTACATGGGGGCTGCGCTGGGCTGCTCCTCGGAACAGCGCTGGTCCGCAAGCTTGGCTCAAGACGTCCCTGTCGCCTTGGGGCGAAGTCGTCCGTGATTTCGACCACGGGCACCTTGGCCCTCTTCGCGCTGGGCCAAGGTCTGAAATCAAAACAAGAAACAAGATTAGCTTCAACAATAATCAGGCGGAATTTGAGAAGATGAAGATCTCGGATACTTACCTGTTCCTCCTCGTCGTTTTCGCCAAGGCGGAGAAGTCATACTCCACAGGGGCGCGGCTGGCGCGAGGAGCGGAGGCGAACTCCCTCGGGCGCTTGGCGGTCCTCGGCGCAGCTTGGCTTCCCGGGAAGTTTGCGCCGCCCGCAAGCTGGTTGTTGCCGGGGCTGCGCCTCGCCTCCGCCGCTTGCTTGAGGCGCTTGATGGAGAACGCCTAGGGCTTGCCCGGGCGGGAGGTCTCCGACGATGAGGAGAGGTCGTCGGCGAAGATCCGTGGACCCCGGCGTCCTCGGCGGCCTCGGCGTCCTCCTCCTCCTCCTCGCCGGCTGGCTCGCTGGGCCCAGCGCCTGCGCTGCTGGCCCCTTTCCTCTGGCGTCTCCGCTTCCTCCGCAAGATTCGCTTCTGCGGCGCCTCTGTTCCCTCGGCAGCGCCACCTCTTGCTGCTGCCTCGGCCGCGATTCCGGGATCCCGGAGTGCCTCGGAGGGGGACCGCGGTGAGCTGCGGGAGGAAGTTGCAGCATCTGCAGATCTCCGCCTCCTCCGCTTGGCAGACGCTTCGCAGCTTCGCCTCCTCGGGCGATATCCAAACTCCCCGCCGCTGCGGCTCTGGCGGCCTCTTCACCCGAGAAGCTATGTATGCAAGCTCTTGGTCGGTGGTGTCCAGCAGATGCTCCTTGATGTCATCCTTGTTCTTCGCCACCTCCTCGAGGTTGTCGAAGAAGCTGAGGATGACCGATGGATCGGGCGGAATCCACGTGCGTCCACGCCGTCGCGAATCACACGCAGCATCATGGCGCAAAGACGACCCCGAGCTGTCTTTGTTGCAGAGGGCACCACTCCCGGGAGGTCTGAACCACTGGATGGGCCGGGTCATATTTAAAGAGTTCCCGGACCATCCCCTCAGCTCTAGCGCCGTGAAGTTGAAATTCATCCCGGGCGCAGCCTCATTATATCCCTCGCGAGCCGCACTCCAGGCCGGCCTTTTCTCGACTTGGAGAGGGGCACGCGGCGGCGGAGGAAGTCTGCGCCTACCGCGAACGGACAGTTTTGCTGCTCGAAGACGAAGAATCCGGATGAGGGCGACGTTGAGCTTGACGTCGTCCGGATCCAGCTCGCTCCAGTCCCTGCCGCGCACGATAGGAGTTGTGCGCGGCGCGGTGAAGGGCTGTGGCTCGTCTTCAACGATCCAACACCAGTCAGCACGCCACTCTTCCCACTTGCCGCGGAGCTCCCCCGACAAGTAACACTCCTTGTGCAGACGAAAAACCCAAGAAATTCCTCCGGAGAGGGGGGCGCCGGCCTCTGCTCTAGGGGTGAAGAAGTGCCTAAACAGCGCTACGTTGGGATGAATTCCTATGTAGTTTTCGCACATGTAAAGCGAAAACCGCCATGGTAAGGATGGCGTTGGGGTGAAGTCAAGAAGATGGAAGCCGTAGGTGTGCATGATGTCACAGAAGAATTCAGAATAAGGAGGGCAAAGACCGCAGTGGAAGAAGGCTGCGAAGAAATAGTACCCGCGGGATAGTTGTCCATGGTGGCGGCGGATGAGCTCGTCCGAGGATGCGCCTTGGTCTTCTTGGCCCGTAGCAGGTAATATTTGTTCCAGAGTTCCCACGCTGAGCCGGCGAGAAGACGACGTTCGCTTCCGCAGCAGGCGAAGCCACTACCGCCGATTTCTCCTTCTTGGTCTTCTCCGCCTTCCCCTTCCCGGTCTTCGGGGCCATGGCGGAGGCGGCGAGGGAAGGAGGACGAAGAGTCCGGCGGCGCCGCAGACGCGAGAGACAGCGGAAGAGATGCGGAGGCGGAGCGCAAAGGGGATCTCTGGAGGAGGAAGAAGATGCAATGAAAGCGAAGAGGGAACCGCCTCGCTTCCTCTTTTTATGGGGAAGTGGGGGGCGTTCCGCTCTTCCCATTAAAGAACGTGGGCACGTCCCATCCCACGACGCCGCAATCGACGCGTGCCTTTGCGTGGGGGGGGGGATGCGGCAGGTGTGGAAGTGGATTCGGCGCGCCGCGGGCCGCGTGTGCCCGTGCACTGTTTTGGGCCTGGCCCAACAGCGCTCGGCACCGTGTGTGGCCCAGGCCCGGGGGCTCCTGTCGGTGTACTAAGGTAGGGGTACCTCAGTACCCCAACTTGTGCACGGGCGGTTGCAGCTTCCCGCGACAGGGTTTACCACGAGCTCGCCGAAGACTTTCCTGCTCCATATCAAGCCATTCAAAAATAAAGTATACAAGACAGAAGATCGAGACCCCGGCAAGCGGAGCTTGCCGGGAAGGCCGTTCCAGGCTCAAGATTACGTCACTCACGCAAGGCCCTGACAAGAGGAGCTCGCCAGGAAGACTAGAGGATTACATCATAGAAGACACGCCTCGGTGCTATATGCGTCCCGGCGAGGGCCCGGGGAGCGACAAGTTACATAGCCCGGCAAGATCCCGGGCCCGGCAAAATCAAGACCCCGCCAAGGTGCTTGCCGGGAGAGTTGCGCTGTGTGCCCGCGCTCCAGCTCATCGGCCCACGCGCCGCCTACAGGGCCTTTCTGTGGACGCTGCGTGGCGGATGGCTGTGCAGCCTGGGGACACGGTGGCACTTCACGGTGGTGGATCCATCGCCCGGGACGGAGACGCAAGGGCGGGAGCTTTTGGGGTCGACGGCGACGGGCATTAAATGCCCTTGTCCCCATCACAAAGTAGGTAGCGACCACTGCTCATGCAATCGTAGCTTCACTGTTCCCAAGACTGCTCCAACTACCACCTCTTTTACATTTTACCCTTTCTCGACGCTGCCACTGTTGGCGCCCCTTCCGACTATAAAAGGGAGGCCCATGCGCACGAGGGGGGTTCACCATTAGCAACTCTCACGCTCGGTGTAGCTGCTCAGAGCTCTTCTAGCTCCCCGAGCTCAATACAAACACAAAGCAGCAGAGGAGTTTTATCTCTCAGGAGAGCTCGAAGCTGGGTAAAATCCGCCCGCGTGCTCGCTACGATCTGCTCTCTGTGCTCCCTCCGCCCTCGTACCGCTCAGACAAGGGGCCCCGGCCCCATAGGTGTCCGCGGCGGGCAGATTCCCCCGGCAGATAGGCCCTTCGCAGAGGGAAGCAGAGGTTGTCATGCATGTTTAGGGTTGATGCATAAAATCTTAGTGCAAAACAACATCACTTTATATTGCCCCTTGTATGTGGACCTTTATTATGCAGTCCGTCACTTTTATTTCTTCCACAACAAGTCCGTACAAAGCTTATTTTCTCTGCACTAATAAGTCATGCATATTTAGAGAGCAATTTTTATTGCTTGCACCAATGACAACTTACTTGAAGGATCTTACTCAATCCATAGGTAGGTATGGTGGACTCTCATGGCAAAACTAGGTTTAAGGATATTTGGAAGCACAAGTAGTATTTCTACTTGGTGCATGGAATTTGGCTAGCAAGAGGGAGAAAGGCAAGCTCAACATGTTTGGAAGGTCAATGACAATATACTTTAACTGAGATGTCGGAAGACATAAACCATTACGTTGTATTCCTTGTCCAACATCAACTCTTTTAGCTTGTCATACTTAATGAGTGCTTCACAATCATAAAAGATGTCCAAGATAATATATTTATATGTGAACCCCTCTTTCCTAATCACTTCCTATTAATTGCAACGATGACCAAGGCTACGTTCATCAACTCTCAACAATTTTTATGCCTCATACTTTCTATGTGTGAAGTTATCACTATCCATAAGATCAATATGAACTCTTTTATTCTTTCTACTTTCTCAAGATCATAGCAACATAGCAAAGCCCTTGACTCAACACTAATCTTTATTATAGATAGCACACGGACTCGATTGCATAAGGAGATCACAATGCAAAACTCAAAACTACTTGATATCAAAACTTCAAACTACTAGATCAAAATACTACTAAAAGGATCGAACTAAATAAAGCGGTAAAGATAGGAGTGTGATGGTGATACGATACCGGGGCACCTCCCCCAAGCTTGGCAGTTGCCAAGGGGAGTGCCCATACCCATGTGATTATTTCCTCGGAGGTGGTGAAGTAGGAGTTGTTGATGATGTAGGCTTGTTGTCCGTCTTCCAAGGCATAGGCTCTCCATCATAAAAGGATGATCGAGTCTCCGGGATCCTTAAATCTGTAGCCAAACTCATTCGTTTGAATCTATATTCATACTCACAGTTCTGGTTTTGCAGGTCATAGATCTGGGCTTGGAGGTGCTCGATTTTCTCTTGGAGCTTGAAGATGGTCTCCCCAATGACTTTAGCATCTAGCTTGTGGTTGTTAGTAAACTCCGTGATCATCATCTGATTGGCGTTGAGTCCATGCTCCACCATCCCTTGGCACTTGAAAACTTCTTGCTCCACAACTTTGAGCTTTGTCTCCACGCTCCTGGTACGCCTTGGTCCCTCCACATCGCGGATGTGCAGCACCCCCTCACGCATCTCAATGGTTTGAGGATGATGCAGCACCTCCGCGAGATAGGGGTTGATAACCCTCTCTAAAAACTTGTCCTTGGGAGCGCTTGGAGACGACATGATGCTCTAGATCTGAAACAGAAACAGCTCGAAACGAAAACAGAGGATATTTGCGTGATACGGTGATCAAAACCTTCGGGAGTATATATAATGAATTTTTACCGACCAAAATACGTAGCATACAAGAAAACGGAGTCCGGGAGGCACACGAGGTGCGCACGAAACAGGGGGCGCGCCCTACAGGGGGGCCTCCTCTCTTGTGGGAGCCTCATGTCCCTTTCGGACTACTTCTTTCTTCCTAAAATTCTTAAATAATCCAAAACTGATAAAAATTGCCATTAGAGTTGTTTTGGAGTTGGTTTACTTACCGTACCACATACCTATGCCTTTCAGAGTCTGGAACATTCTGGAAAGTGTCCCTTATGTATTCCTCAGGGGTTATGGTTTCAATAATATTAGTTTCAACATTGATAGGATTACCTGAAATACAATGTTTAATTCTTTGACCGTTTACCACCCTCGAATTTGTGCCTTCGAAGTTTTTGATTTTTATAGCACCAGAACGATATACCTCCTCGATAACGTAGGGACCTTCCCATTTTGAGAGAAGTCTTCCTGCAAAAAATCTTAAATGAGAGTTGAACAATAACACATAATCTCCTACGTTAAACTCACGCTTTTGTATCCTCTTGTCATGCCAGCGTTTGACTGTTGCTTTGAAAAGCTTGGCATTCTCATATGCTTGGGTTCTCCATTCATCAAGTGAGCTAATATCGAATAATCTCTTCTCACCGGCAAGTTTGAAGTCATAATTGAGCTCCTTAATAGCCCAATATGATTTATGTTCAAGTTCAAGAGGTAAATGACATGCTTTTCCAAAAACCATCTTATATGGAGACATACCCATAGGATTTTTGTATGCAGTTCTATAGGCCCATAATGCATCATCAAGTTTTTTGGACCAATTCTTTCTAGATCTATTCACAGTCTTTTGCAAAATTAATTTGAGCTCTATAGAATGGTTATTATTATATTTCCTTAATAATAAAATGGTTATTATTATAGTTTGTTGGAAATATACCCTAGAGGCAATAATAAAATGGTTATTATTATATTTCCTTGTTCATGATAATTGTCTATTGTTCATGCTATAATTGTATTAACTGGAAACCGTAATACATGTGTGAATACATAGACCACGACATGTCCCTAGTGAGCCTCTAGTTGACTAGCTAGTTGATCAATAGATGGTTATGGTTTCCTGACCATGGACATAGGATGTCATTGATAACGGGATCACATCATTAGGAGAATCATGTGATGGACAAGACCCAATCCTAAGCATAGCACAAGATCGTGTAGTTCGTTTGCTAAAGATTTTCTAATGTCAAGTATCATTTCCTTAGACCATGAGATTGTGCAACTCCCGGATACCGTAGGAATGCTTTGGCTGTGCCAAACGTCACAACGTAACTGGGTGGCTATAAAGGTGCACTACGGGTATCTCCAAAAGTCTCTGTTGGGTTAGCACGAATCGAGACTGGGATTTGTCACTCCGTGTAATAGAGAGGTATCTCTAGGCCCACTCGGTCGGACATGATCATAATGTGCACAATGTGAGCAAGGATTTGATCATGGGATGATGTGTTACGGAACAAGTAAAGAGACTTGCCGGTAACGAGATTGAACAAGGTATCGGGATACCGACAATCGAATCTCGGGCAAGTACTATACCGGTAGACAAAGGGAATTGTATATGGGATTGATTGAATCCTTGACATCGTGGTTCATCTGATGAGATCATCGTGGAACATGTGGGAGCCAACATGCATATCCAGATCCCGCTGTTGGTTATTGGCCGGAGAGTTGTCTCGGTCATGTCTGCATGGTTCCCGAACCCGTAGGGTCTACACACTTAAGGTTCGATGACGCTAGGGTTATAGGGAATAGATATACATGGTTACCGAATGTTGTTCGGAGTCTCGGATGAGATCCCGGACGTCAAGAGGAGTTCCGGAATGGTCCGGAGGTAAAGATTTATATATGGGAAGTGCTGTTTTGGTCACCGGAAAAGTTTTGGGTGCTATCGATAACATACGGGACCACCGGGAGGGTCCCGGGGGTCCACCAGGTGGGACCACCAGCCCTAGAGGGCTGCGTGGGCGAAGTGTGGGAGGGGACCAGCCCCAGGGGGGCTAGTGCGCCCCCCACCAGGGCCCAAGGTGAAGAGAAAAGGGAAAAAGGGGGAACCCTAGGCTCAGATGGGCCTAAGGCCCACCTAGTGGCGCGCCCCCCTCTCTCCCCCTTGGCCGCCCCCCTAGATGAGATCTAGGGCTGGCCGCCACCCCTAGGGGTGGAAACCTAGGTGGGGGCGCAGCCCCTCCCTTCCCCCTATATATAGTGGGGGTTTGGGGCTGCCATACACATGAGAACATCTCCCTCTTGGCGCAGCCCTACCCCTCTCCCTCCTCGTCTCTCGGAGTGCTTGGCGAAGCCCTGCTGGAGTGCCACGCTCCTCTATCACCACTATGCCGTTGTGCTGCTACTGGACGAAGCCTTCCCCAACCTCTCCCTCTCTCCTTGCTAGATCAAGGCACGGGAGACGTTACCGGGCTGCGCGTGTGTTGAACGCGGAGGCACCATTCTTCAGTGCTTTGATCGGATCCGGCCGCGATCTGAATCGCTTCGTGAACGACTCCACCGACCACGTTCTTGTAACCCTTCCGCATCGCGATCTTCAAGGGTATGAAGATGCACTCCCCTCTCTCTGTTGCTAGTATCTCCATAGATTGATCTTGGTGATGCGTAGAAAATTTTGAATTTCTGCCACGTTCCCCAACAGTGGCATCATGAGCCAGGTCTATTGCGTAGATTCTTTGCACGAGTAGAACACAAGTAGTTGTGGGCGATGGTTTGTACAATTTGCTTACCGTTACTAGTCCTATCTTGATTCGGCGGCATTGTGGGATGAAGCGGCCCGGACCAACCTTACACGTATGCTTACGTGAGACACGTTCCACCGAGTGACATGCACTTGTTGCATAAGGTGGCTAGCGGGTGCCAGCCTCTCCCGCTTTAGTCGGATCCGATTTAATGAAAAGGGTCCTTATGAAGGGTAAATAGCAATTGGCATATCATCGGTGTGGCTTTGCGTAGGTAAGAAACGTTCTTGCTAGAAACCCATAGCAGCCACGTAAAACATGCAACAACAATTAGAGGACGTCTAACTTGTTTTTGCAGGGTATTCTAGATATGGCCAAAAGAATATGATGAATAATATATGTGATGTATGAGATTGATCATGTTCTTGTAATAGGAATCACGACTCGCATGTCGATGAGTATGACAACCGGCAGGAGCCATAGGAGTTGTCTTATTTATTGTATAACCTGCGTGTCAATGATAACGCCATGTAATTACTTTACTTTATTGCTAACCGTTAGCCATAGTAGTAGAAGTAATAGTTGGCGAGACAACTTCATGAAGACACGATGATGGAGATCATGATGATGGAGATCATGGTGTCATGCCGGTGACGATCATGATCATGGAGCCCCGAAGATGGAGATCAAAAGGAGCAAAATGATATTGGCCATATCATGTCACTATTTGATTGCATGTGATGTTTATCATGTTTATGCATCTTATTTGCTTAGAACGACGGTAGTAAATAAGATGACCCCTCATAATAATTTCAAGAAAGTGTTCCCCCTAACTGTGCACCGTTGCAAAAGTTTGTTGTTTCGAAGCACCACGTGATGATCGGGTGTGATAGATTCTAACGTTCACATATAACGGGTGTAAGCCAGATTTACACACGTGAAACACTTAGGTTGACTTGATGAGCCTAGCATGTACAGACATGGCCTCGGAACACAAGAGACCGAAAGGTCGAACATGAGTCGTATAGTGGATACGATCAACATGAAGATGTTCATCGATGATGACTAGTCCGTCTCACGTGATGATCGGACACGGCCTAGTTGACTCGGATCATGTATCACTTAGATGACTAGAGGGATGTCTATCTGAGTGGGAGTTCATAAGATGAACTTAATTATCCTGAACATAGTCAAATAGGGTTTTGCAAATTATGTCGTAGCTCACGCTTTAGTTCTACTGTTTTAGATATGTTCCTAGAGAAAATTCAGTTGAAAGTTGATAGTAGCAATTATGCGGACTAGGTCCGTAAACTGAGGATTGTCCTCGTTGCTTCGTAGAAGGCTTATGTCCTTAATGCACCTCTCGGAGTGCTGAATCTCGAACGTCGTCTATGGATGTTGCGAACATCTGACATACACGTTTTGATAACTACGTGATAGTTCAGTTAAACAGTTTAGAGTTGAGGCACCGAAGACAATTTCAAAACGTCGAGGAACATATGAGATGTTTCGAGGGCTGAATTGGGATTTCAGGCTCGCACTCCACGCCAAGAGGTATAAGACCTCCGACGAGTTTCTTAGCCTGCAAACTAAGGGAGAAAAGCTCAATCGTTGAGCTTGTGCTCAGATTGTCTGAGTACCACAATCACTTGAATCGAGTGGGAGTTAATCTTCCAGATGAGATACTGATGTTTCTCCAAAGTCATTGCCACCAAGCTACTAGAGCTTCATGATGAACTATAACATATCAGGGATAGATATGATAATCCTTGAAATATTCGCGATGTTTGACACCGCGAAAGTAGAAATCAAATAGGAGCATCAATTGTTGATGGTTGGTAAAACCACTAGTTTCAAGAAGGGCATGGGCAAGAAGGGATACTTCATGAAACGGCAAATCATTTGCTGCTCTAGTGAAGAAACCCAAGGTTGAAACCAAACCCGAGACTAAGTGCTTCTGTAATGAGGGAAACGGTCACTGAAGTAGTACTACCCTAGATGCTTGGTAGATGAGAAGGCTGGCAAGGTCGATAGAAGTATATTGGATATACATTATATCAATGTGTACTTTACTAGTACTCCTAGTAGCACCAGGGTATTACATACCGGTTCGGTTGCTAAGTGTTAGTAACTCGAAATAAAAGCTGCGGAATAAACGAAGACTAGCTAAAGGTGAGATGACGATATGTGTTGGAAGTGTTTCCAAGCTTGATGTGATCAAGCATCACATACTCCCTCTACCATCGAGATTGGTGTTAAACCTAAATAATTGTTATTTGGTGTTTGCGTTGAGCATAGACATGATTGGATTATATCTATCGCAATACGGTTGTTCATTTAAGAAGAATAATGGTTACTCTGTTTATTTGAATAATACCTTCAATGGTCTTGCACCTAAAATGAATGGTTTATTGAATCTCGATCGTAGTGATACACATGTTCATGCCAAAAGATATAAGATAGTAATGATAGTACCACATACTTGTGGCACTGCCATTTGAGTCATATTGGTATAAAATGCATGAAGAAGCTCCATGTTGATGGATCTTTGGACTCACTCATTTTTGAAAAGATTGAGACATGCGAACCATGTCTATTGGTGTATACGCATGAAGAAACCCCATGCAGATGGATCGTTTGGACTCACTTGATTTTGAATCACTTGAGACATGCAAATCATACCACATGGGCAAGATGAGTGAAAAGCCTCGGCCAAAGAAGATGGAACAAGAAAGCAACTTGTTGGAAGTAATACATTTTGATGTGTGCAGTCTAATGAGTGTTGAGGCATGCAGTGGATATCGTCATGTTCTTACTTCACAGATGATTTGAGTAGATTCTGAGTATGTTTACTTGATGAAACACAAATCTGAATTATTGAAAGGTTCAAGTAATTTCAGAGTGAAGTTGAAGATCGCAGACAAGAGAATAAAATGTCTATGATATGATCATAGAGATGAATATCTGAGTTACGAGTTTGGCACACAATTAAGACATTGTGGAAATTGTTTCACAACTAATACCGCCTGGAACACCATAGTGTGATGGTGTGTCCGAACATCATAACTGCACCCTATTGGATATGGTGCATACCATCATGTCTCTTATCTAATTACTACTATCGTTTATGGGTTAGGCATTAGAGACAACCACATTCACTTTAAATAGGGCACCACGCAATTCTGTTAAGACGACACCATATGAACTATGGTTTAGAGAAACCTAAGTTGTCGTTTCTTAAAAGTTTGGGGCTGCGACGCTTATGTGAAAAGTTTTGGCCTGATAAGCTCGAACCCAAAGCGGATAAATGCATCTTCATAGGACACCCAAAACAGTTGGGTACACCTGCTGTCTCAGTTCCGGAAGCAAAAGGGATTGTTTCTAGAATTGGGTCCTTTCTCGAGGAAAAGTTTCTCTTGAAAGAATTTAGTGGGAGGATGGTGGAGACTTGATGAGGTTATTGAACCATCACTTCAACTAGTGTGTAGCAGGGCACAGGAAGTTGTTCCTATGGCGCCTACACCAATTGAAGTGGAAGCTAATGATAGTGATCATGAAACTTCAGATCAAGTCACTACCAAACCTCGTAGGTCGACAAGGATGCGTACTACTTTAGAGTGGTACTTAATCCTGTCTTGGAGGTCATGTTGCTAGTCAACAATGAACCTACGAGCTATGGAGAAGCGATGGTGGGCCCGGATTCATTTAATGGCTCGAGGCCATAAAATCCGAGAGAGGATCCATGCATGAAAACAAAGTATAGACTTTGGAAGAACTACTCGATGGTCGTAAGGCTGTTGAGTACAGATGGATTTTAAAAGGAAGACATACAATGATGGTAAGTGTCACCATTAAGAAAGCTCGACTTGTCGCTAATATGTTTTCCGACAAGTTCATGGAGTTGACTACGATGAGACTTTCTCACTCGTAGCCATGCTAAGAGTCTGTTGGAATTATATTAGTAGTTACTGCATTATTTATGAAATCTTGCAGATAGGATGTCAAAACATTGTTTCCTCGACGATTTTCCTGAGGAAAGTTTGTATGTGATACAACCAGAAGGTTTTGTCAATCCTAAAAGATGCTAAGAAGTATGCAAAGCTCCAATAATCCTTCTAAGGACTGGAGTAAGCATCTCGGAGATGGAATATGCGCTTTGATGAGATGATCAAAGATTTTGGGTTTATACAAAGTTTATGAGAAACTTGTATTTCCAAAGAAGTGAGTGGGAGCACTATAGAATTTCTGATGAGTATATGTTGTTGACATATTGTTGATCAGAAATGATGTAGAGTTTCTGGAAAGCATATAGGGTTATTTGAAAAGTGTTTTTCAATGGAAAACCTAGATTAAGCTGCTTGAACATTGAGCATCAAGATCGATAAGGATAGATCAAGATCGCTTGATAGTACTTTCAAACGAACACATACCGTGACAAGATTTTGAAGGAGTTCAAAATAGATCGGCAAAGAAGGAGTTCTTGGCTGTGTTATAAGGTGTGAGTATTGAGTAAGACTCAAGACATGACCTCGGCAGAAGAGAGAGAATGGACGAAGGTCGTCCCCTATGCTTCAGACATAGGCTCTACAAGATGCTATCTTGTGTACAAGACATGAAGTGTGCCCGCCATGAGTCACCAAGGGTACAAGACCGGTCAAACTTATCCTTAGTAACTAGTGGACTAAGGAATTTTCTCAATTATGGAGGTGATAAAAGAGTTCGTCGTAAAGGGTTACACCGATGCAAACTTTGACGCTAATCTGGGTGACTCTGAGTAGTAGACCAGATTCGTATAGTAGAGCAATTATTTGGAATAGTTCCAAATAGCGTGTGGTAGCTGCATCTAGGAGATGGCATAGATATTTGTAAAGCACACACAGATCTGAAAGGTTCAGACCCGTTGACTAATAAACCTCTCTCACAAGCAAGATATGATCAAACACCATGGGTGTTGGATTCAATACAATCACATAATGATGTGAATTAGATCATTGACTCTAGTGCAAGTGGGAGACTGTTGGAAATATGCGCTAGAGGCAATAATAAAATGGTTATTATTATATTTCCTTGTTCATGATAATTGTCTATTGTTCATGCTATAATTGTATTAACTGGAAACCGTAATACATGTGTGAATACATAGACCACGACATGTCCCTAGTGAGCCTCTAGTTGACTAGCTCATTGATCAATAGATGGTTATGGTTTCCTGACCATGGACATAGGATGTCATTGATAACGAATCACATCATTAGGAGAATGATGTGATGGACAAGATCCAATCCTAAGCATAGCACAAGATCGTGTAGCTCGTTTGCTAAAGCTTTTCTAATGTCAAGTATCATTTCCTTAGACCATGAGATTGTGCAACTCCCGGATACCGTAGGAATGCTTTGGGTGTGCCAAACATCACAACGTAACTGGGTGGCTATAAAGGTGCACTACGGGTATCTCCGAAAGTGTCCATTGGGTTGGCACGAATCGAGACTGGGATTTGTCACTCCGTGTAACAAAGAGGTATCTCTAGGCCCACTCGGTAGGACATCATCATAATGTGCACAATGTGACCAAGGAGTTGATCACGGGATGATGTGTTACGGAACGAGTAAAGAGACTTGCCGGTAACGAGATTGAACAAGGTATCGGGATACCGACGATTGAATCTCGGGCAAGTACTATACCGGTAGACAAAGGGAATTGTATACAGGATTGATTGAATCCTTGACATCGTGGTTCATCCGATGAGATCATCATGGAACATGTGGGAGCCAACATGGGTATCCAGATCCCGCTGTTGGTTATTGGACGGAGAGTTGTCTCGGTCATGTCTGCATGGTTCCCAAACCCGTAGGGTCTACACACTTAAGGTTCGATGATGCTAGGGTTATAGGAAATAGATATACGTGGTTACTGAATGTTGTTCGGAGTCCCGGATGAGATCCCAGACGTCACGAGGAGTTCCGTAATGGTCCAGAGGTACAGATTTATATATGGGAAGTCCTGTTTTGGTCACCGGAAAAGTTTTGGGTGCGATCGGTAACGTACAGGACCACCGGGAGGGTCCGGGGGTCCACCAGGTGGGGCCACCGGCCCCAGAGGGCTGCGTGGGCCAAGTGTGGGAGGGTACCAGCCCTAGGTGGGCTGGTGGGGCCCCCACCAGGGCCCAAGGCGAAGAGAGAAGGGAAAAAGGGGGAACCCTAGGCTCAGATGGGCCTAAGGCCCACCTAGTGGTGCGCCCCCCATCTCTCCCCCTTGGCCGCCCCCCTAGATGAGTTCTAGGGCTGGCCGCCACCCCTAGGGGTGGAAACCTAGGTGGGGGCGCAGACCCTCCCTTCCCCCTATATATAGTGGGGGTTTGGGGCTGCCATACACATGAGAACATCTCCCTCTTGGTGCAGCCCTACCCCTCTCCCTCTTCGTCTCTCGCAGTGCTTGGCGAAGCCCTGTTGGAGTGCCATGATCCTCCATCACCACCACGTCGTTGTGCTGCTGCTGGATGGAGTCTTCCCCAACCTCTCCCTCTCTCCTTGCTAGATCAAGGCACGGGAGACGTCACCGGGCTGCACGTGTGTTGAACGCGGAGGCACCGTTCTTCAGTGCTTAGATCAGATCCGGTCGCGATCTGAGTCGCTTCGTGAACGACTCCACCGACCGCGTTCTTGTAAAACTTCTGCATCGCGATCTTCAAGGGTATGAAGATGCACTCCCCTCTCTGTTGTTGCTAGTATCTCCATAGATTGATCTTGGTGATGCGTAGAAAATTTTGAATTTCTACCTGTAGGATCGGAAGTATGTCTAGAGGGGGGGTGATTAGACTACTTGACAACTTAAAAGTTTTGCCTTTTGATTAGGACAAGTTTTTACCAAGTTCACAATGATAACCAAGTCAAGTATCACCCTACACATGCAATTCTAGAGTGATGGCAGCGGAAAGTAAATTGCACATGTAGTAAATAAGAGGTGGAGAAGAGCAAACGCAATATGGAGACACGGAGATTTTTCTCGTGGTTCCGATAGGTGGTGCTATCGTCAATCCACGTTGATGGAGACTTCAACCCACGGAGGGTAACGGCTGCGAGAGTCCACGGAGGGCTCCACCCACGAAGGGTCCACGAAGAAGCAACCTTGTCTATGCCATCATGGCCACGCCCATGGAGGACTAGCCTTACTGGGGTAGATCTTCACGAAGTAGGCGATCTCCTTGCCCTTACAAACTTCTTGGTTCAACTCCACATCTTGACGGAGGCTCCCAAGCGACACCTAACCAATCTAGGAGGCACCACCTCCAAAAGGTAATAGATGGTGTTGGTGATGATGAACTCCTTGCTCTTGTGCTTCAAATGATAATCTCCCCAACACTCAACTCTCCTCACCGATTTGGCTGTGGTGGAAGAAGGGATTGAGTGGAAAGCAACTTGGGAAGGCTAGAAATCAAGTTTCATATGGTGGGAGTGGAGCAACTTGATCTCAACACAAGGGTAGGTAGTTTTCTTCTCGTAAATGTAAGGTAGGAGTGGTAGTTCTTTCGATGGCTCTCTCCACGAATGAAGAGGAGGTGGAGGGTATTTATAGCCTCCACACAAAATCCAACTGTTACACACATTTGACCAATCTCGGTCAGACCGAAGTTGACAACTCGGTGAGACCGAAAGTTCAAATCTTGTGAACGTTGGGATTTTCAGTGGGACCGAAAATACAATCTCGGTTAGTCCGATTCTTCCAAAGTCTAGGGTTTGCCATTCTCGGTGGGACCGACTTTCTCATCTCGGTGACACCGATTTGAGTACAGAAGGTTACAGAAGGTTGGCAACACCAATTTCGTATGACCGAGTTTGGAATCGGAAAATCCGAAATTTTAGGGTTTGGGTATATGGTGAGGTGGTTCATCTCGGTGTGACTGAGTTTATGGAATCGGTGGGACCGAGATTACTTATGGGTTTATGTTGGAATGAAAGATTGCTGATAGTTTGAGAGATAAATCACTAAGCACTTTGAGCAACCAGATCATCATCATAACCTCATCCCCTTTTAATAGTATTGGCTTTCCTATGGACTCAATGTGATCTTGGATCACTAAACCAAAAATAGAGTCTTGAGCTTTTGCCAATGTTTTCCTTAGCATTTTGAGGGGTCCACATCATCAGTCATTGCCATACCCATATCACCGAACTTTCTGAAATATTCTCAAGAAATAATTAGTTCAATGATATATATGTTGTTATTAATTACCAAAACCACCCGGGGATTAGTTGCACTTTCAATCTCCCCCTTTTTGGTAATTGATGACAACATATAGATCAAAGCTTCGACAAATGATATAATCAATGAATAACATCGTCGCTTTGAGAAGTATGTGATAAGCAAGAGCTCCCCCTAAATTTGTGCATTATTTAAGATTTGCGTTTGAATGCAAATGCACAATCGATTAGGATCATGGGTCACTCTTCCATGTCACATACATCTTGGTGGAGCGCACAAAATGATAAGAATGAATAGCATGCACCCAATCACCAAGACATGAGTAAATGATCATACAAGATATGAATAGAGTATGATAAGCATTAAGCACACATTAAGCATAGTATGATCAAGCACTCATCAAGATAGAGCAAACGAGTATCAAACACACGAAATGTCTCAAGAACTCAAAAGTATCTCAAGGAAAACCGCAAACGAAAGAGCAAAAACGAGCACTCTCTCTCGAAGTCCTATGATCTATACAATTTCTCCCCCTTTGGCAACAAGTTACCAAAAAGTTCGAAAGGTATAGAGCTAATCGTCACTAGGGACTCTGCTGGCGGCTCCTGTCTGAAGTCTGTGGAGCTGGAGGAGTGGATACTGGAGCTGGAGCTGGAACTGACGGAGCTGTGGGAGGTGCTGATGCTATAGCCCTGGGGTATGTCACTGGAATAGCAGCTAATCTGGGCTTTGTGGGCACTGCAGCAGGCTGCTCATAGTCATCCTCCACAAGATCATCTTCCATCTCCTTCATGAGCTCTGCCTTCTCCCTCTTGGCTTCCTCAATATCTGCCTCAAGCTTGTTGACGGTGACTGCACTTGATCGACTTGACATCCAGAGCATGGAACTTATCTTCAACTATCCTCTCAAGACTCTCCCGAGACTGCACTATGCTTGGCAAGGCGTAGTTCAATCCTCCGAGTGGCTTCAAGAAGTTGTTCTCCAACGCTCTTGGGCTTTTGCTCTTCTTTGCTTCCTTCTCGGCTTTAGCTTGTTTGGCAGCTTCAGACTTAGCTTGTCCTTCGACGGATGTGGGATCATCCTCGGTCATCACAACTTCATTGTCTTCATGTTCAAAGGCTGCAGTGGCAAGTGGGGTCTATCCAATGTAGGTGCCCGTGCCAAACTTGGCATTGATGAGCATCTGAATGTGCGGGCAAACCCACATGACCTCTTCAGTCTGCTCTTTGTCCTCTTGATAGTCTCTACTATCAGGTCCATCACCTTAAAAGGTGTCTTCTGATCTAGAATGTGCAGCATGTTGATAGAATAGCCTCTTATCATGCGGTGGTCTCCTGACTTGGGCATCAAAGTATGCCTCAGAATGGTGTTAGTGGTTGGGAGACCTGCCTGATGATGATATACTGATCCAAGCTTCCATATCTCAACATCTTTGGCTGGTACCTCATTGTACATGTTCTTCATTGACTCGTGATTCTTCTTGGGAATTCCATAAACATCTACATCATCATCTCTTGATGCTGGAGCGTTCAGAAGTGCTGCCCACTCTTCAACTGTTGAAGAGAATCTCTGGCCTTCAGTCATCCATACAATTCGCCATCCGGATAGAAGTGTGCGGTGGCATAGAACTGCATGATCATTTCATCATTCCAAGCAGTCAACTACCGACCAACGAACTCTGCAACTCCACATGCAAAGTGAAGCTCTCATGCATGTGTGGGAAATAGTCTCTATGCTCTTCACCGTGTGATGTATTTCCAAATCAACGATCTCGTGTCAAGAACAATTGGCTTCTTATCCATAAGCACTGTCTCATAAAAGTCTTGTTGCTCTCGGTGTGGAACCTTGAGTCAACAAATGTCCTTCTCCGGTGGCATATGGATCAACTTGCCTCCATAGCCCGAGACCTTTGTCCTTCCTTTCCTTCATATTTTCAGCTCGAGGATGAGCATCATTATGAACCGGCAATTTCATCGAGCTTCAAAGAATACATGTGCCTCTTCATCAGATTCAGCAGGTGGCACATTGTCCTTCTTCTTCTCTGAAGCAGGAATATTTCTCACTGTTTTCTTTGGCTTGGCAGCAGGTTTAGCTTGGGCTGCCTTTGCTGGAGCTGATGGCTTAGATTTAGTGGGTGCTCCTGCCCTGATGGCATCTCCCATCAACTTTTGCTTCTGAGGAGGCTGGGGTGCTTCCTCATCAGAGTCATCATCAGCTTCATCATGAACTAGCCTCTTCCTCTTGGAAGTTTTCTTAATCTTGCTGGAGGTTTCTTCTTCCATGCTCAGCTTCTTTGCAACTGTGGATTTCTTCTCTTTGCTGGTGCCTTTCTTTGTTTGTTGCCCTTGATAGCCTTTGGCAACCACTTTCCTCTTTGGCTTTGAAGTAATCTCCTCATCAGCAACAAAGTCAGAATCCTCCTCATCAGAATTCCTCTTCTTCCTGGCTTTGGTGGCAGCAGGAGGCAATCCACTTGGGGTGCTCCTCTCTCCATCATCTGAAAAACTGCTTGCTTTAGGACTTGTCACTGCCTCTGGAATCTCAACTGGTGATTCAGACCTGTTCTGGCTGTCACTTGCATCAGACATGACTGACAACCTGTGAATAGAATAGGTATAGGCAGAGTAGAAGAGTTATCACAAACTGCAGAGGTTTTGCAACATAAATGAGTTCAAACTTCAGTTTTAGGTTTTCACAGAATGCATTTCGGTCTGGCCGAGTCTAAAATTCGGTGAATCCGAAGTGTCTAAACCTAACCATTCACACCACTTTCGGTTGGACCGAAATGGGTTTCGGTCTAGCCGAGAACACTAGGGTTTCACTAAATCCTCACTTCGGTCTTACCGATTTGCACAACTCGGTTGAACCGAAAAGTGCAGTGCAATGGCCAGAGGCCAAATCGGTCAGTCCGAGAATGTAGAATCGGTCACACCGAGATGTGTTCGGCGGAAACCTAACCCTAAAATTTTCACTCGAATTTTGTTCTAAGATCTAATCTGCTGGATAGGAAGATTTCAAACTTGGCAAGAAGCTAGGCAAAACCTATCGTGCATTGAATCAGAGGTTGAAGCACGAAAGGGATGAAACTCACCCAACTAGGTGGAGCTTCACTACGGCGGCAACGGTGCGGTGAGATTGACCGTTGACGGCGATGGAGACCCGCGGCGAGGGCGCACAGGCGACGGCGGAGACGATCCGGAGACCACGGCGACGGTAGCTAAGGGTTTGGGGGCGAGGCGGTATGAAGAAAGAATCAACGCGCGCTGCCCTCAGGTATATATACCCTTCGGCTGTCGGTGGGACCGAGTTGGAAAACTTCGGTGGGACCGAGATGGTTAATCGCAAGCGATTACTCACTTGATCACGCCGAAATCTGCAACTCGGTTTCACCGAGGTGAAAACCTAGATCAATCCAAGTGATTTGGTCCGTCCGATTTGATATTGGTTTGACCGAAAATACTTAGAAGGTTTTGGAATTTAAGCTTTTGACGGATCGGTGGCTCGAAAGTGCTCCTCACTCGGTCTGTCCGAAAAAGACTTGTTCAAAGTTTGTGATATAAGCATGAATAGAGTTTGAGACAAGAAAGCATAGATAGCTAGGGGAGGAACTTAGGCATTCTTGTCCATCCATTTGGTCAAAAAGAAAAATCCAAAAGACCAAAGCAACAAATGGATGTCCTCGAATGGATAAAATTATGCATCCAACATGCTCACACAATAAGATAGCAAATGAAATATGTGTCAAACATGCACAAACAAAACACTAGCTACTAGCACACAATTTGGCGATGACTAGGTCATCTATATATGAGTATATTGACTTAGGAGTCAAATGAGAACATTTGATCATAGGTCATACTCATCGTTTAAGCTCAAGTGGGGTTACCACTTTTACATAAAGCATTAATGTGTTCACATCATTTGAAGATGCTTTAGCTCAATTCTTAAGAGCAAAGCTCCCCCTTGATGTGAGAACCCCTTTTAAAGGGTCAAACTAACCTTGGGTTGTCGTTGAAGACTTCATGTAGATGTTGAAGATGTGGATGCTCAATGTTGATGAGGATCATCAAGAGTTGGGAGCAATCCTTTGGATTCGGGCACTTTCAATACCTACATGGGTTAGTCCCACAAGGAACAAACAAGGATATCCATGGACATAGATTGAAGTACACAATAGATGATGTCCATGAAAGCAATGATTACCTTGTCCCTTGACTTACCAACATGAGGGTTTGTGACTCCATGAACTAGTGCAAGATGTGGAAGTTGATTGCACAAGTTCTTTGCCAAAATGAATGTGAGTGAAGTTTGTTGGCGGAGTCACCCTCAAGAACTCTCTAGTTCTTCTTCTTCGGGATCCACATCATCTTGATGGGAATCCTTGGGGTAGCATTGAGCTTGTCAAGTAGAACTTGAAGTTTCCTTGGGAACCCACTTGACCATGGCCTTGGGTGCTTCAATGAATGCATCAATCTCCTCTTGAAGCTTGTCCTTGCCTTTTAGCTTGTGGTCTTGTGGTGGAAGGTCATCTTGAGCTTGTTCCACTTTGGAAGAAGTAGGATCATACTTCTCCTTTTGAGAAACAAACTTTGGAGTGGGATATTGACCTTCTTTCCATTCAACACCCTCGGCGTTGAACTTTCGCTCAAAACCAATTCCTTGATTCTTCTGGTGTCTTCCTTGTTTGCGAACAATTTCCTCAAAGTTCTTGCTTCCGGCAAGACTCTTGTAGACACCTTTCTCTATAATCCCTTTCAATAAACTATTTTCTTGCTCAAGTGAAACTTGGCTTGAAACATTGTTAGTGGAATCAAGAGAATTACTAGGAGCAACAATATTGGATTTAGCATGATTATTGTTACTACTAGATGAAGAATTTTTCTTATGCTTGTCATGCTTAGTTTTAATAGATGGCAAGAAATTAGACAAGAGAAGTCGTTTGGCAAGATATGAAGAACTCTTCTTTCGAAGATCGTCATTGATAGCTTTTAGAAACTCATGTTCTTGCTCTAGATTGAGCTTCTCGAAGCGTAGCTTCTCATGAGATCTTAGGAGCTCTCTATGATCTTCTTGAGTTGTTTCATGAGCTAACTTAAGAGTGTTTAGTTCTTTAGTTAGACGCTCAATCTCCTTCATAGCATTGTCATTCGACTCTTCTCGACTATAAAGACTATTAGCATGTTCATCATTACTAAGCTCACTAGATTTGTCATGTAAAAGCTCATCTTCACCAAGCAAGTCATCTTCATCACTATCAAAGTCAATAAATTCGGGTGTGATACCTTGGGGCCTTTTGCCATGAAGCATCTTCCAATTCCCTCATTTGGTGAATCAAACAAGTCATAGGAGTTGGAGTTGGAGGATACGAGAGCAAGACCGCAACAACTTCATCTTGATCAGATTCGAGTTGGAGTGATAGCTTCTTTCGAGTGATTGTTTGAGTCGGAGCCGGAGACCCATTCACCAACATGAGCTTGATGTTTTCTTCTTGTGTAGCTCCTTGATGACTTGTCTTTCCTTTCCGAATCCTTGCTTCTCCGAGAGGATCTTCGCTCATAACGATCATCTCTACTCCTTCTCTCTTTCCGAGGTGACTCTTCTCTTGAGCTTCTTCTTCTTGGAGATTCTTCTCTTCTCTTGTGGGGAGTCAAACACTCATTTGAGTAGTGTCCGGGTCTTCCACAATTGTAGCAGTTTCGATCACGACTAGAAGATCTCTTTTCATCATATGATCTAGACTTTGAGCTTCTTTCCTTGCTTCTACTCTTGTAGAATTTGTTGAAGTTCTTCACCATTAGGCTTATCTCTTCATTGGAAACCAGCTTGTCACTTGAGGTTGTGGGAGCTTCAACTGTAGCTTTGTAAGCACCACTTGACTTGTTGTGAAGCTCTTCCTTATCTTTAAGTGTCATCTCATGAGCAACAATTCTTCCAATGACTTGGTAGGCTTGAGATTCTTGTAGTTTGGCATCATTTGGATCAAAGTGCACACGGTGTCATACTTTCCATCCAAAGCTCTGAGAATCTTCTTGATGATGAATCGGTCGGTCATTTCTTCGCTTCCTAAGCCAGCAATCTCATTGGTGATGAGAGCAAGCCTAGAGTACATTTCAGCGACTCCTTCACCTTCCTTCATCTTAAACTTGTCAAGTTGACCTTGAAGAACATCTAGCTTTGATTCCTTCACGGACTCGGTACCTTCGTGCATTTCGACCAAAGTATCCCAAATCTCTTTTGCATTCTCAAGACGGCTGATCTTGTTGAACTCCTCGGGACACAAAGCATTGAAGAGAATGAAGGAAATATGCCCTAGAGGCAATAATAAAGTTATTATTTATTTCCTTATTTCATGATAAATGTTTATCATTCATGCTAGAATTGTATTAACCGGAAACATGATACATGTGTGAATGCATAAACAAAACAACATGTCACTAGTATGCCTCTACTAGACTAGCTTGTTAATCAAAGATGGTTATGTTTCCTGACCATGAACAAGGAGTTGTTATTTGATTAACAAGGTCACATCATTAGTAGAATGATCTGATTGACATGACCCATTCCCTTAGCTTAGCACACGATCGTTTAGTATGTTGCTATTGCTTTTATCCATGACTTATACATGTTCCCGTAACTATGAGATTATGCAACTCTGTTTACGGAGGAACACTTTGGTGCTACCAAACGTCACAACGAATCGGGTGATTATAAAGGAGTACTACAGGTGTCTCCAAAGGTAGATGTTGGGTTGGCGATTTCGAGATTAGGTTTTGTCACTCCGATTGTCGGAGAGGTATCTCTGGGCCCTCTCGGTAATGCACATCATGAAGCCTTGCAAGCACTACAACTAATAAGTTAGTTGTGAGATGATGTATTACGGAACGAGTAAAGAGACTTGCCGTAACGAGATTGAACTAGGTATTGGATACCGACGATCGAATCTCGGGCAAGTAACATACCGATGACAAAGGGAACAACGATGTTGTTATGCGGTCTCGACCGATAAAGATCTTCGAGAATATGTAGGAACCAATATGGGCATCCAGGTCCCGCTGTTGGTTATTGACCGTGAATAGTTCTAGGTCATGTCTACATTGTTCTCGAACCGTAGGGTCCGCACGCTTAAAGTTTCGATGATGGTTATTATGAGTTTATGTATTTTGATGTACCAAGAAGTTCGAGTCCCGGATGTGATCACGGACATGACGAGGAGTCTCAAATGGTCGAGACATAAAGATTGATATATTGGAAGCCTGTGTTTGGAGTTCGAATGGTTCCGGCAAAACAGGAATTTACCGAGTACCGGAGGTTACGGAACCCCGGGGTAAATGGGCCTCGATGGGCCTCGAGGGAGAAGAGGAGGGGCCGGCCAGAAGGTGGCCGCGCGCCCTCTCCCCCCCAGTCCGAATAGGACAAGGAGGGGGGGGGGCGGCGCGCCCTCTCCTCTTCCCCTCCCCCAATCCTATTCCAACTAGGAAGGGGGAGTCCTACTCGGTGGGAGTAGGACTCTCCCTGCCGCGCCTAGCTAGGCCGGCCGGCCTCCCCCCCTCCCTCCTTTATATACGGGGGCAGGGGGGCACCCTAGAAGACACAAGTTTGATCTTTAGATCGTTCCTTGGCCGTGTGCGGTGCCCCCCTCCACCATATTCCACCTCGGTCATACCGTCGCGAAGCTTAGGCGAAGCTCTGCGCCGGTGAAACATCAAGATCGCCACCACGCCGTCAGGTCTTGACGAAACTCTCCCTCGACACTCGGCCAGATCGAGTACGAGGGACGCCATCGAGCTGTACGTGTGTCAAGAACTCGGGGCGCCGAGTAACGGCGCCGGATCGGTCGGATCGCGAGGAGAACGACGACTACTTCCTCTACGTTGTGATCGCTTCGCTTCGGGTCACGAGGGTACGTAGACAACACTCTCCCTCTCGTTGCTATACATCACCATGATCTTGCGTGTGCGTAGGAAATTTTTGAAATTACTACGCTCCCCAACAGTGGCATCCGAGCCTAGGTTTTTCTATGGTTTGATGTTTTGCACGAGTAGAACACAAGTGAGTTGTGGGCGATACAAGTCATACTACCTACCAGCATGTCATACTTTGGTTCAGCGGTATTGTGAGATGAAGCGGCCCAGACCGACATTACGCCAGACGCTTACGCGAGACTGGTTTCACCGCCACGAGCACTCGCTGCTTAAAGGTGATTGGTGGGTGCTGCTCTCTCACTTTAGTTGAACCGAGTGTGGCTACGCCCGGTCCTTGAGAAGGTTAAAACGGAGTCTATTTGACGAAATATCGCTGTGGTTTTGATGCGAGGTGAGACTGGTTCTTGCTTAAGCCCGTAGCAGCCACGTAAAATTTGCAACAACAAAGTAGAGGACGCCTAACTTGTTTTTGCAGGCATGTTGTGATGTGATATGGTCAAGACGTGATGCTATATTTTATTGTATGAGATGATCATGTTTTGTAACCGGTTATCGGCAATCGGCAGGAGCCATATGGTTGTCGCTTATTGTATGCAATGCATCGCTTGTAATGCTTTACTTTATCACTAAGCGGTAGCGATAGTCGAGAAGCATAAGTTTGGCGAGACGACAACGATGCTACGATGGAGATCAAGGTGTCGCGCCGGTGACGATGGTGATCATGGTGGTGCTCGGAGATGAAGATCACGAAGCACAAGATGATGATGACCATATCATATCACTTATATTGATTTGCATGTGATGTTTATCCTTTTATGCATCTTATCTTGCTTTGATTGACGGTAGCATTATAAGATGATCTCTCACTAAATTATCAAGAAGTGTTCTCCCGAGTATGCACCGCTGCCAAAGTTCGTCGTGCCTGCACACCACGTGATGATCGGGTGTGATAAGCTCTACGTCCATCTACAACGGGTGCAAGCCAGTTTTGCACACGCAGAATACTCGGGTTATACTTGACGAGCCTAGCATATGCAGATATGGCCTCGAACACGGAGACCGAAAGGTCGAGCGTGAATCATATAGTAGATATGATCAACATAAGATGTTCACCATTGAAAACTACTCCATTTCACGTGATGATCGGTTATGGTTTAGTTGATTTGGATCACGTGATCACTTAGATGACTAGAGAGATGTTTTTCTAAGTGGGAGTTCTTAAGTAATATGATTAATTGAACTTAAATTTATCATGAACTTAGTACCGATAGTATCTTGCTTGTTTATGTTTGATTGTAGATAGATGGCTCATCTTTGTTGTTCCGTTGAATTTTAATGCGTTCCTTGAGAAAGCAAAGTTGAAAGATGATGGTAGCAATTACACGGACTGGGTCCAGAATCTGAGGATTATCCTCATTGCTGCACGTAAGAGTTACGCCTGGATGCACCGCTAGGTGCAGTGCCTCTTGCTAATGCAACCGCAGATGTTATGAACGTCTCGCGAGCAAAGCTGATGACTACTCTATAGTTCAGTGTGCCATGCTTTACGGCTTAGAACCGGGACTTCAACGACGTTTTGAACGTCATGGAGCATATGAGATGTTCCAGAGTTGAAGTTGATATTCCAAATGTAATGCCCGGATTGAGAGATATGAAGTCTCCAATAAGTTCTATAGCTGCAAGATGGAGGAGAATAGTTCGTTAGTGAGCATATACTCGTAATGTCCGGGTACTACAATCACTTGACACAATTGGGAGTTAATCTTCCGGATGATTGTGTCATTGATGTAATTCTTCAATCACCGCCACCAAGCTACAAAGGCTTCGTGATGAACTATAATATGCAAGGGTTAGTAAAGACTATACCGAGCTCTTCGCAATGCTAAAAGCTGCGGAGGTAGAAATCAAAAGGAGCATCAAGTGTTGATGGTCAACAAGACCACTAGTTTCAAGAAGAAAGGCAAAGGAAGAAGAAGGAACTTCAAGAAGAACAGCAAGCAAGTTGTCTGCTCAGAGAAGAAACCCAAGTCTGGCCCTAAACCTGAAATCGAGTGCTTCTACCGCAAGCGATCGGTCACGGAAGCGGAACTGCCCCAAGTATTTGGCGGATAAGAAGGATGGCAAGGTGAACAAAGGTATATGTGATATACATGTTATTGATGTGTACCTTACTAGAGCTCGTAGTAGCACTGGTATTTGATACTGGTTACATTGCTAATATTTGCAACTCAAACAGGGACTACTGATTGCTTAACTCGCAAAGGACGAGGTGACGATGCGCGTGGGAAATGGTTCCAAAGTCGATGTGATCGCGGTCGGCACGCTACCTCTACATCTACCTTCGGGATTAGTTTTAGACCTAAATAATTGTTATTTGGTGCCTGCATTGAGCATGAACATTATATCTGGATCTTGTTTGATGCGAGACGGTTATTCATTTAAATCAGAGAATAATGGTTGTTCTATTTATATGAGTAATATCTTTTATGGTCATGCACCCTTGAGGAATGGTCTATTTTTGAATAATCTCGATAGTAGTGATACACATATTCATAATGTTGAAACCAAAAGATGCAGAGTTGATAATGATAGTGCAACTTATTTGTGGCATCGCCGCTTAGGTCATATCGGTGTAAAGCGCATGAAGAAACTCCATCTCGATGGACTTTTGGAGTCACTTGATTATGAATCACTTGGCACTTCGAACCGTGCCTCATGGGCAAGATGACTAGAACACCGTTCTCGGTACTATGGAGAGAGCAACAGATTTGTTGGAAATCATACATACTGATGTATGTGGTCCAATGAATGTTGAGGCTCGTGGCGGATATCGTTATTTTCTCACCTTCACAGATGACTTAAGCAGATATGGGTATATCTACTTAATGAAACATAAGTCTGAAACGTTTGAAAAGTTCAAAGAATTTCAGAGTGAAGTTGAAAATCATCGTAACAAGAAAATTAAGTTTCTACGATCGATCGTGGAGGTGAATATTTGAGTTACGAGTTTGGTCTACATTTGAAACAATGCGAATAGTTTCGCAACTTACGCCACCCGAACACCACAACAGTAATGGTGTGTCCGAACGTCGAATCGTACTTTACTAGATATGGTGCGATCTATGATGTCTCTTACAGATTTACCGCTATCGCTTTGGGGTTATGCTCTAGAGACGGCCGCATTCACATTGAATAGAACACCGTCGAAATCCGCTGAGACGACACCTTATGAACTATGGTTTGGCAAGAAACCAAAGTTGTCGCTTCTTAAAGTTTGGGGATGCGATGCTTATGTGAAAAAGCTTCAACCTGATAAGCTCGAACCCAAATCGAGAAATGTGTCTTCATAGGATACCCAAAGGAGACAGTTGGGTACACCTTCTATCACAGATCCGAAGGCAAGACATTCGTTGTTAAGAATGGATCCTTTCTAGAGAAGGAGTTTCTCTCGAAAGAAGTGAGTGGGAGGAAAGTGGAACTTGATGAGGTAATAGTACCTTCTCCCTTACTTGAAAGTAGTTTGTCGCAGAAACCGGTTTCTGAGACACCTACACCAAGTAGTGAGGAAGTTGATGATGTTGATCATGAAACTTCAGATCAAGTTACTACAGAACCTCGTAGATCAACCAGAGTAAGATCCGCACTGAGTGGTACGGTAATCCTGTTCGGAAATCATGCTACTAGATCATGATGAACCTACGAACTATGAAGAAGCGATGGTGAGCCCAGATTCGCAAAATGGCTTGAGGCCATGAAATCTGAGATGGGATCCATGTATGAAAACAAAGTATGGACTTTGGTTGACTTGCCCGAGGGTAGGCAAGCAATAGAAAACAAGTGGATCTTCAAGAAGAAGACCGACGACGGTAATGTTATCGTTTATAAAGCTCGACTTGTCGCAAAGGGTTTTCGACAAGTTCAAGGGATTGACTACGATGAGACCTTCTCACCCGAAGCGATGCTTAAGTCCGTCCGAATCATGTTAGCAATTGCCGCATTTTATGATTATGAAAATTGGCAAATGGATGTAAAGACTGCATTCTGAATGGATTTCGAAGAAGAGTTGTATATGATGCAACCGAAGGTTTTATCGATCCAAAGGAGCTAACAAAGTGTGCAAGCTCCAATGATCCATCTATGGACTGGTGCAAGCATCTCGAGTTGGAATAAACGCTTTGATAGTGTGATCAAAGCATTTGGGTTTGTACAGACTTTTGGAGAAGCTCAGATTTACAAGAAAGAGAGTGGGAGCTCAGAGCATTTCGATATTATATGTAGATGACATATTGCTGATCGGAAATGATATAGAATTTCTGGATAGCATAAAGGGATACTTGAATAAGAGTTTTTCAATGAAAGACCTCGGTGAAGCTGCTTACATATTGGGCATTAAGATCTATAGAGATCGATCAAGACGCCTAATTGGACTTTCACAAAGCACATACCTTGACAAAATTTTGAAGAAGTTCAAGATGGATCAAGCAAAGAAAGGGTTCTTGCCTGTGTTACAAGGTGTGAAGTTGAGTAAGACTCAATGCCCGACCACTGCAGAAGATAGAGAGAAAATGAAAGATGTTCCCTATGCTTCAGCCATAGGCTCTATCATGTATGCAATGCTGTGTACCAGACCTGATGTGTGCCTTGCTATAAGCCTAGCAGGAGGTACCAAAGTAATCCAGAGTGGATCATCGACAGCGGTCAAGAACATCCTGAAATACCGAAAAGGACTAAGGATATGTTTCTCGATATGGAGGTGACAAAGAGCTCATAAGAACGGTTACGCAAGCTTTGACACCGATCCGGACGATTCTAAATCGCAGACCGGATACGATTTACACTAAACGGAGGAGCTGTCGGTTGGTGCAGTTCTAAACAAAGCGTCAGAAGCGGGATCTACATGTGAAAGCGGAATACATAGCAGCTTCGAAGCAGCTAATGAAGGAGTGCGGATGAAGGAGTTCATATCCGATCTAGGTGTCATACCTAGTGCATCGGGTCCAATGAAAATCTTTCGTGACAATATCGAGCAATTGCCTTAGCGAAGGAATCCAGATTTCACAAGAGGACCAAGCACATCAAGAGACGCTTCAATTCCATCCGGACTTAGTCCGTGGGAGACATAGAGATTTGCAAGATACACACGGATCTGAATGTTGCGCACCGTTGACTAAGCCTCTTCCACGAGCAAAACATGATCAGCACCAAGACTCCATGGGTGTTAGAATCATTACTATGTAATCTAGATTATTGACTCTAGTGCAAGTGGGAGATCAAGGAAATATGCCCTAGAGGCAATAATAAAGTTATTATTTATTTCCTTATTTCATGATAAATGTTTATCATTCATGCTAGAATTGTATTAACCGGAAACATGATACATGTGTGAATGCATAAACAAAACAACATGTCACTAGTATGCCTCTACTAGACTAGCTTGTTAATCAAAGATGGTTATGTTTCCTGACCATGAACAAGGAGTTGTTATTTGATTAACAAGGTCACATCATTAGTAGAATGATCTGATTGACATGACCCATTCCCTTAGCTTAGCACATGATCATTTAGTATGTTGCTACTGCTTTTATCCATGACTTATACATGTTCCCGTAACTATGAGATTATGCAACTCCTGTTTACGGAGGAACACTTTGGTGCTACCAAACGTCACAACGAATCGGGTGATTATAAAGGAGTACTACAGGTGTCTCCAAAGGTAGATGTTGGGTTGGCGATTTCGAGATTAGGTTTTGTCACTCCGATTGTCGGAGAGGTATCTCTGGCCCTCTCGGTAATGCACATCATCAAGCCTTGCAAGCACTACAACTAATAAGTTAGTTGTGAGATGATGTATTACGGAACGAGTAAAGAGACTTGCGTAACGAGATTGAACTAGGTATTGATACCGACGATCGAATCTCGGGCAAGTAACATACCGATGACAAAGGGAACAACGATGTTGTTATGCGGTCGACCGATAAAGATCTTCGAGAATATGTAGGAACCAATATGGGCATCCAGGTCCCGCTGTTGGTTATTGACCGTGAATAGTTCTAGGTCATGTCTACATTGTTCTCGAACCGTAGGGTCCGTGCACGCTTAAAGTTTCGATGATGTTATTATGAGTTTATGTATTTTGATGTACCAAGAAGTTCGAGTCCCGGATGTGATCACGGACATGACGAGGAGTCTCGAAATGGTCGAGACATAAAGATTGATATATTGGAAGCCTGTGTTTGGAGTTCGAATGGTTCCGTAAAACAGGAATTTACTGAGTACCGGAGGTTACGGAACCCCGGGGTAAATGGGCCTCGGTGGGCCTCGAGGGAGAAGAGGAGGGCCGGCCAAGGTGGCGCGCCTCTCCCCCAGTCCGAATAGGACAAGGAGGGGGCGGCGCCCCCTCTCCTCTTCCCCCTCCCCCAATCCTATTCCAACTAGGAAAGGGGGGGAGTCCTACTCCCGGTGGGAGTAGGACTCCTCCCGGCGCGCCCTAGCTAGGCCGGCCGGCCTCCCCCCTCCCTCCTTTATATACGGGGGCAGGGGGGCACCCTAGAAGACACAAGTTTGATCTTTAGATCGTTCCTTAGCCGCAGCGGTGCCCCCTCCACCATATTCCACCTCGGTCATACCGTCGAAGCTTAGGCGAAGCTCTGCGCCGTGAAACATCAAGATCGCCACCACGCCGTCAGGTCGAAACTCTCCTCGACACTCGGCTGGATCGAGTACGAGGGACGCCATCGAGCTGTACGTGTGTCAAGAACTCGGGGCGCCGAGTAACGGCGCCGGATCGGTCGGATCGCGAGGAGAACGACGACTACTTCCTCTACGCCAGATCGCTTCGCTTCGGGTCTACGAGGGTACGTAGACAACACTCTCCCCTCTCGTTGCTATACATCACCATGATGTTGCGTGTGCGTAGGAATTTTTTTGAAATTACTACGTTCCCCAACAGAGAATGTCACAAGCTTGAGCATTGTTCTGTAACATCCGCAACTCATCCGCTGTAGCTTCGCGATCTGGAACTTTTCCTTCCTCGAAGAACTCACCTTGCAAGCCAACACAAATAATGCCCCATGCGGCAGGGTTATGTCCAAGAATATGCATTTTCATTTTGTGCTTCCAACTAGCAAAGTTTCAACCATCAAAGTAAGGACCTCTACGAAAATTACCCTCACTAGACGCCATACTCTCCTAGGTTGTGAAACCAAGCTTATGGAGTCCAATGCAATGGAAACCAATCCAATGGAGACCAAAGCTCTGATACCACTTGTAGGATCGGAAGTATGTCTAGAGGGGGGGTGATTAGACTACTTGACAACTTAAAAGTTTTGCCTTTTGATTAGGACAAGTTTTTAGCAAGTTCACAATGATAACCAAGTCAAGTATCACCCTACACATGCAATTCTAGAGTGATGGCAGCGGAAAGTAAATTGCACATGTAGTAAATAAGAGGTGGAGAAGAGCAAACGCAATATGGAGACACAGAGATTTTTCGCGTGGTTCCGATAGGTGGTGCTATCGTCAATCCACGTTGATGGAGACTTCAACCCACGGAGGGTAACGGCTGCGAGAGTCCACGGAGGGCTCCACCCACGAAGGGTCCACGAAGAAGCAACCTTGTCTATGCCATCATGGCCTACGTCCACGGAGGACTAGCCTTACTCGGGGTAGATCTTCACGAAGTAGGCGATCTCCTTGCCCTTACAAACTTCTTGGTTCAACTCCACATCTTGACGGAGGCTCCCAAGCGACACCTAACCAATCTAGGAGGCACCACCCTCCAAAAGGTAATAGATGGTGTTGGTGATGATGAACTCCTTGCTCTTGTGCTTCAAATGATAATCTCCCCAACACTCAACTCTCCTCACTGATTTGGCTGTGGTGGAAGAAGGGATTGAGTGGAAAGCAACTTGGGAAGGCTAGAAATCAAGTTTCATATGGTGGGAGTGGAGCAACTTGATCTCAACACAAGGGTAGGTAGTTTTCTTCTCATAAATGTAAGGTAGGAGTGGTAGTTCTTTCTGATGGCTCTCTCCACTAATGAAGAGGAGGTGGAGGGGTATTTATAGCCTCCACACAAAATCCAACTGTTACACACATTTGACCAATCTCGGTCGACCGAAGTTGACAACTCGGTGAGACCAAAAGTTCAAATCTTAGAACGTTGGGATTTTCGGTGGGACCGAAAATACAATCTCTGTTAGTCCGATTCTTCCAAAGTCTAGGGTTTGCCATTCTCGGTGGGACTAACTTTCTCATCTCGGTGACACCGATTTGAGTCTGAAGGTTCTGAAGGTTGGCAACACCAATTTCGGTATGACCGAGTTTGGAATCGGAAAATCCGAAATTTTAGGGTTTGGGTATATGGTCGAGGTGGTTCATCTTGGTGTGACTGAGTTTATGGAATCGGTGGGACCGAGATTACTTATGGGTTTATGTTGGAATGAAAGATTGCTGATAGTTTGAGAGATAAATCACTAAGCACTTTGAGCAACCAGATCATCATCATAACCTCATCCCCTTTTAATAGTATTGGCTTTCCTATGGACTCAATGTGATCTTGGATCACTAAACCAAAAAATAGAGTCTTGAGCTTTTGCCAATGTTTTCCTTAGCATTTTGAGGGGTCCACATCATCAGTCATTGCCATACCCATATCACTGAACTTTCTGAAATATTCTCAAGAAATAATTAGTTCAATGATATATATGTTGTTATTAATTACCAAAACCACCCGGGGATTAGTTGCACTTTCACTACCAAGTTCCCCAACAGTTCTATAGGCCCATAATGCATCATCAAGTTTTTTGGACCAATTCTTTCTAAATCTATTCACAGTCTTTTGAAAAATTAATTTGATCTCTCTATAGCTCAACTCTACTTGACCACTAGACTGCGGGTGATAAGGAGATGCGATTCTATGATTGACATCATACTTAGCGAGCATCTTACAGAAAGCACCATGAATAAAGTGTGAACCACCATCAGTCATAAGATATCTAGGGACTCCAAACCTTGGAAAAATAACTTCTTTAAGCATTTTAATAGAAGTGTTATGATCAGCACTACTAGTTGGAATAACTTCTACCCACTTAGTAACGTAATCAACAGCAACTAAAATATGTGTATAACCATTGGAGGCAGGAAATGGTCCCATATAATCGAAGCCCCAAACATCAAACGGTTCAATAACAAGAGAATAATTCATAGGCATTTCTTGACGTGTACTAATGTTACCTATTCTTTGACATTCATCACAAGATATGACAAACTTACAAGCATCTTTGAAGAGAGTAGGCTAATAAAAACCAGATTGTAGTACCTTGTGTGCAGTTCTATCTCCAGCGTGGTGCCCTCCATAGGATTCAGAGTGACACTTGCGTATGATCTGTTCCTGTTCATGCTCAGGCACACAACGTCTAATAACACCATCTACTCCTTCTTTATAAAGGTGTGGATCATCCAGAAGTAATGTCTTAAATCACAAAAGAACTTTTTCTTTTGCTGGTATGTGAAACTAGGCGGTATATATATTTAGAAATAATGTAATTAGCATAGTCATCATACCAAGGAGCAGTACGAGAAGCATTGATGACCGCTAATTGTTCATCAGGAAAGCTATCATTAATAGGTAGTGGGTCATCAAGAACATTCCCTAACCTAGACAAGTTGTCTGCAACGGGGTTCTCAGCTCCCTTTCTATCAATAATGTGCAAGTCAAATTCTTGGAGCAAGAGAACCCATCTAATGAGTCTACGCTTAGCATCTTTCTTTTCCATAAGATATTTAATAGCAGCATGATCAGTGTGAATAGTAACTTTGGAATCAACAATATAAGGTCTAAACTTATCACATGCAAACACAACTGCTAAGAACTCTTTTTCAGTAATAGCATAATTTCTCTGGGCAGTATCAAGAGTCTTAATAGCATACTAGATAATATTCAATATCTTATCGACCCTTTTCCCTAAAACAGCACCTACATCATAATCACTAGCATCGGAGATAATTTCAAAAGGTAAATTCCAATCAAGTGGCTGAACAATAGGTGCAGTGATCAAAGCTTTCTTAAGTGTTTCAAATGCTTCTACACAATCATCATCAAAGACAAAAGGAATATCTTTTTGCAATGAATTAGTTAGAGGCCTAGAAATTTTAGAAAAGTCCTTAATGAACCTCCTATAAAAGCCGGCGTGACCAAGGAAACTTCTTATACCTTTTATGTCCTTGGGACATGGCATCTTTTCAATAGCATCAACTTTGGCTTTATCAACTTCAGTACCTCTCTCAGAGATCTTGTGCCCCAAGACAATGCCTTCATTAACCATAAAGTGACACTTTTCCCAATTCAGGACGAGACTAGTGTCTTCGCATCTCTGCAAAACTCGATCAATGTTGCTCAGACAATCACCAAAAGAGGATCCATAGACGGAGAAGTCATCCATGAATACCTCACAAATATTTTCACAAAAATCAGAGAATATAGCCATCATGCATCTTTGAAAGGTAGCAGGTGCATTACATAAACCAAAAGGCATACGTCTATAAGCAAAAGTACCAAAAGGGCAAGTAAAAGTAGTTTTAGATTGATCCTTCACTGACACAGGTATTTGGGTGAAGCCAGAATAACCATCTAGAAAGCAAAAATGTGTGTGTTTGGATAGCCTTTCTAGCATTTGATTAATAAAAGGTAAAGGGTAATGATCTTTCTTAGTAGCTTTATTTATTTTACAGAAATCAATTACCATCCTATAACCTGTAATAATCCTTTGCGGGATAGATTCATCTTTATCATTAGGAACAACGGTAATACCTCCCTTTTTAGGGACACAATGGACAGGGCTTACCCATTCACTATCAGCAACAGGATAAATAATACCTGCCTCCAGGAGCTTTAGAATCTCCTTTCTTACCACTTCCTTCATTTTGGGATTTAATCGTCTTTGAGGATCTCTCACTGGTTTGGCATCTTTCTCCACTGAAATTTTGTGTTGACATAATGTGGGACTAATTCCCTTAAGATCATCCAGAGTATATCCAATAGCAGCTCGGTGCTTCTTCAGATTTTTCAATAATCTTTCTTCTTCTTTCTCTGAAAGGTTAGCACTAATATAACAAGATATATTTCTTTTTCATCAAGATAAGCATACTTAAGATTATCAGGTAAGGGTTTGAGTTCAAACATAGGATCACCCTTGGGTGGAGGGGGATCCCCAAGAATTTCAACGGGAAGGTTATGTTTCAGCATAGGTTCGTGTTTAAGGAACACTTCATCTATTTCTTCCCTTTCCTTCATAAACATATCGTTTTCATGGTCTAGCAAATATTGTTCTAACGGATCAGTTGGAGGAATAGCAATGGAAGCAAGACCAATAATTTCATCCTTACTAGATGGTTCCCTTTCATGAGGTTGTCTATTAAACTTGGCAAAATTAAACTCATGAGACATACCATCTATGCCAACAGTGACAATATTCCTTTCACAATTAATCTTAGCACTAGCTGTATTCAAGAAGGGTCTACCAAAAATAATGGGACAAAAATCATCTTGTGGGGAAGCAAGAACAAGAAAATCGGCAGGGTATTTAACCTTCCCACACGAAACTTCAACATCTCTAACAATCCCAATAGGTTTGATGGTATCCCTATTAGCAAGCTTAATAGTAACATCAATGTCTTCTAATTCAACAGGTGCAATATCGTGCATAATTTCTTTATAAAGATCATAACGTATCGGACTAGCACTAGCACCCATATCACATAAGCCATGATAACAATGATCTCCTATTTTAACAGAAATAACAAGCATGCCTACAACAGGTCTACGTGTCTTAGTATCAGGTCTAGCAATATTAGCAGTCTCACCCAAGAAAGAAATAACATGCCCATCTAAATCCTCATCCAAGAGATCTTTAACCATAGCAATACTAGGTTCAACATTAATTTGTTCAGGAGGTGTATAGGTCCTACTATTACTCTTACGAACAACAGTCGAAGCTTTAGCGTGATCTATTATTCTAACAGGAAAAGGAGGTTTTTCAACTTAAGCAGTAGGAACAATGGGATCACTATATGTAATAGTCTTTTCTTCGACTGAAATAGGTGCAACTACTTTCACTTCAACAGGAGGATTATATTTGAACCACTTCTCTTTAGGAAGATCAACGTGAGTAGCAAAAGATTCACAAAAAGTAGCTACTATTTCAGAGTCAAGTCCATACTTAGAGCTAAATCCACGGAAAGCATCGGTATCCATAAAAGATTTAACACAATCGAACATAGGTGTCATACCTGACTCCTTACCATCGTCGGAACCCCAATCTTCAGAGTTGCGTTTAATTCTTTCCAATAAGTCCCATTTGAAATCAATAGTCTTCAACATATAAGAACCAGCATAGGAAGTATCGAGTGGGTTGCGATTATCAAGAGAAAGCCGACCATAAAAATTCTGAATAATCATTTCCCGAGAGAGCTCATTATTGGGGAATGAATACAACATTGACTTAAGCCTTCCCCAAGCTTGAGAGATGCTTTCTGCTTCGCGAGGCCAGAAATTATATATGTAATTATGATCACGATGAACAAGATGCATAGGATAGAACTTCTGGTGAAATTCCAACTTCAATCGCTTATAATTCCAAGATCTCGTATCATCACATAGCCTATAGCATGTCATTGCATCTCCCTTCAAAGATAAAGGGAAGACCTTCCTTTTGACAACATCATCGGGAATACCTGCAAGCTTAAATAATCCACAAACTTCATCCACAAAGATAAGGTGTAAATCGGGATGCAATGTTCCGTCTCCTGCAAAAGGATTAGCTAACAGTTTTTCTATCATACCCGAAGGAATCTCAAAGTGAATATTTTATAAAGTTTAGTAGGTTGAGGAGCGTCTCTTTGCTCTTCTGGTTGGGGTGAAGATACCCCAAACAAGCCCCTCAAAGGATTAGTTTCCATAGTGACAAGTAACAGAAAATTTCAGCACACTATATAAATGTTTCCTTACCAAGTTCGACTAACCAAAAGCGCTACACTCCCCGGCAACGGCGCCAGAAAAGAGTCTTGATGACCCAGAAGTGTAGGGGATCTATCATAGTCCTTTCGATAAGTAAGAGTGTCGAACCCAACGAGGAGCAGAAGGAAATGATAAGCGGTTTTCAGTAAGGTTTTCTCTGCAAGCACTGAAATTGTAGGTAATAGATAGTTTTGTGATAAGAAAAATAGTAACGAGCAACAAGTAAATCAAGTGCAGCAAGGTGGACCAATCCTTTATGTAGCAAAGGATAAGCCTGGACAAATTCTAATAATGAAGAAGGAGCTCCCGAGGACACATTGGGAATTATCGTCAAGCTAGTTTTCATCACATTCATAAGATTCGCGTTCGGTACTTTGATAATTTGATATGTGGGTGGACCCGTACTTGGGTACTGCCCTAACTTGGACAAGCATCCCACTTATGATTAACCCCTATTGCGAGCATCCGCAACTACAGAAAGGAGTATTAAGGTAAATCTAACCACAACATTAAACATATGGGTCCATATCAACCCCTAACGAAGCAACGCATAAACTAGGGTTTAAGCTTCTGTCACTCTAGCAACCCATCATCTACTTATTACTTCCCCATGCCTTCCTCTAGGCCCAAATAATGGTGAAGTGTCATGTAGTCGACGTTCACATAACAGCACTAGAAGAAAGACAACATACATCTCATCAAAATATCGAATGAATACCGAATTCACATGACTACTAATAGCAAGACTTCACCCATGTCCTCAGGAACAAACGTAACTACTCACAAAGCATATTCATGTTCATAATCAGACGAGTAATAATATGCACAAAGGATCTGAACATATGATCTTCCACCAAGTAAACAAATTAGCATCAACTACAAGGAGTAATCAACACTACTAGCAATCCACAGGTACCAATTTGTGGTTTTGATACAAGATTGGATACAAGAGATGAACTAGGGTTTTGAGAGGAGATGGTGCTTGTGAAGATGTTGATGGAGATTGACCCCTTCCCGATGAGAGGATCGTTGGTGATGACGTTGGTGATGATTTCCCCCTCCCGGAGGGAAGTGTCCCCGGCAGAACAGCTCCGCCAGAGCCCTAGATTGATTCCGCCAAGGTTCCGCCTCGTGGTGGCGGAGTTTCGTCCCGTAAGCTTGCCCACGATTTTTTCCAGGGTAAAAGTGATGATATAGCAGAAGATGGACGCCGGAGGCCCACCAGGGGGCCCAGGAGATAGGGGGTCGCGCCCTTAGGGGGGGGCGCCCCCTGTCTTCTGGACAGGGTGTGGGCCCCTGGCCTATTTCTTTCGCTCATAAATTCTTATTAAATCCAAAAAGTTGTTTCGTGGAGTTTTAGGACTTTTGGAGTTGTGCAGAATAGGTTTCCAACATTTGCTCCTTTTCCAGTCAGAATTCCAACTTCCGGCATTCCCCCTCTTCATAGTAAACCTTGTAAAATAAGAGAGAATAGCCATAAGTATTGAGATATAATGTGTAATAAACAACTCATAATGCAATAAATATTGATATAAAAGCATGATGCAAAATGGACGTATCACCGGCTAGGAAGGCCGACGAGAGTCCACGCGTCGACTCATTAGCATTAAATAGAAGTAAAAAACAACCTAAACTACAAGGCGGCGCGCTACCCTAGGCGTCGTCGTCATAGTCCTTGGGGTTGGTGAGGTCGATGAGCGTCGGCGTAGGCTGGCCTAGGGGAACGTAGTGTTCCAGGCGGCGGCTATGTCGGCCGCCGGCAGTGCCGGCACTGGGGGCTATGCGACCGCCTGTGCTGCCACGGGCTGGCGTGCCTCCTCCTCAGCCTCGCGCTGCTCCTCCTCGAGGTCACGCTCGAACATATCCTCGTACTCGCCACGACGGCGCACCTCGGCCAGCCGTCGCTGGAGCCATTGCTCGACGTACGTCGCCTCCTGCGCCGGCATCGCCCCCATCCAGATCAGCGGGGCGCTGACCCACTCGCACACTACTCCCGTCCAGGAGTGGCGCTCGATGGGCTCCAACTACAGCTCTGGCTCCGGCTGCGGCTTCGGCTGGCTCTGACGTGGAGGCGGGGAGGGGACGGCGGGGCCACCGGCGGCACCACACAGTCGCCCGCCGCGGAGAGAGTAATGTCCTGCACCATGGCCGCCTTTTACCGAGCCTCCGCCCTGGGCCGCTCGTCCTCCTCGCTCTCCCGGTAGACTGCCGCAAGGGCCGCCTGGTCCTCCTCGCGGACAATGAGCGGGGGCGGTAGCACGCTGCGGTCGATCCCGCGCATGTCGCATCGCCTCGCCTCCTCACGCTCGAACGCGAACCATCTCGCCCAGTTGGGTGAGTTGGTTGCGTAGGCGGGGTCGCAGCGCTGCTCCGGTGTCAGCAGCGCGTACCGGTGATGCACCTCCTTTGTGTGCGCCCTAGCAGACCGTAGTCCCGCCGTCACTGGGATCCTCTCCGGATCCAGACGCCAGTCGTATGGTGATGACCCGCAGTATACAAGATAGTAGTAGCCTCTTTCGATAAGTAAGAGTGTAGAACCCAACGAGGAGCTAAAGGTAGAACAAATACTCTCTCAAGTCATATCGGCCACTGATACGACTTTACGCACGCTTGACGTTCGCTTTAACAAGTATGAAACTAGAAGTACTTTGTAGGTGTGATAGGATTGGTTTGCAAGATAATAAAGAACGGTTAATAAGAAGTAGGGGCTGTTTAGATAAAGATGCAATAAATTAAATATAGCGAGTGTGGAAAAGTGGTGGTAGGAGTTGTGAAATTGTCCCTAAGCAATTGACTATGTTACTAGACCGGTAATCTCTATTGCAATTCTATTTGAGGGAGAGGCATAAGCTAACATATCATCCCTTACTTGGAATTCTATGCACTAATGATTGGAACTCTAGCAAGCATCCGCAACTACTAAAGATTCATTAAGGTAAAACCCAACCATAGCATTAAAGGATCAAGTCCCCTTTTATCCCATACGCAAACAACCTACTTACTCGGGTTTGTGTTTCCGTCACTCACGCAACCCACCATAAGCAAATCATAAACATATTGCAAAACCCTACAGTGGGAATCCCTCATGCTTGCGCGACACGGAGGGCGCCATAGGACAGCACCAATATTAAAACATGCAACTCAAACCAATCATAGCAATTCAGCAATCACCGATAGGACAACGAAAATCTACTCAGACATCATAGGATGGCAACACATCATTGGAAAATAATATGAAGCATAAAGCACCATGTTCAAGTAGAGGGTACAACGGGTTGCGGGGGAGTGGACCGCTGGATATAGAAGGGGGAAGGTGATGGAGATGTTGGTGAAGATGATGGCAGTGTTGGTGAAGATCGCGGTGATGATGATGGCCCCCGGCAGCGCTCCGGCGCCACCGGAAGCAAGGGGGAGAGAGCCCCCCTTCTTCTTCTTCCTTGACCTCCTCCCTAGATGGGAGAAGGGTTTCCCCTCTGGTCCTTGGCTCCCAAGGCTTGGGAGGGGCGAGAGCCCCTCCGAGATTGGATCTATCTCTCTCTTTTTGCGTTCTCAGATTCTACCCCTTCACCGTTTCTTAAATATCCAGAGATCCGTAACTCTGATTGGGGTGAATCTTTCACCCAGATCTTTCTCATAAATTATCTTTCTTGTGCCAAAAGAAGAGCTTCAACCGCCTTACGGGTGGCCCACGAGAGCCCAGGCCGCGCCTAGGGGGGAGGGCGCGCCCCCTGTCTCGTGGCCACCCTGGACACCGTTCCCTGTTGATTTCACTTCCCAAAAATCATAAATATTCCAAAAAAAATCTCCGTCCGTTTTTACCCCATTTGGACTCCGTTTGATATTGGGTTTCTGCGAAACAAAAACATGCAATGATAAGAACTGCACTGGGCCTCGGATCAATATGTTAGTCCCAAAAATAGTATAAAAAGTTGCCAAAAGTATATGAAAGTTGAAGAATATTGGCATGGAACAATCAAAAATTATAGATACGACAGAGACGTATCAGCATCCCCAAGCTTAATTCCTGCTCGTCCTCGAGTAGGTAAATGATAAAAAAGATAATTTTTGATGTGGAATGCTACCTAGCATAATCTTGATCATATTTTTAATCATGGCATGAATATTAAGACACGAGTGATTCAAAGCAATAGTCTATCATTTGACATAAAAACAATAATACTTCAAGCGTACCAATAAAGCAATCATGTCTTTTCAAAACAACAAGGCCAAAGCAAGCTTATCCCTACAAAATCATACAGTTTGGCCATGCTTCATTTTCGTCACACAAAATGCCCCCATCATGCACAACCCCGATGACAAGCCGAGCAATTGGTTCATACTTTTTAACGCGCTTCAACTTTTTCAACCCTCACACAATACATGAGCGCAAGCCATGGATATAGCACTATAGGTGGAATAGAATATAATGATGGAGGTTATGTGGAGAAGACAAAAAAGAAGAAAGTATATGAAAGGAGTAGGCCATGGAGATGCCCATCAATTGATGTCAATGCGAGGAGTAGGGATTGCCATGCAACAGATGCACTAAGAGCTATAAGTATATGAAAGCTCAACAAAGGAAACTAAGTGGGTGTGCATCCAACTTGCTTGCTCATGAAGACCTAGGGCATTTAAGGAAGCCCATCGTTGGAATATACAAGCCAAGTTCTATAATGAAAATTCCCACTAGTATATGAAAGTGACAACATTGGAGACAAATTTATATGAAGAACATGGTGCTACTTTGAAGCACAAGATATGAGACTCACTACATGAAGAACACGGTGCTACTTTGAAGCACAAGTGTGGAAAAAGAGATAGTAGCATTGCCCCTTTTTATTTTTTTTATTTTTTTCTTTTTCTTTTTTTTTCTTTTTTCTCTTTTTTTTTTCTTTTTTTTCTTTGGCCTTTCTTTCTTTTTTCTTTTTGGCCTTTCTTTTTTTCCTTTTGAGGGAGAATGCTCTAATAATGATGATCATCACACTTTTATTTACTCACAACTCGATATTACAACTCAATACTGAAACAAAGATATGACTCTATATGAATGCTTTCGGCGGTGTACCGGGATGTGCAATGATCTAGGTAGCAATGACATCAAAAAACGGACAAGCCACGAAAACATCATGCTAGCTATCTTACGATCATACAAAGCAATATGACAATGAATGCTCAAGTCCTGAATATGATGATGATGGAAGTTGCATGGCAATATATCTCGGAATGGCTATGGAAATGCCATGATAGGTAGGTATGGTGGCTGTTTTGAGGAAGATATAATGAGGCTTATGTGTGATAGAGCGATTGTATCACGGGGTTTGGATGCACCGTGAAGTTTGCACCAACTCTCGAGGTGAGAAAGGGCAATGCACAAGATCAAGAGGCTAGCAATGATGGAAAGGTAAAATTGCGATAATCCATGGACTCACATTAGTCATAAAGAACTCATATACTTATTGCAAAATTTTATTAGCCCTCAAGCAAAGTACTACTACGCATGCCCCTAGGGGATAGATTGGTAGGAAAAGACCATCGCCGTCCCCGACCGCCACTCATAAGGAAGACAATCAAAGAAACACCCCATGCTTCAAATTGGTCACACAACGGTTACCATACGTGCATGCTACGGGACTTGCAAACCTCAACACAAGTGTCTCTACAATCCACAACCACCCACTAGCATGACTCTAATATCACCATCTTTATATCGCAAAACTATTGCAAGGAATCAAACATATTATATTCAGCGATCTACAAGTTTATGTAGGATTTTATGACTAACCATGTGAATGACTAATTCCTATCATCTCTCTAAATAGACATAATTCAAGCAAGAGAGTTTAATTCTTTCTACAAAATATATGCCCACGCTCTAACAAATATAAGTGAAGCAAAAGATCATTCTACAAATGGCAGTTTTCTATTTGAAGAAAAACACGCAATCCAAACTTCAAATTATATAAGTGAAGCACATGAAGCATTCTATAAAGCCATACTCAGAAGATTTAAGTGAAGTGCAATGAGCATTCTATAAATCAACCAAGGACTATCTCATACCAGCATGGTGCATAAAAGAAAAGTGAAAACTAAATACAAAAGACGCTCCAAGACTTGCACATAATGCATGTATGAAACAAATTCGAAAACATACCGATACTTATTGAAGAAAGAGGGGATGCCTTCCGGGGCATCCCCAAGCTTAGATGCTTGAGTATCCTTGAATATTTACTTGGGGTGCCTCGGGCATCCCCAAGCTTGAGCTCTTGCTTCTCTTCCTTTTCCTCATATCGAGACATCCTCGATTAGACACTATATCCACACAAAACTTCAATAGAAAACTCGGTAAGATCCGTTAGTATAACTAGATGATTCCCCGCGCGTTGCTGCGAAAAATATTGCCTAAATTTGATGTTATACTCATCCAACCGACTTTCCTAAAAGGACCAAAATGATAAATAAATTAGCTTGCTAACAACAATACTTCAGAATCATACATATGTAAGTAAGACCAATCATAGTATATTGTTGTCATTCGAAGTATGGACTAATATCTTTCTAAGTTTGGACAACAGACAAAAAATATGAACAGCGAATATTATTGTCAATTACCTGTAATCTGCATCAGAACACCCATGAAAATTCACATCAATATATCCCACAATAGGAGAAAAATAAATGGCATACAAATGCCTTGACTAATACACTAAGGTAACATAACTTGGAGGAAGAAAATAACGAACAAAATCCACTGAGATGGTGCCAAACTTGCAGAAAAAAATAGCAGCCTCATTCTCATGTTTACATCCATTCTCTGAAGGAGACCTTGTACTTGAGAAGTGAAACATACTGAGAAATAGAGAACTGAAAGACTGCACTTGACTGGATTTTTATATCTCATAGTATGTACAGTCATTTCCATCTACAACCTCATCCATAATTGACTGGGTAATTGTCAACTTGGAAGTTGTTTATTAGGAAACTACATAATGAATACAAAACAAACCTGTAAGCATCGAGATACATCTGTTATTCAGAGAAGATGCATTTAGCATTACAACTAATATAAGTATGAAGATGTGATGAATGACAAAGAAGATTATGAATGGCAGAAAAAAAAACTTCTGACCTTTTACAAAGTAATTCCATCGAACATCTTCAGTAGTACACAACAGTAAGTTCTTCGGTGTGATCCTGAAAAGGGAATAGAAGAAAGAGTTTCATGGAGTGGAAGATAGCATTACTTTCCTCAGTGGTTCACAAAAATGTTTCTGAGCTTTTACAAAGTAATTCCGTCAAACATCTTCAGTAGTACACAAGAGTAAGTTCTTGGGTGTGATCCTGAAAAGGGAAGAGAAGAAAGAGTTTCATGCAGTGGAAGATAGCATTAGTTTCCTCAGTGGTTCACAAAAATGTTGGATAAAATCTAGGCATTGCACAAACAGAATATCAAGGGAAATTAGATGAATCGATAGCAAGCATCTTCTAGGTCTTAATTGATTTTTTTTCTGAATCTCAGGCGTACCAAGGTAGTCATTACACATGAAACTCTTCAGTGTGGTGAGCAAATAAAAATGACCAGGAATGTCAACAAAGTTAAATCTTGTCTTAAAAGACCATAATGTTAATAATTTAAGTCCCCACAATTAGTTTACAATTTATGGAACACCATTCAGTTTCAGTGATCTGCCATCAACCATACGGAAGATGAAAATCTAGAATAAACTCGTGCATCGACCGCTTCCTCATGCATCTTGCCGTCGCTGCCATGCCCCCGGGTTAGGCACAATGTTCCTTAACTCCTTCGGCCCTCCAGTAGAGAAACCCAAAAGATCCAAGTTGCAAGAACGGCAAGACGCCGTCGCTATCTAGCATACAAATCCCAAACTTCAAAACCAATTTTGGCCGTTGCCATGGTGGATGCGGCAGTGGCGAGTTGAGGTATGGTGCCGAACTGCCGATTGCTATTGAGTGATTATCACTAAACAAATTAGCATGCACGTCAGTAGCAGAATCAATGAATGGAAATTTGATGGAAGGCTAATCTACTTATCTTTCAATCTACGGAGGCAAAAAATCGTCATACCTGGCTTCCCATATTCAAATTAGGTCTCCTCCCGTCCACACGAAAAGTGGCACCACCGCCGACTTCTCCAGCAGGGCGCAGCGCATCGGTAGGTCGTGGTCAACCACACATCCAGCACCAGCGGCAAGGTACACGGGAGGCGGCAGGAGCAGGCGACTACGAAGACATGGTGCATCACGAGGCAAAGAAAAGATGGGGAGATCAGGGGATCGAAGAGAGGAGTGGAGAGGATGCGACGGTCTCGCTGGTGGTGGTGAATTTCAGGGGTTCGGGAGTTTTCAGAGTAATGGATCCGATGAAGAGGAAACGATCCGGCTTCGGTGACCAGGAGATGGGTATTTAATCACAGGATCTGTTGATTTTTTTGGTTGACATGGCACATTTGCTGACGTGGAAGTGTTTGATGATGTGGATAGGCTGCATGTCAAGAAAAATAAGATAGTGGGGATGAACTATTTAGGTATTATAGATAAAGCAAATCACCACTCTAAGTGCTGTAGCAAACCAATTTATATCTTGTTTTTGCATTTTGTATACTGTAACATAACTTTTTCATGGCTTAATCCACTGATATAAATTGATAGATTCATCAAAACAAGCAAACTATGCATCAAAAACAGAATCTGTCAAAAACAGAACAGTCTGTAGAAATCTGAACATCCACCATACTTATGGTACCCCAAAAATTCTACAACAATTATGAAAAATAAACAAGTTGTATATCAAGACAGTGCAAAATGAATCAGAATCAAATGACGTCCAAGTTAAAAATGCAAAATCACGCACTACAGCGAAAGTTTTTGTCCCACACCATACAAACCAACAAGCATTGTAAACATCCTAAAGGCAAACCTTGGCACATTATTTTTATAATACAATGGAATTATACAAGGGGATAATTATTTTTGATGAAAAGTATCTGTAATTAAGATTCACAAATTTTTCGTGAGCATGAACAAAGTTCAAGGAGCTCTCCGACTTCAACAATGCTTGTCTTTCTTACTTTCACTTTCCTTTTTGGAAAGTTTTCGGTTCCCCTCTTTATTTTTTTGTTTTTAAACTATATAAAAGCACCCAACAGAAATAAATGACTCTCTGAAACTTTCGGGTTGTCTCCCTGACAGCGCTTTCTTTAAAACCATTAAGCTAGGCATTTAGTGCTCAAGTAATGAATCCACCCGGATCCCAAGGTATATCAAAGCCAATTTTAATTAACAATGATTTGTAATTTAGTAGTGAGCACAAAGTAACATAAGTCATGCAACAACGAAGTCTAACTCTCTTCCTATGCATCGGGCATGTAATAAAAGAACAATTCATGCACACATAGTAAAGGCCAATGCATAGTATAAGCAGTTTCTTGCAATTTCATCGTATTGGAAACATAAAGAGGCGGAGATGTAGTTCCCCTCTCATAATAATTGCAAGTAGGAGCAGCAAGCACATGCATATTACATTCATCAAAATCATCATATGTAATGGTAAAAGGCAACCCATCAATATAATCCTTAATAAGCAAAAACTTCTCCGATATAGTGTAGTTTGGAGAATTCAAAAAGATAAAAGGACTATTATGCGTGGGTGCAATAGCAACAATTTCATGTTTAACATAAGGAACTATAGCAAGTTCATCTCCATAAGCATAATTCATATTGGCATCTTGGCCACAAGCATAGCAAGCATCATCAAAAAGGGATATTTCAAACAAATTCAAGGGATCATAGCAATCATCCTTCGGTAAGCATGAAGGGGAATTAAATAATGTATGAGTTGGAGGGTTAATCTCATTAGAAGGTGGGCACGGGTAGCTAATCCGCTCTTCCTCGTTTTGTTCTTCGCTCTCCTCATCATCTTTTTCATCCAATGAGCTCACAGTTTCATCAATTTCTTCTTCCATAGCTTCCTGCAAAATATTAATCTCTTCTTGGACAGCAGAGACTTTCTCAATAAATGCATAAATATAGTAATTGTATTCATAATTTTCATAGCAATATCTAAGTATAGCAAGATTTTCAGGCCTATAAGCATCATCATCTAAAGCTTCATACTTTTCAAACAAAGATTCAATCTCATAAGCAACCTTAAAAGCAACAAATTCTTCTATTTGTTCCACATCATAGTAATCATATATACCATTAGCATAAGAAGTTAATGTTCCATTATCATTAAATTCGCATGAAAAGGGAAGGTGTGGAGCCTCCATCCTAGAGCAACAAGTAATATCATATCTCAAGCAGAGATTCCAGGCGTACCAATGCAACATTATAAATTGATTCCATAATAGTTTCCCTTCTTGTGTCGAGCGATAATCCCTAAAGTATTCACGTTGATCCAACGTGTCTCCCATTATAAAGTTGAATGGGGTTTTCTCAGGATTATCAAAATAGTACTTAATATCTTTCGCATAATGAGAATCGAGGGTTTTAGGAGTTACCCCATCCTCATGAGTAGCAAGTATATCTATTTTTTTTTGATATTTTGCGTTCCATATCCATAACTAAATATAGAGAACAACTTAGAACAGCAAATAAAAATTACTTAGTGATAAAGCAAACAAGCACACACGAGAATATTCACCCCATGCTATGACTCCCCGGCAACGGCGCCAGAAAAAGGTCTTGATGGCCCGCAAATATACGGGATAGTTGTAGCCTCTTTCGATAAGTAAGAGTGTCGAACCCAACGAGGAGCTAAAGGTAGAACAAATACTCTCTCAAGTCCTATCGGCCACTGATACAACTCTACGCACGCTTGACGTTCGCTTTACCTAGAACAAGTATGAAACTAGAAGTACTTTGTAGGTGTGATAGGATAGGTTTGCAAGATAATAAAGAATGGTTAAATAAGAAGTAGGGGCTGTTTAGATAAAGATGCAATAAAGTAAATATAGCGAGTGTGGAAAAGTGGTGGTAGGAGTTGTGAAATTGTCCCTAAGCAATTGACTATGTTACTAGACCGGTAATCACTATTGCAATTCTATTTGAGGGAGAGGCATAAGCTAACATATCATCCCTTACTTGGAATTATATGCACTTATGATTGGAACTCTAGCAAGCATCCGCAACTACTAAAGATTAATTAAGGTAAAACCCAACCATAGCATTAAAGCATCAAGTCCCCTTTTATCCCATATGCAAACAACCTACTTTCTCGGGTTTGTGTTTCCGTCACTCACGCAACCCACCATAAGCAAACCATAAAAATATTGTAAACCCTATAGCGGGAATCCCTCACGCTTGAGCGACACGGAGGGCACCATAGGACAGCACCAATAATAAAACATGCAACTCAAACCAATCATAGCAATTGATCAATCACCAATGGGACAACGAAAATCTACTCAGACATCATAGGATGGCAACACATCATTGGAAAATAATATGAAGCATAAAGCACCATGTTCAAGTAGAGGGTACAACGGGTTGCGGGAGAGTGGACCGCTGGATATAGAAGGGGGAAGGTGATGGAGATGTTGGTGAAGATGACGGCGGTGTTGGTGAAGATCGCGGTGATGATGATGGCCCAGTGCGCTCGGCGCCACGGAAGCAAGGGGAGAGAGCCCCTTCTTCTTCTTCCTTGACCTCCTCCCTAGATGGGAGAAGGGTTTCCTCCGTCCTTGGCTCCCATGGCTTGGGAGGCGAGAGCCCTCCGAGATTGGATCTATCTCTCTATTTCTGCATTCTCAGAATCTACCCCTTCACCGTTTCTTAAATATCCGGAGATCCATAACTACGATTGGGGTGAATCTTTCGCCCAGATCTTTCTCATAAAATTACCTTTCTTGCGCCAAAAGAAGAGCGTCAACCGCCTTTCGGGTGGCCCATGAGATCCCAGGCCGCGCCCGGGGGGAGGGCGCGCCGCCTGTCTCGTGGCCACCCCGGACACCGTTTCGCGTTGATTTCACTTCCCAAAAATCATAAATATTCCAAAAAAATCTCCGTCCATTTTTATCCCATTTGGACTCCGTTTGATATTGGGTTTCACGAAACAAAAACTTGCAATGCATGTGAGGCTGCACTGGGCACTGGATTAATATGTTAGTCCCAAAAATAGTATAAAAAGTTGCCAAAAGTATATGAAAGTTGAAGAATATTGGCATGGAACAATCAAAAATTATAGATACGATGGAGACATATCATACGGCAGGGTGGCGTCAGGGTACAATAGAGGCACGCGGTGCTGTCAGTGCCACTCTGCCTGGTGCACGGGCACGTTCACGTGCTGTCTCTGCCGGCGAGCCGGCGCCGGCAGAGGCAGGAGAAACTCCGCGGGGAAAGGGACATCTGGGGCCTTTCCCTTGGCCTTGCTACTGCTGGTGCCGGAGAAGAGCCCCGTCGCGCTGTGGTGGTGGAGGCTAGGGTTTGCCGACGATAGGGGAGCAGAGCGGGTTGGGAAGTGGATGAGGACGGCCCTGCCGCTCGGTCGTCTTAAAAAGGGCGACCGCCATCGCTAAACCGTGGGCTAGAGGTCATAAATTAAGCTGACTAGGTTGGCCGCGGGCAGTTGTACGACCACCAGGTGGGGACACGGCAGACACCAAGAAGGCGCGCGTGGCGTTCGCTCCACTTCCGCGCCGATGCTTTTGGGGCACAAATTTGGGCCGCAAATGCATCAGCGCGGACACTATTTTTGTTTGGGTCGGCGCTTTGGGCCTCCACTTTTGTTCGGGCCAACCCAAACGGACAGCGGCGGACAAAATGGGTCGCCCCATTGGAGTTGCTCTAAGCTCCCGCAAATACTGGTAGAACGCTCGTGCGTTGCTACGGGCTAAAGTGCATATAAATAAATCAAACAAATGATTAAGGTCGTCTTCAAGTTTCAAACTTATTTCTCCCTTATACATCCGGGGTGTTCGGACGTCAAACGAGCGTCCAACGGGCTCCCCAAAGTCCAACTGTCTGAACAGTCCGGGCTCCCTCATATCCAGCCTTATGTGGGGGAGTGATGTGGTTATCCGGACTATCCTATCTCCAACAGACATTTTAACACAGAAACCCCACCCCATGACACACCCTTCCCTTTTTTGCCGGACACAACCCCCTTCTCGCTGGGTTTCCTGCCTTAATGGGACATTTCTCGCTGGACCCCTCTCCTTTAAAACCAGATGACATCAACCTCAACTTAGCCATGGCGCCCTCTCTCTTTCACACCGTGCTTCACTCTCCGCCCTGATCCCTTTCCCCATGTTTTTTACAATCCGCCACCACTATCAGGGGGATGAGGCATGCACCGCCTTTGACCCCCCTCAATCTAAGAAGGCAGATCTGATGTCTCCTGAGCCATTTCCACAATGTAACGTACAATTGAATGTCGTGCATTAACATGGAATAAAAATATGATGTCCGTTTGTTGGGCATGCAACTGATATGTCATCGTGTTTGTTATTAACTCTTGAAGCAACCAACCAATGCATTTAACCTTCTATCCTAAGCAAAAAATTGTATGAGTTGATGAAAAAAATATGAACCGCCTGCTCATGCAATTTGCTACAAAGCCATCCTTAATGAAATGCAATTAGCCACATTTTGTAAAGTAGGGAAATTATTCCGCTCAGACATTCGTAACTAAAGAGACCAACCCCAACCCCATCCCGCTCACTCTCAACCCGCGCACTTATCAAAAAATCCTCTAACTCGTATTATGAGTGAGCCAGTGATTGACGCCGCCATGGCAGGCCAGCAACAAGGACAAGAGCGACAACTACCTTCCTATCTTAGAGCTAGTATCTACTGGTTCTATACTAGATCCACCCTTCATCTCGGGCTCTACCACGCTGGCGTCATGCTTAGGCGTTTCCATGGAAAAAGAAAGTTATGAATAGAAAAGTTTGTCCAAAGGCAAAAATATCTCAACGTTTCTCTCTTCTTCCCGACCCTCACGTGCATACCTGATTCATGATACAAATATATGTATCCATTAGAGTATAAAAAAGGATTCCTCTCGTAGGGATGGGGGCATGAGGAAAGGAGGTGTGGTCGGTGTGGTGGCGTCGAAGCGTCGCCTGAGGTTGATCCTGGAAGGCGTGACGACGACAACATCTGTTCGTGGAGGAGGGAGCGATGAGGGAAGCAAGGGGAGGAGCGTCAGGAGACGGCGAACAAGTCACGCTGCGCGGTATCAAACCCTAGTCCGCCGACACCATGTAGCTGGTGGAGCCAGACGAACTTCGCAAGATGATCGTCGACAACGAAGTGTGGGCTATGGCCATGGGGGATGTGTGTCCGCCCGCCCCGGCCAAGTGCAAGACACCCAGCCACACTCCTCTCGCCGACCTCCTCGATGAGTACGCCGATGTCTTTGTCACGCCCCACGTCTGCCTCCGCATCGCCAGTACGACCACGTCATCACTTTGGTGGAAGGGGCGATCCCGGCCAATACTCGCCCCTATCATTACTCTCCCCTCCAGAAAGACGAGTTCGAGCGGCAGGTGCGGGAGATGCTGGATGCAGGCGTGATCACAGACAGTGTGAGCCCTTACGTGGCGCCTGTGCTGCTAGTCAAGAACAAGGACGACACCTGGAGGTTTTGTGTCGACTACCGTAGGCTTAACGATGCAACAACCAGAACAAGTTTCCCCTGCCAATCTTGGATGAACTGCTCGATGAACTAGCTGGTGCTACGGTCTTCTCTAAGCTCGACCTGTGGGCCGGCTATCACAAGATTCGCATGAGAGAAGAAGATGAAGCCAAGGCGGTGTTCAAAACCCATCACGGCTGTCGGAATTCGGGTTCCGGCAGACCCTTGAGGTTCGAACACTAGGGTGCGCGCGGAGATTTAACCCTCTGCCTACTTGCTCCTCGCCGAATCGCTAGGATCTAAACTACGGAACAGAACAACACAAGAGACACAAGATTTATACTGGTTCAGGCCACCATTGTGGTGTAATACCCTACTCCAGTGTGTGGTGTGGTGGATTGCCTCTCGGGCTGATGATGAACAATACAAGGAAGAACAGCCTCGCGAGGGTCTGTTCTTGGCTAGTGCGACGAACAGCTAGGAGGAGTTCAATCGCTCTATCTACTGGTTTCTTGGTGAGGATCCAGATTGCTAGGTCAGGTCCAGATGCCTCTACCCTGGGGGTGGCTAGTCCTATTTATAGGCAAACGCCTTGGGCCTCTTCCCAAATATTGAGCGGGAAGGGCGCCAACAATTAGCCATTTTGATGGGGAACAGCGGGTACAGTTATCCTGACTAAAGTTGGTCCTCGCCTGTCAAAGGCTCTGGTGGTGACGCCTGCTTGGGATCCACAATGACTTCCTTCCTGCCGTTGGGCTGGTCCTGGTCTTGTTGCACCGAAATGGATGCCTTTGCTTGATGCTCTCGCCTGCGCTTGCTCCCTTTGCACCAAAGAGGAAAGGAGGACATCTGCATGGCTGGCGCCCGATCGGGCGCCCTTGGTAAATCATGGCTACGTCATGGGCACCTCGCGAGGTACCCTGCCTTGAACTCTCCGCCTCCTCGTGAGCCAGCCTGACGAGGCCGTGCCTGAGAAAGCTCCTTGTCGTCCGCCCCGCGAGGCTTGGCCCCTCGCGAGGGTCTTGAGCTTGTGCTGATGAAGTTGGACCGTGCTGGGCCCCCCTTTGAGCCACGCAGCAGGCCGCAGGCAGGCAAGTCTAGGGACCCCCGTTCCCAGAACGCCGACAGTAGCCCCCGGGCCCACGGCGCGCCCGGACTTGTCCGAGCAGAGAGGCGAAAGGGCAAGTGCGAAGCGTCGCGGGCCCTAACAGCGTGCGGCCTTGGGCGCCGCGTGGCGGTTGATTAGACGTGGGCGGTACTGTTCCCCCACGCCTCCTTATTTTATGCCTTGCTAGGCGGATTCGTAGCCGCACACAGTCGCTCCCCTTTCCGCTGCTCGAGCGCTCTCTGTCCTTTCTCCTCTCGAACTCCAGTTTCCACATCCAATCCAATCTCGAACCTTCCCCCCCTTTTTCCGCCGTCATGGCTCCGCCGAAGAAGGGAAGGGGGAAGATGCCCATGCCGCCGCCTCGCTCATCGTCGGCGGCAGCCCCCACCGTCGACCGACCGATCATAATCAATCGAGAGGGCTTGAGCAAGGTCAGCTCGGCCCTGGCCACCGCCTTCAACGAATGCGGGAGGACGACGGCCTGGCCCGCGTCCCGCTTCTCCATTGACAGGATTGCCACCGAGGTCCGATTGCCGACGCCTGGGCGGACTGGTTCCCCCCTTTTCTGATTTCTTCAACGCAGTGCTCTCCCATTATCAGATCCATATGATGCATCTGGGTCCTGAGTCCATCACTCTTCTCGCGGTCTTCGCCTTCGTTTGCGAGGCAATGATGGGCATCCTTCCCTCAGTTGCCTTGCTGCGTCATTTTTCTCCTTGCGCCTGGTCGACCCCACCCAATGTTTGGGGTGCGTGAGCTTTGTTGCCGCGCCTGAGATGGCGGCTTTAGGAATTGACTTCAGTCTTCCTCCGCCCGCGCCTGGGTTTCACGAGCGGTGGTTGTATGTGGATGTAGGGGTGCCCAGCCCCCTGTTGACGGAGCCATCTTCGCCTACTGTCCCCAACTCAGGCTGGGGTCAGGAGACGCTCGCGAGCCCCCGGCTCGCCTTCGTCTAGCGTCACTTCGAGTTCTTGAGGGAGCTCGGCGTGACGGCACCCAAGGTGGTGAAGGAGTTCCTGCTACGCGTGGTTCCCCTCTCCAACGCCATTCTCACCGGATGTGGGCCTTTAGCGGCCGTGGGGATCGTATGCGGCTCCAGGAAGAGGACCTGACGCCTGAAGCGCTGAGGAAAGTGCTCTTGGTCTTGACTGGGGATCCTTCCCCCGGCGGCATTCGGCAAGGGAGGGCCTTGCTGTACCTCTGCTCGAATAGAGGTGACTTCGTGAGCCAGATGCCCATTTTCGACGAATGGGGGCCGCGCCCTGCTGGCCTCCAGGGGCCTCGCGAGAACCCAGTGGTGGTGGTTGCCCTCGCAGCCGGCCAGGGCGACCTCTCCTCAAGTGGCGGAGCAGGGAGGCATGAGCCTCTAGAGGCCGAGGGTGCCCCCGCCGAGGTGACAGCACCGGGCGGCGCTCATGAGGGAGCGGCCCCTGAGGCCCGTGCTGCCGTAGCTGAAGGTGGCGAGCGGCCGGCCGCAGTTCCTACGGCTGAGGCCCCCGAGGCCCCAGCTGCTCTTCTTGGTGAGGCGACCAGCGGCGCGCACCAGGTGGACACCCCCGACGCGGGTCGCCTTGGTGCTTCCTCTTTGTCGCAGGCTGATTCCTGAGCTCAACTCTTGGGTCGCTTCCGCGTGGACTTCGAGGCCCTCCGGAAGAGGAGGGAGGCCCTGGGCGATGATTACCCTTGCCGCCTGCAGAAGCGTAGGAAGTACTTCGCCATCGATGAGTAAGCTTTCTCCCTTCCCAGCTCCTGATTCTTCTGTTGCATGTCCTGATCCTTGCTCCGCAGGGCCCTTCCTTTCGAGCTCGTGGGGGTGGATGAAGAGCCATCCCCCTCACCTCCACCTTCTCCGCCGTCTTCGATCGTTCCGAGCAGCAGGGCTCTCGTGGTGAGGCCGGTTGGTGAGGTGAACCATCCTGAGGCGCAGCGCGGCCCTGTACTCCCCGCAGCCTTCCTCCGCGAGCCTTCTCGTGGCATAGCCAGCCTGCCGTGGGCTTCTCGTCTGGTCGTGGATCGCGATTGGCCGGGGTACTCCCGCCGCTCTTCACTTGGAGAGGGACTGGCTCTAGGTCGGGCCTCTGGCAGGGCGTGCCCGGTCGTCTCAAGGGCGCCAGCCCCCAGCCCCCCGCCCGGGAGGGGAGTGTTGATCCGTGCCCCACGGCGCTCGCTCGGGGTGGATGATGGTGTGGAAGACGTACTCAAGCGCGCCCGGGAGCGTCGCGCTCTTCGCCAAGGGTTCCTCCGAAGGGCGGCCGATGTGGTGAGCCTGCTTGGTGAGGAGCTCACTGATGAGGACACGCGCCTGGAGGCCGAGGGCCTGCGCCTGGTTGGAGAGAGGCGTGCGCTGGAGGCGGCTGTCACCCTCGCGCACCGTCGGCGTGATCTCGACGATGAGGAGGCCAAGGCGTCGCTGGCGGCCTCTCGGGAGGCCCGTTCCCGTGCCATCGAAGATGCCCGGGAAGCTGATCGGCGGCGAGAGGCCACGGAGGAGCGGGCACGGGAATTCCTGGCCCGGTGCCGCTCATTGGAGGAGCAGGTGGAGCTGCGTGAGGCGGCCCTTGCGTCGATGAAGGTGGCCTCCGGTGACCCAGCGGAGCTCCAGAAGCGTGAGGAGGCGCTGACGCTGGAAGCCGCCGAACGCGCATGCGAGTACGAGCGCCTAGAGGCGAGGGAGCGCTTGGTGACACGGGCGGAGGACGATGTCGCTGTGCGGGAAGCCCATGTCTCGGAGGAGGTCGGACGTCGGGTGGCGACGGCGCGCCTGAACCTCGAGCGCGAGTTCAAGGAGAGGCTGGAGTTGATCCGGACCGAGGCCGATGGCAGGACCACCGTCCTCAGGACCAAACTGGAGGAAGAAACGCGGCGGGTCGATGCCTTGCGGGTCGCACTTGAGGCGGCGTAGGGGGAGTCAGCTACTTCCCATGCCGAGGTGCTTCTTCTTCGCCAACAGGTGGTTGAGGCTGAGGCCGTCGCTCGCCAGAATGCGGATGAGATACGTCAGCGGCGGCTCTTGGAACACGAGCACACCCCCATGCTCACCATGCTTCGGGAGAGGGCCAACACGGCCTTAGGTAACATCTGCGAGTGGCTGTCAGCGAGCCGCGTGCCATTAACTACGCCGGCAACCTTCAGTTCTTCACCGACATCGTGACGCAGCTGGAGGCGCGGTCGGTCCGTGCCAATAGGTTGGTGGAGGAGAGGAGCCGAGCCCTGCTCGGGCGCGCCTTTTCTCGCGTCTTCAGCCATCTCCGGAACATGGACTGTCGGTGTCAAAACCGGCGGATCTCGGGTAGGGGGTCCCGAACTGTGCGTCTAGGCGGATGGTAACAGGAGACGAGGGACACATTGTTTTTACCCAGGTTCAGGCCCTCTCGATGGAGGTAATACCCTACGTCCTGCTTGATTAATATTGATGATATGGGTAGTACAAGAGTAGATCTACCACGAGATCAATGAGGCTAAACCCTAGAAGCTAGCCTATGGTATGATTGTTGAGATGTAATGTTGTGTCCTACGGACTACAGCCCTCCGGTTTATATAGACACCGGAGAGGCTAGGGTTACACAGAGTTGGTTACAATGGTAGGAGATCTACATATCCGTATTGCCAAGCTTGCCTTCCACGCAAAGTAAAGTACCTTCCGGACACGAGCCGGAGTCTTCAAACCTCTATCTTTGTAGTCTGGGAGTCCGGCGGATATTGATAGTCCGGCTATCCGGACACCCCCTAGTCCAGGACTCCCTCAGTAGCCCCTGAACCAGTCTTCAATGACGATAAGTCCGGCGTGCATAACATTTGGCATTGCAAGGCGGGTTCCTCCCTTGAATAATCCGGAGAAGATAATGAACACCAGGATAGTGTCCAACTCTACAAAATAATTTCCACAATCCAACGTAGAGAGAATAAAATACACACTTAATTCAATCTGCTGATGTATTACGCAGCGTGATGTCACACCGCGGCCAAGCCCTCGTTTGAATCTTTTTTATTGTCCCCTCAAAGACGTTTAGCGGCGGCTTCCTTGGCACGTCCGGTCAAGCGTAGATCGTGTTCCCTTTTATTCCGGGATCCTCATCAATACGTGCGTGGGTAACCCAACCGTTCCGCCGCCCGCCTCCTCTATCGAGGGAATCTCGAACGGTCACGAGACGGCCCTTGGTATTATTTCCCTTTATAAGAGGACCAAGGCCTGTCCTTGTCTTTTAACCTCGTGATCGAATCTTTCCTCTGCTCCGGCCCAACACCAAGAGCTTCAGACTCGGCGCCGGATCTGTAGCAATGTCCGGTTCCGACCTCAAGGGCCGGTGGATGCCCTCCTCCGTCACGGAGGAGGACATATTGAAGTTGCGTGAGGCCAAGTACCTAGCCTATGAAGTTTCGCACAGGTTGCCTGCCCCAGGGCAGGCCATGCCAGCCCCCGAGCCCGGCGAACACGCTGTTTCGCATCTCACCTCCGTCGGGGTTAGGCTTCCCGACGGATCCCTTCGTGAGGGGGCTCCTGTTCTACTACGGGCTGGACTTCCACGACTTGGCTCCGGAGTCTATCCTCCATATCTCCGCATTCATCATCGTCTGCGAAGCCTTCCTCCGCGTCATCCCCCACTTTGGCCTGTGGCTGAAAACATTCAAGGTGGAGCCGAAGATGATCGGGGGGCGTCAAGCAGAGTGCGGCGGGGCGACCATAAGCAAGAAGGTCGATGCCCCGTGGCTCGAAGGTTCCTTCCAAGAGGAACAGGGATTGTGGCAGCAGGATTGGTTCTACATCACCGCTCAAGGGGCAGCAAGCGAAGCCGCCGCCCTCCTTCCGCCGGGACCTCCACAAAGAATCGATGTCGTGGGTCAACCAAGGGCTCAACTGGGGCCGCCCAGGACGTGCCCGCACCGCAGGCCGATTCGGGACCTCCAAACAAGGGAGATTGATCTGGTCAAGGTGATGCAGGTCATGCTAACTAGGCACCTCCTACCTGCAAACGCCGTCCTCTCCGCTTATGGGAGTTCAACCGGAGGGACCTCGTATCCTCCAGCATTTCATGGGTGCGACACCCTTGGAGATGTACGAGCTGTTCTTCGGACCGCAAGTGGCGCGTCCGGATTCGGCCGAGGATGCGGGACTAAGCCGCGATCGTCCGGATACTCAGGTAAATAGCTCAAAGCCCGGACATCCTATTTTGTATGCCTTTCAAGAGATCGTCTCCTGACCCTTTGTTCTTTTACAGGAATGGGTGGCGCGATCAAAGCTGATAAGGTGTCCGGCCCCCCTCCCAGAGACCGCACTGGAGCCCGTGCTGGTCAGAATGTTGGAGGTTGCGCCCACAAGAGGGGGCGACGGGGAGATAAAGAAGCTAATACTTCGTCCAAAGGCGGATCAAGAGGAGGGAACCAAGGATCCCTCCTTCGAGGGGAGAAGAGGACCGCCTCAAGATCCGGAGGCCCCAGCCCTAAGCGTGGGAAGAAATCCCACAGGGGCCGGCGTCCGAGAGAATCCGGACGCGCAATCATCGCCCAAGGACCAACCCTCCAACGAGCCGTGAGTATGAAAGAGGAAGTTTAATAAAAAGGTACCTTCGTTTATGCTTCTGTAGGTAACCGAAATATTTATATTGCAGTTCGGATCTGCAGCCGTCTCAGATGAGTTCGTCCTCGGGGGATCTTCTTCCGGAGATGATGGAGAGCGATTCGCCTCCGTCCGACACGCCGCCAAATGAGGCAAAGCGAGCCGAAGTGTAAATCACGGAGGGCGCCCCGAGTCCGAGGGGTCAAGAGTTCAACACCCACGAGCCGCCGGGAACTCAAGAGTTTGCTTGAGAGGGCGTCCATTTCGAAGATCACCGCGCGTTAATGCGCACGGTGGTTGGAAGGATTTAAATCCGCTGAAAGCGGATTGCGTGATGCTGCCATGAGCTTTTGGCAGGATTTGAGGTATCGAAAATAAGCGCCCTTTGCTTTTTAACAGTTGTGCATATAAAAGATGCGCCCTGTATAGATAGTAGCCCCTGAGACTCGGTAGGTTGTCGAAGACGACAGCGTGCCGAGGATCGAAAATCTAAATATCTCAGGTAATAAATATCGCTGTTCTGATACAGGTGGCGGATAGTTCGGGGGCCAGCCGGACTGATCAGTTTGCCGAACTGAGTCGGCAACTGGACATGGCAGATGCTGACATAGCACTTGTCAATCAGCGACTTGACGAGTCGCAAGGTAAATAAATTCTCCATAGCCGCTTTATTGAGTGGGTTAAAGCCCTCCTCTGATAAGTTATATGTTGTTTATCTGAGGCATGCTGCTGCTGCTGTGAGAGACTTGGCCGAGCTTGCACAAGCCAAGGAACAAGCCGAAGGAGTGATCTGTTGCCGCGAGGGCGGCCGAGGAGTTGAAGGCCGAAAAGGCTGCGCACTGCCTAAGCAGGGCGGAGGTGGCCGGATTGGCCAAGAAATTAAGGGATGCTACCGACCGTAGCGAGGCTCTTGAAAAGGAGCGCCTATTGGAGAGGGAAGACCTGAAGAAGTCCACCGCCGAGACCAAGGATGCCCGCTCTGCAATGCGGGCTATGAAGGAGGAGCTGCGCCAAGCCGGAGAAATCACGGCTGGCAGGCCGTTTCTTATGCGTCGCCGGTTGATGGATGCCAAGTATGCCCAATTTGAAAAGCAGTGGAGTTCGTAAGATCCTTGCATGGACTTGGCTGCGAGTGTGGCGGACGCCGTTAAGCACTTCCGGAGCCAGGGGGATCACGAGGTGGAAGAGTTATATTGGACTCAATTCCACAGTCCGGATCGCCCTCTTCCGCTGTCCGACAGGTTGGCCGAATGGGCCGAACTGAATAGACTGTCCGGGCTGGCGATGACTGACATCATGGCCCATGTGTGGCCAGAGAGGTCCAAGGCGACGAGCTATTTTGGCCTACTGCAGCAGTTCCTTGGGGCGGTGCCGCATATCAAGGAGATGAAGCGGTCGGCCTGCATAGAGGGCGCGGATGGGTGCAGCCCGTGTAAAGCGCAATGTCCGGAGATGGATGCCACCGCTGTTGCTGCCTGTGGTTGGATGGGAACCGGCTTCCTGCCGAACATTATTTTGGGGAAGTTATGCGCGGCGCTCGTATAATAGAGTCGCAGTGCTCGAAGAATGTAACGTTCGATTGAACGCATTAACTTGTTTATGAATGATTATAGTATGAATGCTTTTTATACTTGTGCTTTCAAGTAGTAATACTTCTCCTTGCGGCCGTTTACGTATACTTGTGTATAACCTGAAAGATGCAGTCTTCGGCTTCAGCCCCCTTGCACAAGGTGCTGGGGTGTTCGCAAAATAGCGCCTTTTCACACTTTAATCCGACGTCTCGGTCCTGTTATAAGGAGGTGGTAGCGTAGCGAACGAGGCAATCCGGACTATAATGCTTTATCTCTTTCACTTAGCCAATGGAGCTCGAGGGTGGGGCTACGACATAGCCCCTAATGGCACCGCACATCTCCGGATTCGGTGCGTATGTGCCTGACCGAAGCGCCCTTCACAAAGCGGAATTCTAAACATTCCGTGGTCGATCAAGTGGTGACTGACTCTCGCTATATCATGACATCGGTTTTCGGCTTTCATCGAGGTGCTCACCCAAATTAACCGGGGCACAATCGCAGAGTTCTCCGGTGCGCGTTAGCGGGTGATACGGAACGAAGGCAGCAAAAACAGGAGCGGGCAAACCCAACATTTGACCAAAGACATGATTCGAGCTGATGCATATAGTGCCCAATCTTGAGACGCGAACACTCCTCGAGGTGTTCGGACTTTATGATAACGGGCAGAATTATACCCTAAGACCCTTGTGTCCGGTATGGGCATTGTCTCTCGACGCGCCAATGCCAAATCGTCAGTTCGCCTCGGCTATAGGAAGAAGCCGAGGCCGATTTAGCAACAAGAGACAGTAATAAAAGGTCTACGAGGGTCTTAATCAAAAGAATCCTTGCGACGGGTCCCTACTGCACGTCTGCTGCCAGGTGTCTCCGCAGCCGTTATCACGGGTACGCACGTTGTTCATCTGTAGAAAAGAGAGGAACATTTCAAAAACAGTTCGCGCGAAAATAATGCAAAAGAATAAGCGAAATAATTAAGGTTAGGTTTATATGAAACCGATGTTAGTCGTGCGCGCAGCCCCTTGTGAAAGGGTATGCGGCTAGGGAGCCCCAACCGCTGAGTCCGGATTCGTCTATCCGAATCCGGGGTCTTTAAAGTGACCTCGATCGAAATGGTGCCATGTGGACCGGCATCTTAAGTGTAAGAGACGCGTAATGCAGTATGGCGTTGAAGCGGACAAAAGCCGTTCGTCCTAATAGTGCTTGATGTTCACTTTTAAATGGGACGATATGGAAAATTAACTTTTCTCGTCAGAAATTGTTCGGTGATCCGAACACGACTTCAAGTAATATCGAGCCTGTGCACTTGGCGTAAGGGCCGGGCGTAACTCCTTTGAAGGAAGTGCGGCTGTGTCGAATTTTGGTAGGGTCTATCCCCATCCGACGGATTGTGCTTGAGTATAGCAGGTTTAAGTCACTGCCTCCGTCCATTAGGACGTTTGTGAATTGTAGTCCGTCTATTATCGGATTCAATATCAGGGGAGTCCGCCTCGCGGTTCAACACTTTTGGAATAATCCCGTGGTCGAAAGTGATTGGTTTTGATATCCAATCTCTATGGTTTATGGGCGGACCGCGCGAAGCTCTTTTAGAAAGTGCCGACTGTTTTTCCGTGTCCTCACATGAAGTGAGTTTATGCTTTGACCCCTTGTGGGAAAGTCTTTTGTTTTCCGGTGCCCGCCTGGCGGGTTTATCTTCTTCGCTGACGCGTCGAGCCCTTTGCGTTCGGCATTTAGTTGGTCGGACTGTTTGAAAACCCAACAATCCTGTGGGTGTGATTTGCAGCCTTCCGGGTACTGTGGATTTGAGATCCGACCGAGATTTTGTGTAGATTAGACAGTTCGTCGCTGTCGTCCTTGATGGGTTGAGCTTTATTATTCGGCCGTGAGCTTTTAAATCCGGCGTTGACTGCCGTTCTCTTTGGGCTTTTCTCTTTATTTCGGCGCTGATCTTTTTTGCGCCGTGATTTTCCATTTCCATCTCTTATCTCGGATGTACTTGGGTCGCTGGTGCTGCTTCTTGCCAACCAGCTGTCCTCTCCTGCGCAAAAGCGGGTCATGAGGCTTGTTAATGCGGTCATTGTCCTCGGTTTCTCTTGACCGAGGTGTCTGGCGAGCCATTCATCTCGGACATTGTGCTTAAAAGCTGCTAAGGCTTCGGCATCCGGATAGTCGACTATTTGGTTCTTTTTGGTAAGGAACCTGTTCCAGAATTTCCGCGCTAATTCTCTGGGCTGTTGAGTTATATGACTTAGGTCGTCTGCATCCGGAGGCCGGACATAAGTCCCTTGAAAATTTGCTCTAAACGCTTCCTTGAGCTCTTCCCAACTTCCAACAGTGTTTTCTGGGAGGCTTTTGAGCCAATGACGGCTGGCCCTTTGAGCTTGAGGGTAGATATTTTATGGCGTGGAGATCGTCTCCTCTAGCCATATGTATATGCAGATATATAGTCTTCTATCCGCACTCAGGTCTGTTGTTCCATCGTAGGCTTCTATGTTGATGGGTTTAAACCCTGCTGGGAATTCATGTTCCAGCACCTCGTCTGTGAAGCATAGTGGGTGTGCGGCGCCACTGTACTTGTACGTGCCGCGATCGTCTGACACTTGACGTGTTCCTTTGCTTATTGGGGCTTTCCTTTTGGGTCCGTAGATGGACCTGGCTGGGCCATTTGACGGTGGAGGCTTTATGGCCTCTTCATCGAATTCTGGGAGCAGCTTGCGCTTCGGGTAGCTCTTCGGTTGGTGGCTGTTGCCTTGTTTGTCTGTGGTTTTGAGCACTTTGCTCCATCTTATCCGGAGCGCGTCTTCCGCTGTGTTGAGCTTCCACTTTTCCTCCTTCAGGCTTCTTGCTGTAGCGATGAGCCTACGTTTGCAAAGATCTTGTTCGACGGGCTCTTCGAGTTCGTCGTCATCGGGGCTTGATTCATCCTCGGAGGGAGGTACATAGTTGTGATCCTCAACCTTTTCTTCTGCCGCCCTTTCGTGAGGGCTTGCTTCTACATCCTCCTTCGCTGAGTCTTGCTGGAGGGGTTTTTCTTCGGCACTCTCCGGAGTGTTATTATCTCCCGTGCCGGATTCTCCATTCTTGTTGTGGCGGGATTTAGAGCGGCGCCGTCGGCGTTTGGGTTGCTTCTTTAGAGAATCTTCCTCCGCTGCTTTCTCGCCATCCCCTTCTTTTGGGGTATCCACCATGTAGACGTCGTATGACGAGGTGGCCTTCCAGTGTCCCGTGGGCACTGGGTCCTGATCGTCTCCGGCATCATCGTCCATAGCGTCGATGTCCTCGGAGTCGTAGTCTAGCATGTCGGTTAGATCCTCGACAGTGGCTACAAAGTGGGTGGTGGGTGGGCTCCGAATTTCTTCGTCGTCCAAACTCCAACCGTCCTGGCCATAGTCCGGCCAGGATTCTTTTGATAGCGAGAGATGCTTCAGAGAATTCAAGATATCGCCAAAAGGCGAGTGTTGAAAGATGTCCGCGGCGGTGAATTCCATAACCGCGCCTAATCCGCTTAATTGGCGGGCGCTGGAGGCTCGAGTCCGCGAGGAGTCCGGCGCCCGGGATCACGAGTTTCGCAAGGGACAAAATCGGTATTCGGCCCATCGCCCGTAGATGTTGAAGCCCTGGGGCGGGCGTCATCCACCGACCCTCGTCATAGGCAATCGGCCCGGATAAGTAGCCGGGCGGATTCGAAAAGCGCCACCAAAGCACTGTTCGGCGGCAGAGCTAGATCATGCCCATCGTCGCAGTGCGGCGCGCTTGGTTGTGGCTCGAGTCCATCGAAGATCAAGTCTCCGCGATCATCGGCCGTGAAGTTTAGGCTTCCGAATCTGACCTGACGGCCAGGGGCGTAGCTTTCGATCTGCTCCAGATGGCCAAGAGAATTGGCCCGCAGTACAAAGCCGCCGAATACGAAGATCTGTCTAGGGAGAAAAGTCTCACCCTGGACAGCGTCGAAGGTTGAAGATGCCATCAAGCCTATTGGCGACGACACAGAGGAACTCTCAATGAAAGCACCAATGTCGGTGTCAAAACCGGCGGATCTCGGGTAGGGGTCCTTAATCAGTGCGTCTAGGCGGATGGTAACAGGAGACGAGGGACACAATGTTTTTACCTGTGTTCAGCCCTCTCGATGGAGGTAATACCCACGCCCCGCTTGATTAATATTGATGATATGGGTAGTACAAGAGTAGATCTACCACGAGATCAATGAGGCTAAACCCTAGAAGCTAGCCTATGGTATGATTGTTGAGATGTAATGTTGTGTCCTACGGACTACAGCCTTCCGGTTTATATAGACACCGGAGAGGCTAGGGTTACACAGAGTCGGTTACAATGGTAGGAGATCTACATATCCGTATTGCCAAGCTCGCCTTCCACGCCAAGTAAAGTACCTTCCGGACACGAGCCAGAGTCTTCAAACCTCTATCTTCGTAGTCTGGGAGTCCGGTGGATATTGATAGTCCGGCTATCCGGACACCCCCTAGTCCAGGACTCCCTCATGGACCCTCACTTCAACTTTGATGCCGCCATCGCCCCAGTCCCCCAGGCCGTCCGAGACGACCTGGCATATTGGGTGGAAGACAACGTGGACGCCCTTGTCAGGGCCTTCGCTTCAGATGATGATGGCGTGATCATGGCCGCCGACGAGGGAGGCGTGGTGAACGGCCCTGACACCGCTGACGACAACACGGAGGGCGATGGCGAGGCCAGCGACGCCAGGGATAGTTCGGGCGGCGTTCCTGAGGATGCATTGGGAGATTTATCCGACTGACAGCACATTGCTCCTGTTTCCTTATCCTGCATGAATAGAACTCAGGCTTTTTGTCCCGATGGTCGTAAGAGCATTTTTGGGAGGGGGTGCCCCTCATGTAAAACTTATGTTCAACGTACTAGCGAATGCTACTTCACTCACATGCCGGTGCCAAGTGGTTGGCCATGTGACGAGCCGGCTGGCTAGTTTACCTTTGTCTCGAGCGGGCCTCAAGATAACTTGTCGGAGGCCGTGGTGCCTCGCATGCCTCCTGATTGAATCCGTGGGATCTGCAGTGAAAAACCTCCTGAGAGGGTACATCGGCGGTAGTTTGGGCTGCACGCAAGCCAGGCCAAACCCGGTTCGCGAGGGGCTCGCGAGGGGAGGCAGCTGAGGTGAGGTCGTAACCGAAATGCGAGAGATTGCTCGAATGAGACTAAGCAACCCTTCCCCAAACACGCACAAATCTCAAATTCGAGTCCAACTTAAATCCAGCGGGGGAAAGCAACAACCAAGAGAAAAGCAATGAAAGCAGAAAAAGGCCGCGTCCGGCACCTAGTCTAGTCTTGGACATCTTCTCACCAGCGCGGAGCTAAGTGCTGCCACTGGGCGTGGGAGGGAGCCCCAGGGCCTGAGGCCGGCACCCCTGAGACTCCGGGGCATGTACAGCCCCACTCATTATTACGTGAGAGTGTCACGGGGCGGCGAGCTTCACAGGCACTGGGCCTTATTCACAGGTACCGGCCTTGCTTCATATCGCCTGACGAGGGCCCCGCCTTGCGCCAAACTCTAGTGCCATCAACGACGACCGGAAACCAGGACGCCACCGTTGGGGCAGCCATCAATAGCAGTTCCCCTCACGACCACGGGTCCTCCGCCAGGCAGGCCCCGAGGCACCTCCCAGCGGAGGGCCTACCTCTCGAACGCTTGCTCAACGCCGCGGTGGTGATGTCGGATCTCGGCCCCTCTCCTGCAGCCCCCGACGCCCTCCTCCTGAGGGGTAAGAGGCCGCGGGAGCGGGGCAGCTGCTCACGGTGGCGACCTGCACCTCGTGCGACCCATGATTAGTGTATGCCAGCTCCTGAGGGATTAGCGGTACCCGATAATCGTCGCTTCCAGCGCGGCCGGTGGGGCCGTCCCTGGGTTCCTAGAAGAGCTCAGCTTCTGGCGCCTCGTCCCCCCAGCTCAAGCTGAGGAGTGACCCCTGTTCACCTTCACGCGGGTGCCCTTGATCCATCATGTGGGGCACGTACTCTTCTGGGCCCGTCATCCCGAAGGCCGCGCCATAGGGCTCCACGCGCCATGCAGCTCTGCCTGACGCGCCTACCTGGGGGTGGTAGCGCAGCGGCCCGCTGGGGCCATGGGTCGCGACGAGTCCTTCTTTGCTGGTGGGGAGCGGAGTCAGTGCTGCCGCTGGTTCGGTGCCGACAGCTTCGCTGGTGTTGGAGTAGCCTTGGAGCCCACTGGTGCGGGTGGGGCCCTCGCGGGGGCCGCCCTGAGCCTGGGGCGGGAGCTGAGTGTAGAAGGGGTGAGCCCCCGAGGCGGCGAAGCCCAGGAGCTCCGCCACCCGCTCTAGCAACACGTCGCGGCCGCCTTCCATCAGCCTGCACTCCAGCAGCTCTCCGGCCACCGTGAGCGCGGCCCTTGAGTTCGCCTATTCCCGGCGGGTGTACGGCGTCGTGGCCGCGGCGTCGTTGGAGGCCCTTGCTGCCGACCGCGTCTGCCGCGGTGTTAGAGCTACCGAGGCCTGTCCGCGTTGCCCACAGCTGCAGCACCCTGCAGACCGCAAGCTGCCTGGGGCATGTGGTCGCCGGGGCGAGCGGCTCTGCGCAGGCGGGCCAAGCCGCCCAAGGATCAGGGTTGCCCGCCTGGTCGCCGGACATGGTGATGACGATGCGACGGGGCGCGAAGTGGTGGAAGGTGGATCCTGGCGCGCCAAATGTCAGATTTTGGGTTCCGGCAGACCCTTGAGGTTCGAACACTGGGGTGCGCGCGGAGATTTAACCCTCTACCTACTTGCTCCTCGCCGAATCGCTAGGATCTAAACTACGAAACAGAACAACACAAGAGACACAAGATTTATACTGGTTCAGGCCACCATTGTGGTGTAATCCCTACTCCAGTGTGTGGTGTGGTGAATTGCCTCTCGGGCTGATCATGAACAATACAAGGAACAACAGCCTCGCGAGGGTTTGTTCTTGGCTGGTGCGACGAACTGCTAGGAGGAGTTCAATCGCTCTATCTACTGGTTTCTTGGTGAGGATCCAGATTGCTATGTCAGGTCCAGATGCCTCTACCCTGGGGGTGGCTAGTCCTATTTATAGGCAAAGGCCCTGGGCCTCTTCCCAAATATTGAGCGGGAAGGGCGCCAACAATTGGCCATTTTGAAGGGGAACAACGGGTACACTTATCCTGACTAAAGTTGGTCCTCGCCTGTCAAAGGCTCTGGTGGTGACGCCTGCTTGGGCTCCACAATGACTTCCTTCCTACCGTTGGGCTGGTCTTGGTCTTGTTGCACCGAAATGGATGCCTTTGCTTGATGCTCTTGCCTGCGCTTGCTCCCTTTGCACCAAAGAGGAAAGGAGGACACTACGCGGGCTGGCGCCCGACTGGCGCCCTTGGTCGTCATGGCTTGCGTCATGGGCACCTCGCGAGGTACCCTACCTTAAACTCTCCGCCTCCTCGTGAGCCAGCCTGACGAGGCCGTGCCTGAGGAAGCTCCTTGTCGTCCGTCCCGCGAGGCTTGGCCCCTCGCGAGGGTCTTGAGCTTGTGCTGATGAAGTTGGGCCGCGCTGGGCCCCCCTTTGAGCCAGGCCGCAGGCCGCAGACAGGCAAGTCTGGGGACCCCCGTTCCCAGAACGCCGACAATGGCCATTTCCAGTTCCGTGTCATGCCATTCAGACTCACCAACGCACCGGCAACATTTCAGTGCCTGATGAACGCCATATTCAGTAAGTACATCCGCAAGTTCGTCATCATTTTCCTTGATGATATCTTGGACTTCAGTGAAACCATGGAGGAGCACCTGGAACATGTGCGCATGGTGTTGGAGCTGCTTCATCCACACCAACTCTATGTCAAGGCCTCCAAGTGCGAGTTCGCCACCGATCACATCGACTACCTCGGCCATGTGATCTCTCGAGAGGGCGTCACCACTGATGCTGAGAAGACACATGCCATGGTGCAATGGCCTATGCCGACGAGAGCGACCGAACTCCGCGGGTTCCTCGGCCTCACGGGCTACTACCGCAAGTTTGTGCCGCCCTATGGCATCATCGCCAAGCCGCTCACGCAGCTTCTCACCAAGAAAGGCTTTGAGTGGTCGGAGCACGCCCAAGCTGCGTTCGACCTGCTCAAGCAGTCCATGGTCACCACACTGGTTCTCGTGCTCCCCAACTTCGACAAGCCATTGACCATCGAGACGGACGCCTATGACACGGGCATCGGTGTTGTTCTCACGCAAGAGGGGCACCCCGTGGCCTACTTCCTCAAGGCGCTTGGCGCGTGCAACCAAAAACTCTACACTTACGAGAAAGAGTTTCTCGCGATGATGATGGCTGTAGACAAGTGGCATCAGTATTGGTAGCACGGGCCGTTCGACATTCTCACGGACCACAAGAGCCTCTTCAACCTTGGCGAGCAACACCTCGAGACCGACGTCTAGCGCAAGGCCATGTCCAAGCTCGTCGGCCTCCAATTTCGCTTCCTGTACAAGCGCAGCCTCAACAACGGAGCTGTGGACACGCTCTCCAGGCTGGGCAAGCTAATCGACGTGGCCGCGCTCTCTACCTGTCAGCCGGCATGGTTGCAGGAGGTGGCTAACTTCTACGAGACGCACGCTGATGTCCAGGACCACCTCCAGCAGCTGGCTGTGTCCTTTCTGGACGTAGATGGGTAAGAGCTACACAGGGGCGTCATCCGTCGCCAAGGTCAGCTCTAGATTGGGGCGAACATGGCCCTGCATAACAAGCTGATCGTCGTGCTCCACAACAGCTCTGTGGGCAGCCACTCCGGCATCACAGTGACCTATCACCGTGTCAAGAAGCACTTCGAGTGGCGCGACCTAAAGAAGGACGTGGAGGAGTTCGTGCATCAATGCGCGATTTGTCAATAGGCCAAGCACGAGCATACCAAGCCGGCCGGCCTCCTCGTGCCCCTGCCCATTCCTTCAGCGCCATGGGAGGATCTGACAACGGATTTTCTCGAGGCCTTGCCAGCGTCAGAAGGCTACAACTCCATCATGGTGGTTATCGCGCTTCACCAAGTTTGCACACTTTGTGCCGCTCCACCACCCCTTCACTACCACGATTGTTGCCCGCGCATTCTGGGCCAATATCGTGAAGCTGCACGACATTCCTTCCTCCATTGTCTTCGACCATGACAAGGTCTTCACCATCAATCTTTGGCGGGAGCTGCTCGAGAGCGCGGGCACCAAGCTGCTGTACTCGACGACATACCACCCACAAACCGATGTCCAGAGCAAGCACGTGAACCAATGCATGGAGATGTACCTGCGCTGCACCGTCCATGACTCCCCCAACAAATGGCGTTGCTGGCTACCGATGGCCAAGTTCTGGTACAACTCAACCTTCCATTCCTCGCTCAATTGCACACCCTTCAAGGCCTTGTATGGCAAAGAAGCCAACCTGGGCGGATGCTGCGCCAGCCAGCGATGACATGGACTAGACAGAGCATACAGAGGTCATCCGTGCCCAGCTGGCATGCACCCAACATTGCTTTAAGAAGCAGGCAGCCAAGCATCACGTTGAGCGCTCCTTTCAAGTGGGCGAATAAGTGCTGCTGAAACTGCAGCCGTACGTGCAACGCTTCATGGTCTCTCGTCCGTGCGCCAAGCTCGCCTTCAAGTTCTTTGGGCCTTACACCATGCTGGAGGAGATGGGACCATTGGCATACAAGCTAGATTTGCCGTCGGATAGCCACGTGCACCCTGTCTTCCATGTCTCCCAGCTCAAGCCATTCACACCATACTACTCATCGGTCTTTGCCGATCTTCCCCGCATCCAAGACTTGTCAGCCACAGCGACCGAGCCCGTCAAGATCCTGGATAGGCACATGATGAAGCATGGAGACGAACCCGTGGTGCAGCTCAAGATCCAGTGGTCGCCTACCACCGCGGACTCTGCTACCTGGGAGGACTACGACATGCTTCGCCGGTGATTTGCGACGGCGGCCATTTGGGAGGAGGCCTCATCTTAAGGAGGGGAGAATTTCACACCAGTCCATCCCCTGGACGGTGTGACCTGGCAGGGCTGACCAGCGGGACCCCTAGCCTGGGTGTGAGTGCATGGGTGTTTAAAATGACCAGCCTGTTGGTCGAGAGAGGCATGCATGTTGATTCACTTTCTATATCCTAAACTTTCCTCTGAAATCCCAACCCCTTCTCCAAGCTCATCCCCTTCCTCACCTGCTCCCTCCTCACCTACTCCAGATCGCCGATCCCCTCTAGATCAGGGGCGTTATAGGCAGCGGCGAACAGGTCTGTTGAATGCGTGCATCCTCATCTCCTCCTCGGCCATGCTCCATCCAGATCGGTCAAAAGAGACACGAGGGGCAAGAGAGGAGATGTGCAGTGGCTAGGCTTTGCGGAAGGATGGAGGCCTGTGGTGGTTTTTCACCACCGGCTTTTAAGGTCATACCAGTGGGGGTAGGATATCTGATTGGACCGAAAAAATCGGTGGGGGTTTGTGGGACAACGTGGGGAGGGTTGGCTTCGATCGATGGAGGTACGAATGAACGAACGACGTATGCACTGCCCATTAGGAGTAGAGATATAATGCAGCAATAAGAAACAAAAAAACTAGGACAAAAAAATAAACCACAAACAGAGTGAAAATCAGTTTAGATGTGAGTCCTAGACAGACCCATTCTTTTAGGCCAAATCCCCATCCCATTCGGCCCATCCGTTTGGGACAAAACGGACAGGCCCCACAGCCCAACGCACGGTGGCCTCGACCGATCTTGTCTGTTTTGTGTCCAGCCCAACCCATTTCAAGCGCAAACATGTGCCCAGTTTGGGTCAAGGCGGACAGCGAACGGACGCATCTCGTCTGCATCGGTGTCGCGTGGCAGGCGGCCCCCTACCTCCCACCGCCCACCTTAACTGTGCACGCGCGATTGGCCCCACCTGTCATCCGCCCAGGCGAGCGGTCGGCGTCCGTCTTAAATGGGAAGCCGTGGACCAGTCGCAGTCCATGCTCCCACTTCACTCCCGCCGCCTCCTCGAAACCCGACACCCAAACTCTCATTCTCCCCTCCCATTCCTCGAGCTCGCCAGCCACCGCAGCCATGGTGTGGTGGAGCACCGGAGGGGGCACACGACCACGAGGTGGGTTCGTCCTCGGGACACCGCCGCCGCATCAAAGCAGAGACCGAATCACCTCCACGGAGGGCCGACGCGTCGCCGGCATTTAGCATCGCCCCTGCAGACGCCGGCGAGCGCGACCGACACTAAATCCACGCGGATGTTTGGCGCCGTTATTGGGAGACCAGGACGCCGCTCACCTAACGAGCGACCGTTCACCTGCCCAAAAATAAGCATCTGTCCGCGGATCGGGTGCCGGTCCAGACGAGCGGTCGTGCCCGCCGCAAGGAGATCGAGCGCTAACCCCTCCTCCTGCCTGACGACCTCTACTACGACCCCAGGTACGCCGTCGACTCCGCCCTGTGGGACACATGGTTTCGGGACGAGCACAACACCAGGCGCACATCTTTCTTTGCTGGCACCTCATCTGGCCCACGGCGTCCACGTACAGAGAGCCGAGCGTGTGCTCCGAGACCTCCCCAGGTGCATGGGTGCGCGGCATCACGCCGACGCCGTCACCCTCTCCGTTGCCACCACCACCTCCTCGCATGACAGAGGAGGAGGAGGCCCGGCTCTTTCAACGTGTCATGGAAGACTCCATGAACACACACGGTGAATGCCAATGGGAGGGCCTGGACACCATGATTGCCCTCTCTATGGCCGGCGACGTGGCCGTGCCAGAGCTGGAGATGAGGGGCTTCAAGGAGGAGGTGAGGAAGGGTGTGCTGGAGGAGCACCCCATCACCATGTTCCACCTGGACCTGCTGGGCCAGCGGTAGAGCTGGTCGTGCACAGCCGCCGACATGGCCGATACAGTAGGGGCCGTGAACTGGTGCCCCACGTCGTCGCGGTCTACGGAGCATGAGCCGTTGCCACGGGAGGAGGTGGTGCAGGTGCCTCCCACCTTCCTGGGACCTCCACCCCACCTCTGGACGCCGCCACCCTACATCGACCTAACTAGCGACAACGACGACAACGACAGCACGTGAGGAGGCGGCGACGGGCACGGCAACAGCGCGCAGGCGATGCTTTCTTTTGTTTTTATTTTATGTTAATTATGTTTAACGTTAAGAACTGTGGAACGGGGCCGTTCTAGGCAGTGAAGTTTAATTATGTTTTATGTTTGCGTTTATTTGTTTTTTTGGCACTTTTTGAGTTTTGTGTTTTTTATATCACGTCCACCCCGAACATGATACGGGGTGTGGCCGCGCGTTGGGCGCACCGACACGGCAACAGCCCTAAACAGACATGGGCGACCCCATTGCCGCCCCAAATAGACGAAAGCAGGGAACAGACATCCGTTTGGGGTCGTGCGTGGGAATTGACCTTAAAAATAATTGTTGTAGTTAATTATGTGGATAATCTTCATGTTGTATTAGAGAGTCGGTTAGCAATCTAACTAACGCGTCTCTTCTCTCCCAGCTCTCCAAAGCATTGTGTCTATTGGACATGTCTCTTTAGGAGATATATAAGCTGTAATCCCCATAGAATCAAGGATAGAGTTCGCTCTATCAATTGTTTCTAAACACGTTATCAGCCAGTGGCTCTTCGCTGAGAGAGGAAAAGGCCATCCCGACGGTGTCTCAAGCAACGAGGACGGGGACGGGCCCTTCGGCCAGAGGCGAAACAGCGGCCAACACTGTGGCATCCCAGCGGGCCTCTCCGTGTGCCTTCGGCAGAGACGACTGGCCGTTCTGCATGGCGCGACTACAGTCTGCGCATGGCAGCAAGGCTGGCTGCGACAGAACAAGGATGTCTGGACGAATCTGTCGGTGAAAACGACACCTATGGGATCACGGGAATCCCTACTACAGTTGCGGGGCGTGGGGTCATGAGAAGAGCGGGATTAGCAGTCAGCACAAGCACTCAGGTCATTTACCCAGGTTCGGGCCGCGAGGAGGCGTAATACCCTAGTCCTGCTTCAGTGTGTATATTAGTGTTCTTGGAGTTCTTAAGCTAGCTACGATGGGTGTAACTTGTCCCAGGGTCCGAATCCTTCTCCTGGATGCCTTGGGCCTCCTTTTATGGTCCAGGGGATCGCCATAGTGGCACCCAGGAGGTGGCATCGGAGTACTGTGGCTAAGCTTATCACTCAGCCATTACGGGACAAGATGCATTTAATGCGCCTCTAAGGTGTCTGTCGGTGTCAAAACCGGCGGATCTCGGGTAGGGGGTCCCGAACTGTGCGTCTAGGCGGATGGTAACAAGAGACGAGGGACACAATGTTTTTACCCAGGTTCAGGCCCTCCTGATGGAGGTAAAACCCTACCCGAGATCCGCCGGTTTTGACACCGACATTGGTGCTTTCATTGAGAGTTCCTCTGTGTCGTCACCGATAGAGCGGATGCCTCCACCCGTCTTCAAAAACGGTGTTTTCGCCCAAGGGGCCTTAGCTGCCGGCCAAACTATCTGGCTTGGTGGTTTTCTTATGACCGCCTGTCCGGCCGCCGCTTCGACAATAACTTCGGAAGTCGTCAGAAGCAATCTTCGCGTCAGCCCTAAAGCTGCCGAACAGTTGGACCCAATAGAGCTCTCGTCTGTTAACGAGCTCTTGGATCGCATCGCCGCCCTGGGAGTCGCTACGGACTACAACCAGATTGGGCTTAAAACCGATCTGAGAGAGATTAACTCTCCCCAGGCCACCCACCACATCGCAGTGGTAGAGGAGCAATACGACAACTCTTTGCCTGTGTTGAAAACAATTCATGTCCGGATTCCCGAACCCTCCATGCCGGATTCCCGCGGAGGGACGGACTTCGATCGAGCATTGAACTTAAAATCATGCATCGCCCCGGACTCGCTGGATTGTGTCCAGCAAACCAAGCTTCCGAATTCGGAAACCCCTCGGCCTTTGAGCCCCAAGATGGGCAGGGATCCGGATTTTAGTCCACCCACCCGCCCAGACATATGCGATCTATCTCTAATACGGCAAGAGCCCGCTGAAACAGTACATCACTACTGGGCCAGATTCCTCCTGGTTATGGACAGGATAAAGGACTGCCGAGAGGAAAACGCAATATCAATCTTCTGCAATAACTGCACGGACAAGGGAATACTAAACGCCATTGATCGTCGCAAAATTACGCGCTTCACCGATCTGGCATCCATTGTACGAAAGTACTGTGCGATGGAGAGCTTCCGGAAAACCGAAAATCAATTTTGGGATAATCCGGCCCCAAACCCAGTCCGCAGCAAAAGGGCGCCTTACACTCAGGCCCCAGATGCAAAAACGAAAAAACAAAAACCCAATAAGGGAAACAGAACCGTACTGGAGGGATGGCTCAATGGACCCTGTAAGCTTCATAGTACAGAGGGAGCTGTCCCAACACATAGCCTTCGAGCATGTTGGATATTACGGCAGGTGGCCAAAAGTGCCGAGGAGCTTCTAGCTCCGGGAAACCACTCCAACAATACCAAAGATCAGATCAATAGTCTTGAGACCTTCGCATCAAACAACATGCGAAAGCGAACAATCCGCGGACTCGCCGAAGTCTACCAAGTAGCAACAGCAAATCCATGGAGTGACACAGCTATTACCTTCAACGCCAGCGATGAGCCTAAATTCCGAACAACCAGAGCTCCAGCTGCACTGGTACTTAGTCCCATAGTGGACGGCTTTCGACTAACAAAAGTCCTCATGGATGGCGGCAGCGGACTAAAACTCATCTACGAGGAAACTCTGCGAAAAATGGAAATCGATTGGAGCCGTATTGAGCGAAGCAGCACAACCTTCAGAGGAATAATCCCTAGCCGGGAAGCGCGCTGCACCGGAAAAATCACACTCGATGTGGTGCTCGGCTCTCCGGACAATTACAGATCCGAAGAAGTCACGTTCCAGGTGGCCCCGTTCAGCAGCGGGTATCACGCCATATTAGGACGAGAGGCATTCACAATTTTTCAAGAAGTACCTCATTACGGGTACATGAAGCTCAAAATGCCTGGGCCCAGCGGAATAATCACTCTCGCTAGTGATCCGGACATAGCACTCCGCGCCGAAAACAAGACAGCCGCACTAGCCCTCGAGGCACTATCCGAAGCCTTAGCGGCAGAAGAACTCACCGCGCTGCGCTCTATGGTGAATAGGGACGATGTGATACTCGATAAAAGATCCAAGTCCACCTCCTTCAAACCAGCAGATGAGATAATAAAATTCCAGGCCCATCCAACGGACCCAACAAAGACGGCCTCCATTGGGGCAATTGAACCTCGAAGTAGGCGCCGATCGCGAATTCCTTCGGAAAATTAGGATATCTTCGCCTGGCATCCCGGACATGCCCGAATCCCACGCAGTTGGCGAACACAGCCTAAACATCCTAAAGGATTCAAGCCATCAAACAGGCTCTTCGACGATTTTCCGAACCCAAAAGACAGGCAATGGGAGAAGAGCTAGCCAAACTATTGGAAGCCGGATTCATTAGAGATATAGAACATCCGGACTGGCTAGCCAATCTGGTGATGGTACCAAAGAAGGACAAATCATGGCGCCTCTGTGTCGATTTTAAAGACCTCAACAAGGCTTGCCCAAAGGATCCCTTCCCTCTCCCCCGCATCGATCAAATTATCGATGCTACAAAGAGGCACGATTCGTTGTGCTTCCGGACGATACTCTGGCTATCATCAAATCAAGATGGCGGAAGCAGACCAAGCCGCAACGGCATTCATCACTCCATATGGACCATTCTGCTTCAACACGATGCCCTTCGGACTTAAAAATGCCGGCGCAACATATCAGCGCACGATTCAAACATGTCCGCCACCCGGATCGGCAAAAACAGTCGAGGCATACGTGACGACGTAGTCATCAAAACAAAACACGTCGAAACTCTAGTAGACGATTTGAGGCTCACATTCGACAACCTCGAGCATATGACATCAAGTGAATCCGGAAAAATCGCTTTTGGCATCAGCCGGAAAGCTGCTGGGCTTCATTGTATCCGGTAGAGGAATTGAAGCAAATCCGGCTAAAATCCGAGCTCTGTCACAGTTGGATATTCCAAAAGACCTCAAACAAATACAAAAATTATCAGGATGCGCGGCAGCCTTAAGCCGCTTTATCTCCCGTCTAGGAGAAAAGGCGTTGCCCCTCTATCGCCTCCTCAGGCGCACCGAACACTTCGAGTGGACGGATGCTGCCATTGCCGGACTCAAATAAATAAAGGCCATATTGGCAACAAATCCGGTCCTGGCTGCGCCCACTCTAGGCGAACCAATGTTGTTATACATTGCAGCAACGCATCAAGTTGTAAGCGCGGTCCTCGTCGTCGAACGAGCGACAAAAGGGCATAAATTCCCTCTTCAAAAACCAGTGTATTATGTATCCACTGTGTTAACCCCCTGCAAATCCCGTTACCCACACTATCAGAAGATAGCATATGCGGTGTTCATGGCGTCCCGAAAGCTCCGGCACTACTTTCAAGAGTGTTCGATAACAGTGGCCTCTGAAGTACCACTCAATGACATTATAAATAACCGCGATGCAACGGGTAGGATTGCAAAATGGGCCATTGAGCTCTTACCATTCGACATAACTTACAAGCCTCGGCGAGCCATAAAGTCACAAGTTCTGGCTGACTTCGTCGACGAATGGACCGAAGCCGAACTCCCTAAAGAGTACGGCGCATACTCCAACTGGACTATGCATTTCGACGGCTCCAAAATGTTGGCCGGACTGGGGGCTGGCATCGTACTGACGTCCCCAACCGGAGATACAGTCCAGTACGTACTTCAAATAATGTACACGGACTCCAACAATGTAGCCGAATATGAGGCCCTGTTACATGGTCTCCGGATGGCAGTCTCCATGGGCATTCGACGCCTAGAAGTGCGCGGGGATTCAAACCTTGCAATATCCCAAATAAATGGAGACTTTGATGCCAATGATCCGAAAATGGCAGCATATCGCAACGCTGTCCTAAAAATGTCAGCTCGGTTTGAAGGACTGGAATTCCATCACATAGCTCGAGATAATAACCAAGCGGTTGATGTACTGGCACGCATCGGTGCGAAACGTGATGCTGTCCCTCCAAATATCTTCCTGGAACGGCTCTTCAAGCCATCCGTACTATGGGAAGAGGAGCCCGGTAGTGACAAACCGGAGGAAACCGCACCAACTGGTGATTTGGCAGATGACATAACACCTTCATCCCACGTCATAATGGCAGTAATCGCCGCGTGGACAGAACCTTTCCTAGCCTACTTACTTAGGCAGGAACTTCCCGAAGACCAAAACGAGGCCCGCTACATAGTCCGGCGATCGAAGGCCTACAAGGTCCACGAGGGAGAGCTTTATAAAAAAAGTACAACCAGAGTCCTTCAGAGGTGTATCTCCGAAGAGGAAGGGCGAAACCTCCTGGCTGAAATTCATGCCGGACTAGGCGAACACCACGCAGCAGCCCGGGCCCTTGTAGGAAAGGCATTCCGACAGATTTTATTGGCCGACGGCCCGGCGACGCAGCAGACTTGGTCCAGCGATGCGTTGGTTGTCAGCTCTTTGCTAATCAGAGCCATATGCCACCCACTGCCCTCAAAACCATACCCATTACCTGGCTGTTCGCGGTCTGGGGGCTAGACATGGTTGGACCCCTTAAAGGGGGAACCCACAAGCAAAGGTACATATTGGTCATGGTGGATAAATTCACCAAATGGATAGAGGCCAAACCGGTCAAAACAGCAGAGTCCGGACCAGTGATAGACTTTATATTAGGGGTGGTACACCGTTATGGAGTCCCCCACAGCATCATCACCGACAACGGCACGAACTTCACAGCCGACGAGGGTAAGTCATGGTGCAAAAATATGGGCATCAAGGTCGACTACGCTTCAGTTTATCACCCTCAAACCAACGGTCAAGTGGAAAGAGCAAATGGTCTAATAAGGAGCGGCATTAAACCCAGATTAGTGAGGTCACTTACTAAATCCGACACACAATGGGTCGAGGAGCTCGACTCCGTACTCTAGGGGCTGCGGACAACGCCTAACCGTACTACCGGATTTGCACCATTTTTTATGGTATACGGCGCAGAGGCAGTCTTGCCCTGTGACATTATTCATGATTCACCTCGAGTGCGCATGTATGAGGAAAGAGAGGCCGAGCTTGATCGGCAGGACAGCTTGGACACATTGGAGGAAGAACGTGACGTCGCAAAGGCTCGTTCCGCATTCTATCAGCAGCAGGCCCGAAGATATCAAAGCAGAGAAGTACGGGTCAAGACTTACAACGTTGGCGAACTAGTTCTACGCCTGCCGGACAAGAAAAAGGACAAGCTCAAGCCCAAATTGGAGGGCCCCTTCATTATCGATCAAGTCCTGACCGACGGAGCATACCGTCTACGAAATGCATCAGATAACCGACTCGAGCCGAACCCATGGAACGCAGCCCGCCTCCGACGATTCTATGCCTAGCGCCGGACTAAGAGTTCGTCCCCTTCCCCAGTCCAAACTTTTACACTTCGGCTGTCTTTCGTTTCTCTTTTTATGCCTTTTTATTTAAAAGCCCTTACGGGCCTATTTTCGCATTTTTTGCATACGCATGATGTGCCATCCGCACTCATTATTCCCCGGGGCTTCTTTTACGAAGCTCAATTAAACGGGTTTCATACCAAAGACATGTGTCAAGCTTCCACATGTACCTTTTACTCGCCATTATATGCATCGATATGACTTAAGTTTTGGCCAAGCTGGGTTGTTCGGCTCTGTGCTTACCCCACGCTCCCGATTGTTCGGCTAGGAGGTAAAGGAGCACCTCTGCGATTATTCTCGCGGGTCAGCCGGATGTGTACCTCGACGGGTGAAGCCGAAAGCTAGCGTTTTAAGGGAATATTCGATTCGGTGACTTAAAAGATGACTTTTTACCTATTTATCTATTTGCCCCCAGATGTTTTACTGCTCTCTTTGCAGTCCGGACATGCACTTTAGGGCATGCCTCCCAGGGAAAGGAACCCTTAACGGAACTATTCTCCCTAGAAGATGTTTCTTACTAACCATGTAATATAACATAACTAGTTTGGCACTTGTCTGATAAAGCACTAATGACCCCTACGCCTGGTCTCCATGCATACCACAGTTGTTTTCTTAACCAAAGAGGTATTCGGACACACTCCGGACTCTAGGGTCCCGAGGTTGAAGCGAAAAGGTCGGCAAAGACAAACGATCTACAATCCGGCTAGAAGGCATTTCACATGTCACTTTAAAGGATAACATACATTATCAAATTTACTGATTGTATTCCTCCTCAATCCCGCCTAACAGCTGTCTAGTTTACAATCCCGTTGGGAAAATTTAGCACCAACTCTACTTGGCTGTATACTAAACTCACAGGATCTCCTTCCCATCGGGCCCCACCGGTCCAACTCGCCATATGGTTGGGATCCGCCTTCTTGTACCGCGTCTTCACCATGGCCCAAGCCTCCCGGCACCTTGACGGCAAGCGAAATCTTCCACAAATGGAAGCTGCCGCACTCCCTCGCAGCTTCTCCAGAAGCTCCCGAGGCCCTCGGGTAGGGTGAGGGCTGGCCATAAAGCCTGAACGACGCCGCTCATTGCCTGCCGAACTCGTTCGAGTAGCTGCAACAGTTCAGGAAGTTGATCACCCGTTGATATGGGCATCTCCTCTGCCGGACGACCCGTGAGTATACCTACAAGACATATCATGTCAAAACACTTCCTCGCCGAACTCTTATTTTCAAAAGAGTTCGCTCAAGCACTTACTATAAATGCCGCGACAAAGCCGCTGATTCTCCTTAACGGAGCCGGACAGCTCGGCCCGAGCGCCTTTCAGCTCTTCTCCGAGCTTGGCGTTGGCATCCTGGAGCTTGTTCCTTTCCTGCTGAACCCTATTCAGCACACTCTCGCCGGCCTTTAGCTGGCGCAGCAATGCTTGCCTGTCCGGATCTTGTCCGGCGGTACCTGCAATGTCATTATTAGACTCGCGCGCATGCCGCACAGTGCTTATATTTATTAATAAAAATGTGTTACCAGGAGGGGTCTTTGCGTCTCCTCCTGCGGCAGCAAGTGCGGCCTCAAGTTGGGCCTTGCAATCTTGCAGCTCCCGAGACAGCTGGGCGTTCTTCTCGGTAAGTGCCTGCGTTTTCAAATGATCCTTAAATCAGTTAGCATAACTACTTTAAGTCTCGGGGGCTACTGGTATATACAACCATTGAAATTCCCTTACCCGTGTGTCTTTCACATACCGCTCCGTGGCTCGTAAAACCATCTTGAGCGGCACGGAGATGCTGGCCCCTGCGTTAAAGGCATTCAATGCCTCAGGGAAAAGCACGCTTCACTTAAACACTTGTCGGCGGCGCCTATGGTTCATGGCGCTCTCCACCTCAGACTTGGTGGCGGACAGTCTGTCGGTGTCCTCCGTTGGAGAAGGATCCGGCCCGCGTCTTGCGCTTGCCCCCTCCCCAGGCGGGGCGCTGGAGCCTGACCGGTGTAGGTCGGATCGGCAACTTCTGCGCTTGCAGTCCGGCGAGCGCTTTTTCTCCTACAAAGATCATGAGCACTCAGGCGTTTCCTTGGAACGTTGCTCTGAAAATTCAAACACGAGCTATACCTTTGCGGCGACGTTTCCGCCCGCACCGCGCTCCTTTTCCGCATGCTGGTTCGGACTGGCCTCTGTTGGTCAGCCGCCGCGGGCTCGGCTTCCTGCCGTAAAGGCACTTCCTGCAAAATACCATCATTCGCGAAGGTTAGAAACGGGCAGGGAAGAGATAATGGTGTCCGGACTTCGGTCGTGGTCACCTGGGAAGCCGCACTTAGTCCGGGGTAGTCCGCCGTAATGGCGACCAAAGCATTGTCTATGCTGAGCTGGTGAAACACCCCGTCGATCAGCTCCACCTCGATGTCTGAGTCCTCTTCGGAGGCCGGATCCAGGGATCTTTCTGGATCCTTGGGTTGCGGAGCAGGACTCACCATGTCCTCCACAGTCCGGCGTAGATCCTGCGCCGAAGACATAATGTAAGAAGCTTAAACTTCGAAAGCATGGGTTGAGCCCTTCAAGGTGTTCACTTACCCATCCTCTAGGGTTGATCATGGAAAACCCATTCAAAGGGTTCGTTCGAAGGAAGTCCTCCTTCTCCCCCTTGTATAGGCTGGACAGGATCCCCACCAGATCCTCGGTCGAATCCGGCCCTTTGCGGCCATGCCGGGTGGCATCGTCTTCCCCGTTGAAATCCCACATGGGGTGGCCTCTGTATTGCAATGGCTGTACCCCTCGCTGATGCATGTCGCCATGACTCGATCATGGTCAAGCCGAATGGGCCATTAATCTTATACGCCCATCAAGTAATGGACGCTCTTGTCTTCCTCCAATCGGGCTCATGGGCGCCACTGAGGCGCTTTCTTCAAGGGAGCAGCACTAAACTCCGGAGGCCGATCCGGACTGGTCCGCAGCGGAGCGCCTCCTATAAAACCACTCCGAGGCCAGTCTTCGGACGCCTTCTTGGGAGTACCGGATAGGTATCCGGTCCCGGCGATGCGCCATATTTCGGCACCGCCCACTTGATATATGGACCCCTCGTGAGAACGGGGTACGAGGCAAAACAACCTCTTCCACAATGCAAAATGGGGCTCAATGCCCAGGAATAGCTCACAAAGAGCTACGAGCCCGCGATATGCGTGATGAGGCGGGCGTGAGGTGGTGGAGCTGGAGTCCGTAGAACTTCAGGAGCCCGCGGAGGAACGGATGTATTGGGAATCCGAGTCCCCTTATAAGATAGGGGACGAAGCATACTCGCTCCCCCTTATTGGGGCTTGGAGTGTCCTCCGCCTGCCTCCCACCTTGATAAGTAACAAGTCCGGCCCGGACCGGGACCATGAAGGCCGGAGGGAGAAATCCCCCCGTTTGGAGCTTCACTAGCTCGTTGTGCGAAACAGAGCACCTCCTCCAATTCCCCGGTGGTGGGCTGGGAGTGCGTGAAGAAGAGCCGCGTCGACGATCCATGATGGAATGGATTTCTAGGTCAAAGGCGCTTCGATGGAGTATTCGCGGGAGGAAGACGGTATGGTTTGGATCTGGATTCTTGCCTCTTTTATAGGCGGACGACTCGTACAACTAGGGGGTGAAATGTAAAAGACACCCTGGCTTTTCGCATTCGTGCGACGCGTGGAAGAGGGCCATTATTTGGCATAGAAGCCGAGGAACGCAGTATTCAAGATGAAGCCGGACACTGTTCGGCAGGTACATGGAATTTGTAGGGAGAACCCGCCTTGCAACGCCGAAGATTATAAACGCGCTGGACTTATCGTCATTGAAGCCTGGTTCGGGGGCTACTGAGGGAGTCCTGGACTAGGGGGTGTCCGGACAGCCAGACTATCATCGTCCGCCGGACTCCAAGACTACGAAGATACAAGATTGAAGACTCCGTCCCGTGTCCGGATGGGACTTTCCTTGGCGTGGAAGGCAAGCTTAGCAATACGGATATGTAGATCTCCTACCATTGTAACCGACTCTGTGTAACCCTAGCCTCCTCCGGTGTCTATATAAACCGGAGGGCTTTAGTCCGTAGGACAACATACATTACAACAATCATACCATAGGCTAGCTTCTAGGGTTTAGCCTCCTTGATCTCGTGGTAGATCCACTCTTGTACTACCCATATCATCAATATTAATCAAGCAGGACGTAGGGTTTTACCTCCATCAGGAGGGCCCGAACCTGGGTAAAAACATCGTGTCCCTCGTCTCTTGTTACCAGCCGCCTAGACGCACAGTTCGGGACCCCCTACCCGAGATCCGCCGGTTTTGACACCGACAGTGTCCCTCCTACTTTACCGCCGCCTCGCCCTGCTTCGGCACACGCCCAGGCCAGTGGTGTGCATGGTGCCATGTAGGCTGGCAAGCTGCTGAGGTGGCGCGGTGGTAGGGCCTTCACGAAGATTTGCATGCCACCACGTAGGCATGCGCTGAGTTGGCTCGGAAGCCTCACGTCGACACGCAGGTGCCTGCCTCACTGGTGCGCTAGCAGCTGCATGGGAGCGGTGGTGGAAACTTGGCGGGCGTGAGCCTAGCTGTGGCCCCACGGATGTCCTCTGCAAGGGTCTTGCGGGGGCCCTAGCAAGGGTCTTGCTGTGGCGTTGTGGTCGTCACCGGCAAGGATCTTGCCGGAGGTCTCGTGGATTTTCCTCCGCAAGGACCTCGCCGAGGTTCGTCGTCCTCTAATCCTCATCTGACTTGGGGTGTTCCTTGCCTTCACAAAGATCTGCATGCCATCATGGAGGCGCCTCCCAAGCCTGGGTTCCAATGTGGTTGTCAGAAACCTTGGGATCGAGGGTGGCGCGTCCCACTGGCGTTGGGCAATTTGCCCCGGTGAAAGTGCAACTAATCCCCGGGTGGTTTTGGTAATTAATAACAACATATATATCATTGAACTAATTATTTCTTGAGAATATTTCAGAAAGTTCAGTGATATGGGTATGGCAATGACTGATGATGTGGACCCCTCAAAATGCTAAGGAAAACATTGGCAAAAGCTCAAGACTCTATTTTTGGTTTAGTGATCCAAGATCACATTGAGTCCATAGGAAAGCCAATACTATTAAAAGGGATGAGGTTATGATGATGATCTGGTTGCTCAAAGTGCTTAGTGATTTATCTCTCAAACTATCGCAATCTTTCATTCCAACATAAACCCATAAGTAATCTCGGTCCCACCGATTCCATAAACTCACCACACCGAGATGAACCACCTCAGCCATATACCCAAACCCTAAGAATTTCGGATTTTCCGATTCCAAACTCGGTCATACCGAAATTGGTGTTGCCAAGCTTCAGAATCCTTCAGACTCAAATCGGTGTCACCGAGATGAGAAAGTCGGTCCCACCGAGATTGGCAAACCCTAGACTTTGGAAGAATCGGACTAACCGAGATTGTATTTTGGTCCCACGAAAATCCCAACGCTCACAAGATTTGAACTTTCGGTCTCACCGAGTTGTCAACTTCGGTCCGACCGAGATTGGTCAAATGTGTGTAACGGTTGGATTTTGTGTGGAGGCTATAAATACCCTCCACCTCCTCTTCATTCGTGGAGAGAGCCATCGAAAGAACTACCACTCCTACCTTACATTTTCGAGAAGAAAACTACCTACCCTTGTGTTGAGATCAAGTTGCTCCACTCCCACCATATGAAACTTGATTTCTAGCCTTCCCAAGTTGCTTTCCACTCAATCCCTTCCTCCACCACAGCCAAATCAGTGAGGAGAGTTGAGTGTTGGGGAGATTATCATTTGAAGCACAAGAGCAAGGAGTTCATCATCACCAACACCATCTATTACCTTTTGGAGGGTGGTGCCTCCTAGATTGGTTAGGTGTCGCTTGGGAGCCTCCACAAGATGTGGAGTTGAACCAAGAAGTTTGTAAGGGCAAGGAGATCGCCTACTGTGAAGATCTACCCCGAGTAAGGCTAGTCCTCCGTGGACGAGGCCATGATGGCATAGACAAGGTTGCTTCTTCGTGGACCCTTTGTGGGTGGAGCCCTCCGTGGACTCTCGCAGCCGTTACCCTCCGTGGGTTGAAGTCTCCATCAACGTGGATTGACGATAGCACCACCTATCGGAACCACGAGAAAAATCTCCGTGTCTCCAAATTGCGTTTGCTCTTCTCCACCTCTTATTTACTACATGTGCAATTTACTTTCCGCTGCCATAACTCTAGAATTGCATGTGTAGGGTGATACTTGACTTGGTCATCATTGTGAACTTGCTAAAAACTTACCCTAATCAAAAGGCTAAACTTTTAAGTTGTCAAGTAGTCTAATCACCCCCCCTCTAGACATACTTCCGATCCTACAAGTGGTATCAGAGCTTTGGTCTCCATTGGATTCCATAAGCTTGGTTTCACAACCTAGGAGAGTATGGCGTCTAGTGAGGGTAATTTCCGTAGAGGTCCTTACTTTGATGGTTCAAATTTTGCTAGTTGGAAGCACAAAATGAAAATGCATATTCTTGGACATAACCCTGCCGCATGGGGCATTATTTGTGTTGGCTTGCAAGGTGAGTTCTTCGAGGAAGGAAAAGTTCCGGATCGCGGTTACTGCGGATGAGTTGCGGATGTTACGAACAATGCTCAAGCTTGTGACATTCTCTTCAATGCTTTGTGTCCCGAGGAGTTCAACAAGATCAGCCGCCTTGAGAATGCAAAAGAGATTTGGGATACTTTGGTCGAAATGCACGAAGGTACCGAGTCCGTGAAGGAATCAAAGCTAGATGTTCTTCAAGGTCACTTGACAAGTTCAAGATGAAGGAAGGTGAAGGAGTCGCTGAAATGTACTCTAGGCTTGCTCTCATCACCAATGAGATGGCAGGCTTAGGAAGCGAAGAAATGACCGACCGATTCATCATCAAGAAGATTCTCGAGCTTTGGATGGAAAGTATGACACCGTGCACTTTGATCCAAATGATGCCAAACTACAAAGATCTCAAGCCCATCAAGTCATTGGAAGGATTGTTGCTCATGAGATGACACTTAAAGATAAGGAAGAGCTTCACAACAAGTCAAGTGGTGCTTACAAAGCTGCAGTTGAAGCTCCCACAACCTCAAGTGACAAGCTAGTTTCCAATGAAGAGATAAGCCTAATGGTGAAGAACTTCAACAAATTCTACAAGAGTAGAAGCAAGGAAAGAAGCTCAAAGTCTAGATCATATGATGAAAAGAGATCTTCTAGTCGTGATCGAAGCTGCTACAATTGTGGAAGACCGGACACTACTCAAATGAGTGTTCGACTCCCCACAAGAGAAGAGAAGAATCTCCAAGAAGAAGAAGCTCAAGAGAAGAGTCGCCTCAAAAGAGAGAAGGAGTAGAGATGATCGTTATGAACGAAGATCCTCTCGGAGAAGCAAGGATTCGGAAAGGAAAGACAAGTCATCAAGGAGCTACACAAGAAGAAAACATCAAGCTCATGTTGGTGAATGGGTTTCCGCCCGACTCCGATAATCACTCGAAAGAAGCTATCACTCCAACTCCGAATACTGTCAAGATGAAGGTGTTGCGGTCTTGCTCTCGTGTCCTCCAACTCCAACTCCTATGACATATTTGATTCACCAAATGAGGGAATTGGAAGATGCTTCATGGCAAAAGGCCCCAAGGTATCACATCCTGAGTTTATTGACTTTGATAGTGATGAGGATGACTTGCTTGGTGAAGATGAGCTTTTACATGACAAATCTAGTGAGCTTAGTAATGATGAACATGCTAATAGTCTTTATAGTCGAGAAGAGTCGAATGACAATGCTATGAAGGAGATTGAGCGCCTAACTAAAGAACTAAACACTCTTAAGTTAGCTCATGAAACAACTCAAGAAGATCATAGAGAGCTCCTAAGATCTCATGAGAAGCTACGCTCGAGAAGCTCAATCTAGAGCAAGAACATGAGTTTCTAAAAGCTATCAATGACGATCTTCAAAGAAGAGTTCTTCATATCTTGCCAAACGACTTCTCTTGTCTAATTTCTTGCCACCTATTAAAACTAAGCATGACAAGCATAAGAAAATTCTTCATCTAGTAGTAACAATAATCATGCTAAATCAAATGTTGTTACTTCTAGTAATTCTCTTGATTCCACTAACAATGTTTCAAGCCAAGTTTCACTTGAGCAAGAAAATAGTCTATTGAAAGGGATTATAGAGAAAGGTGTCTACAAGAGTCTTGCGGAAGCAAGAGCTTTGAGGAAATTGTTCGCAAACAAGGAAGACACCGAAGAATCAAGGAATTGGTTTTGAGCGAAAGTTCAACGCCGAGGGTGTTGAATGGGAAGAAGGTCAATATCCCACTCCAAAGTTTGTTTCTCAAGAGGAGAAGTATGATCCTACTTCTTCCAATGAGGAACAAGCTCAAGATGACCTTCCACCACAAGACCACAAGCTAAAAGGCAAGGACAAGCTTCAAGAGGAGATTGATGCATTCATTGAAGCACCCAAGGCCATGGTCAAGTGGGTTCCCAAGACAACTTCAAGTTCTACTTGACAAGCTCAACTACTACCCCAAGGATTCCCATCAAGATGATGTGGATCCCAAGAAGAAGAACTAGAGAGTTCTTGAGGGTGACTCCGCCAACATACTTCACTCACATTCATTTTGGCAAAGAACTTGTGCAATCAACTTCCACATCTTGCACTAGTTCATGGAGTCACAAACCCTCATGTTGGTAAGTCAAGGGACAAGGTAATCATTGCTTTCATGGACATCATCTATTGTGTACTTCAATCTATGTCCATGGATATCCTTGTTTGTTCCTTGTGGGACTAACCCATGTAGGTATTGAAAGTGCCCGAATCCAAAGGATTGCTCCCAACTCTTGATGATCTTCATCAACATTGAGCATCCACATCTTCAACATCTACATGAAGTCTTCAACGACAACCCAAGGTTAGTTTGACCCTTTAAAAGGGGTTCTCACATCAAGGGGGAGCTTTGCTCTAAAGAATTGAGCTAAAGCATCTTCTAATGATGTGAACACATTAATGCTTTATGGAAAAGTGGTAACCCCACTTGTGCTTAAACGATGAGTATGACCTATGATCAAATGTTCTCATTTGACTCCTAAGTCAATATACTCATATATAGATGACCTAGTCATCGCCAAATTGTGTGCTAGTAGCTAGTGTTTTGTTTGTGCATGTTTGACACATATTTCATTTGCTATCTTATTGTGTGAGCATGTTGGATGCATGATTTTATCCATTCGAGGACATCCATTTGTTGCTTTGGTCTTTTGGATTTTTTCTTTTGACCAAATGGATGGACAAGAATGCCTAAGTTCCTCCCCTAGCTATCTATGCTTTCTTGTCTCAAACTCTATTCATGCTTATATCACAAACTTTGAACAAGACTTTTTCGGACAGACCGAGTGAGGAGCACTCGAGCCACCGATCCGTCAAAAGCCTAAATTCCAAAACCTTCTAAGTACTTTCGGTCAAACCAATATACTCAAATCGATGATCAAATCACTTGGATTGATCTAGGTTTTCACCTCGGTGAAACCGAAGTTACAAATTCGGCGTGATCAAGTGAGTAATCGCACGCGATTAACCATCTCGGTCCCACCGAAGTTTTCCAACTCGGTCCCACCGACACCGAAGGGTATATATACCCGAGGACAGCGCTGATTACTTCTTCAAACGCCTCGCCTCAAACCCTTTGCTGCCGTCGCCGTGGTCTTGGATCGTCTCCGCCGTCGCTGTGCGCCTCGCGCTGGTCTCCATCGCCGTCAGCGGTCAATCTCATCGCACCGTTGCCGCCGAGTGAAACTCCACCAGATTGGGTGAGTTTCATCCCTCTCGTGCTTCAACCGCTGATTCTATGCACGATAGGTTTTGCCTAGCTTCTTGCCAAGATTGAAATCTTCCTATCCAGCAGATTAGATCATAGAACAAAATTCGAGTGAAAATTTTAGGGTTAGGTTTCACGAACACATCTCGGTGTGACCGATTCTACATTCTCGGATCGACCGATTTGGCCTCTGGCCATTGCACTGCACTTGTCGGTTAAACCGAGTTGTGCAAATCGGTAAGACCGAAGTGAGGATTTAGTGAAACCCTAGTGCTCTCGGCTAGACCGAAACCCATTTTGGTCCAACCGAAAGTGGTGTGTATGGTTAGGTTTAGACACTTGGATTCACCGAATTTTAGACTCGGTCGACCGAAATGCATTCTGTGAAAACCTAAAACTAATGTTTGAACTCATTCATTTTGCAAAATCCTCTGCAGTTTGTGATAACTCTTCTATTCTGCCTACACCTATTCTTTTCATAGGTTCTCAGTCATGTCTGATGCAAGTGACAGTCAGAACAAGTCTGAATCGCTAGTTGAGATTCCAGAGGCAGTGACAAGTCCTGAAGCAAGCAGTTTTTCAGATGATGGAGAGAGAAGCACTCCAAGTGGTTTGCCTGCAGCTGCCACCAAGGCCAGGAAGAAGAGGAATTCTGATGAGGAAGACTCTGACTTTGTTGCAGATGAGGAGATTTCTTCCAAGCCAAAAAGGCAAGTGGTTGCCAAGGGCTATCAAGGGCAACAGTCAAAGAAAGGCACCAGCAAGGTGAAGAAATCCACAGTTGCAAAGAAGCTGAGCATGGAAGAAGAAACCTCCAAAGAAGATCAAGAAAACTTCCAAGAGGAAGAGGCTAGTTCATGAAGAAGCTGATGATGACTCGATGAGGAAGCACCCCAGCCTCCTCGAAGCGAAGTTGATGGGAGATGCCATCGAGGCAGGAGCACCCACAAAAGCTAAGCCATCAGCTCCAAAGAAAGGCAGCCCAAGCCAAACCTGCTGCCAAGCCAAAGAAAACTGTGAGAAACATACCTGCTTCAGAGAAGAAGAAGGACAATGTGCCACCTGCTGAATCTGATGAAGAGGCACATGTTTTGCTAAAGCTCGCATGTAAATTGCCAGTTCATAATGATGCTCATCCTCGAGCTGAAAATATGAAGGAAAGGAAGGACAAAGGTCTCAGGCTATGGAGGCAAGTTGATCCATATGCCACCAGGAGAAGGACAGCTGTTGACTCTAGGTTCCACACCAGAGAGCAACAAGATTTCTATGAGCAGTGCTCATGGATAAGAAGCCAATTGTTCTTGACACCAGATATGTAGACCGGGATTACATCGACAAAGTGAAGAGCACAGAGACTATTTCCCACATGTGCATGAGAGCTTCACCGCATGTGGAGTTGCTGAGTTTGTTGGTCGAAATCGATCGCTTGGAATGATGAGATGATCATGCGGTTCTATGCCACCGCACACTTCTATCCAGATGGCGAATTGTATGGATGATGAAGGACGTAGATTCCATTCAACTGTTGAGGAATGGAGAGCGTTCTGAATGCACCAAAGATCAAGGGATGATGATGTTGATGTCTATGGCATTCCAAAGAAGAATCACGAGTCTATGAAGAACATGTACAATGAGGTACCGACAAGGATGTTGAGATATGGAAGCTTGGATCAGTTTATCATCTTGAGCAGGTCTCCCAACCACTAACACCATTACGAGGCATACTTTGATGCCCAAGTCGAGACCACCGCATGATAAGAGGCTACTCTATCAACATGCTGCACATTCGGATCGAAGACACCTTTTAAGGTGATGGACACGATAGTAGAGACTATCAAGAGGACAATGAGCAGACGTAAGAGGTCGTGTTGGTTTGCTCCGCATATTCAGATGCTCATTAATGCCAAGTTTGGCACGGACACCTACCTGTTGGATAGACCCCACTTGCCATTGCAGCCTGAACATGAAGATAATGAAGTTGTGATGACCGAGGATGCTCCCACATCCGTGAAGGACATGCAAAGTCTGAAGCGGCCAAACAAGCTAAAGCTGAAAAGGAAGCAGCAGCAAAGCCCAAGAGCGTTGGAGAACAACTTCTTGAAGCCACTCAGAGAATTGAACTACGCCTGGCCAGCATAGTGCAGTCTCAAGAGAGTCTTGAGAGGATAGTTGAAGATAAGTTCCATGCTCTGGATGTCAAGCTGACTGAAGTGCAGGTCACCGTCAACAAGCTTGAGGCAGACATTGAGGAAGCGAAGAGGGAGAAGGCAGAGCTCATGAAGGAGATGGAAGGTGATCTAGTCCAGATGACTATGAGCAGCCTGTTGCAGTGCCCACAAAGCCCAGATCATTTGCTATTCCAAAGGATGACCCTGTGGCTACTACATCAAGCACCTCCCACAGCTCCATCGGCCCAAAGACCAGCTCCAAAGATTCACTCCTCCAGCTCCACAGACTTCAGCAGAAGCTTTGCAGATGCAGCTATCTCCACTCCATCGACGCAGACAGAGCCGCCAGCAGAGTCCCTAGTGACGATTAGCTCTATACCTTCGAACTTTTGGTAACTTGTTGCCAAAGGGGAGAAATTGTATAGATCATAGGACTTCGAGAGAGAGTGCTCGCTTTTGCTCTTTCGCTTGCGGTTTTCCTTGAGATACTTTTGAGTTCTTTGAGACATTTCGTGTGTTTGATACTACGCTTGCTCTATCTTGATGAGTGCTTGATCATACTATGCTTAATGTGTGCTTGATGCTTATCATATTCTATTCATATCTTGTATGATCACTTACTCATGTCTTGGTGATTGGGTGCATGTTATTCATTCTTATCATTTTGTGCGCTCCACCAAGATGTATGTGACATGGAAGAGTAACCCATGATCCTAATCGATTGTGCATTTGCATTCAAACGCAAATCTTAAATAATGCACAAATTTAGGGGGAGCTCTTGCTTATCACATACTTCTCAAAGCGACGATGTTATTCATTGATTATATCATTTGTCGAAGCTTTGATCTATATGTTGTCATCAATTACCAAAAGGGGAGATTGAAAGTGCAACTAATCCCGGGTGGTTTTGGTAATTAATAACAACATATATATCATTGAACTAATTATTTCTTGAGAATATTTCGGAAAGTTCAATGATATGGGTATGGCAATGACCGATGATGTGGACCCCTCAAAATGCTAAGGAAAACATTGGCAAAAGCTCAAGACTCTATTTTTGGTTTAGTGATCCAAGATCACATTGAGTCCATAGGAAAGCCAATACTATTAAAAGGGATGAGGTTATGATGATGATCTGGTTGCTCAAAGTGCTTAGTGATTTATCTCTCAAACTATCAGCAATCTTTCATTCCAACATAAACCCATAAGTAATCTCGGTCCCACCGATTCCATAAACTCACCACACCGAGATGAACCACCTCACCATATACCCAAACCCTAAGAATTTGGATTTTCCGATTCCAAACTCGGTCATACGAAATTGGTGTTGCCAAGCTTCAGAACCTTCGTACTCAAATCGGTGTCACCGAGATGAGAAAGTCGGTCCCACCGAGATTGGCAAACCCTAGACTTTGGAAGAATCGGACTAACCGAGATTGTATTTTGGGTCCCACCGAAAATCCCAACGTTCACAAGATTTGAACTTTCGGTCTCACCGAGTTGTCAACTTCGGTCTGACCGAGATTGGTCAAAGTGTGTAACGGTTGGATTTTGTGTGGAGGCTATAAATACCCTCCACCTCCTCTTCATTCGTGGAGAGAGCCATCGAAAGAACTACCACTCCTACCTTACATTTCGAGAAGAAAACTACCTACCCTTGTGTTGAGATCAAGTTGCTCCACTCCCACCATATGAAACTTGATTTCTAGCCTTCCCAAGTTGCTTTCCACTCAATCCTTCCTCCACCACAGCCAAATCAGTGAGGAGAGTTGAGTGTTGGGGAGATTATCATTTGAAGCACAAGAGCAAGGAGTTCATCATCACCAACACCATCTATTACCTTTTGGAGGGTGGTGCCTCCTAGATTGGTTAGGTGTCGCTTGGGAGCCTCCGTCAAGATGTGGAGTTGAACCAAGAAGTTTGTAAGGGCAAGGAGATCGCCTACTTCGTGAAGATCTACCCCAGTAAGGCTAGTCCTCCGTGGGACGAGGCCATGATGGCATAGACAAGGTTGCTTCTTCGTGGACCCTTTGTGGGTGGAGCCCTCCGTGGACTCTCGCAGCTGTTACCCTCCGTGGGTTGAAGTCTCCATCAACGTGGATTGACGATAGCACCACCTATCGGAACCACGAGAAAAATCTCCGTGTCTCCAAATTGCGTTTGCTCTTCTCCACCTCTTATTTACTACATGTGCAATTTACTTTCTGCTGCCATAACTCTAGAATTGCATGTGTAGGGTGATACTTGACTTGGTCATCATTGTGAACTTGCTAAAAACTTACCCTAATCAAAAGGCTAAACTTTTAAGTTGTCAAGTAGTCTAATCACCCCCCCTCTAGACATACTTCCGATCCTACACCCGGCAAGGTCTTGCCGGGGCTGTAGAGGCCGCCCCGGCAAGGTTCTTGCCAGGGGAGCCCACCTAGCCCTCTTGCTCTTCGTGTCTCTGTCTCGGCGTTGCTTTGACCGTCCTACGGCTTTGACTCCTCCCCCTGCTCTGCTAAGGGTGAACACGGGCATGGCTCTGACTGCCCATGCACAAGTAAGTTGTACAAAGGGGTGCTCCTACTTTAGTACACCGACAGGAGCCCCCGGGCCTGGGCACACATAAGCGCAATGCATTGTTGGGCTAGGCCCAAAAAGAGTGCGCGGGTAGGCGGGGCAGTTTTTACGGCAGTAACTTTTTTTGTTCACTGCGCTTCCCGACGACCCGTGTTGGATGCGTGACGTGGGGGGGTCGCGCGTGGGGTGACTGACGCGTGCTTGCATCATCCTGCAGTGAACAGTATAGAGGTGGCTTGCGTATCTTTTCAAGACTGTGGGGCCGCTGCTCATTTACGTTTTCTTCTTTGGAACCGTCGTTCCACGCGTCCCACTATGTCCGCCCTTCGCGCCACGTACGCCGCATGCACGGCGCAGGGTGGGTGACGGGCGCGCGGAATATGGGAAGACGTGCATGCGTGGGTTGATATCCACGCGCCTTCAATTGGGCAGGGAGGGCGGTCGACGGCCTCGCCCGCTGTCACCTTAATGAGCTGGGTTGGCTGAGAGGGGCGACCGAGTCCTGACCCAGCCCCTTTAAAAGGAGGGGAGCGGGAGGGACGACACCTCTAAGTCCTTCACCATCCGCCCCTTCTCATCCTTGCTTCTTCCTCCCCTGTGCCATGGCAAGAGGGCGCGCTAAATCTTCGAAGGTGGCGGCGAGGGTCTCTGCTCGACAACGCGCCGCTCCTCCCCAAGAGCCCGTGGTGGCGGAGCCGGCCGTGAGGGGAAGGGGGAGGGGACGAGGCCGAGGCCGCTGTGGCGCTCTGGGAAGAGGAGGACGGGGCGGCGCATCGGCCTTGCCTCCGCCAGCGGTCCTTCCCCCAATGGAGGGCCACGTCGGGGACCAGCCCCGCGAGTTCTTCATCAGGCTGCGCTGGCCGACGCGTCATCGTCTTCGTCTCCCTACTCGATTCGCTCGGGAGATGGAGTTCGACCCGCCGCAGGAGCTGAGGATGCACATGAGGGGTTACGGGAACAGCGGCACATGGGCCGGTGTTGATTTCCCAGCCCCTCATGTCATGTATCTTCGCCACGGATGGAAAACCTTCACTCGCATCCACAACCTGATGGCGGGGCCCATTCTCTACTTCAAGGTAATGGAGAATGGCCTCCTCTCCGTCAAGGTCTTCGGCGATTTTAGAACTCGCCTGAAGTGCTGCGTGGAGAGCTCCTCGGATGACGAAGACTCATCCTCAAGCGAGAGTGACGAGGAGGACAGCGGCAACGACGACGAGGGTAGCAGGAAAGAGGATGACGGGTCCGACTAGGTGTCGGACCTGCCACCTTGGGGCGGTGCCGGCAGCAGCAGCATCTGCACCGGGTTCCTTCTCCCGGTGGAGCCGGCTCCTTGAACTTTTCGGGGTCATCTCGTTGGGCGGCTGGCGTGGGATGGCCGGAGAAGGCGAAGAAGGCGGGTGGCGGGCCGTCAAGTCGGAGCACGATGGCACCGACGCCTTCGTAGCGTATTGGCGGACCGCTGCCTCATCTTCCAGCTTTCTTCCCGGCACCATCATCACCAGCCCTCCCCTACCTGGCGCGCCAAGGATGTCGGTGAAAACGACATGTATGGGATCACGGGAATCCCTACTACATTTGCGGGGCGCGGGGTCGTGAGAAGAGCGGGACCAGTGATGTCTACTATGCAACCATCTCCTTGTAGACGTTGTTGGGCCTCCAAGTGCAGAGGTTTGTAGGATAGTAGCAAATTTACCTCAAGTGGATGACATAAGGTTTATCAATCCGTGGGAGGCGTAGGATGAAGATGGTCTCTCTGAAACAACCCTGCAACCAAATAACATAGTCTCTTGTGTCCCCAACACACCCAATACAACACGGTCAAAAAAACACACCTAATACAATGGTAAATTGTATAGGTGCGCTGGTTCGGCAAAGAGATGGTGATACAAGTGCAATATGGATGGTAGATAAAGGTTTTTGTAATCTGAAAATATAACAAGGTAACTAATGATAAAACTGAGCATAAACGGTATTGCAATGGTAGGAAACAAGGCCTAAGGTTCATACTTTCACTAGTGCAAGTTCTCTCAACAATAATAACATACTTGGATCATATAACTATCCCTCAACATGCAACAAAGATTCACTCCAAAGCCACTCTTTCCGTTCTGCTCAATCTATGGTAGGGTACGAAACCACCTCAAAGTTATCCTTTTTGCTCAATCTATTAAAGAGTCCGTAGTAAAATAACACGAAGCTATTCTTTCCGTTCAATCTATCATAGAGTTCATACTAGAATAACACCTTAAGAAATCAACCAAAACCCTAATGTCACCTAGATACTCCATTGTCACCTCAAGTATCCGTGGGCATGATTATACGATATGCATCACACAATCTCAGATTCATCTATTCAACCAACACAAAGTACTTCAAAGAGTGCCCCTAAGTTTCTACCGGAGAGTCAAGACGAAAACGTGTGCCAACCCCTATGCATAGGTTCATGGGTGGAACCCGCAAGTTGATCACCAAAACATACATCAAGTGGATCACGTGATATCCCATTGTCACCACAGATAAGCACGGCAAGACATACATCAAGTGTTCTCAAATCCTTAAAGACTCAATCCAAAAAGATAACTTCAAAGGGAAAACTCAATCCATTACAAGAGAGTAGAGGGGGAGAAACATCATAAGATCCAACTATAATAGCAAAGCTTTCGATACATCAAGATCATGCCATAGAGAGAACACGAGAGAGAGAGAGAGAGAGAGAGAGAGAGAGAGATCAAACACATAGCTACTGGTACATACCCTCAGCCCCGAGGGTGAACTACTCCCTCCTTGTCATGGAGAGCGCCGAGATGATGAAGATGGCCACCGGTGAGGGATCCCCCTCGACAGGTGCCGAAGCGGGCTCCGGGAGTTTTGGTGGCTCTGAGAGGCTTGCGGCGGAAAATCGATCTATTGTGTTCTTCGATGGCACTACAAAAAAATACACTTCCGTGATGATACGTGTTTGCCACAGTAGGTTGCACTTTTTGTCATGCATGTACATCCATGACGATTTTATGACAGAATCAAGATAGTCATACATGTGCTATCGTAGAAGTGTTCCATGACATTACCAAAATTACCATCACGGAAGTGTCCACTTCCATGACGATAAATCGTGCGTCACAGAAGTGCTTTCATCAAGGGTGACTGACACATGGCATCCACCATAACGGAATGCCGTTAAGCTATCGAGTTGGGTTTTGGATCCGATAACCCGTTAACAGCCCCGACCAATGGGGATTTTCCACATGTAAAATCATCATTGGATAGAGGAAACATGTGTCGGCTCATCGTTGGGACATATGCCATCCACTCATTGGACGGAAGGTGCCTATGATACGTCGACACGTGGCACAGCCCAATAGAGGCCCATTATTCCTGTGAAAAGGCTGGCCTGTTTGACTTGGTCAAAAGGTGGAGGGTCGGCCCATGGAAAGCCTGTTAACGACCTATTCACATATAGCCCATTTACAGCCGCTAACCCAAGGCCCGTTACGCCCTATCCGAATTAGGCCCAGTACCGTCATCTCGGCCATCCAATATGATTTCAGCCTGTTTTCACTTCTGGACCATGTATAGCCCATGACGTCTTTCGGCCCATATGAGGCCCTTTGTAACTCTTGGCCTATTAACGGCCCGTGGTTAAACTGGCCCGTAATGAACAGTGTATCACTTTACACCCATTAACGGCCCGTGGTGAAACTGGCCCGTAATGAACAGTGTATCACCTTAAACCCATTAATGGCCCGTTATTCCATTGGGCCGTTTCCAACCCATGTTATCTTTTGGCCTTCTCAGAGCCCATTTATTCTTGGGCTCATTTCCAGCATTCATTTACTTACGGCCCATTACTGTCATTTTCTGCTTGTGGGCCAAATTTAGCCCGTGGTTACAGTCGGCCCGTTTGTGGTCCTTATATACGTTGGGCGTTTTCATAGCGTCATCAACACGGCCTATTAACGATGGCCCGTTATGGTCGGCCCATGAACGGACGATTCCAACTCTAGACCGTTTACGGCCATAATGCGGTCTGTTTGGCCCATGTTTGGCCAATCGATCATACGGCCTGTATAAGGCACATTGATGATACGACCCACAGAAGGCCCATTGTTTCTACGGCCCGTAGAAGGCCCATTATTTCTACGGCCCGTAGAAGGCCTACTATTTCTACGGCCAGTATGAGGCCCAGTGTCACTACAGTAAATTTTAGCCCATGGTTATTGTGGCCTAGTTTTTAAAAATAGGTTATTGCAGCCACTAGCAAACCGCGGAAAAAGAACTGCAATGACTACAAGCAAACAAATAAAGAAGACAACAAGGAAATAAATAAGCAAGCAACTAACGCTAGGCTATCACGGCTATTACACATATTACATCCACTGGGCATCAAAGTTCGCCACCAATGCAAATATAGGGAACAAAGCAGCATATCATATACACTGGTTGTCAAAGTTGGCGATCAGCGCAAATAAACGCCGCAGCAAAACAAATCCAGAACTGAAACCACTTCATAAGATCTCAAGAAACAATATCTTGGGTACCCGTAATGCTGGCAAGATGCTTAGGAAGCTTATTAACTTTCTCTTGTTTGGCGCTTAAATCCTCCAGCGCTTGATGTTGCACCAGGAAATATGCATCTGAATTTCGCAGGACTTCCTCGGTCCTTGACTTCTGTCATAACACATCGATCGATATCTTTCAACTTGAAGTTGAGACTCAAGAAAACGAATCGATTCAGCGGCGAGTTCAAGAGCTTGTGCCAGCGAGAGTGGCGAGAACTTCGAACACTACATCAAGACAGGACTTTTGGGTTCTCTCATTGGCGTCAAGATAGTTTTTATCAGCTTTCTTGGAGACCAACAGGGATGTCTCACTATCTTGAACCTTATCTGTATTACTTCCTTTACCATTGGATACCATGTATCTTGTTCTCCAATATTTTGTGCGCATTCTAAAAGAGAAACAAGCAGACACATCACATGTTTACCATGTTGTATATGAAACTCATTTTGGTAAATGAGTTCAGTAGTAAAGTGGATAGGATAACAGCATGAAACAAACATATATCTATGTACCATGGTCACTTTATGGTCTATATCATTCTAGTTTTTGTTGCCAAATCAAGATAGAGACACAATTCAAATAATATTTGTTCAAAACAAAGTAGAATAGACAGAATATAAGTGTGGGTAACTATAGAGCAATAACAACACTTGTAATGTGCATGACATGATAACATAACTGTTTATTCAATTGAAACTGAAATCAACATAGAGCAGGTTACAACAGCAAACCAGTTAAAGAAATAGGTTTAAAACATACCTGTTGCGCCACTGGAGTTTCAATTCCATCCTTCAAATTTGAAAATAGTTGGTATGAGTAAATACAATAATGCAAGAGCAAAGGAGTATGAACCATAGCTACAGAACCTGACCTGAGAACAAATCTTCTTCTCCTTTAAGCATTGAGTTGGGATTCAGAGTGGTGGTCCTCGTGCGTTGGGCACTGCAGTTCCCTTACTAACTACTCGTGTTTGGGTGCTCTGTGGTGGAGACGGTGCTATGTCAACTGGAACTGGGTTTCTATCTGTCGGGGTTGGGGTTACAAGGGGTGTAGTTGGTTCTCTGTCCAACTGGGTAGGGGTACAATCTGCGAGAGTCTGGGTTATGTGTGGTGGATCTGGTCCTTGGGCAAGTACAACCGTGGTTCTATCTACATCAACTGGTAGCACTATATTTTCTGAAGACCGTGTTGTTACTCCCTTAGATAATGCCATCACGCTCTCCCATTCAAATGGCTGATAAACAGGAAAAGTAATTGAAAGTATATACATTGTATAATAGACAGGTGCAATGGATAGTGGGGAATAAAAGAGGGCATGAAATAATTCATATTTATGTTGTCTAACCAAACAGAATAGCATGACACAATTTCACATATATGATGGCTAACTAAATAGGATAGCATGACACAATTTCACATTATGATGGCTAACTAAAAAAGATGGAAAGGCATAGTTCAAAATATGAGACCATGTAAATAGGATGACATGACATAACTATATAATGTGTTTATTAAATAGGTTGGCATGCCATAATTCACATACATTCACGGATAGAATGCCATAATTCAAAATATGATGACTGTAAACACTAAACAGGATGAGACGATATAACTATATGATGTCTTTATTAAATGGGTTGCCATGCCATAATTTAGATAGATGATGTGTATGTACTATATAAACATGATGGCATGATATAATTCAAATATATGATTTATATAGTAAGCAAGTAAGCAGATGGCAATCCATATATGATGTAAAAACTATGCAATGCAAGACAACATGCATGACATGGGTAATATAACCCTGCCAAGTTTGAGCATAGACCTCAGGGGGGAAATAGGACTGGTCATCAGTCTCTGAATACTCCTCTGAGGAGCTCTCTGTAACCAGCAAGATGTCTGCTTCAGTAGGTAGCATTGTCTACTCTGAATACCTTGTTTTCACTCCAGATACTTCCATCACCGCTTCAAATGGCTGATGCACAGGAAGAGTAGTTGAATATACAAACGTTGTTGACAAATGGAACACGTAATACAAAAAATGATAGCATGATATAATTCACATACATGATGATTGGCTAAACAGCATGGCATTGCATAATTCACATATATAATGCATTCGCAACAAGATAGCATTGTATAATTCACATATATAATGTCTTGCAACAAGATGGCAATGCATAATTCACATATGTGGTAATTAGACCTTTGAGCAATGGCATTCACACAAAGCATGTCTAAACTAATCAAATGACATAGCAATGCGAGACACCATACGCATGATATGAGCAACATAACCCTGCCAAGTTAGAGCATACACCTCTGAGGAATAGGACTGGTCATCTATCTCTGAATCCTCCTCTGAGGAGCTATCCATAACCAGCGAGATATGCGCTTCGTCAGATAGCATAGTCTGCTCTGAAGACCTTGTTTTCACTTCAGAATTTGCCATCACCGTGTCAAATGGCTGATGCACACGAAGAGCAGTTGAATGTACTAACATTGTTGACAAATGTAATATGTAACAGAAAAAAGGATGGCCTGATATAATTTACATATAAGATGACTGGCTAAGCAGGATGGCATTGCAATATTCACATATACGATGCCTGGCTAAACAAGATGGCGTTGCATAATTCACATAAACGATGAATAAACTAAACAGATGGCATTCGCACAAAGGATGTCTAAACTAAGCAGATGACATATTTGATGTATAAAGTAAGCAATGCAAGACACCATATGCATGATATAACCAACATCAGCATGCCAAGTTAGAGCAAAGACCTCAGGGGGTAAATAGGAGTTGTCTTCTCCTTCTGAATCCCCCTCAGAATAGATATCTTCCTCTCGATTACAATCCTAAATGCATGGACGGGGGGCTACCTTTGCGCCTACCATGGAGCGACGTCTGCATGAAATTTTATTGCCACACAAGGCTCGTCTCTTTTACTCTACATGTTCAGTTCCATTGTTTACAATAACTGTCATGCATAGGAATAAAACATAGTGAGATTATGTAAGGAGTGCATGCAGAAATCCAGAGTGATGGTAGCAACCTGGGGACAGACCCAAAACCAATAATAGCAGGCAGATAATGGCTTCAGTTAAAAAATATAGATACTGGCTTCTTTACTGTTTGTTTCCCACCCAACATGAAACTCATAGTAGACACCGGAGATTAACCAGATAGTAGATAGATACTATTGATAGCGGCCCCGATATGTACCCCACAACCATTTAAAAACTCAAGTTTGACCATTAGTTTGGAGCTGACTCAGAGTCTAATCAGTGAACAGGACGATAAAGTAGCATGTAATATTAAGCGATGCATAACATAAGCAGACACGGAAGAGTGCGAACTCTCTTGCGGACCCGTGTAGTCCTCGAGGTCATCTGCTCGGTTGATGATGGTAATGTAGTTTTCATGGCTGCCGACGGCGAGGAAGAAGATCTGAGGCGGCAAAAGACAGTCTGGAGGCTGGATCCCTGTTGTGCTGAACCCTTCTGTTGTTGGAGCAGCTGAGCTGGGGTGGGCGACGGTGCAGCAGGAGCCGGACAAACCACGCAAGGTTTTCTTTGACAACTATCTGTAAGAGAAGTAATTCTGTAAGGGCTCGTTTGAATTGGAGGATTCCAACAATGTAGGGATAGGAAATAGACAGGAATAGGATAGGAATGCACGTGCAAAACAGAGAATTTTAAAACACAGGATTTCTTCCAATCTGGGTGTTTGATTCACAACAATTGGAAGATCACGGGATGCAAAGAAGCATGGTGAGATTAAGTCAAACCACAAGAAAATGTATGGTTATAATGCTATTATGCTACTATCTCTTAGTCTTGTGCTTCATGAATAGGAATTTGAAAAGGAGGACAAGTGAAAATTAAAATTCCTACGTTTTTTCTTTCAAGGAGACACTAAAGGAACAAATCCGTTTGCTCAGTGGACAATATATATAACACGTAGAGTAAAAACCAGATGCAACAAGTGTACAACCTCCTTGGCGAAGCCATGTCAATCTCAGCGTGATTCGGTTGGCCGGTGAGGATGCTCCGGCTGACTTTGCTGTCGGAGGAGGGGAAGAAGATCTTAGGCGTCTGGAGATGGTGCCCGAGGTACTGCTCTGCTGTGATGGAGGGCTTCGTCGTTGGAGCAGCTTCGGTGAGTTGTACGACGCTGAGGCTGAAGCAGGACAAGAGAGACAACGAACAACGTAAACCTAAGTGGAATTCTAATACCATCTCCAATACATGACGTAAAATACATAACCACAAAGTGCTAGATGTAAAATACGTCAGCCGCTCATCTCTGAACTTAACTGTCGAAACTGAACTTAACTGTCGAAACTGAACTTAACTATTGAAACTGAACTTAACTGTTGAAATTGAATTTTGCTGTCGAAACTAAATTTTCTGTCGAAACTGAACGCACTAGCAAGGTGAGGCTACATGTCGGTCGTCGACTTTTTCATCTCTCGTGGTCAATTTTGCAGCCGTTGGATCTGAAATCAAGGACCTGTGGTTCATCTTCAACCTCCACCCCTCGAGCCTTGACCACCACCGCCAAACAGTAGCCCCTCGCCGCTGTGGCGGCGGTGCGCCGCCCCGCTTGCCCCGAAAACACTCCCCACCACCGGTCCGCCGCCGCCCGGCCATCCCTCTAGCCCCCCCTCCCCCGTGCCGAGCTTTTTCTCCGGCGAACCCCACGCCACCGCCCTGATAACGCCCGCCACCGCCGGCAACCACCGCCCCCACCCTAAACCTTAGGATAGATAGTGGGGTACCTCTCCGGTGAGCCTCCTTCGCTGCTGCGGCTGGTTCTTCCTTCACCCAACGAGCCCCCCCACCCCCTGAAAATTGACTGACCCAAAACTCAATTTAGTCAACTTAAGTGTAGCTAAATCGGAGCAGCATCGCAAGCAAGAGCAAGAGCGAGAGCAGCAGCACGAGCAAGAGCAATAGCAAGAGTAGACCAGGCAGGGGACCGAGAGCAAGAGCAAAGCAGCAGCACGTGCGAGAGCTAAAGCAGCAGCAGCTCCTACTGATGTGGACGTCACCGCCGAGGGAGCGATGCCGTGGAGGAAGTGGCCAGCGACGCCGCCGTGGATGGAGTCGCGCCGTGTCGGCTCGGGACTGAGCGCCGGCAGCACCGTGAGATCGAATCAAGAAGAAAATGCAGCGATTAGTGTACAACCTCTTTGGTGGCGCCGATTAGGCCGCAGCTTCATCCGTGGAAACGGTGATGATGATGCTCTTCCGGTGGTGCAGGTGAAGACGGAGGTGTGGCAATGGAGGTGGCGCAAAAGACGAGGGGAATGTCGGGGCAGCTCCTTGGAGGTGGAGGACGGGGTGGCTGAACCGGCGGGACGACGAGATCGACGACGGATCCTCATCCGGTACGGTGGATGAGGGACGTTGAGGTGTTGCTGTGGACGACTGCAACACTCCAAAAATTTTGATTAGGTTTTTATTAAAATTTTATTTGAATTAAAGGAGGGTATTTGAATTTTTTTTAAGAGGGACTCTTCTTCTCAAATCTTTTCTTTTTATGACAAATATTTTTTTCTAAGAAAGGTCCTTCTCAACCTTGATCTTTAGTCTTAAGGGTTGTTCAAAATTGTGTTTGCTCAACACAAATAATATTGGGGGGTTTGCAATCATTTCTATTAAAAAGAAATCCTATGGATTTTTGGTTTTTATTCTTTTACCTATTAAAGATTTCTCTTTTTCCATGTCACATGTTGATATCTTCTTCCAAATCCACTCCCCTACTTTGGTTCAAGTCAAATATCCCAACTCCAGCAAGTTTCAACCCACTTTTGATTTTTATTCTAATTATTTTATCCTCAAAACTATTTCTGTCATTTATTTTGGACCTTGGTGATTTACAAACGAACCACCCGAACCCCTTTGAGTTTTGGTTCCAAATAAACTCCTCTGACTAGTCCTTAGTACCCACAACCTAGATCCATCAAGATCCACTTGTCCACAGTTCAAATTTTTCAAATTTTGCTTGCTGCAAGTTTGAACCAGATTTGCCATTTTTGATGAAATTCATTATTTTTTGTCTCCAAAAATTCTGAGATAAATCAGGCAGCCCCCAGATGCATTGAGAGGTCACCTCACCAAAGATCAACTCCAGAAGAAATTTCCTCATGCCAAAAACATGTCATCGAACACCTGGCGTGCACTGTTTCTGTCAAAATTCAGAAAAGTTTAGAGATTCAGTGATTCAGTTCAGTCAACAGTCTCGTTTCTTCAGAGCACGACGTCAATCTCGCCAGTGCCCGTGTCGGCACGATGCTCACTGCTCCTTCTCCTTATCCAGTGCGCCACACGGTCGTTTGGACGGGCGCAAGCGTCGGTGGCGACGTGTCTCGCCAGTGTCGGCGTCTTCTGCGGTGGCAGAACCACCCGTGGCAGCCAACAGGGGCCAGCCCTGCCTTTCGGTGCCGTGCAGCACCGCCCAAGCCACTAGCAACCTCCGCGTGGCTGTCTGCTTGCCTATGCACGCTGCAGCACCATCGCCGTGGCCTGAGAGGCGTAGAGCATGCTCTCTGCCACCGACGAGCCCGTGAGCCATTCCGTCGAGGGCTTGGAGCATCACCCAAGGCAGGCCAAGTTTAGCCCCGGGATGGAACCAATGGACCAATCCGCAGCCGCCTCACCACCTAAACCACCTGCCCGACCACTGCCCCACCGTAATCACTCACCGGAGTTATCACGTTCTCGGCAACCGCCTCGGGCCGACTATAAATAGCGCCCCGAGCTCGCCTTCGACCAGGCATCACCCCTCCACCTCACCAGAACCATGCCCAGCCACTAGGAGGGCCTCGAGGAGGTCTTCTTCCCCGACTCTGGCCGCCCCGATCCGCTTCGGGCTCCGGCACGATCCTCTCTGGTGAGAGCACCTCCGCCTCCCAAACCACGTCATCAACCTTCTAGTGCACCCACTCTTCTGACCCTAGCCTCAGTTTGGCGCCTGCAGCTCTCCTCGGCGAGATCCACCACCACCCGAACCGCCGTCCGCCGGAGTGAAGGCCGCCGTCGACGTGGTGCTCGCCGATGACCAACTCCACCACCCACAGACGCGGGAGAGCACCGTGAGTCCGTAGGTACCATCCACTCCCCCTACCTCGCCGTGGATCGACGCCGGCGACCACCGCACCCTCGGGCGCCGGGGTGCTCTGTTTTGAAGATTTAAACCTGACAGGTGGGACCCCCTCGTCAGCTTTTTCTCTTTTTTGAACCATTTTCTGAAAACGCCTTCGGGCAGAATACGCTTTCTAACTGAAACGTTTTCTGCCTTTTTATAAACTACCCCCTGGAAACTTTCTGTTTCATTACAGATGAGTCCCTGGACTAAAACCTTAATGACTTTTAAACAAAAGATGATTTCGAATTGATTCTTTTCTGTCGTCTTTATTTTTCTGTCTAGTTTTTTATCATATTTATTTGAAAAATATTTGGAACACTTTTTGTGCACGCATGGTATTTACGTACTATCCGACTTTCTTTTATACCGTAGATACCGAAGGAGGTGACGGAGCCGCGAACTTCACCGAGCTAGACTCTAACTACTCCGAACCAGGCAAGCATGTTTGAACCTTTTATGATGAGTGTTTTGCATGTTTGCTTGAATAGTTATTTCATGGCATGTTTATATAAGCATCAGTAAGTGTTATATTGCATGCAAGGCAACTACAAGTGAGCTTCGAAACTTGATGCGTCATTTGATGAGAGATAACATGATCATGTGGTGACATGAAAGGTGGTAAGATGGTATTGTTGAAGCATGCCAGTCTTATGTCAACCGTTTAACTCCAGTGTTAACTTGGATCATGTCACGTTCCCTTCCATCCACTTTTCGTGCTACCACATGTTTTCTGCAAAGAATACGGTTTAGTAACTTGCGAACCTCTTTCCTTGTACACACCAAATAGAGGGGCCGTGATGAGGGTTCCATGGCCCTGTATTAAAGCCCGTCATCCGGTCAGGGGGCATGGGTGTTTCCGGTTGGGACCGACAGGGGGGCACCCCTTAGAGCGCGCAATATAAATTTGATCCCATGCTATTCGAGGTTGTGGCCTCCACGTCTTAAAGTTTTTCTTGAACGTTGCCTAGGGTGATCCCTGGCAACGGGATGTGGAATGGGTGTGCACTGGTTAGATGTGTTTCTTCTAAAACACCGTAAACGGAACTAGTCCTCTGTGACTACTGAAATCCATTGGCTGTGGTTAAAGAGTACGAACTCTGCAGAGTCAAAACCATTCGAGTAACCGTATCTATGGTCAAGGACTGTGATCAACTTATCTATGTCAGTCTCAGTGTCCGTTTCAGTGACAATCTCCGGTGAATGAACATGAGTGGTAAACCCGGTTGAACGTTATTCCTGTGGATGAATTAACCCATTTATTATTATATACTGAGTATTTCCTTGGAATGATTTAAATTCATGAACTGTTTGAATTTGAATCGTGAAATATAAGCCCTTTATGTGATGTCGCTCAGACGTCCGACTGTGGCACTCTTGTTATTTACTTTCGATATAAGCCCTTTATGAGATGTCGCTCAGACGTCCGACTATGGCACTCTTGTCATTTATTTTTGATATAAGCCCTTTATGTGATGTCGCTCAGACGTCCGACTGTGGCATTCTTGTTATTTACTTTCGATATAATCCCTTTATGTGATGTCGCTCAGACGTCCGACTGTGGCATTCTTGTTAATTATTTTCAATATAAGCCCTTTGTGTAATGTCGCTTAGACGTCCGACTATGGCATCCCTTTTCTTTACTTTCACTATAAGCCCTTTTCGAGATGTCGCTTAAGACGTCCGACTGTGGCACGCACTGTCATTTAGCTTTCAATATAAGCCCTTTATGTGGTGTCGCCCTGACGCCCGACTGCGGCTTGTTAATTTATTTTTACCTTTCGAGGCGTCGATTCAGACACCCGATCGGTCTTCAGTTATTTTATTGGGATTTCGGGAGGACTACCACCTGACTTCCTTTGTATTTAACATGCCGTGCAAATTTATTATCTGAGTGTGCATTACTAAAATACTGATGTGCATCATGTTTGCATTTGTTATATCTTATGTCCGAATTGTCTTGCGAGTACATTCAAAGTACTCACCTGGCTTGTTGATTTGGCCAGATGTTGACGAAGGCGATCTTTTGGATGAAGAGTACGATAGCGAGTCCGACGCCTAGAGGAGTCCCAGTCAGTCCCACGCGATCCTGGAATTGGTCACATGTATCATATACGCTTCCGCTACCCGAATAAATTCATCGAGCCTCACTTCTACGCTCGATGAGCTGTAAGATTAGGAGCCATGTCACCCACTTCACTGTGACATATCCACCACCACCTTTATTACAAGTCAGTAGTTATGCCACCATACCCTTGTGTCATATCCGCCTTTATGTATAATATCGGCGTGCTTGTAATAAATTGATGAGCAGCCTCAGCTCAACCTTGTATGATATTTAGTACTTCCAGATTTCTGTATCAAGGATTTGTCTACCAGTAAGGAGGATTTTCCTATATTGGTCCGATAAAAGGGTCGGTTTCTCAATAAATGTTTTATTGGAAAACCGGTCCTGACAACCACGTCATCGGGGAAGAGGCTCCGGCTGGGTGGCGGACAGAGTAGGGTGTGGGGTTTCGTCGCGGGTTTTCGCGGCCTCGGTGTACGAATGGGTGGGCGGATGGGATGGCAGTGGGGAACCATGGCTTAGAGACGCGCTTGTCCGAAATGTGGGGTAAGTTACGAAAGTACCCCCACCGATTTGAGGCGGTTCTTTTGGTTCAGGGGTACCATGGGCATTTCGCGTGTCAGGATTTCACAGGAGGTGGGAGTTTTCGCGTGCGTTGTAATTTCGGAATAGCAAGGCGTGGGTTGAGACGGAGGGAGTTGTCAGAGCACAACGAGACAAAGATATATCTTAAATATTTTGGGCTAACAAGGCACGGGTTGAAATTTCCGGACAAGCCTAACATGTACTGTACCAAATCAATGCGCACTACAAATGTCATTCAAAACTTTGAATTCATGTTATGTTCAATTAAAATATTTCACTACGTGTATAATGCATGCAACCTACTACTCAAATGAAAGTTTTAGTGCATTCCAAACGTATATACTACCGCTTCAATATGAACTAAATTTTAATTCGTTTCTCTATTTGAATAAGATCTACAGTAATGATTGTTGTGAAGTCAAAGCATTTGAATTTGTTTCTCTATTTTAATAAGATCTGGAATCATCATTATTGTCAAGTTAAACCATCGTTTGTGTATTATCTTCACAACACAACACATGATTAGTCTCGAGTTACATATGAACTATGTGTACTATATGAACTTGAACTCAATTTTTTGAATCCACTTTATTTTGATTTCAAATCACATTACATTTCTAGCTCTAGCTAGATCTTCATAATCTAAACCATGTCTCATATGTATAATGTGTTTATCACATTATGTATGGTGCCCCGCCCCCTACGCCTACAAGTATTTAGATGTGAGTTGCAAACACAACACATTACCACAAATTCAGAAAATGTGAGAATGTTCGATATATAGTATTGTTTAGATTGTTCGATATTTAGTTGTAAGCTGCAAACGCCACACATTATCACAAATTCAAATAAAATGTGAGATTGTTTGATGTATAGTATGGTTTAGATTGTTCGGCATTTAGCTGTGAGTTGCAAACGCCATGCATTATCACATTATGGTATAACATGTGCACAACACGTGTATCACCGCTATATTCATGCATGCAATGTTTCAAACACTATGATCTCCTATTCAAATATATGAATCCGCTTTCATATCAAATTATGATCTTTGTTAGTCTCTTACACCCACACAATCCTCTAACCTTTGTAGCTACCACTAACTTTCTCTCGTTCATGCACACGCCCTCCTCGCCCTCCCCCTCCCTCGGCATTCTATCCACCGGGCACATTCATTTTTTTTCTTTAGGTCGTTCTCCCAGAGTCTCCACAACTCCTTTTTGACAAACACCGATCGATAAACCTCTCCAGCGATGCCTGCCTACAACATACACACACACCTTCAATCTCCTCATTTATGTGTCCTTGCCTCTTGTCTCTCATACGGTCACACACACCTGTAAACTCTCGCCCCTCTTTTCATCGATCTCACAACCGCACACTCCTCCCCCTATCTAGCTAGTAGTTGGGCCTCTCGCACCACCACCTAGCTCCATTCTCTTTGTCTATCCATCTCGCTGGGCCTTATTTGCCTCTAACAAATGCACATACACCGACCGATCTCTCGCTATAGATATAGCTAGCTAGGTCCTTATAGCTCGTTTTTACCCACACGTCGATCGATCTACCTCATTAGTTGTGTCTCTCCCTTCCTCTAACAAACAACAATTGATCTACCAATCTAGTTAGGTTTGCTTATCAAACACATGGTTCCCCTTCATCATCCATGGATGCGTTCCGACAGATCTACCACGCACAGGCACACACAGAAACACATCCCCACTCGTATTGATAACATTGCAGTTCCACCCTCAGTTTGTCTAGTAGGCCTCTCCCACCATCTCCGAGAAGCAACTCCATCACCCATCCAGCACTCTACCCCTCTCCCTCCCTCTCTCTCTCTCTCTCTCTCTCTCTCTCTCTCTCTGTCCAATCATATTTGCCGTCCTTCAGTTATGTATGGATGTTGACCGATCTCCCTCAAGACATAGCTGGGTCTCTCCTTCTCAACACATATATGAGTCGTTCTACCTCTATATGTAGGCCTCTGCCTACCCCTCCCCCCCACACACACCGATACATCGAGCGCTCTAGTCATGTCTCCCTGCCACACACAAACTTGACATGTGCCCTCTAACGTTCCGGTAGGCCAGTCGCCCTATATCTTTGACTTTCACACACACACACACACACACACACACAATTTCTATGGCTCTCTTCATCGATCTCGCACCCACCCACTTGATCCTCTCTTCGACTCTACTGATAGCTATGACCCCTCCCTCTCTTCTCATGGATTTCCCGATCCTCTATGTATGATATGGATAGGCCTCCATTCCACACACATTGCATGCAAAATTTTGTTTGAGATGTCATCGACATGTATTCCCACAAATAATTCATGAAATCAACCCCCCACCCCCACCCCAAAACAAAAAACACTCAGGAACACGGTTTGTATCTCTCACACACACCCACGTAGGTGAGGGCGTGCACGAAGAGAAGAGGTGCATGCATGACGCACGTACTCCCGTCTCTTTCCCAGCCACACCCGCGCGGGTGCACGGTGGAGCTTCTGTACGAAAAAGGAAGCCCACGTGGTAATTTGGCACGTGTACTGGTTTTCCACTTGGTGGAGGGAGGATCGTCTACCATGGGTGAACAAACAAATTGCGACTTGATGTGTTATGTTAAATTAAAAAAGAGGCAAACCATGTGGGGCCTACCTTAGAGGCAAGGCTCTATACACTGGAGTACTTTTGATGTGTCCTGTCAACTTGCAGAACAAGGAGAAGCTTGCTTAGTACGCCGTCTCCCCCGCCCACGGGCGTGGTGGCTCGCAGGATGAGGTGAAGCTTGCTCCGCCTTATGCCCGCTCCCTCGCCCATCTGGCTGGTGGCTCATGGTCGAGGAGAAAAATTACTTCTCCTCTGTTTACTCCTCGTCCCTACTACCTTGGTTATAGAGATTATATCATATTGTTTGGAATATATATGTCCTTTAGTAGATTTCAATATGAACTACTAGTACATACTCCAAACACTGATGTATATAGACGTATTTTAGAGTGTAGATTCACTCATTTTGCTCTGTATGTAGCACTCTCCCTCGCCCCTCGACCCACGCCCACGTGGTGGACGTGTAGCAATTCATTCGGTCTCATATAGCCAGAATGATATATACTACACTACCATTATTGCTCAACTTCCCGAAGAGGCGAAGAGCCAATCGCAAGGTTAATATTTTGGATATGCCAAGCGCAAGGTTATAGGAGAACGAGTAGTAGGTGCCGCGTCATTTATAAATAAAGTTTTTTTCTTCAGTGGCACGTACGGAATATGATAGGTTCATATGGAGAGAAAAGGAAACCGCTCCACTATATACATAGTCAGGACGGGCCAGCCTACACGGTTGCTTGCTGGGGTTGCTCTCTTCACACTCTCTCGCACAAAACTACTGTGGCCACATCTCTAACATACCGGAGGATCACGTCCGCTTGGGTAAGGGGTGGATGCTTAGTGTAGATGCGGTGGCCGTCGCCGACGGCGAAAACCCACTGTCTGCACATCCCGATCAGGGGTCCCCGCCGTTCTCTCTCACAAAGCCGGTGAGGTTGCCTTCGTCCCTTGCTCATTGCCGCGACGTGGGCAGTTGCCGCCTCCCGCCGCGCTCCTCAAGGTTGAGCTACGTCCCTCAGGTACAACTCCCTTTACAGCCGGCTTGCACCGCTGCTCCAGCTGCCCACATCACTCCCTGTGGATATTTCTCTACTTCTTTGCCCCGCACATACCTCTACTGGCTTCTACGTACTGTATTTGTGATGATTTTATGTCTCATCAACTAGTCCAGTAATCTTATTCTAATCACGCTTCTTCAATTTCTTTGCCACAGGGATGCTCATCTCGATTTTGGTGAAACTGCACAAAATGATTGGATGGTCGAAAGGTTGCAAACTCCATTTATTAGGAAGCTCGAACGTTGCCAGCAAATTGAAGCCTGGTCAAGGTTCACAGTTCAAGGGCTAGGGACTGGATGGATCGTTTTTTTCTTTAGCTGCCTCTGTTCCAAAATAAGTGTCAACTTTAGTAGTAGTACAACTTTGTACTAAAGTTTGCACAAAGTTGAGACACTTATTTTGGAATGGAGGGAGTACATATTTGCTATGATCTCTCAATCATTGAGATGCAATAGCATGCATGTTAGTCTCCTTTGTATTTGATGAAATGTTGCAACGGGCAACCTTGGACGCAAGATACATGTAAAGGAAGTTTCATAGCATTGTACAAATTTATCTCGCTGATAAATTACAGTATGTACTATACTAGTACTTCCTTCATTCCTAAATATAAGTCTTTGTAGAGATTTCACCATGAACCACATGCGGATGTATATAGATGCATTTTAAGTGTAGATTCATTCATTTTGTTTCGTATGTAGTTCACCTAGTGGAATCTCTACAAAGACTTATCTACTAGTAATAGCTAGCCCCCACTACTAGCAATTCTCTATCCTCTCCTTGAGGCACATCATCAAAATTGATGTAGCCGTTAGATCAAGTAAATCAGTCCATAATAGTCGTCTGATCTAGACGTTGAGAGGCTAGGCACTAAGCCACATGCAAGCATGCAGAAATACCGTGGCATGCATGTGATTGGGTTTTAAATCACATCAACATGTCTGCATGCAAGCATGCACCGGTAGCATGCATGTAAGTGAGCTTTTAAGTCCCATTAACATGTCAAAAAGAAAAATATAATCTCATTACGCAGTAGGAGTTGGCTGATCTTTTTTCCTTACGTGGGATGATCTAAATGATGATGGGAGTTTATTTAGTTTGTCTACCACATTTGTCATGCGGTTATAGAGTTTTTTTTAGTTCTATGAAATCGATAATTTTGCGCAGAGAGATATACGGCTGTTCCGTGGCAACGCGCGGGGACTCATCTAGTAATATTTAGGAACGGAGGGAGTACTATGTAAAGAGTTAGGTGTCGCACGGTGATAGTGTGAGGTGGGCCATGTAATCACTCAGCCTGCATGTTTTCACGCTCTTGCACTCCTCCGCTATAAGAATGGAGAAAATTGTAATCTAGTAGTAGTAGTACCTCCTTTCACCGAAAGCATGGGACATCCAGCAGTCTTACCACCTCAGTAATAAAGATCAATGAGCCGTCAAATCAAATAGACCCAGCAGTAAGTTGGACGGATGAAGGAACCATCACTCTTGCGCTAGTGAGAGGTCGCGTCCGCTCTGCCCGGGCATGAATGCGGCACCGATTCTTTGGAGTGGCGCTGACCGTTTCCGGCGGGAAGCGCGCGCGGGCGATGGAGGGGCTTTGGGTGGGCCAGGCTGGTCAGGAGTGGGCGTGGCAGCTGTCCGCATGTCCCTACCAGACACGCCCGGAAACGAGAGGATGCACCGATTCTCGTGGCTAAAATCATACACTACACACCATCTCTGTATTGTAGGTCGATCTGTCGCTCTCTCTAAGACACACATGCTGTTAAACACACACACACACGCACGCACCTTGGTCCCGTTGCATCTTCTAACGTGACTTATTACACCTAGACGGAGGGAGTACTAAGTATACGAGATACGGTGGCACACTGACTTAAGTCGAATACAAGTGCCCAAAATTTGTGTGCATGTTATAATAAGGATTCACTTAACATAGTACGTGAGCAAACAGAGGGATCAATTGGACAGTGTTCCCGAGCAGTAGTGAGATGTGTGAGGTAAGATACACTGTTGGCGCTTTTAATTTTTCTTATTAATTTGTTTGTTTCACCCTCTGACTGGTGGGACCCAACGTACTATGTGGAGAGAGGTAAGGTGACTAAGGTTGCATTATTTCTACACCACTGTGGATAGTCTTACCACCAAAGCCACATGACACGATTATGATTGAAATCCCAATGACTCCCACACACACACACACTCAAAAAAAACACGGCATGCTTATCACACGAATGCAGGAATGTATAAAAGGTTATTTTCCTCTCGTTGAACATAACAGGAGGGTTGTGTATCTGGTTAGCCTGTTCGCTCATCAAACTTGAGGTCTCGGGTTCGATAACTACACTTGAGCATAATTTCTGCCAGGAGGATTCTTTGACTGGTCAAAATGGATGGATACGGAGCTATACGATCTCGTAGTGACCGTATAATCACCTCATCACGTATAAGCTACAGCCTCGGCACTTGTTTTCTAGGGTTTGCACGCTTGGAGCCACAACGCTTGTAGTTGCTCTCTTCACATTCTCTCACCCTCTCCAGATCTAAACAAGACTTCTTTGGCCTCTCTCTCTCCCCTCACTGCTGCTCAAAGAGCCAGCAGGATCCGTCCACCAGGAAGGGAAGGAGGGTTAACAATGTCGCAGTCGGCGAGGGAGGGAATCCACTACCGGCGCAGCTGTTCACTTTCCACCCAGCGGCAGCGCGGGAGGGCCTCCGACCCCTTCTTCTTCGCCGCCGTCCCGTCGCCCACCGAACCACGCCCCAAGAACCTTATGGTATAATTTACTTACTTCACATGCATTGCTCTAGCTGCATGTATACCATGAATCTAGGACGTGGTTCAAAGAGGAAAGGAGTGGGGGAAAGTAGTGGGAAAAGTTGTATATAGCATGAATCTAGGACGTGGTTCAAAGAGCAAATGAAGGGGGAAAGTTGTATAGCATGAATCTAGGATGTGGTTCAAAGAGGAAAGGAATGGGGGAAAGTAGTGGGGAAAGTTGTATCGCATAAATCTAGGACGTGGTTCAAAGAGGAACAGAAGGGGCGAAAGTACTAGTTCAAAAAGGAAAGGAAGGGACAAGGCTGTAGAGATTGAGCAGGACTAGATTTGATGCGCTCACATAGGGAAAGGTGTCTAAAGATAACAAAACTGGGACCAACACAAATATGCTCCTTGGTTGTTTGTTCTTTGTTGCAACAGAATGTGCATGACCACAGTACATCGGTACATGCACATGGTGCAAAGGCCCCTTGTCCCATGCAACTCATTAGTTGTTGTTAATCTAAGGCCTGTTTGGTTAAAACTCCTAGTCCCTACCGCTTGGTTCGGGGACTAAACTTGGACTAGAGGTTATTAAATGACATGCTAAAAGACCATGTTACCCCTAGTAATGAACTAATAGAGACAAGGTGCGATGCGTGGCAGGGGCAACTGTTGGAAAAAGTCCCAAAAAGACTCCCTCGGGGTCTTCTTTCTTTAGTCCCAAATGCCCACTTTTAGTCCCTAAAAGTCCGTCCCGTTTGGTTTAGATGGGACTGACACGGAGTTTTTTTAGTCCCTACACCAAAATGTCGCTGTAAACAAACACCCTCTAATAACGCCGCTGGAAAATTGATGCAATGCCACAGTTAAAAGCAAATTACATGTTTAACAAATTTTATTGTTAATATAATCTCTATGTTAATATTAATGAATGCCACTGTTTGAGAAATGCTACTGTCTTGCTTTCTTTCCCGTTTAGATAAGGTAGATAATTCTTTTTGTTGGCTTCGGTGTCATCCACCGTTATTGACCACTAATTGTTTCCTTTGCACCTCTGTGTAAACAAGGTTATCTACTTCACCTCGTTACCATTGTGACCTTTTGTTGCACCGCACAAAACACTTTTGTTTTAAGAGTGTTTTGTGCAGTTCAACCAAAATGTCACACCGACAACGTTGCTTGATTGCTTGATCTCAGTGGAACTGCGCAAGAGGAGATCTTACTTCGTATCCGTTAAGGCAAATCTGGTTCAGATCTTCTTCTTGTGAGTTGTTTGAATTCCGCATCATGAGAGGTCAGCACTAGCCTTCTTTCACATGATTCTGCAGTGTGCTTTCATCTATTGTGCTACTTGTACGATAATGTTGCTTGATTTTAGTGAACTGCACAAATGGAGACAAGACTTCCAATCTGTATGTGCACCGTAATATCCCATTGAGGTAAGATAAGGATATTTCACTGGCTGTTGGCTTCAGATTTTGCCACTTTCATCAGAAAATTAAGTTTAGTACTATACTTGTCCTCCCTAATTGACATGCCAAATCTTACATTGAAGGCGAAGCTTGTCTATTATTGAACCAAGTGATGAAGGGGAAGAACAAGCAGAAGAAAAACAAAAATCAACTCCCGGTGCTGTAATGAAGCACTAGAACTGTGATGACACAAGTAATGATATAGTTTTGCATCTAAATTTATTGCTATGGCTGGAACGAGCAATTGTTTTGCCACTGATTTGATGCCACTCTTAATGTAATATGTAATTATCTCTATTTGTGCAAACAGGGATCTTCTTTGAAGATACCATATATTTTAGTGGAACTGCACAAGAAGATGTTGGAAATATTAAACTAATCGAGGAGTATATAGTAAGCATGGCCACCACCGTAGATAGCAACAGATGGTTCCGGAGAAGTGCTTCACTTGTATGCTCTACACAATAAGCCTCCTAACAAAGGTTGGTACTCGCCCACTGATTTCATCCATATGATTGAGCTTTGTCATCTCTATTGGTGTTGTGCTACTATTTAGATACTGTCATGAAAAAGTGGTATTGTCCGTGAGAAGTGCTTCATCTGTGCTATTTTAAATATTTCCTTTCCTTTTTTTCGAGCAAATAGGGATGCTAGCATTTAGTAGTCCTCTTGTCTTTGCACAACAGGATCATCTTTCTCTGAAAAAGAATATGGAGTACGTGAAGTGACTAGTTCGATTATGCGGGATGAAGAAGCCTGTCTATCTTCTCATCGAAGGAGCAGTTGAAGGATGGTTACATTACTCCCGACAAGTCCAAACTAACTTCAGCTCGGAAGGACCGACAAATCTCCATTTTTTCTTTGTGATGCTTGAGTACAATGTTGTTCTAGGATTCTTTCTGGTGAGTTCCATTTTTCTAAAAGTGTGCTCTACATGGACCATGTAGGTGCCTGTTGAAACTGTCAATTCACAGAACAGTTTGCTTTATACTAATCACTTTTTTGTATTTGTGCAAATAGGGGTGCTCATCTTGATTTCAATGGGAATTGCACAAAATGTTCATGAATACATCGAATCATTCATTTCCACCACAAGAAAGGAGGTGCAGATAAGTTCAAGGCGTTGCAATATATAAGGGCGAAGTCATAAAAGCTACGCGCGAATTTGGTTGATTTTGGTGGAACTGCACAAAAAGAACAACTGGTTTATTTAGCACGAGGTGCCATGTCAATGTCCGAACTGATGGCAAACCCTGCCCATTCCACAATCGTAGGCATTTGATATTTTGAAATGGGACAACCTTGTCAAATTTTGCTCATTGATTTTAGCAACACATGCATTTGATATTTTCGAATGGGACGCCCTTTACTGTCAGCAGCGTCGATCATTTTTTTCTTTATTTTTTAGTTGTGAAGTAAATATTGCCTCTGACATGTGAGTCGCTAAGATGCATAATCATCGATTGTTTTAAATGTTCTCTATGAATTTCCAGGTCTGTGTGTGTGATTGCAATGTACAGAAACGCTAAAAAGCTGCTTAAACTTTTTGTACTCCTTCTGTTCCTTTTTATTTCGCACATTGTGAAAGTGCATACTTTTTTGTATAAGATTGGTCAAAGTAGAGATACTTTGACTGCAAACAAAACTTGTATGCAGACTAGAAAGGACCGAAGGGAATACATGTGAAACTACTGTAAACGAGGTGATCACCCTGAGAATAATGCTAGTACGTATTGTTTTGCATGTTCATCCAATGCCAGTGATACAGGAATTCGAACTAATCGAAATAAATTCATTCGTACACGGTCGGATTTCATATAAATATGCCAGATTTCATTACATTTCATACATTCTTCAACTAAAAAGGGGTGTGCTAGAGGTATAATTAATTAACCGAAGCTACCCACCTGTGTCCCGCTGAGCCGAACAGAAGCTTGATGACTTAATCGTAGGTCGATTATGAATCGACATGTGGCCTGTTGGGCCCACATGCCAGTCAGCCAACTGCACCAGCAGTTAAGTAGAGCCAGCATTCTTCTCGAGCGCAGCTCTCCGATTCCACGTCGCCGCCAAGAAGCTAACCGGCCGTCAATGGTCAACCCGCCTAGCTTGGCTTCAACTCGAGGGTAGCAGCGGTGGCCTTACTTGGACCCGAGCGGCAGTGACCTACCATGTTCTACTCTTCCTCGTTTCTGTGTGGCGCGGCCTTGTTGGCAGTGGGGCGGGGCCTCGGCGGAGCCGGTGATGTCCTCTATCTCGTTGCCGGCGGGCGACGCCTCAGTCGAGCGGTGGAAATCCTCCCCCACGTTGCCGGCAGAGTGGGGCCTCGGCTGAGCCGGCAATGTCCTCTGCCTCGTTGTTGGTGGGGCGGGGCCTCGGCGGAGTCGGCGGTGTCCTCTGCCTCGTTGTTGGCCCCGCGGGGCCTCGGCGGAGCAGGGCCTCGTCGACGCCAGCGGAGCGGGGACTCGTCGGAGCCGGCATTGTCCTCCGCCTCGTCCTTGATCTTGCCAAACAGCACCTCGCTCGCTTCATCGCGCTCTTTGCTAGCCTCTTTGTAGGCGGCCGTAGCCTCCGCCACCCGCATGCGGTACTGCCAATGCTCGAGGAGGCCCTTGCGGGCGGAGCGGTACGAGTCGAGCAGCGCCTCCTGCTCCGCCCGCTCCATGGCGATCTGCTCCTTCGCCTGCAAGTGCTCCTGGAGGAGATGGTGGTTGTAGGCGGCGTCAGCCTGCGCCTCCCGGAACTGCTCCTCACGCATCTGCCTCACCGTGTCCATATATTGGGCACGGGCCTCGCCGATGGTCATGGTGCAATGCACCAGTGAGGATGGCGCGGAGGAGGGGGTTGGCGCCGGATTGTCGACTACCATGTTCTCCATTGGGACATCGTCGTCCTCCGGCTGCCTGCCGGCCAGCCGGTCGGCAGCAATGGCTGCCATCTCCTTGTGGTCCATCGTTCGCCCGTCCCAAAGAGCGCTGGAGCGCGAGGAAGCCATGGTGGGTAGTAGTGGTGTGGACAGGAGAAAGGGAACGGATGCAGATGACTGCGGCTATGGCCGGCGCAGCAGTTTATATAGCAATGGTGGGCGGGCAGAGGGACGGACGTGTGGCACCAGAGTAGCCGCCTCGGCAACCGTGTATCATTAATGTGGGCGGCAGATGGATGGGCCACTTGTGTCGTTTGAAGGCAGAGCAATCACCTGCACCGGGAAGCGGGGCGGGCGGCGCTGACTGTGTCGGGTGGAAAGTGCGTGCGGGAGAGGAGATGACTTTACTTGGAGAGGATGACAATGGGGACCCACCAGGGCCATAGCCTCACGTACGCAAGTGCCTCCTTGTTATATCTGCAGCGATGTTTTCGTTGTTGTTCAAAGGAGAAAAAATAATATCTGGGCTAAACATCGGAAAACTCTGTAGTGCTCACACCTCAAAAACACAAATACTGCTCGAGCTGCTTGGTCCCAGCTATCGGCCGCTTCTTGTGCAATTCTCTCGTTTAGTGACTACTCCCTCCTTTCTGGTTTATAGTGCTCAATTCAAAAATCTCACCAATCAAGGTAGATGGCGAGTGGTGGAATACTTTTTGTGGTTTTGCAAAAGCACCTAATCAATGCTCTTGTTATCCTCAAAAAATTATGTTTATCAATGCATTAATTGCAATGCATGCATGCATAAAGTACATGCATTGGTCAATTTTCTCTTAATACTTGCATGCAATGATTTAATGCACCTTGGAATCTGAACATGTGATGGAAAACAACCAAATTGAGCCTTATAAAATGGAAAAACTAAAATTTTGAGATAAGCCCTATAAACCGGAAAGGAGGGACTACATAGGTTGACAATTATTTTGCTTCCTCCTGGTTTCCTAACATCATGGTCCCACACCATTGTCAACCTATGTACTCCCTCCTTTCCAATTTATAGGGTTTATCTCAAAATTTTAGTTTTTCCATTTTATAAGGCTCAATTTGATTGTTTTCCATCACATGTTCAGATTCCAAGGTGCATTAAATCATTGCATGCAAGTATTAAGAGAAAATTGACCAATGCATGTACTTTATGCATGCATGCATTGCAACTAATGCATTGATAAACATAATTTTTTGAGGATAACAAGAGCATTAATTAGGTTCTTTTGCAAAACTACAAAAAGTATTCCACCACCCGCCATCTACCTTGATTGGTGAGATTTTTGAATTGAGCACTATAAACCGGAAAGGAGGGAATAGTCAATAAACGAGAGAATTGCACAAGAAGCGGCTGACAGCTGGGACCAAGCAGCTCGAGCAGTATTTGTGTTTTTGAGGTGTGAGCACTGCAGAGTTTTTTGATTTTTAGCCCAGATATTAATTTTTCTCCTCTGAACAACAATGAAAACATCACTGCAGGTATTAACTGCGCGGGCTGTGGCCCATCTAGCCCAGGCCAGATATCCAGCCCAGATATTAATTTTTTTCAAGCTGAAATTGGCTAGCCCAGCTATACTTTTTTAGGCAAGGTCAAGTTGTTATTCTCCGCCTTGCTGGGCTGCAAATCTTTCCTAGGAGGGATGCATTAGGCTTAACAAGAAAATGGGCTTTAGGAAATAATAAATGGGATGTAATTATAAAAATTGGGCAGTAACTATAAAAAAATGCACCAAACACGTAATTACTTTATAAAATATTATTTTTGGATATTGAAAGTTTTAATTTCATTAATTGATGCGAGTGCAATGTTTTGTTGGATTTTTACATAATATAAATTTATATTGAAATTGTATTTAATCTGACCAGAAATTTCGGGATAAAAATATTTCGAATCCCATCAAAATGTGGGAAATTTTATTGAATTCTGTTTTGAATGGTTGGTTGAAATGGGTTGTACTTTTAACAAACTGTAAACGGGCTATAGTAAATTCCATTAGAATTCAAAAATTGGCTACACATTCTGACAAATCTCAAATGGGCTATAAGTTCTCTGCCACACACTTCTTGCCTTACTAAGTTGACGCATCCCCTAAAAAAACAGAGTTGACGCGTATGCAAGGCTTTGTCAACTTATAGTCAACACACGGTTCTAGCCGCAGTGGCCGTTGGATGTCCATCCAACTGATGTCGTGCTTCTTCTTCAATCTCGGATATTCTAGCTTCACCCGCCCAAAAAATGATTCCTCCCCCTGACATCTGGGGCGCACCGTTTCGGAAGCTGACCTGTGGGCCTACTAAGTTGACGTACCAAGGGCTTTGTCAACTTAGTCAATATAAATGATTCTAGCTGTAGTGACCGTACGATGTCCATCCAACGGCCGTCGTGCTTCTTCAACCTCTGGTCTTCTTGCTCCAACCGTCCAAAGCAGGGCTGGTCGTGCCGCCTGCTCCTGCATCCCGTGGCCGACTGTGCTGCCGCGGAGGCCTCACCGCCCCCTACTACTCTAACCGCCCCTACTACTCCCACCGCTGGCCAGGCCATCCCTCCACTCACCCACACCCCCTTTTATTCTGCGGCGATGGCAGCGCAGCCGGACCAGTGAACCGTCGTACTCCTCTCCGCGTGTGCATCCACTGCCGCGTCTTCCCCGGCACCGCGTCGTCCCCTTCCTAGGCCTCGCCGTCGTCCATCGCCTTGGTGCTCTCGGCGCGGCGTGGTCAAAGTGGTCAAGGAACGACTTCCATCAGACGTGGACTGTATGTGGAGAGGCTGATAGCTGGGTCCACGGCAGCCGCAAGGAACTGCCTCCTTATTACGCGCAAAATAATTATTCCTCCACCTGACAGCGGGAACCTACCGGACGGGCCACCGTATTTCATGAAAAAATGATTCGCCCCCTGACTGCTGGGACCCACCAGCTACATCTTCGCATGCAAGGAAGTGTATCCGGAAAAAAAAGGATTCACCCCCCTGACTGCTGGGACCCACCAGCTACATCTTCGCACGCAAGGAAGTGCGTCCAAAAAAATGATTCGCCCCCTGACTGCTGGGACCCACCAGCTACACCTTCGCACGCAAGGAAGTGCGTCCGGGCAAAAAAAACGATTCACCCCCTGACTACTGGGACCCAGCAGCTACACCTTCGCACGTAAGGAAGTGCGTCCGGGCAAAAAAAACACAAAATGATTCGCCCCCTGACTGCTGGGACCCACCAGCTACATCTCCGCACGAAAGGAATTGCCTGACAGTCGGGACCCACCTGGTCGAAGCGTACGTAGCGTTGTCATTCTGGTCACGAACGTGCACGTACATATATGTTTGTCGATGTAGAGGCGCGCACGTGTCGTAGTAGAGGCGCATACGTGTCATAGTAGAGGCGCACACGTAGCATGTACACGTACGTACAACGGCCAGTGTGCAAGAAAGAAAATACGGCCACGTATGTGTACATACGGGCGAGGTCTCGAATGCCTACTCGCGCATACGTACAGCCAGGACTCGTGTACATGGCTGGGTCGGAATGGAGAAACATCATCGACGTCGTGTTCATGGGGAGGCAACGGAATGCGTCGTGTTCATGGGGAGGCAACGGAATGCGTCGTGTTCATCGGGAGGCAACGGAACGCGTGCAGCCAACCGGCTGGGTCGAAACGGAATGCGTGGTCGTGTTCATCGGGAGGGCTTGGACGGAACAGGCGATGCAAACGAGGCCTGGCGTACCGCACAATGAAGGAAACGGACCTCCTACGGTCGAAACGGGGGTCCTGTTGATCGGGAGGGGTGTGGCGTACCGCAAAACGGAGGAAACGGACTTGTGTTGGAGCGCTACAGTCAAAACGAGGGTCCTATTGATCGGGAGGGGTGTGGCCTACCGCAAAACGAACGAAACAGACTTGTGTTGGAGCGCTACAGTCGCAACGGGGGTCCTGTTGATCGGGAGGGGTGTGGCGTAGCACAAAACGGACGAAACAGACTTGTGTTGGAGCGCTACGGTCGAAATGGGGGTCCTGTTGATCGGGAGGGGTGTGGCATACCGCAAAACGGAGGAAACAGACTTGTGTTGGAGCGCTACGGTCGAAACGGGGGTCCTGTTCATCGGGAGGGGTGTGGCGTACCACAAAACGGGACTCCACGGGATACTGTTCATCTCCACCGTCGACCTCCTCCAGCCTCCACGGGCTACCGTCGACCTCCTCCAGCCTCCACGTGCTCCTGTTCATCCAGCCTCCACCGCGTGCTACTCCACCGGCTACTGTTCAACCACCCCTCCACGGGCACCCCTCCACCGTCTACTGTTCATCCAGCCATCCACACCACGGGGTCCTGTTCATCCATAGGCAACGCCATGGGGTCCTGCATCCAGCCCCACTGCTCACTGTTCATCCACCCCCCTGCAACGCTCACTGTTCATCTAGAGAGGCAGCATCGACCAGCTTCAGTTAGCAGCAGTAGCGAAGGAATCGCTTGATCGGGTTCAGTTAATAGCCATCGATCGATCACTCAGGTTCAGTAACGCGTAGCCTGTAGTGCAATCACTCGGGTTCAGTTAGAGCCCAATGCCTCGCTCGGGTTCAGTTAGAGCCAACGCCTCGCACACACGCGCGTACGTGTACGAGAGAAACGCGCATCGCTCGGCCCCCGACCACCCACCGTAACCGGGAACTCCCTGAAATTTTCCTCGCCCTCGCTTCTACCGCGGTTTTTTTCCATCATGGACGGCCCAAAGAATGTCATGCAGCTGCGTCTCCGGCCCGCCCAAGACGAAAAGCCCATTTTCTATCATGATTTTTTCTCATAGAAGTAGGAGCCCACCACATCTATGATGATATCAGGTTTTGTCACAATTATCGTCATAGAAGTGTCATACGTATGACAGAAAAAATGCGTTCGGCCCAAAATGTCACGGATGTGTCTTTTTTTTGTAGTGTGGTTTTAGGGTATATGGGAATATATAGGCGAAAGAAGTTGGTCGGGGGAGCCTCGAGGGGCCCACGAGGATGGAGGGCACGCCCAGGGGGGTGGGCGCGCCCCCCTATCTCGTGGCTTCCTCGAAGCTTCCTTGGCTTGTACTCCAAGCTCCCTGGATTGCTTCCGTTCCAAAAATAACGCTCCCGAAGGTTTCATTCCTTTTGGACTCCGTTTGATATTCCTTTTCTTCGAAACACTAAAATAGGCAATAAAACAGCAATATGGGTTGGGCCTCCGGTTAATAGGTTAGTCCCAAAAGTAATATAAAAGTGTATAATAAAGCCCGTAATCATTCAAAATAGACGGGATAATAGCATGAATGCTTCCTAAATTATAGATACGTTGGACACGTATCAGCATCCCCAAGCTTAATTCCTGCTCGTCCTCGAGTAGGTAAATGATAAAAGAAAGAGTTTATGAAGTGTGAATGCTAGCAGGTGCACAAGTTTGATCAATGATAATTTCAATCATCTTTTCTAGCATGATTATATGTCATAACAGTAATTCATCTCATAAAACTTCTCAAGATCAAGTAACAAGCTATTCACATGTTAAAGCATAGACCATAAACTTTCTTGAAAACTAGCAAACTTCATTCTTAGTCATCAAACAATTACAATTCATCTTATTTTCAGGAAGGGTCTATGTCAGAGCTTTGATTTAGCAAACTCCACATACTCAACTATCATATAGTCTTCCATGATTGCTAGCACTCACACAATACTAATGGTTATGGAGTTTTAATCGGACACTAAGAAAGATAGGGGCTTATAGTGTTGCCTCCCAATGTATTCACCTTTGGGTGATGTCAACAGTAATAGTTCATGCTAACTTACATCCAATTGGATATATATATATATCAGGATCTTTCCAACACAAGGTGCTTGCCAAAGGATAAAATGAAAAAGGGAAAGGTGAAGGTCACCTTGACTCTTGCATAAAGTAAAAGACATAAAGTAAAAGATAGGCCCTTCGTAGAGGGAAACAGAGGTTTTCATGCGCTTTTATGGTTGGATGCACAAAATCTTAATGCAAAAGAACGTCACTTTATATTGCCACTTGTATATGGAACTTTATTATGCAGTCCGTCGCTTTTATTGCTTCCATAACAAGATCGTATAAATCTTATTTTCTTCACACTAATAGATCATACATATTTAGAGAGCAATTTTTATTGCTTGCACCGATGACAACTTACTTGAAGGATCTTACTCAATCCATAGGTAGGTATAGTGGACTCTCATGGCAAAACTGAGTTTAAGGATATTTGGAAGCACAAGTAGTGTCTCTACTTGGTGCAAGGAATTTGGCTAGCATGAGGGGGAAAGGCAAGCTCAACATATTTGAATGTTCCATGACAATATACTTTAACTGAGATGTGAGAAAACATAACCCATTACGTTGTCTTCCTTGTCCAACATCAACTCTTTAGCATGTCATACTTAATGAGTGCTCACAATTATAAAAGATGTCTAAGATAGTATATTTATATGTGAAATCAATCTTCGTTCAATATTCTTTCATGAATTGCTCAAATGACCAATACAATGCTTGCTAACCTTCAATAAATTTACAACCTCTACTTATTAGATGTGAAGTCATTACTCCCTGTGGGATAAGCAAATGAAACATATATAATTTAAGATTTATGACATTCAACTCATTCAACCATTTACTCATAGGATATAAGTGAAGCACACGAGTAAATGACAAACCACTCCAAAAAGATATAAGTGAAGATCAATGAGTAGCTAAATAATTATGTAAATACGTGAAGACTCTCTCTCATTTAAGAATTTCGGATCTTGGTATTCTATTCAAACAGCAAGCAAAGCAAAAATAAAATGACATTGCAAGGATAGCACAACTCATGTGAAGAAACAAAAACTTAGGTTCAACCGATACTAACTGATAGTTGTTGAAGAAGAAAGGTGGGATGCCTAACGGGGCATCCCCAACCTTATATGCTTGAGACTTCTTGAAATATTATCTTGGGGTGCCTTGGGCATCCCCAAGCATGAACTTTTGTGTCTCCTTAATCCCTCTCATATCATGGATTCTCTATTTCTCAAAAACTTCATCCACATAAAACTCAACAAGAACTCGTGAGATAAGTTAATATAGACCAATGCAAAACCTTATCATTTTCTACTGTAAAAAATCACTAAAATTATTATTCAACATTGCATACTAAATGCCTCTGCATATTTAATACTCGTATCCTCAAATAGAATCATTAAATAAGCAAACTTATGCAAACAATGCAAACATAACAGCAATCTGCCAAAACAGTACGGTCTGTCAAGAATGCAAGATTCATCATACTTCCCTAACTCCAACAATTATGAGAAAAATACTACGCTGTAGAAGATTTATCATAGCTCATTATGCAAAAAATTTCAACAATATATCATTCTCTGACTTTTTTAGGGAATTTTAGCAACAACGGTAAACTTTCTGTTTTCAAACAGCAACATGTATAGTGGCAAAATAAGCCTGGGAAAGGCTATCCTTGACATTTAAAATAAAAATGCAAAAAATTATAAATAACAGAAAGATAATACTAACAAAAGAAAATTACGCTCCAAGCAAAACACATATCATGTGGTGAATAAAAATATAGCTCCAAGTAAAGTTACCGATAGACGAAGACGAAAGAGGGGATGCCTTCCGGGGCATCCCCAAGCTTAGGCTCTTGGTTGTCCTTGAATATTGCCTTGGGGTGACTTGGGCATCCCCAAGCTTAGGATGTTGCCACTCCTTATTCCATAGTCCATCGAATCTTTACCCAAAACTTGAAAACTTCACAACACAAAACTTAACAGAAAACTCGTAAGCTCCATTAGTATAAGAAAATAAAACCACCACTTAGGTACTATAATGAAATCATTCTAAATTCATATTGGCATAATATCTACTGTATTCCAACTTCTCTATGGCTCATACCCTCCTATACTACTCATAGATTCATCAAAATAAGCAAACAACACATAGAAAATAGAATCTGTCAAAAACAGAACAGTCTGTAGTAATCTGTATCAAACGTATACTTATGGAACTCGAAAAATCCTACCAAATTAGGAAGTCCTGAGAAATTTGTGTACCAAGCCAGATCAGAAAGAATTAGATCAGAAACACGTTTCTGTGAATTAAAACAACTAATTTACTGGGTGCAAAAGTTTATGAGTCTCAGCAGGATCAACACAACTATCACCGTAAGCTATCCTAAAGGTCTTACTTGGCACTTTATTGAAACAAAAGCTATAAAACATGGCTACTGCAGTAGCATAATCATGTGGACACACAAAAACAGCAAAGGTAAATATGGGTTTGTCTCCCAACAAGCGCTTTTATTTAATGCCTTTTAGCTAGGCATAATGATGACAATGATGCTCACATAAAAGATGAGAATTGAAACATAACGGGAGCATCATGAAGCATATGACTAGCACATTTAAGTCTAACCCACTTCCTATGCATAGGGATTTTGTGAGCAAACAACTTATGGGAACGATAATCAACTAGCATAGGAAGGCAAAACAAGCATAGCTTCAAGATTTTCAACACATAGAGAGGAAACTTAATATTATTGCAATTCCTACAAGCATATGTTCCTCCCTCATAATAATTTTCAGTAGCATCATGAATGAATTCAACAATATAACCAGCACCTAAAGCATTCTTTTCATGATCTACAAGCATAGAATTTTTACTACTCTCCACATAAGCGAAATTCTTCTCATGAATAATAGGGGGAGCAAACTCAACACAATAATTACTATGTGAGGCATAATCCAACAAGTTTCATACAAGTCATCACTATAATCATCATAGATAGCAACTTTGTTCTCATAATCCATTGGAACCTCTTCGGAAATAGTGGATTCATCACTAAATAAAGTCATGACCTCTCCAAATCAACTTTCATAATTATCACAATAATATTGAACATCCTCCAAAATAGTGGGATCATAACTTCCTAAAGTTGACACTCTTCCAAACACACTTTCATCAATATAATCATCATAAATAGGAGGCATGCTTTCATCATAATAAATATTCTCATCAAAACTTGGGGGACTAAACATATCATCTTCGTCAAACATAGCTTCCCCAAGCTTGTGGCTTTGCATATCATTAGCATCATGGATATTCAAGGAATTCATACTAACAACATTGCAATCATGCTCATCATACAAAGATCTAGTATCAAACATTTTAATGCATTCTTCTTCTAGCAATTGAGCACAATTTTCCTTACCATCATTCTCACAAAAGATATTAAAAAGATGAAGCGTATGAGACAAACTCAATTCCATTTTTTTGTAGTTTTCTTTTATAAACTAAACTAGTGATAAAACAAGAAATAAAAAGATTCGATTGCAAGATCTAAAGATATACCTACAAGCACTCACCTCCCCGGAAACGGCTCCAGAAAAGATCTTAGTTGACGGGATGTGGGTGCCGCTTACCTAGACTCCCCGGCAATGGCGCCATAAAGAGCTTGATGTATACTATGCAACCTTTCCTTGTAGACGTTGTTGGGCCTCCAAGTGCAGAGGTTTGTAGGACAGTAGTAAATTTCCCTCAAGTGGATGACCTAAGGTTTATCAATCCGTGGGAGGCACAGGATGAAGATGGTCTCTCTCAAACAACCCTGCAACCAAATAACAAAGAGTCCCTTGTGTCCCCAACACAACTAATACAATGGTAAATTGTATAGGTGCACTAGTTCGGTGAAGAGATGGTGATACAAGTGCAATATGGATGGTAGATAAAGGTTTTTGTAATTTGAAAATATAAAAACAGCAAGGTAACTAATGGTAAAAGTGAGCGTAAACGGTATTGCAATGGTACGAAACAAGGCCTACGGTTCATACTTTCACTAGTGCAAGTTCTCTCAGCAATAATAACATACTTGGATCATATAACTATCCCTCAACATGCAACAAAGAGTCACTCCAAAGCCACTAATAGCAGAGAACAAACGAAGAGATTATGTTAGGGTACGAAACCACCTCAAAGTTATCCTTTCTGCTCAATCTATTCAAGAGTCCATAGTAAAATAACACGAAGCTATTCTTTCCGTTCAATCTATCATAGAGTTCATACTAGAATAACACCTTAAAACACAAATCAACCAAAACCCTAATGTCACCTGGATACTCCATTGTCACCTCAAGTATCCGTGGGCATGATTATACGATATGCATCACACAATCTCAGATTCATCTATTCAACCAACACAAAGTACTTCAAAGAGTGCCCCAAAGTTTCTACTAGAGAGTCAAGACGAAAACGTGTGCCAACCCCTATGCATAGGTTCATGGGCGGAACCCGCAAGGTGATCACCGAAACATACATCAAGTGGATCACGTGATATCCCATTGTCACCACAGATAAGCACGGCAAGACATACATCAAGTGTTCTCAAATCCTTAAAGACTCAATCCGAAAAGATAACTTCAAAGGGAAAACTCAATCCACTACAAAAGAGTAGAGGGGGAGAAACATCATAAGATCCAACTATAATAGCAAAGCTCGTGATACATCAAGATCGTGCCATAGAGAGAACACGAGAGAGAAAGATCAAACACATAGCTACTGGTACATACCCTCAGCCCCGAGGGTGAACTACTCCCTCCTCGTCATGGAGAGCGCTGAGATGATGAAGATGGCCACCGGTGAGGGATCCCCCCTCCCGCAGGGTGCCCGAATAGGCTCCCGAGAGGTTTTAGGTGGCTATAGAGGCTTGCGGCGGCGGAACTCCCTATCTATTGTGTTCTCCGATGGTTTTAGGGTAGATGGGAATATATAGGCGAAAGAAGTCGGTCGGGGGAGCCTCGAGGGGCCCACAAGGGTGGAGGGCGCGCCTAGGGGGGTGGGCGCGCCCCCTATCTCGTGGCTTCCTCGAAGCTTCCCTGGCTTGTACTCCAAGCTCCCTGGATTGCTTCCGTTCCAAAAATAACGCTCCCGATGGTTTCATCCCGTTTGGACTCCGTTTGATATTCCTTTTCTTCGAAACACTGAAATAGGCAACAAAACAGCAATATGGGTTGGGCCTCCGGTTAATAGGTTAGTCCCAAAAGTAATATAAAAGTGTATAATAAAGCCTGTAATCATTCAAAATAGACAGGATAATAGCATGAATGCTTCATAAATTATAGATACGTTGGAGATGTATCAATCAGCAGTCAGCACAAGCACTTAGGTCGTTTACCTAGGTTCGGGCCGCGAGGAGGCGTAATACCCTAGTCCTGCTTTGGTGTGTATATTAGTGTTCTTGGAGTTCTTGAGCTAGCTACGATGGGTGTAACTTGTCCTAGAGTCCGAATCCTTCTCCTCGATGCCTTGGGCCTCCTTTTATAGTCAAGGGGATCGCCACAGTGGTACCCAGGAGGTGGCATCGGAGTACATTGGCTAAGCTTATCGCTTAGCCATTATGGGACAAGACACATTTAATGCGCCTCTTAGGTGTCCCTCTTACTTTACCGCCGCCTCACCCTTCTTCGACACGCTCCCAGGCCAGCGGTGCGCATGGTGCCATGTAGGCTGGCAAGCTGCTGAGGTGGCGCGGTGGTAGGGCCTTCACGAAGATTTGCATGCCACCACGTAGGCATGCGCTGAGTTGGCTCGGATGCCTCACGTCAACACGCAGGTGCCTGCCTAGCTGGTGGGCTGGTAGCTACATGGGAGTGGCGGTGGAAAATTGGCGGGCATGAGCCTGGCTGTGGCCCCGTGGATGTCCTCGGCAAGGGCCTTGCTGGGGCCCTGGCAAGGGTCTTGTCGTGGAGTTGTGGTCGTCCCCGGCAAGGATCTAGCCGGAGGTCTCGTGGGTTTTCCTCGGCAAGGATCTCGCCAAGGTTCGTTGTCCTCTAATCCTCATCTGACTTGGGGTGTTCCTTGTCTTCACAAAGATCTTAATGCCATCATGGAGGCGCCTCCCGAGCCTTGGTTCCAATGTGGTTGTCGAAAACCTTGGGCTCGAGGGTGGCGCGACCCGCTAGCATTAGGCAATTTGCCCTGGCAAGGTCTTGCCGGGGCTGTAGAGGCCGCCTCGGCAAGGGTCTTGCTAGGGGAGCCCACCTTGCCCTCTTGCTCTTCGTGTCTCTGTCTCGGCGTTGCTTCGACCGTCCTGCGGCTTTGACTCCTCCCTCTACTCTGCTAAGCGTGACCGCGAGCATGGCTCTGACTTCCCGTGCACAAGTAAGGGGTACAAAGGGCTGCTCCTACTTTAGTACACCGACAGAATCCCTTGAACCAAGCCATGCTATGCAATCGGCCACCACTGCGTTCACGACAAAACAGTATGGAGAAGGGAAATTAATCAAGAAACTGCCCAATTTGATCTTGTATTCTTGTGATCAAATAATGATCTAATGATTGATTGGTTTTCTTCCCTGTACGTCTATGCACTCATAAGGATCAAGACTGCTGATCCAAGGAAGATTTTTTTGACAAAGAACAAAGAAGTGAAGTGTGCACCCGACAGTTACCTTCAGTCAGAGAGCTATGGTTATAAAATTGGTCCTAGAATGGTAGGCATCCAAGTTGGGTATAATAAAAACTATCATAGGAAGTGAATTGGATGCTATAATCAATTTGATACTTGATAATTGTTTTGAGATATGGAGGTAGTGATATTAAAGTCATGCTAGTTGGGTGATTATGAATTTAAAGAATGCTTGTGTTGAAGTTAGCAAGTCCCGTAGCATGCACGTATGGTTAAAGTTGTGTAACAAATTTGAAACATGAAGTGTCCTTGGATTGTGCATCCTTATGAGTGGTACATCGGGGACGAGCGGTGGTCTTTTCCTACCAATCTATCCCCTAGGAGCATCTTGCGTAGTGCATGGTTTTGATGACTTCTAGATTTTTGCAATAAGTATATGAGTTCTTTTGACTAATGTTGAGTCCATGGATTATACGCACTTTTACCTTTCCATCATTGCTAGCCTCTTCGGTACCGTGCATTGTCCTTTCTCACCTTGAGAGTTGGTGCATACTTCGCCGGTGCATCCGAACCCCGTGATATGATACGCTCTATCACACATAAACCTCCTTATATCTTCCTCAAAACAGCCACCATACCTACCTATTATGGCATTTCCATGGCCATTCCGAGATATATTGCCATGCAACTTTCCATCGTTTCATTTATCATCATGACACGCATTACTATTGTCATATTGCCATTGCATGATCATGTAGTTGACATCGTATTTGTGGCAAGGCCACTTTGCATAATTTTTCATACATGTCACTCTTGATTCATTGCCCATCCCGGTACACCGCCGGAGGCATTCATATAGAGTCATATCTTGTTCTAGTTTTGAGTTGTAATTCATGTGTTGTAAATCAATAAAAGTGTGATGATCATCATTATTAGAGCATTGTCCCCAAAGAAAAATAAGAAAGGCCAAAAGAAAAAAAGAAAGGCCAAAGAAAAAAAGAAAAAAGAAAGAAAGGCCAAAAAAGGCCCAAAAAAGAAAAAAAAAGAAGAAAATAAAATAAAAAGGGGGCAATGTTACTATCTGTTTTCCACACTTGTGCTTCAAAGTAGCACCACGTTCTTCATATAGAGAGTCTAATATGTCGTCACTTTCATATTGTGCTTCAAAGTAGCACCATGTTTTTCATATAGTGAGTCGCATATGTTGTCACTTCCGTATACTAGTGGGAATTTTACATAATAGAACTTGGCTTGTATATTCTACGGTGGGCTTCCTCAAATGCCCTAGGTCTTCGTGAGCAAGCAAGTTGGATGCACACCCACTAGTTTTCTTTTGTTCAGCTTTCATACATTTATAGCTCTAGTGCATCTGTTGCATGGCAATCCCTACTCCTCATGTTGACATCAATTGATGGGCATCTCCATAGCCCGTTGATTATCCTCATCAATGTGAGACTTTCTCTTTTTTTTGTCTTATCTACAAAATCTCCATCATCATATTCTATTCCACCCATAGTGCTATATCCATGGCTCACGCTCATGTATTGCGTGAAAGTTGAAAGAGTTTGAGATTATTTAAGTACGAAACAATTGCTTGGCTTGTCATCGGGGGTGTATTATTTGGGAACATTTTTGTGTGACGAAAATGAAGCATAGCCTAACTATATGGTTTTTGTAGGGATGAACTTTCTTTAGCCATGTTATTTTGAGAAGACATGATTGCTTTGATTAGTATGCCTGAAGTATTACTATTTCTTATGTCAATATGAACTTTTATTTTGAATCATTTGGATCTGAACATTAATGCCACAATAAAGAAAATTACATTGAGAATTATGCTAGGTAGCATTCCACATCAAAAATTCTGTTTTTATCATTTACCTACTCGAGGACGAGCAGGAATTAAGCTTGGGGATGCTTGATACGTCTCCAACGTATCTATAATTTTTTATTGTTCCATGCTATTATATTACCCCTTTTGGATGCTTATGGGCTTTATTTTACACATTTATATCATTTTTGGAACTAACCTACTAACCGGAGGCCCGGCCCGTATTGTTGTTTTTTTTTGCCTATTTCAGTATTTCGAAGATTAGGAATATCAAACGGAGTCCAAACGGAATGAACCTTCGGGAGCGTGATTTTTGGAACGTACGTGATCCAGAGGCCTTGGAGTGCAAGCCAAGAAGCAGCCGAGGCGGCCACAAGGGTGGAGGGCGCGCCCACCCCTACATGGCACGCCCCCATATCTCGTGGGCCCCTCGGGCGGCCACCGACCTACTTCTTCCTCCTATATATACCCACGTACCCTGAAAACATCCAGGGAGCCAACGAAAAACAATTTCCACCACCGTAAGCTTCTGTATCCGCGAGATCCCATCTTGGAGCCTTCGTTGGCGCTCCACCGGAGGGGGAATCGACCATGGAGGGCTTCTACATCAACACCATAGCCCCTTCGATGAGTTGTGAGTAGTTTACCATAGACCTTCGGGTCCATAGTTATTACCTAGATGGCTTCTTCTCTTTTTTTGGATCTCAATACCATGTTCTACCCCTCTCTTGTGGAGACCTATTCGATGTGACTCTTTTTGCGGTGTGTTTGTTGAGATCCGATGAATTGTGGGTTTAGGATCAAGTTTATCTATGAGAAATATTTGAATCTCCTCTGAATTCTTTTATGTATGATTGAGTTATCTTTGCAAGTCTCTTCGAATTATCAGTTTGGTTTGGTCTACTAGATTGATTTTCTTGCAATGGGAGAAGTGCTTAGCTTTCGGTTCAATCTTGCGGTGTCCTTACCCAGTGACAATAGGGGTTGCAAGGCATGTATTGTATTGTCGCCATCGAGGATAAAAAGATGGGATTTATATCATATTGCATGAGTTTATCCCTCTACATCATGTCATCTTTCTTAACGCGTTACTCTGTTCTTATGACCTTAATACTCTAGATGCATGCTGGATAGCAATCGATGTGTGGAGTAATAGTAGTAGATGCAGGCAGGAGTCGGTCTGCTTGTCGCGGACGTGATGCCTATATACATGATCATGCCTAGATAATCTCATAATTATTCGCTTTTCTATCAATTGCTCGACAGTAATTTGTTCACCCACCGTAATATTTATGCTATCTTGAGAGAAGCCACTAGTGAAACCTATGGCCCCCGGGTCTATCTTTTATCATTTAATCTTTCAATCTACTTTTATTTGCATCCTTACTTTTCCAATCTATATTATAAAATACCAAAAATATATTTATCTTATCATACTATCTCTATTAGATCTCACTTTCGCAAGTGGCCGTGAAGGGATTGACAACCCCTTTATTGCGTTGGTTGCGAGTTCTTTGTTTGTTTGTGTAGGTGCGTGGGACTTTTGAGGAGTGTCCTACTGGATTTATACCTTGGTTCTCAAAAAGTGAGGGAAATACTTACGCTACTATTGCTGCATCACCCTTTCCTCTTCAAGGAAAACCAACGCAAGCTCAAGACGTAGCAAGAAGGATTTCTGGCGCCGTTGCCGGGGAGGTCTTCGCTCAAGTCAAGACATACCAATTACCCATCACAAACTCATCTCCCTCGCATTTACATTATTTGCCATTTGCCTCTCGTTTTCCTCTCCCGCACTTCACCTTTGCCTTTTCTTCGCCTTCTCCCTGTATGCCTTTGTTTATTGTGTTTCCTTGTGCCTTCTATTTGCTTGCATCTTTGCTTGCTAAAAATATATTGATATGGATCCACTTAAATGTTTTACTTGGATCATCTTCGATCCTTATGCGCTCGTGCTGAAATCCCAACTAACCTAGTTGATGGGAAATCTTTAGATGAGCATGCTCATTTTGTGCGTCACCGTTTGTCTGAAAAAGGGAGACTCTTGTGGGATCAAGTAAACAGATTGTTGTGTTATTCTTGGAATCTTTGTGAAAATTATGATTTTACTTGTTGCTCTAAGAACCCTAAAAACACCTTCCCTACCTATGTGAGTTTAATGAAAATAAAATCTTATCTTCTTATGCAAAGGGTGCTTATAGTTACTATGATATCAAACAAATTGAAGAATTTGTTGCTTTCAAGGGTGCTTATGAAGTTGCTTCTTTGATTGACAAGTACGATATTACTCTCTACGAATCTGAAAATTTTGACATACTTAAATATTGCTATGAAAATTATGCTCATAATGTCTATGTCAAAGAATTTATTGAGAGAATGACCGTTGCTTTGGAAGAAAATAATGATATGCATGAATCTATAGATAATGATGATTCCGATGATCTGATTGAAATATCCATTGATGAACATGATGCTGGCTATTCTTGTGGCCACGATGCCAATATTTATGAAGATGAATTCGCTATAGTTCCTTATGTTAAACATGAGATTGTTGCTATTGCACCCATACTTGATAGTTCCTTCGATGAAAAGCATGATCGCAATGATGTTATTATAAATTCTCTTGATGTCAATTGTGCTAATAATATGCAAAACCCTAAGCTTGGGGATGCTAGTTTTGCTATGTCTATTACTTGCTGCAATGATCATGATTGGGGTGATGATGTTTCTTATGATCTTGAAGATTTATTTAAGCCCCATGATGAATATGAGATTGATAATAGTGTTTGCGATATTATTGAAAGTGGGTTTGGAAGATTGTCAACTGTAGATCCCACATATTTGGAGAATTTTCAATCTTATGAAGTTTTTGATAAAAGTGGGTTTGGAGAGGTCATGACTTTAGTTAATGATAATCCCACTATTTTGGAAAAGTGTCAACTTCGCATGCTTGTGGATCGTATTGAGAATATGTTATGTGATAGCTATATTGTTGAATTTGCTTATGATCCTACATGTAATTATTATGAGAGAGGAAAATGTGGTCGTAGAAATTTTTATCTTACTAAATTACCTCTCGTCATGTTGAGATTGCTATCGTCTCTTTCTTCTTCCTTGCATATGCTAGTTTTTTCTTGCCTTGCAAATTTGTTTGCTTATAATATGCCTATGCATAGGAAGTATGTTAGACTTAGATGTGTTTGTCACGTGTTTCATGATGTTCTCTTTGCGCTTCAATTCTTGTCTTTCATGTGAGCATCATTAAAATTATCAATGCCTAGCTAGGGGCGTTAAACGATAGCGCTAGTTGGGAGGCAACCCAATTTTATTTGTGTTTTTTGTTTTTGCTTCTGTTTAGTATTAAATTTTGCATCTGACTTCTGTTTAGATGTGTTTTTATGTTTTAATTAGTGTTTGTGCCAAGTAGAACCTATAGAATAACCTATGGTGATAGTTAATTTGATTCTGCTGAAAAATAGAAACTTTGCGCGCATGAAATTAGTTTTGTTAAACCACAGAAACGTGATTTTGCGTTGATTATTTTTTCTTTATATCAATAGACAAATTGCCCAGGACTTCCTATTTTTTAGGATTTTTAGAGTTCCAGAAGTATTCGTGGGTTATAGATTGCTACAGATTGTTCTTTTTTTGACAGATTCTGTTTTTCGTGTGTTGTTTGCTTATTTTGATGCATCTATGGCTAGTATTAAGTGGTATGAACCATAGAGAACTTGAAATACAGTAGGTTTAACACCAATATAAATAAAGAATGAGTTCATTACAGTACCTTATGTGGTGGTTTTGCTTCTTCCACTAACGGAGCTTATGAGATTTCTTGTTGAGTTTTGTGTTGTGAAGTTTTCAAGTTTTGGGTAAAGATTTGATGGAGTATGGAATAAGGAGTGGCAAGAGCCTAAGCTTGGGGATTCCCCCGGAAGGCATCCCCTCTTTCGTCTTCGTTCATTGGTAACTTTACTTGGAGCTATATTTTTATTCGCCACATGATATGTTTTTTGCTTGGAGCGTCGTGTATGATATTAGTTTTTGCTTTTTAGTTTTCCACAATCATCCTTGTTGTACACACCTTTTGGGAGAAGCCCACTTGATTGGAATTTATTAGAATACTCTATGTGCTTCACTTATATCTTTTGAGCTAGATAGTTTTTGCTCTAAGTGCTTCACTTATATCTTTTAGAGCACGGCGGTGGCTTAATTTTGTAGAAATTGCTAGTCTCTCATGCTTCACTTATATTATTTTGAGTGTCTCTTAGAACAGCATGGTATTTGCTATGGTTATAAAATTGGTCCTAGAATGGTAGGCATCCAAGTTGGGTCCAATAAAAACTATCATAGAAAGTGAATTGGATGTTATGATCAATTTGATACTTGATAATTGTTTTGAGATATGGAGGTAGTGATATTAAAGTCATGTTAGTTGGGTGATAATGAATTTAAAGAATGCTTGTGTTGAAGTTAGCAAGTCCCGTAGCATGCACGTATGGTTAAAGTTGTGTAACAAATTTGAAACATGAAGTGTCCTTGGATTGTGCATCCTCATGAGTGGCGGTCGGGGACGAGCGATGGTCTTTTCCTACCAATCTATCCCCCTAGGAGCATGCGCGTAGTGCTTGGTTTTTGATGACTTCTAGATTTTTGCAATAAGTATACGAGTTATTTTGACTAATGTTGAGTCCATGGATTATACACACTTTTACCTTTCCATCATTGCTAGCCTCTTCGGTACCGTGCATTGCCCTTTCTCACCTTGAGAGTTGGTGCAAACATCGTCGGTGCATCCAAACCCCGTGATATGATACACTCTATCACACATAAACCTCCTTATATCTTCCTCAAAACAGCCACCATACCTACCTATTATGGCATTTCCATGGCCATTCCGAGATATATTGCCATGAAACTTTCCACCGTTCCGTTTATCATCATGACATGCATTACTATTGTCATATTGCCATTGCATGATCATGTAGTTGACATCGTATTTGTGGCAAGGCCACTTTGCATAATTTTTATACATGTCACTCTTGATTCATTGCCCATCCCGGTACACCGCCGGAGGCATTCATATAGAATCATATCTTGTTCTAGTTTTGAGTTGTAATTCATGTGTTGTAAATCAATAATAGTGTGATGATCATCATTATTAGAGCATTATCCCCAAAGAAAAAAAAGAAAGGCCAAAAGAAAAAAAGAAAGGCCAAAGAAAAAAAATTAAAAAGAAAGAAAGGCCAAAAAAAGGCCCAAAAAGGAAAAAAAAAGAAGAAAATAAAATAAAAAGGGGCAATGTTACTATCTCTTTTCCACACTTGTGCTTCAAAGTAGCACCACGTTCTTCATATAGTGAGTCTCATATGTTGTCACTTTCATATTGTGCTTCAAAGTAGCACCATGTTTTTCATATAGTGAGTCTCATATGTTGTCACTTTCATATACTAGTGGGAATTTTTCATTATAGAACTCGGTTTGTATATTCCTACGATGGGCTTCCTCAAATGCCCTAGGTCTTCGCGTGCAAGCAAGTTGGATGCACACCCACTAGTTTTGTTTTGTTGAGCTTTCATACATTTATAGCTCTAGTGCATCCATTGCATGGCAATACCTACTCCTCATGTTGACATCAATTGATGGGCATCTCCATAGCCCGTTGATTATCCTCGTCAATGTGAGACTTTCTCTCTTTTTGTCTTCTCCACACAATCCCCATCATCATATTCTATTCCACCCATAGTTCTATATCCATGGCTCACGCTCATGTATTGCGTGAAAGTTGAAAAAGTTTGAGATTGTTTAAGTACGAAACAATTGCTTGGCTTGTCATCGGGGGTGTAGAATTTGGGAGCATTTTTGTGTGACGAAAAAGAAGCTTGTCATCGGGGATGAACTTTCTTTAGCCATGTTATTTTGAGAAGACATCATTGCTTTGATTAGTATGCTTGAAGTATTACTATTTCATATGTCAATATGAACTTTTATTTTGAATCATTTGGATCTGAACATTCATGCCACAATAAAGAAAATTACATTGAGAATTATGCTAGGTAGCATTCCACATCAAAAAATTTGTTTTTATCATTTACCTACTCGAGGATGAGCAGGAATTAAGCTTGGGGATGCTTGATACGTCTCCAACGTATCTATAATTTTTTATTGTTCCATGCTGTTATATTACCCCTTTTGGATGTCTATGGGCTTTATTTTACACATTTATATCATTTTTGGGACTAAGCTACTAACCGGAGGCCCAACCCGTACTGTTGTTTTTTTGCCTATTTCAGTATTTCGAAGAAAAGGAATATCAAACGGAGTCCAAACGGAATGAAACCTTCGGGAGCGTGATTTTTGGAACGAACGTGATCCAGAGGACTTGGAGTGCAAGCCAAGAAGCAGCCGAGGCGGCCAGGAGGGTGGAGGTCGTGCCCACCCCGACAGGGCGCGCCCCCCTATCTCGTGGGCCCCTCGGGCGGCCACCGACCTACTTCTTCCTCCTATATATGCCCACGTACCCAGAAAACATCCAAGGAGCCAACGAAAAACAATTTCCACCGCCGTAACCTTCTGTATCCGCGAGATCCCATCTTGGAGCCTTCGTCGGTGCTCCGTTGGAGGGGGAATCGACCACAGAGGGATTCTACATCAACACCATAGCCCCTCCGATGAGTTGTGAGTAGTTTACCACAGACCTTCGGGTCCATAGTTATTACCTAGATGGCTTCTTCTCTCTTTTTGGATCTCAATACCATGTTCTCCCCCTCTCTTGTGGACATCTATTTGATGTAACTCTTTTTTGCGGTGTGTTTGTCGAGATCCGATGAATTGTGGGTTTATTATCATGTTTATCTATGAGAAATATTTGAATCTCCTCTGAATTCTTTTATGTATGATTGAGTTATCTTTGCAAGTCTCTTCGAATTATCTGTTTGGTTTGGCCTACTAGATTGATCTTTCTTGCAATGGGTGAAGTGCTTAGCTTTGGGTTCAATCTTGCGGTGTCCTTACCCAGTGACAATAGGGGTAGCAAGGCACGTATTGTATTGTCGCCATCGAGGATAAAAAGATGGGGTTTATATCATATTCCATGAGTTTATCCCTCTACATCATGTCATCTTTCTTAATATGTTACTTTGTTCTTATGAACTTAATACTCTAGATGCATGCCGGATAGCGGTTGGTGTGTGGAGTAATAGTAGTAGATGCAGGCAGGAGTCGGTCTACTTGTCGCGGACGTGATGCCTATATACATGATCATGCCTAGATAATCTCATAATTATTAGCTTTTCTATCAATTGCTCGACAGTAGTTTGTTCACCCACCGTAATATTTATGCTATCTTGAGAGAAGCCACTAGTGAAACCTATGGCCCTAGGTCTATCTTTTATCATATAAGGTTTCAATCTACTTTTATTTGCATCTTTACTTTTCCAATCAATATTATAAAATACCAAAAATATATTTATCTTATCATACTATCTCTATCAGATCTCACTTTCGCAAGTGGCCATGAAGGGATTGACAACCCCTTTATTGCGTTGGTTGCAAGTTCTTTGTTTGTTTGTGTAGGTGCGTGGGCCTTTCGAGGAGCCTCCTACTGGATTAATACCTTGGTTCTCAAAAACTGAGGGAAATACTTACGCTACTATTGCTGCATCACCCTTTCCTCTTCAAGGAAAACCAACGCAAGATCAAGACGTAGCAGTGAACATGGTTGCTCCGGCAATGCCAAGATATTTGAAGTGGTCAAAAACTCCTATTACATTTGACCAGTCCGACCACCTGCCGCACGTTGCTACCCCCGGGCGGCAAGCGTTGGTGGTCGACCCGGTCGTTGGGGGCACCCGACTAACCAAGGTTTTTATGGATGGTGGCAGTGGACTGAATATATTGTACGCTGAGGCCCTCTGGGGGATGGGCATTCCAATGTCCAAACTCAGTGAGAGCAACATGAGATTCCATGTTATCATCACAGGAAAGAAAGCCGATTCACTCGGTCAGATCACTCTTGATGTGGTTTTCAGTGATTCCCTAAATTACCGCAAGGAAAAGTTGACGTTTGAGGTAGTGGATTTTGACAGTGCCTATCATGCCATTCTACGCAGACCATGCTATGTATACCTCAAGTTGAAGATGCGTGGCCCCAAAGCGTGATCACGGTCGCTGGAAACCGCCAGAGAGCAGCAGATTGTCTCTAGAACGGTTCGAAGATCGCTGATGAGCAGATGGCGCCAGTAGAGTTTCAAGAATACCAGAAGAATGCAGATCCAAGTGATTTGCTGCGTGCCAAGAGGCCTGCCTCGGAGTCCGCATTTCAGTCGGCCGGTGAGACAAAGTTGGTTCACATTCACCCGACCGACCCAATGCTGCTCCGACCCATATCTCAACAACACTCGACAACAAATAGGAAGAAGTGCTCATCCAGTTCCTCCATGAGAACTAGGACATCTTTGCATGGAAGCCCTCTGACATGCCAGATGTACCCAGGGGACTGGCTGAGCACCATTTGCGAGTTGACTCAAAGGCAAAACCCTTTAAAGAGCATCTCCGTCGGTCCGCCGCGGAGAAGAGAAAGGAGATTGGCGAGGAGGTGGCTCGGCTTCTGGCTACCGAGTTCATCCGCGAGATATACCCCTCCGAGTGGCTCGCCAATGTCGTTATGGTCCTCAAGAGAGATAAATCACTCCGAATGTGTATTGATTTCAAGCACATCAATCGGGCCTGCCCGAAGGATCATTTTTCTCTGCCCCGCATCGACCAGATAATTGACTCAACTACGGGATGTGAGCGATTGTCCTTTTTGGATGCTTATTTTGGGTACCATCAGATTCGACTGTATGGACCCGACGAGATAAAGACAACTTTCATCACCCTATTTGGGTGTTTTTGCTATGTTACTATGCCCTTCGGCCTCAAGAATACTGGTGCTACATTCATGCGCATGATTCAAAAAGTGCATGCCCACTCGAATCAGTCGAAATGTGGAAACACACATGGATGACATAGAGGTTAAGTCATGCAAAGGTTCCGATATGTTGATGACCTCGCTGAAACCTTTGCCAGCTTAAGAAGATATGATATCAAGCTCAATCCATCAAAGTGCACATTCTGAGTCCCAGGTGGAAAGTTTCTCGGTTTCCTTGTCTCCGAATGGGGGATCGATGCGAACCCAAAGAAAATTGGCACAATCCTCTGAATGAAGCGCCCTGTGCACGTGCACGATGTTCAGAAGCTTACTGGTTGTTTGGCTGCATTCAGTCGATTCATCTCACGCCTCGATGAAAAGGCATTACCTCTTTACCGACTGATGAAGAAGTATGACAAGTTCGAGTGGAGTGATGAAGCTGAAGCAGTGTTTGAAGAGCTCAAAGCCTTGCTTTCCGCCCATCCGGCGCTTGCCGCTCCAGTCAGCAAGCAGCCTTTACTGTTTTACATTGCAGCCAATGGACAGGTTGTCAGCAGAGTACTCATGGTCGAGCAAGAAGAAGAAGGCAAAACCTTCAAAGTTCAACGCCCTGTGTATTACATTTCAGAAGTCTTGACCCCGTCCAAGCAGAGATATCCTCATTATCAGAAGCTTGTTTATGGAATTTACCTGACCATGAAGAAAATTGCACCCTACTTCTCAGACCACTCAGTTTCAGTTGTCAATGATGCTCCATTGTCAGAAATTTTGAATAATAGGGATGCAACTGGTTGAGTGGCAAAGTGGGCGATTGAACTCCTTCCTTTAGATATCAAGTTTGAGGCAAAGAAAGCCATCAAGTCTCAAGCAATAGCAGATTTCCTCGCAGAGTGGATTGAACAGCAGCAGCCGACTCAGATTCAATCGAAACATTGGACTATGTTCTTTGATGGATCCAAGATGTTGAATGGCTTTGGTGCAGGAGTGGTTTTAGTGTCCCCAAGAGGAGACAAGCTCAGTTATGTCCTCCAGATTCACTTTGATTCTTCAAACAATGAAGCTGAGTACGAGGCACTATTGTATGGGTTGCGTATGGCCATTTCACTCGGCGTCCGGCGCTTGATGGTCTATGGCGACTCAGACTTAGTGGTTAATCAAGTAATGAAGGAATGGGACATCAGGATTCCAGCAATGACCGGTTATTGCAACACTATAAGAAAGTTGGAGAAGAAGTTTGAGGGGTTAGAGCTCCACCACATACCCTGAATCAAGAATCAAGCTGCTGACGATCTGGCTAAGATAGGTTCCACTCGGAAGCCTATCCGTAGCAACGTGTTCTTGAGCATCTCCACACCCCGTCAGTACAAGAAGATCCCTTCAAGAAAGAGCCCCCGCAACCGATAAGTTCAACCAATCCGACTGAGATTGAAGTCCCAGCTATGGTCGACCTAATCATGGAAGTCTTAGTGATCACGCCCGATTGGACGGTACTGTCCATCGTGTACCTGATTAGGAAGGAACTCCCAGAGGATGAGGATGAGGCCCGCCAGATAGTCCGTCGATTGAAAGCTTTCATCATGATAAAAGGGCAGCTTTACAGGGAAAGTGTCACAGGAGTGGCTCAACGCGGCATCACCCCAGAAGAAGGTCGAATGATCCTAAACGATATCCACTCAGCGACCTGTGGTCACCATGCGTCCTCTAAGACCATCGTGGCCAAAGCATAGTAAGCGGGCTTCTATTGGCCTCGTGCGAATGAGATGGCAAAGGATATAGTCGACAAGTGCGCAGGTTGTCAGTTCTACTCCAACATGTCTCACAAGCCTGCGTCTGCCTTGAAGACTATTCCACTCGTCTGGTCGTTTGCAATTTGGGGGTTGGACATGGTTGGACCCTTCAAGGCTAGCAGAAGTGGTTTCACTCATTTGCTCGTGGCAGTCGACAAGTTCACCAAATGGATCGAAGCCCAGCCTATCAAAAACCTTGACTCAAGCACTGCCGTCAGTTTCATCAGGGAGTTGATATTCAGATATGGAGTCCCTTACAACATTATCATAGATAACGGCTCCAATTTTGATTCTGATGAGTTTAAGGCGTTCTGTGCTTCCCAAGGCACTCGGGTAGACTATGCGTTTGTTGCACCCCCGCAGTCGAATGGGCAAGCAGAAAGGGCGAATAATTTGATGCTTCAAGGGCTGAAACCCCGACTGATGCACGACCTCAAGCACACTGTCGGAGCTGGGGTGACTGAGTTACCATCCGTCCTATGGGGGCTGAAAATGATGACGAACCGGTTGACTGACCGAACCCCTTTCTTCTTGGTGTACGGCGCTGAGGCTATGCTTCCGAGTGACTTGCTGCACAATGCTCCCCGAGTGGAACTCTTCTCAGAAGCTGAAGCAGAACAGGCAAGCCAAGACACAGTTGATCTCCTGGAAGAGGAATCTGAGATGTCTCTGATCCGATCGACCATCTATCAGCAAGATCTGTGTCGATTCCATGCCCTATATGTCAGAGGTCAAGCGTTCCAGGAAGGAGACCATGTGCTCCTAGTGGATCAGAAACGACCTCACAAGCTCGCTCCAGCCTGGGAAGGTCCCTTCATCATCACCAAGGTGCTTCACAATGGAGCATACCACATCTACAACATAGCCAAGAAAATGGACAAGCCACGCGCGTGGAATGCAGAGCTGCTTCGCCATTTCTATACCTAAACCACTCGGATCGACAAGTTGCAATAAGAGTCCTTCAGTTTGCTTACCAAAGAAAAGATTTTTGCAGTATCTTAATGATTGATTTCCTGTAATCATTTGTGTCTGAATCCCCCAGTGCGTGGCTTAGCAGCGAACCTAATTCGCCTAAGTTAAAAAACACTCCGAGTGGAGAGCAACCCTCCCACTCAGGGGCTTAAGGGCAAACCTGATTCGCCTAAGTTAAAAAACACTCTGAGTGGAGAGCAATCCTCTCACTCGGGGGGGGGGGGCTTACTTGTGACCTTGTACTCGCATAAGTTAAAAAAACACTCCGAGTGCAGAGCAATCCTCCCACTCGGGGGCTTAGCTGCGACCCCGTACTCACCTAAGTTAAAAAAACTTCGAGTGGAGAGCAATCCTCCCACTCATGGGCTTAGCTGCGATCCCGTACTTGCCTAAGTTAAAAAACACTCCGAGTGGAGAGCAATCCTCCCACTCGGGGGCTTAGCTGCGACCCCGTACTTGCCTAAGTTAAAAAACACTCCGAGTGGAGAGCAATCCTCCCACTCGGGGGCTTAGCTGCGACCCCGTACTTGCCTAAGTTAAAAAACACTCCGAGTGGAGAGCAATCCTCCCACTCGGGGGATTAGCTGCGACCCCGTACTCGCCAAAGTTCAAAAAACACTCCGAGTGGAGAGCAATCCTCCCACTCAGGGGCTTAGCTACGACCCAGTACTCGCCTAAGTTAAAAAACACTACGAGTGGAGACCAATCCTCCCACTCGGGGGTTTAGTTGTGATACCATACTCGCCTAAGTTAAAAAACACTCCGAGTGGAGAACAATCCTCCCACTCGGGGACTTAGCTGCGACCCCGTACTCGCCTAAGTTAAAAACACTCCGAGTGGAGAGCAATCCTCCCACTCGGGGGCTTAGCTGTGACCACGTACTCGCCTAATTTAAAAAACACTTCGAGTGGAGAGCAATCCTCCCACTCTGGGGCTTAGCTGCGACCCCGTACTCGCCTAAGTTAAAAAACATTCCGAGTGGAGAGCAATCCTCCCACTCGGAGGCTTAGCTGTGACCCTGTACTCGCCTAAGTTAAAAGACATTCCGAGTGGAGAGCAATCCTCCCACTCGGGGGCTTAGCTGTGACCCCGTACTCGCCTAAGGTCAAAAACACTCCGAATGGAGAGCAACCCTCCCACTCGGGGGCTTAGCTGCGACCCCATACTCGCCTAAGTTAAAAAACACTCCGAGTGGAGAGCAACCCTCCAACTCGAGGGCTTAGCCGTGACCCCGTACTCGCCTAAGTCACAAAGATCCTGTGAGCTATGCCACAAGCACAACGTACGCTCCATCCCGATCCGCAAGGACGACGAGGTGTCGACTGAACACGTCGTCAGAGCTGTGTCACAAGTAGAACATACGCTCCATCCCGATCCACAAGGACGACGAGGTGTCGACTGAACACATCAACAAAGCTGCATCACAAGTGCAACGTATGCTCCATCCCTATCCGCAGGGACGACGAGGTTTCGATTGGTCACATTGTCAGAGCCACTCGATGAAGAGTGGAAGGGTCAAGTTCCACGCAGAATCAAAAAACATCCAAAAGCAATAAAGGCAAAGCCATTGTATTCAAAGAAAACCAAGTTCAGATAAATCCCGCAAAAGTTTAGAACCACAGCGGGCAGAAGTACTCAGGCATCAGGCCTGAAAGATTTTAACGGTTACAAAACCACTCGTCATTCCGAGGCAAATAAAGGTGGGGCATAATGTTTGTTCACTCGGCCGGAGGAGGACTTGCTGGCTCGACGAAGCTGGCAAGGTCAATGCAGTCTGCGATACGAGTAGCGGCATCGATGAAGGTGTCCATGAAGGACTAGAAGTTGAGCTTCTTTGTGTTGGCAACCTTGAGAGCCGCAAGCTTGTGTTCTCTGACATACTTGCAGTGGACTCGGACCAACGACAGAGCAACATCTTCGCCACAGCGAGCAGACGACTTCTTCCACTCTTGCACTCGACCAGGGATTTCATTCAGTCAAGTCATAGAGACTCGAGATCATTCTGAATTTCGCTCGGGGCCAGAGTTCAGTGTCAATCCGCGACATCGCCACCTTCAGACGAGCAAGATAATCCACACCATTGTCCATATGAGACTCCAATCGCAACACGTTCATCGTGAAGTCATCTTTGACAGGAGAGTTTATGGGGTCAAGACCTGTCTCGATCCACCTATTCTCTGCTTCAAAGTCTTAACAGAGTTCTGCATAGTCGGAAAAGCGGTGAGTCGATAGTTAAATAGTGAGTCGACATGGCAAATCAGTCGGATGAGAGGAAGTACCCTCAAGCTTAAGGACTAGTATCTCAGCAAGCCGTCCCAGGTAAGCCTCCAGTTCGCCCTTCTTCGCCGTGAGATTTCCAACCTTGTTAGTCAAGGTATCCTTGTCCTTCTTCAGCCTCGCAACCTCCTTGTTGGCTTCAGTAATAGCGGTCTTCAGCTTGGAGTTCTCCTCTTCCAACTTATTGACTGAGGCCAGCTTCTTGTCGGCAAGTGATGTTTTTTCTCCGCCTCCTTTTGTGCTGCGGCAAGGTCTTGATCCTTCTTGTCCAGAGCCTGCTTCATTTTCTCTGAAGAAATAAAATTCTTCAGACGAGCTTGGAGTTGACGGCTTTCACTATGCACATCTGTTCGAGTGGAGTCACTCGGTTCAAGAGACTAAAAGGAAAAAAGTCATAAGGTGGACAGTCGACAAATTATTACCTCCCATGGTAGTTGCTTCTTCCTGGGCCTTCTGGACATTATTCTTGGCCAGCTGATGTCGAGGTTGAGGCTGATCTGCTTCCTCTCCAATTCAGCAAATTGGGCTCCAAGATCACAAGATTTCTATGGTCAAAAAATAAGATATGTCAGTCGACAGAAACAAAGGTCAATCACAGCGAAAATTTGTAACACCCACAGTGTTAGGCTATAGTAACCCTATGTGATTAAGCTAATCATTTTTCCAAACCATGCTTAATCACCTTTGTTCAATATCCCATTTGAAACTCTAGTCAAATTCAATTTCAAATTCCGAGTGAAATTCAAAATTGCTCAAACATGAAAACTAAAATGTTCATCATGTGCCAAATAGTCCATAACTAATATTGGTGGTGAACCAACATTTTTGCAAATGTTTTAAGTGGCCTAAACTACTTAAAACAGTGACCTAAGCAATAAAGTAAATGCCTTTTAATTTATAAAAATTGTAAACTATTTCAAAAGCCTTACAATCTTTTTGTGGAAGTGCCCAATAATTCTTTGAAATTGTTTTGGCTAGTGGCCTATTTTTGCAAAGTCAATGTGGCTAAAAGAAAAGGCAAAAGCTGCTGAAAAAAAGGAAAAGCAAAGGGGTGGGAGAGCCCCTGGCCTTCCCTTGGGCCTTGGCGCATCCCAGCAGGCTGGCCCCCGCCCCCTCCCCGGTCGCTCTACCCTCCCTCCTGTTCCACCGACCCGATGCGCGCACCGAGTGCATCCCACCGCACCCGCTCGCCGGCGTCGAGGTGGATAAGGGCGACGCCTCGGGCTCCCCTTGCCCTAGATCACCCTCATCCACTCCCCCTGGCCACTTCTCCCTCGCCCCCGCACTCTTTCCCTTCCTCCTCGACTCTAATCGTCTAGATCACCCACCACCGAGCGCCACCGCGGCCGCAGCTCCGTCGTCTTCACGGCCACTGGCGTCCCTGCGGGCCATCACCGTGCCTGGGAGTAGCACCGTGCTCGACCACGCCGCCCGCGCCCTCGAATCAAAGCTGGGAGCCTCCCTATCCTCGCCCACATCTTCATCTTCTTCCTCGGGCAGCCGAGATCGCCGCGTTGGCCTCGACGACTCCGGTGCTTCACCGAGCCCACTAGTCTGCTCGACTGCTCCACTGTAAGCCCCATGTCCGCCCTGACACCTCCTTGCTCCTCCTAACACGTCGTAGCTAGCTCGCCATTGTGCCCGAGCTCCGGTCGCCATTGTGCGCCTTGCAGTCATGGCCACGCTCACCGATGAGCTCGTCCGAGCTCGCACTCATGCTCAGCACACACATAGGGCCCCGTAGTGCTAGCTAGCTCGCTCCGCCGTGTCGTGTATCGTTGGATCCGCTCATGCCCGAACTCTGGTGCCGCTTCCCCTGCTTGCCACCGCCGTCTCTGGCCGTTTTCGGCCCGGCCACCACCGCAGTTCGACACACGCTGCTCCACTCGTTCGAACGCGCCCTCGCGCGCGCGAAACTATCGCCCGTAGGCGAAATCCGACAAGGACCAAGGCCCTACGCCGTGTTTTGGCATCGCCGGTGCAAGCCGTCGACAACCGCCGACATGGCACACCTGGGGCCACCCCTGGCTCACTGCCAGTGGGCCCAGCGGCCCCATTGGCTTGGTTGACCCCAGTCAACGTGCTGACTGGACCGGCCAATGCAACTGACAGATGGGGCCCACACCCCAAATTAACAAAGTTCATTAAGCTAATTTAACTAACATAATTAGACACTGACAGGTGGGCCCCTTCTAATTAATTAACTTGGTTAGTTTAGGTTGACCTCTGTTAGGCCTACTGTCTATGACAGGTGGGACCCACTGGTCAGTTTGACCAGTCAGCAGGTCTGTTGACCTGCTGATGTCAAGCTGACACTCTGCTGACATCATAATTCCATTTATGTTATTTTAAATAGTTTCTAAAAATGCATTATTCTTTGAATAATCATAGAAAATAAACCGTAACTCGGATGGAAATGTTTTCTACATGAAAGTTGCTCAGAAAAATGAGACGAATCCGAATACACGGTCCGTTTACCTGTCAGATGCCTATAACTATCTGAACAAGGAACATTCACCCTCCGGTCATCTGTCTGACATAGGTCCGGAACCGGGAATACCTTCCCGGTTGAATTCCCCCTTCACCTGTATCGTGCAGCACTACGTTAGAACACTCCTAGCGCTGCGTATTGCCATGTTATGCCTTGTGATGCCTTTTTTGCTCTATATTTACTGTTTCTTCCCCCTCTTCTCTTCGGTAGACCCCGAGGCTGATGCTGCCCCTGTGATCGACTATGTCGACGACGACCCTTCTTCCCTTTCAGCGGAGGTTCCAGGCAAGCCCACCTTTGATCATCCCGATATCGCCCATTCCATTCTCTCGTGCTTGCATTAGATTTTGCTAATGTAATTGTTTGCTCCTATTCTGATGCATAGCCTGCTTTTGTATCTGCTGTTGTACCTTACCTGCTTATCCTAAACGTCTTAGTATAGGTCGGTTAGTGATCCATCAGTGACCCCCACCTTGTCCTTATTGCCCCTGCTTCATCGTCAAAGACCTGATCAACCGGATCGAAGACTAGGCCTCGGCACCGCACATCACTTTCCCCTTAGTTGCTCGACACTACTGGGTTATTATCGAGTGCCGATGGTGAGACCTCATAAGCACTTCTGATGTTAACCCTGTAGTGTAGCTATTCGATCATGGTCACCGAGGGTGATTTCCTCCTTAACCACTTCCGATACGACTCTGTCATGCAACCCCTCAAGTGTGAACCTTGAGGGTGGTTCCTCTTAAGTTCACCTAGATGATTACATCGAGTGGAATCCACCGAGGGTGGTTCCTCAGGGTTCCCCTTGGTGTTAGACACGCAGTTACTATGGTTACTATGACTTTACACTGAACCATGTTACTAAAAACGGGTCAGCCCTGAGGGGTACCCGCATGAGCTTAATTGCGAGTGATGTGTAGTCGGGTTGACCTGGAAGGTGCCCGCAAGATAATTACGAGGCGTGGCTGGGCATTCTTAGCCCTTGCCGCAAGTCCTCGAGACGGGGCGACGGGGTCACATCTTTCGTGAGTCTCTGCTTGTTACTGCGCGTTCCTAATCACTACAATTTGGATATTTGATCTGAGGGGCCTCTGGCCTGATAGCACTAACCATCACGTGAGCATAGTATGGGCGTTCTGTGTCGTATGCATCAGCCGAAGCTTAATAGACATCAGCGACTGAGCAGCGCGCGCCGGGTTGGACTGGTAAGCACCTGCCTTTTTAAGGAGGTAGCTAGGTCTGCTCACCGGCCGCCCACACAACGTGCAGGAGCTCCCAGTGCGATGGCCCAAGACCCCTGGGGGCATAGGTTTAGACCGGCGTGCTGACCTCTCTATTAAGCCTAGGTCGGGTTGCGACGTATTGTTTGGCCGAGGCCGGGCATGACCTAGGAAAGTGTGTTCGGCTGGAGTTAATCAGGCGTGGTGGGTAAGTTGGTGCACCCCTGCAGGGAATAAAACATCTATCGATAGCCTGTCCTACGGTAACGGACACTCGGAGTTGTATCCCGATCGATACAACTAGAACTGGATGCTGAGGCATGATTTGGATATGTTGCTTCGGGAGTCAAGAAAGGATCCCGGAGCATTGATACAACAACATAAAATATGACTTATGTTATACTACTCTACTCCCTCATGTGGCTGCAAGATGGTGGTTTCCAGAGGATGCTAGTCTTCGATAGGACTAGCTTTTCCCCTTCTCTTCTGGCATTATGCAATTCAGTCCACAGATACAACCCATTTCAATTAACACCGATGCATATGTAGTGTAGATCCTTGCTTACGAGTACTTTGGATGAGTACTCACGGTTGCTTTGCTCCCTCTTTTCCCCATTTTCCATTCTTCACGGATGACGCAACCATATGACAGCGTCCAGGAACCAGATGCCATCTTCAACGACGACTACTACAAACTCGAGGGTGCCTACTACTACGTGACGAATGCCGACGACCAGGAGTAGTTAGGAGGCTCCCAGGCAGGAGGCCTTGCCTTTTCGATTGATGTTTCTTTTGTCCTAGCCTTCTTAAGGCAAACTTGTTTAACTTATGTCTGTACTCAGATATTGATGCTTCCGCTGACTCTTGTGTATTCGAGCTTATGTATTCGAGCCCTCAAGGCCCCTCGCTTGTAATATAAAGCTTGTATTTTTTTAATTTGTGTCTAGTTGTGTTGTGATATCTTCCCATGAGTCCCTGATCTTCATCGTACACATTTGCGTGTATGATTAGTGTACGATTGAATTGGGAGCATCACAAGTTGGTATCAGAGCCGACTGCATGTAGGTAGCCCCCTTTCCAACTCCTTGGCCGAAGGTGAGTCTAGTCACTAAAACGAACTTTTACTAACATTGGTTGTGAGTCTTACGGGCACACGTCGCCATTGGGTGGTGTTAGGATCTTTTACTCCTCGTCTATACTCTGGGACTTTGAATCTCTCTTCTATTCGGGTTAAAGATTTTTTTACTAACTCTAACTCTAGGTTCTCATAACTATTTCTCCAGCCACTCAATACAGATTATCACCTGATTCACCAGAAGATTCTGAAAATAGACTTCGTTGTTTTCCAAGCCCCTTGTGCTCACCGCCTTTGCAATTCCCTATGACCGATAAATCCCTATGGATAGCTACATACACTTGTCGTTCATACCTTCATTCCAATTGGTCTATTTATTACTAGATACCCTATGGCACTTTCAAATATTCCGAGAATCCATTGTGCTTTCTGCGTTGCAGCTCCTTTTCCGCATGTATACATGTACGAATAATTCCTCACAATTACTGGGGATTCGTTCATCCCTAGTTATTCTTGTGTTTCACAAAAGTCTTCAAAATACTATTCCATCTTCCAAAATCCTCAGTAGGCTATAGATCCTGATCTTCCTTACATTACATATGTTCAGTAATGTTTGTTGACATCCCTTGTCATTGTCATCTTGAGTCTAATGATTCAATATGTCTGCGAATGCTCGCAATCCTCACCTGAAACTAGAGTTCGTCCCATTGGCTCAGACGTCACCCCGGACATGAGTGGGTTCTCGACCAATCTAACTGCCATCGATTGTACCCCTAAGTCTATTCAATTTATCCATCCTTAATAAGAGCATTTGCTTCTGTTCCCTTGATTTGGAAACCATAATTCCTTTCCATTTGAGCTATGAATTAGTGAGTTGTTTCTATAATATGATCTCCTTGCAATCTTCTTCTTCTTCTGGTTGGGTACCCATTATCACATTAGATTCCTTGTGGACCACAAGATCCTTTATTGGATTATTATCCGATAGTGCCCCACATATTTAACCACCTTGTGAGTTCTTCCCTGATACATATTGCCTTTGGTAAGTTGTATCCCCTCCTTTTGTCAACCGTGCTCTACCTTTGAGCTTGTGTTATTTACTCTTGAAGTTTGTGGTACATGTTCCTAAGATGCCCCTATGGGTTGAACGCATGTCTTCCATAATCTATGTGAACCCAAAGTTCATGAGGGTTATATCTACTGGCGTTTAGTCAGATAAAAAATTCCAACATTACAACTTCTCCGAATACAAGAAGTGAATGGAAAGTTATGCATTAGAGAAGTGGGAGTCGACCTTGAACCTTTGTGTTCATGCCCATGGACCCGATGCGGAACTTACTATGGAAGCTTCTTATTATAATAATAATCCCCTTGTGATAAGTTCATCTAGTATCTATAATTGATCCTTTGCAATCGTGGTTCCGACCATATTTTTCTCCTTGATTCTATTTCTTAGACAAGTTCAAGTACTTGTCTTTTGCGGATCAATACCTCTGCCTAACCTCAACCCTGCTCCACCTTCGAGTATTACCCTCTGGTATCTTGAGAATATCAAAGAACTGTGTTGTTTCCTATGAGTCCTCATCTAGTATTGCTTCTCACCCATTTTCAGATTTCCCCCGGGTTCTGAGTTGTTGGTCACTCAAGAACACCGATAGGTGAACTGATCCCGCACTCCGAGTGAAGAACTCTAAGTAATTTTTTGTTGCTTACGACTTTAATAGTCCTTCAAGTCATTCCTAGCCTGATCGACTATATCACTATCGTGCTAAATTTTAACTATGCTACCTGGTCCTTCTTCCCAGAGCACAATTTTTGACGATGAGCTAAGCCTATGTCGCTCTTCCTCGTCATATCTTTTCGCCTTGAACAGCAAGCTTGGTTTCGAGTTTGTGTCATACCTGTGGTTCCAATAACCTTTCGCTTCATCATTCATACGACTTGATGTCATCGCCGACCGATTACATCTTCATGAAATATCTCGACAAATGTGTCATGATCATCATCAACATTGTGAGCTCTTCCAGGATATCAACTGAATTCATGATGAAAAACGCCATAATTGCCCCTCGATGATTTGTGTTATCATCGACAACATTCTAGCCTTCCCCTCCCCCAACACAAACGTGTTCATATAATTTTGGAAATATATCCTTTTTGACATGTCGATGGATTGAAGCTGAACCCATCGGCAACATCCTCATCTTTTCCTTGATAAAATTGCATGAGATGTCTAGACATTCCTGATCTATCCTTTGTGTTCCCAAGGCCCAACCTTTACCTGAGGACCATCACAATGCTATCCTGAAGCATGATCGTGGTTCTCCGAACATCATTAAGACAGTGGAGGCGCAATGCTAAATGTTTCATGATCACTTATCCAAACACTATTGTATGGGGTAACATCATGAATTTCCTTTCCTCTTACCTAAATGGTAATCTACTTACTATCTTGTCATGGATATCATCCTCTGCTTGTTCTTGGGAAAGTTATACTCTTGATACTCGCGTTTAAACACATTTTCCTTTCCATTGTTTCATTTAACCTTCCTTGTAATCTGACTTATATGAGCAGTGATAATTCCCTGCTTATGTAAACACCTCGATGTACAACCCTATCAATTATAACCCTGTTACTATTGTTGATGACATTCCGGTAACACCAATGGACGAGAACTTTGCCTATTGGTCTGCCTCGTTTTAACGAGCAGGAAAATGGTTCTCTTCGTCCCTCGCCCTTGGTACCAATGTTGTTGCCAACATAACTGATAGGTTATCCTCTGACCTGCCTTGCTATCATGACCATGTAAGATGTCAGCGCCCTTCCTACTTTTAACCCACATGGTGGGCCCATAACCCGCAATTCCACTGATCAAAACCTGACTCTCCTGTACAACCTTGATTCCAAAATATTCTTTGCACTTGGCTTAGTATGTAATTCACGAGCAAACTGCCTCACCATGTTTCATTCGAGTATCAGAGGAAACATTATTCTTCATTTGCTCTGAACCCCTTCATCACTTGTTTAGGCATCTGCTGGATGCCTGCCTGGTTGAAACCTGTTGAACCGCCTTATAATAATCTTGATATGTTACCTGGTGCTTCTAAAATCTCCTTCCTTGAGATAATTACGAGATGCAAATCCTTTCAAACATCTGTCCTTATGGTTTCTTTCCTTATACCCTATTCGTAAGAACGGTGGAGTTTCTGAAGAAAGGTTGACGACTTCATCATGATGCCCTGATGCAGTGAATTGAAGACATCAAAGTTATGAATCAACCTCTTCAATGAGAGCATCAAGAAAAGAAGATCCGTTAGAACTTCGTAACCAATTCTTTTCCCCTTACTCCATCTCTTAAATCTCGGGACGAGATTTCTTGTAGTGGAGGAGATTTGTAACACCCCTAGTGTCAGGCCACAATAACCCTATGTGATTAAGCTAATCATTTTTCCAAACCGTGCTTAATCACCTTTGTTCAATATCCCATTTGAAACTCCAGTCAAATTCAATTTCAAATTCCGAGTGAAATTTAAAATTGCTCAAACATGAAAACTAAAATGTTCATCATGTGCCAAATAGTCCATAACTAATATTGGTGGTGAACCAACATTTTTGCAAATGTTCTAAGTGGCCTAAACTACTTAAAACAGTGACCTAAGTGATAAAGTAAATGCCTTTTAATTTATAAAAATTGCAAACTATTTCAAAAGCCTCACAATCTTTTTGTGGTAGTGCCCAATAATTCTTTGAAATTGTTTTTCGCTAGTGGCCTATTTTTGCAAAGTCAATGTGGCTAAAAGAAAAGGCAAAAGCTGCTGAAAAAAAGAAAAAGCAAAGGGGTGGGAGAGCCCCTGGCCTTCCCTTGGGCCTTGGCCCATCCCAGTAGGCTCGCCCCTGCCCCCTCCCCGGTCGCTCTCCCCTCCCTCCTGTTCCACCGACCCGGTGCGCGCATCGAGCACGTCCCACCGCACCCGCTCGCCAGTGTCGAGGTGGATAAGGGCAACGCCTCGGGCTCCCCTTGCCCTAGATCACCCTCATCCACTCCCCCTAGCCACTTCTCCCTCGCCCGCTCACTCTTTCCCTTCCTCCTCACCTCTCCTCGTCCAGATCCCCCACCACTGAGCGCCATCGCGGCCGCAGCTCCGTTGTCTTCACAACCACCGGCATCCCCGCGGGCCACCATCGTGCCTGGGAGGAGCGCTATGCTCGACCACGCCGCCCGCACCCTCGAATCAGAGTTGGGAGCCGCCCCATTCTCGCCCACGTCTTCGTCTTCTTCCTCAGGCAGCCAAGATCGCCGCGTTGGCCTCGACGACTCCAGTGCTTCACCGAGCCCACTAGTCTGCTCGGCTGCTCCACTGTAAGCCCCCGGTCCGCCCTGACACCTCCTTGCTCCTCCAAGCACGCGCGTAGGGCCATATAGTGCTAGCTAGCTCGCTCCACCGTGTTGTGTATCACCGGATCTGCTCACGCCAGAACTCCGTTGCCGCTTTCGCCGCATGCCACCGCCGTCTCCGGCCGGGCCACCACCGCAGTTCGACGCGCGCTGCTCCGCTCGTTCGAACGCACCCTCGCGCGTGTCAAACTGTCACCCGTAGGCGAAATCCGACGAGGCCCGAGGCCCTCCGCCACGTTTTGGCATCATCAGCGTCAAGCTGCCGGCCACCGCCGACGTGGCACACTGGGCACCCAGGTCCTTGCCGGTGAACCCGGTGAACCCGTTGACGAGTTTGACCCGATCAACGCGGTGTTGGACCGCCCATGCAATCTGGACAGATGGGGCCCACACCCCTAATTAATGAAGTTAATTAAGCTAATATAATTAACCTAATTGGACACTGACAGGTGGGCCCCTTCTAATTAATTAACTTAGTTAGTTTAGGTTAACCTCTATTAGCCCTACTGTCTATGACAGGTGGGACCCACTGGTTAGTTTGACGGTCGGTAGTCTGCTGACTGCGATGTCATCTTGACACTCTCTCGACGTCATAATTCCATTTCTGTTATCTTAAATTATTTCTCAAAATGCTTTAATCTTTGAATAATCATAGAAAATAAACTGTAACTCGGATGGAAATGTTTTCTACATGAAAGTTTCACAGAAAAACAAGATCAAATCCGAATACATGGTTCGTTTACCTATCAGATGCCTCTAACTATCTGAACATGGAACATTCCCCCTCCGGTCATCTGTTTGACACAGGTCCGGAACCGCGAATACCTTCCCGGTTGAATTCCCCCTTCACCTGTATCATGCAGCACTACGTTAGAACACTCCTAGCGCTGCGTATTGCCATGTTATGCCTTGTGATGCCTTGTTTGCTGTATATTTACCGTTTCTTCCCCCTCTTCTCTCCGGTAGACCCTGAGACTGATGCTGCCCCTGTGATCGACTACGTCGACGACGACCCTTCTTCCCTTTCAGCGGAGCTTCCAGGCAGCCCCCCCCCCCTTTGATCATCTCGATATCGCCCATTCCATTCTCTCATGCTTGCATTAGATTTTGATACTGTAATTGTTTGCTCCTATTCTGATGCATAGCCTGCTTTTGTATCTGTTGTTGCACCTTACCTGCTTATCTTAAACTGCTTAGTATAGGTTTGTTAGTGATCCATCAGTGACCCCCACCTTGTCCTTATTGCCCCTGTTTCATCATCAAACACCTAATCAACAGGATTGAAGACCAGGCCCCGGCACCACACATCACTTTCCCCTTAGTTGCTTGACACTACTAGGTTACTATCGAGTGTCGAGGGTGAGACGTCATCAGCACTTCTGATGTTAACCCTGTAGTGTAGCTATTCGATTGTGGTCACCGAGGGTGATTTCCTCCTTAACAACTTCCGATACGACTCTGTTGTGCAACCCCTCAAGTGTGAACCTCGAGGGTGGTTCCTCTTACGTTCACCTTGATGATTACATCGAGTGGAATCCATCGAGGGTGGTTCCTCAGGGTTCCCCTTGGTGTTATACACACAGTTACTATGGTTACTATGACTTTACACTGAACCATGTTACTAAATACGGGTCGGCCCTGAGGGTTACCCGCGCGAGCTTAATTGCGAGTGATGTGTAGTCGGGTTGACCTGGAAGGTGCCCACGAGATAATTATGAGGCGTGGCCGGGCATTCTTAGCCCTTGCTGCAAGTCCTCGAGACGAGGCGATGGGGTCACATCTTTCGTGAGTCTTTGCTTGTTACCGCGTATTCCTAATCCACTACGATTTGGATATTTGATCCGAGGGCCTCTGGCCTGATAGCACTAACCATCACGTGGGTATAGTATGGGCATTCTGTGTCGTGTGCATCAGCCCAAGCTTAATAGACGTCAGCGACAGAGCGGCGCATGCCGGGTTGGACTGGTAAGCACCTGCCTTTTTAAGGAGGTAGCTAGGTCTGCTTACCGGCCACCCACGCAACGTGCAGGAGTTCCCGGGGCGATGGCCCAAGACCCCTGGGGGCATAGGTTTAGACCGGCATGCTGACCTCTCTATTAAGCCTAGGTCGGGTTGCGGCGTATTGTTTGGCCGAGGCCGGGCATGACCCAGGAACGTGTGTCCGGCCGGAGTTAATCGAGCATGGTGGGTAAGTTGGTGCACCCCTGCAGTGAAGAAAACATCTATCGATAGCCTGTCCTATGGTAACGGACGCTTGGAGTTGTAACCCGATCGATACAACTAGAACTGGATGCTGAGGCATGATTTGGATATGTTGCTTGGGGAGTCAAGAAAGGATCCCGGAGCGTTGATACAACAACATAAATATGACTTATGTTATACTACTCTACTCCCTCATGTTGCTGCAAGATGGTGGTTTCCAGAGGATGCTAGTCTTCGATAGGACTAGCTTTTCCCCTTCTCTTCTGCCATTTTGCAGTTCAATCCACATATACAACCCATTTCAATTGACACCGATGCATATGTAGTGTAGATCCTTGCTTGCGAGTACTTTGGATGAGTACTCACGGTTGCTTTGCTCCCTCTTTTCCCCCTTTTCCATTCTTCTCGGATGACGTAACCAGATGACGGAGTCCAGGAGCCAGATGCCACCTTCAAGGACGACAACTACAAAACCAAGGGTGCCTACTACTACGTGACGGATGCCGACGACCAGGAGTAGTTAGGAGGCTCCCAGGCAGGAGGCCTTGCCTTTTCGATCGATGTTGCTTTTGTGCTAGCCTTCTTAAGGCAAACTTGTTTAACTTATGTCTGTACTTAGATATTGTAGCTTCCGCTGACTCTTGTGTATTCGACCTTATGTATTCAAGCCCTCAAGGCCCCTGGCTTGTAATATAAAGCTTGTTTTTTTTAATTTGTGTCTACAGTTGTGTTGTGATATCTTCCCATGAGTCCTTGATCTTGATCATACACATTTGCGTGTATGATTAGTGTACGATTGAATCAGGAGCGTCACAAAATTGCTCTAAGACTACCGCCGAATCAAACATTCAACAGTAGTCTCGAGGACTACACTCAATGGGTGCACTTGGCGTGCCCCCCACTGGTCCGGTTTTCCACTCAACATGGTCTGCCCAGCATGGGTATGCAAAAATAAGAGAGAGAGAGAGAGAGAGAGAAAGAGAGAGAGAGAGAGAGATTCTCAGACCCCAGCCAACTGCCAGCAGTCGACGGCGGTCTTGGGGACTACACCCAGCGGGTGCACTCTGCGTGCCCTCTGGTCTAGATTCCACTCGGATCAAGCTATTCAACCAAGTGAAAGAACAATGAAGTGACATTCGACAAAGACCCCAGCCGCATCAAATATCCGACGGCGGTCTCGGGAACTACAAGTAGTGGGTGCACTTTGCATGCCCCCACAGGTTCAGAGATACACTGGACTCAACTTGGTCGACTCAAGTAGAAGGACTATTCAACACTAAGTCGAAACACCCAGTGGGTGATTAGATGCAAATTTAGACTCATGATAGATGTACATAAAGGTTCCTAAACGCTCATCCAGGGACATCTTACGAACAATGAAGCAGCAGCTGCAACTACCACATCGTAGCAAGGCAAAAATCAAATTGAGAGATCAGTCGGAAATCAACTGAACTTGACATTGACATGTAGAGCAGAGCTGGCATTGTAGGAAGCCTGGCTGGCCTCGTGCACCACCTCCATCTGTTCCATCATAAGGTTTGCTTTGAGTATGGCTTCCTTGGCGGCACTCGCCGGGTCATCCAGAGTATGGTGTGCAGCAAAGAGCGACGATGGCAGTACAGTCGGAGCAATCACAAGATCTGAAGCATGGAGCTGTGCAGGGGAAGCAGAGACTTGAGCAATCGACACTGAGGGACGGTCAGTCGACACCGGATTGGCAAAATAAACATTGGCCCGAGCTGGATCTCCAGATTGCTGGGCCACCGTCTCTGGCACTGATGTCGACTGTAGCTCCTGGCCTGCGGCCGTCCTCCTGCTCGAAGCCCTCGCCCTTGTTCACGTATTTTCCAGAGGCACTTCTTCATCATCACCTGGAAGCTCAATGACGTCCCACAGAGCTACAACAAAATGCACTCCCAGCGGCTCAATCGACCAACAATCTAGTCGACAAAACAAGTTCGAGATTACAGGATCGTTCCAGCTTTGGAAGTAGCTGCATCATCAGTCTCTTCATCATCTTGAGCCTTGTCAATATCCATGGTGATCCCGGAAGTCGAACCACTGAAAAATTTCATAATCCACTCAGTCAGAGCAGAAGTATGAGTCAGTAGGAAAACACAGAAAGACAGAAGACTCACGTAGAAACAACAGGAATGTTCATCTTGATCTTGGGCAAGGTCTTCCAAGACTTTGAAGGGGCAACCTTGGGCTGCTTGGCGACCTTCTCTGATGGCTCTGGAGTCGATGTCCGAGTGCACTTATGAACCTGCGTGCTCGGAGTCATAGCTTTGTTACGCCCGCCCGCTGGATCATGAAACTGCTTGGATCGGTGCTCTATGCGAGGTGGTGAGTCGACCTCCTCTTCTTCGTCGTCCGACTCATCCCTCTATTCCTCATCTTCATCGTCATGAGATTGCCAGTCGACGCTCTCTTCTGCGCTATCCGCTCCCTCCTAGACTTGCTCCTGGGCTTGTTCCCCATTCGGCATCAAATACATCTCAGTATAAACCTGCAAAGCAAGAAATTAATCAAACATCCATCGGATTCAGAGACAGTTGCAAGATAGAATGAAGTACACTCGGTAACAAGGATCGGACTTTGTTTGGTTCACTGTCAGCATCAAATGGGTCGACTCTCCTGGCCCCCCTGGGGTTATCTTTGTTTCCGGTAATGCTCTTCTGCCAAAGGGCCACCGTCTCATCGGGAACCTCCTCTGGGTGGACCCGAGCGGTGTCATTGGCGCACGAGGACATCCACATCGACTAGTCACGGGCTTGGAGCGGCTCGATGCGTCAACTGAGAAACACCTTCAATAAATCCATGCCAGTTACACCCTGACGGACCAACTGAACTACCCTCTCGACCAACATGTTCATCTCTACTTTCTCTGCTGCGGTCACAATCAGTGAAGAAGGTTACTGGACTCGATCTAGGGTAAAGGGAGGAAGGCCGGTCGACTGACTGGGGGTCGCAATGTCCTGGCAGTAGAACCAGGTCGATTACCAGCCCCTAACCGACTCAAGAAGTGTCATGGGGGGGAAAGTGCTCCTCTTCCTCATCTGAATCCCTAAACCCCCGCACATCTGGATCACGTGCGTCCTCTCATCATTCGGATTTGCCTTCTTCACGGTCTGGGAACGGACTATGAAAATATGCTTGAAGAGACCCTAGTGCGGTCGACAACCCAAGAAGTTTTCGCACATAGACACGAAAACATGAAGATACGTGATGGTATTGGGAGAGAAGTGGTGAAGTTGAGCATCGAAAAAGTTTAGAAAACCCCGGAAGAAAGGATACGGAGAAAGGGAGAAACCACGGTCGACATGGGTGGCAAGAAGCACACACTCACCTGCCGGCGGCTGAGGCTCTATCTCGTCCCCCGGCAGCCTCACAGTCCCGATGGTGATCAGGCCCGTGGCAGCGAGATCTCTAGATCCTCTGGCCAGAGCGTGGCTTGGATCCAGCCTCCCTAAATCCAACCAGGCGGCAGCCCGGACCTCGACGACGATCCCCGATTCATTTTCTTGCCCTTCGCCATCGCCGTTGCTTTTTTCGCGCGCTCCAATGCCACCATCTTATCCTTCACCATGGTGGTGGGCTGTGCACCGTCGGAGCGGTGGTGTCGAGGGAAAAAGAGGATGTAGTGGAGAAGCAGAGAAAGAAGAAGGGGAATGGGAGCAAACTATGGATGCGTGTCGGCCTTGATGCCTTTTAAGGGCCTACTTCCGAGTGGCTGACACGGGGGCCTGAGCGATCCTGTCAAATCCCGCAACAGTCGCGCACCGGATACATGGAGAAAAAGGTGGCGCAGAAATCGAGGCGCCCCTGTCTATCTGTCCCGTTTACTGCGCACGCTCCGCCTCGCGCGCTCCCCAAATTTTTGAATCCCGTGAGATCCGGGAACCGCAGTAACCAATCGCGCCAAAGATTTCACGTCATAGCAACACTCAAAGAGTGCCAGCATAAGTTCACTCAACGACCTCTGAATCGATCAAGGCGACTGAAATGAAGCCGAAGTTTCAGCATGGACCCCGAACTCGGTATGAATGCATGTGAAGCACAAGAGTCGAGGCAGGACCAACTTCAACTTTCTTTTCACTCGGACCTCAATCCATTTGGGGAATAATGACGATGCCATAGACCTAGGGTAGGGTCATAGACCTGATCTATACGCCCTACCCAAGGTCACTACCCTAGAAGCAAGGACGTTGAAAGCACAACAGGAAGTATCGACTGAAGCCATCGAGTGCAATCCACTCGACCAGTCACCTCACTCGGATACCCCCAATTTCACTCGACCTGGATGGGGTCATTCGACCATACAGGAAACCACTCGGAGTACAAAAGACCTAGAGTCACTCAGGATGGCAACGGTCAGGCATTCACTCTGTAGTCTTAAAGAGCATTGATAACACTTTATAGCTGGCGTTACCAGTAACGCCCTATCTTAATGTACATTGAACCCCTATAATAGAGGACGGCTGTGGTCCTGGCGCACTCTATATAAGCCACCCCCTCCTCTGGGACAAGGGTTTGCACCCCTTGTAACACACACACACACACACACACACACCCATATTCCAGTCGACCACCTCAGGGCACCAAGACGTAGGGCTTTTACCTCCTCCGAGAGGGGCCTGAACTCGTAAACTCGTGTGTACAACCTCGCCGTAGCTAGGGCCTCGCCTCCTCATACGTACCCCTACTCTTAATGTCAGACTTAGTACCACGACACCACCCTCGTGTCCACCTCGTTGCGTCTCCAACTTCATCTCCAAGTCTCGTGGTTTGCTTTTGGTCCAAGAAAGATCATTGGGAAAGTTTCATTCCGTTTGGACTCCATTTGGTATTCCTTTTCTGCAAAACTCTAAAACAGGTAAAAAACATAAACTGGCACTGGCTCTCGGTTAATAGGTTAGTCCCAAAAATAATATAAAATTGCATATGAAACATTTAAAACAGATAATATAATACCATGAAACAATCTAAAATTATAGATACGTTGGAGACGTATCAGGTACGTAGAGAAGACATCCTCCGGACGTATGAAGAATGGCAAGAGAGCATGGGCAACCTACACAGCGGTTTAATATGGCTTGCTTAGCCTATACAAACCAGACTGCATGGCCCATCCAGTTTCCACTTCTATTGGCCACGCCCACTATGTCGTACCTTGTTGAACATAGAATTTACTATGTGCCACATTATGCGCCAAAGTGTTGAACGTTCGCATAGGAAGCTACGAACATGGGCCGACTTAGTTAGGGCATGTAAAATGGTTGATAAGACAATTTTATCCTCATTTTAAATAGATATGACAAAAACATATATGTATAATGGGTTATATCTTAGACATATCTTCAATAACTAGCTATTCTTAAAAACATGATGAGACATATTGTGCTAAGAGATTATCTCTTAAATAAGAGAAGACAAGCATTTTCTTATGATTTCTCTCTTTTCCACCTCGGCATTTGTGCTACGTGGCACTCCTAAGACAGCATCATTGTACGTGTGAGGGAGTCCTGGACTAGGGGGTGTCCGAACAGCCGGACTATCATTGTCCGCCGGACTCCAAGACTACGAAGATACAAGATTGAAGACTCCGTCCCGTGTCCGGATGGGACTTTCCTTGGCGTGGAAGGCAAGCTTGGCGATACGGATATGTAGATTTCCTACCATTGTAACCGACTCTGTGTAACCCTAGCCTCCTCCGGTGTCTATATAAACCGGAGGGCTTTAGTCCGTGAGGACATAACATACATTACAACAATCATACCATAGGCTAGCTTTAGGGTTTAGCCTCCTTGATCTCGTGGTAGATCCACTCTTGTACTACCCATATTATCAATATTAATCAAGCGGGGCGTGAGGGTTTTACCTCCATCAAGAGGGCCCGAACACAGGTAAAACATCGTGTCCCTTGTCTCCTGTTACCATCCGCCTAGACGCTGATTCGGGACCCCCTACCGAGATCCGCGGTTTTGACACCGACATTGGTGCTTTCATTGAGAGTTCCTCGTGTCGTCGCCGATAGGCTCGATGGCATCTTCAACCACCAAGGCTGTCGGTGAGACTTTTCTCCCCGGCAGATCTTCAGATTCGGCGGCCGCTCAAGACTACGGGCTAATTTGCTTGGCCATCCGAGCAGATCGAAGCTTCGCCCTGGCCGTCGAGTCGATTCGAAATCTAAACTTCACGGCCGGCGTCGCGGAGACTTGATCTTCGACGGGCTCGAGCCACAGCCAGCGCCAAGATTATTACGATGGGCATGATCTAGCTCTGCACGAGCGGTGCCTTGGTGGTCAAGACCTGCAATTCGCTCCGGCCCTTAGTCCAGAGCCGATCACCCAGATCGAGGATCGGTGGATGGACACCACCTCAGGGGCTTCAACTCCCACGGCGATGGAGCCGAACGCCAATCTTGTCCCTCGCGAAACTCGTGATTCCGAGGTGCCGGACTCCTTGCCGAACTCCGGACCTCCCACACCCCTACCAATCGAATCGGATTGGGCGCCGGTTATGGAATTCACCGCCGCGAACATCTTCCAATATTCGCCCTTTGGCGACATCCTTAATTTGCTAAAGCATCTCTCGTTATCGGGAGAGTCCTGGCCGGATTATGGCTAGGATGGTTGGGATACGGACGACGAAGAAATTCAGAGCCCACCCACCACCCACTTTGTAGCCACTGTCGACGATCTAACCGACATGCTAGACTACGACTCCGAAGACATTGACGCTATGGATGACGATGCCGGAGATGAACAGGAACCAGCGCCACTGAGGCTTTGAAGACCACCTCGTCATCGACATATACATGGTGGACACCCCAAAAGACGGGACGGCGAAGAAACAATGGAGGCAGATTCTTTAAAGAAACAGCCCAAGCGCGGCGTCGGCGCCGCCGCTCTAAATCCGCCACAGAAGAATGGAGATTCCGCACGGGAGATAATAATACCCGAAAGTGCCGAAGACAACCCCCTCAGCAGGACTCGGCGCGGGAGGATGTAGAAGCAAGCCCTCACGAGAGGGCGGCGAGGAGGAGGTTGAGGATTATAACTATATGCCTCCCTCGAAGGCGAGGCAAGCCTCAACGACAACGAATTGCCGTGCCGAGGATCCCGTCGAATAAGAGCGTTTTAAGCGCAGGCTTATCGCCACGGCAAATAGCCTAAAGAAAAAGCAGCAAAGAACATCAAGCTGATCGGGACCTGCTGCCGATCAATGGACCGAGGTCCTCGCGGCAAGAGTATAAACTCGACGCCCTCCAAAAGCTACCTAAGACGCAAGCTGCTCCCCGATTAGAGGAGGAAGCATATATACCTCCATCACCGGCAAGACGATCGGTGACCGACCACCCGTGGTCGTGTGATGAGAGGCATCCAGGCCCCTACCAAGACCGTACCCCGGCATCGCTCCAAAATTATGAAGCCAAAAGGGAACGCGCCGGACTTGCGAGATATATTGGAGGACAAAGCAAGGCAATTGAGATCCATCTACGGATCACGTGGGCGCCCACGACCCATAGCGAATACCGTCGCGCGGATACAATAACCCCGCGGGCGAACACAGCGAATAACGCTCTCTCGAGCTGCGTCGTGATATTGCTCAAATGAGGCGCCGCGACACCCGCTATGCTTCAGCGACGAAGTAATGGATCATCAAATCCTGAAGGGTTTAAACCCGTAAACATTGAATCCTACGATGGCACAACAGACCCGCGGTTTGGATGAAGATTATCTTCTCCACATCCATATGGGCCATGCACGCATCTCCACGCCATCAAGTATCTCCCCTCAAGCTTAAAGGACTAGCTCGGCATTGGCTTAACAGCTTGCCCGCAGAGTCAATTGGGTGTTGGGAAGACACGGAAGCCGCATTCCTTGACAACTTCCGTGGCGCGTATAAAGCGACCACCAGACGTCGATGACCTAAGCCACATCATTCAGCAGCCAGACGAATCGGCCAGACAATTCTGGACACGGTTCTTGACAAAGAAAAATCAAATCGTCGATTGTCCGGATGTAGAGGCCCTTGCAGCCTTCAAACATAACATCCGCGACGAATGGCTAGCCCGGCACCTAGGACAGGAAAAGCCGAAATCCATGGCAGCCCTCACATCATTAATGACCCGCTTTTGCGCGGGAGAGGATAGTTGGCTAGCTCGCAGCAACAATCTCCGTAAAAATGCTGGCAGTCCGGATACCAAGGACAATAACGGCAGGTCATGTCGAAACAAAAACAAACGCCGCATCAACGGTGACAATAAGGAGGATACGGCAGTCAACGCCGGATTCCGAGGCTCTAAACCCGGTCAACGGAAGAAGCCATTCAAAAGAACCACTCTGGGTCCGTCCAATTTGGACCGAATTCTCGACCGCTTATGCCAGATACATGGCACCCCTGAAAAGCCAGCTAATCACAATAATAGAGATTGATGGGTGTTCAAGTAGGCAGGTAAGTTAATTGCTGAAAACAATGACAAGGGGCTAAACAGCGACGACGAGGAGGAGACCCGACCGCCGAACAATAGAGGACAGAAGGGTTTTCCCCCACAAGTGCAGACGGTGAATATGATTTACGCAACCCATATACCCAAGAGGGAGAGGAAGCGCGCACTAAGGGACGTCTATGCGATGGAGCCAGTCGCCCCGAAGTTCAATCCATGGTCCTCTTGCCCGATCACTCTCGATCGAAGAGACCATCCGACCAGCATACGCCATGGCGGATTCGCCGCATTGATTTTAGACCCAGTCGTCGATGGATTTCACCTCATGAGAGTCCTGATGGACGGCGGTAGTAGCCTGAACCTGCTTTATCAGGATACAGTGTGCAAGATGGGCATAGACCCCTCAAGGATTAAACCTACAAAGACAACCTTTAAGGGTGTCATACAGTGTGGAAGCCAGCTGCACGAGCTCACCACACTGGAAGTGGTCTTCGGATCCCGGACAATTTCGGGCGAGAGTTAATCTTCGACATAGTCCCGTTTCACAGCGGCTATCACGCTTCTGCTCGGACGAACGCGTTTGCAAAATTCAACAGCGGTGCCGCATTGCATACCTCAAGCTCAAGATGCCAGGCCCTCGTGGAGTCATCACGGTCAGCGGAATACAAAGCGCCCCCTCGAGCGGAGGAACATACAATGCTCTCATGGCGGAAATCTGAGCAGCCTCTTAAGGCAGTTCTCGAGTCCGGCCGTTAAACGGCCGGATACAGCAAAACGCGCCCGAAGCAATACCAACCAAGACCACCTGGCGCGATCAGAGCACGTTAGCAATGCGGCCCCAACCCCGCCCGTGCGTGATTGCAAGAATAACCCTCCGCGTACATCATTACGCTTTGGAGATACCATGGGCGCAGGGGAAGGGGCACGATCGCAATGGACCCAAAGTGCGGTTCGACCACACCAGGGGCTCGCAAGTGTGCCCCTCCTTTTTTTCCTTCTTTGTGTACACAGGACTCCGTTAACCAGAGGCCCTGTCCGGCGGTGAACCTGCCGAACTCATGATGCAACAACCAGGGAAGAAAGAAGGCTGCGACAAACACTCAGGTGGTCTCAATTACGAGCATTAAATTCGATTATATACACCAAGTCCGCAGCTCACCCCTGGAGGGGGACATGTTTAATTAGTCCAAATCCCTTGCTTACCGCACTATTTGTATCAGTCCGCACTCATAGCAGACTTTCTTTCATAAATAATGCAGCACCTTTTTGACTGCAATTACATTACCTTATATATATATATTCATTACATGACATCGTGCACCCGTATACTTTGATACGGCCTAATACACCAGGGGCTTACGTTCCCCACACTATGGTGTGATAAGTCCAAACACTTTCATAAGTGCGGCACCCCGAACTTATAGCATTATATGAATCGGCTCCGAATCATGTCTTGGGTCAATAGTTGGGTTTGCCCGGCTCCCACGTTTTGGTGCCTTACGTTCCGTTCTGTCGGCTAAGGTGGCATTGGGAGAACCACTGCGATTGCGCCCCGGTTGAGCCGGGCGAGCGCCTCAGTGCAGAAAGCTAAAACTGACCGGCATGATAAGGCGAGAGACTGGTCGCTGTTTGAGAGGTTTTTTCGGGTCCTTAAAGACTCACGCCGCTTCGAGCGAAGTTAGGACAATGTCCGAGCGAAGGCGTGGATAGCGCCCGGATTGACCTTCCGAATACCGGGGCTTCACTAAATTTAAAATTATAGAATTCTATGGCAAAGTGAGAGTATTCAAGCATTATAAGTCCGGTTGCCTTGTTCGTTGTGTTGAGTGCCTCCCTAGATGGACCCAAAAATGGGAACAAGAGTGCTCAAGTTGATCCCGAACACCCAAAGACTTGGTGGCTCCGACGCCAACGACTTGCCATCTCTCAGATTTTATAAACGGCCGCACAGAAGGTAATATTTTAAATTAAAACAAGCGTTGCTTAAGGCGCATATGAACGAAGTTTTCAGCGCATAGGATAATACACAGCGAGTTTACTCAAAGATTACATTTCTGGGGCACTAATCCGCAATATCGCGGGCTCCCTTCAGGACAGTTTTATAATACATTTCAGGCGTGCGATACTCCTTGCCCGGTGGCGGTGGGTCCGTGAGAAGCTTCTCCGCATCCAACCTGCCCCAATGCACCTTTGTGCGGGCAAGGGCCCGACGAGCACCTTCAATACAAAGCGGGCGCTTGATGACCTCCACCAGGGCACGCATCCACCAGCCACCGCGACGAGGCCGAAGTAGCTCCTGTGCAGAGCTCTGTCGAGTGCCCTGGCCGGATTATAAGGCCCTTCATGGCCTCCTCGGCTACCTTAGGAGTTCGACCACTGTTTCATTTGGTCGCTTGGGGGCACCGGATGGCCGGCCTCAGCAGTCTCGAGACCGAAGACCTTCTCCGTCGAGCTCCCCTCGCCACGATAGAATGCGGCGGCATCGGACGACTACGCAGCAGATCCGCAAACGCCTACGAGAGCTCGAATGCGGGTAAGTGTCGTAGTTTACATTAACATGCCTGCTTTGCATGAAAAATGCCTTACCCGCCGCTATCTTCTTTACATCTTCAACCTCTGAAGGGCCTTACGGGCCTCGGCCTTGGCGGACTTGACACTTTCGAGAGCGAGGCAAGCTCGGACTCTTGAGTCTTGAGTCACGCCCAAACTCTCATGCTTCTCCATGAGAGCCCGGAGCTCTCGCCGTACTTCCGCCACCGTGCCTCCTGCTTTTCGCTCGCTCTGCCCGTTCAGCCAAGATCGTGCATTCGACGCGGACACAGCCTCCTTCAGGGCTGCCACCTCGTTCGTGGCCCCTGCAATACCCATATTATCCTTGTCAATTTTATTGCAACCAAAATCCTTTTCTGTAAGGTAATTATTCAAAGCGGTGTTACTCACCTTCTTTGTCCTCGAGCTGCTTCTTGGCATGGCCGAGCTCTTGCTCGGACCGCTCGAGGTCCTGCTTCAACACATCGACCTCCGCAGTCAGTGCGGCAGAGGTCAGCAGCACAGCCTGCATACCCATATTGACATATTATAAGCAACCCTGCGTGTATCTTGTTAGATCCTCAGTCCGGCTTTTCTTGCGAACACGAACTCGAGCATCAGGGCTACCGTCTATGCGGTATTACATTACATAACTTTAACTTCTTACCTCAAAGCCTGTTAGAAGGCTGCTGCAAGCTTCGGTCAGCCCGCTCTTGGCGAGCTGAACCTTCTGAATCACCGCACTCATGAGAGTGCGGTGTTCTTCTTCGATGGAAGCGCCTTTAAGCGCCTCCAACAAGTTGCCCAGCGCCTCCGGTTGGACGGAGGTCGCCGGTGTCCTGATCTTGCCCTTCTTTCGAAGGGCGCTTGCGGACTGACTCGAACCATGCGGGTTCCGGCGTAGAGTCCGCCAAAGTCCGGAGGTTGCTCGACGGCGCCCAGAGCCTCCTCCTGATGGGTCCCTCTCTGGGATCCCACCTCGGCGTCCTCGTTGGCGCGGGGGGTAGTGGCAGTCGGAAGTGAATCCACATCCGACGGGGCCAATGACCCGCTCGATGAAGCGGGGAGATCATCATCGGCTGGACTATGGACAAAATGCGGCATTAGAAGGACACTACGCAATACGAAAGAAATTGCATATCAAGGATCCGGATACTTACGATCTCGCCGGACGCCTGTCCCTTAAATGCCACTCCTCCTCGCCAACGGTGGTGTTGGCGAAACTGTCCGGGGGGATAGTTCTCCCCCTCTTGGACCCTTCGGCCTCTCCTATTGGGGAAGCCTTCCTCTTCTTCTCTCCCTCCTCCGGGAGAGAGTCTTCTTCCTCCTCCTTGTCTTCGGGGGAGGAGTCCGCCTCATCGTCTGACGCCTGATGGCGGGAACTCATTCGAGTCCCCGCGGCCACCTTCTTGGCCTTCTTCTCCGGCACCACGTGCGGTGCCGGAACTAGCAGCCCTTCTAGACGGGCGTTCACTGGGTCCTCTGGCATGGGAGTCGGGCTGATGAGCTGCTCGGCCTTCTCCATCCATTCCTGTCAAAGGAAAAGAGAGAGATTGAAACCCTCTTAGAATCGATTTGATTACCACAAGGGTCCCGAGAGGGGTTGAATCACTTACCTCGTCCACCGGATGTTTGCGAGCAAAATCCGCGATCTTCCGTCGCGGATGCGGGGCCGGCACCCTTAAACAGCACCTCCAGCGCCTTCATCGTCGGATCGAAGAGCCCGCTTAGCGCTGGTGCTGTTCCGGATTGAACTCCCATAGATTGAATGCCCGTTTTGGCATGGGAGAATCCGCGGATGAGCATGACTTGACCACGCCGACGAGCTCGAGCTTATTGCTCACCACACGGATGCAGGTTCGAGTCCCGCCACTCTTCGGATTGCCCCACAGCAAGCCCTTCTCTTTCTAGGAGGTGAGCTGCGTGGGGATGCCAGATCTAAACTCGGGGGCCGCCGCCCATGTGGGCTCGCGCGGCTCGGTGATGTAGAACCACCCCGATTGCCACCCCTTAACGGAGTCCACGAAGGCCCCTTCGAGCTAAAGGACGTTGGGTAACTTACCCAACATGGCGCCTCCGCATTCCGCTTGCGTGCCCTTCACAACCTTCGGCTTGACGTTGAAGGTCTTGAGCCATAGGCCGAAGTGGGGCCGGATGCAGAGGAAGGCCTCGCACACGACGATAAACGCCAAGATGTTGAGGATGAAGTTCGGCGCCAGATCGTGGAAATCTAGGCCGTAGTAAAACATGAGCCCCCGGACGAATGGGTGGATTGGAAAGCCCAGTCCGCGGAGGAAGTGGGGAAGAAAGACGACCCTCTCATGGGGCCCGGGGGTAGGGATGAGCTGCCCCTCGTCGGGCAGCCGATGCGCGATATCACCGGAGAGGTATCCGGCGCTGCGCAGCTTGGTGATGTGCTCCTCCTTGACGGTGGAGGCCAACCATTTGCCTCCCGCTTCGGACATATTTGGAGAAGGCCGAGGCGAGATGCGCGAGGTTGGGCGTTGGAGCTTGAGTGCGCGAAGATGGGTAAGCAAAGGAGGAAGAAGGCGTAGGTGAGAAGGTAAATCCTTATCCCTTATATATAGGTGGGCGAGGACTATGCGTCCCCCACCGGCCCGGTAAAACTCGCTTATCCCCCAAGCGCCACCATCAATGGCGCGGTTGGGTTACCCACGTCCGTATTGATGAGAATCCCGGAATAAGGGGAACACGATCTCTGCTTCGATTCAAATAAAGGCTTGGAAGCGGTGTGATGTCATGCCGCATGAAATGTCAGCAGATTGGATTTATGTGCATTATTCTCTCTACGGTGGAATGTGGAATTTATTTTTGCAGAGCCGGACACTATCCTGGTGTTCATGATCTTCTCTGGATTATTCAAGGGAGGAACCCGCCTTGCAATGCCGAACATTATGCGCGCCGGACTTATCGTCATTGAAGCCTAGTTAGGAGACTACCGAGGAGTCTCGACTAGGGGTGTCCGGACAGCCGGACTATCATCGTCCGCCGGACTCCAAGACTACGAAGATACAAGATTGAAGACTCCGTCCCGTGTCCGGATGGGACTTTCCTTGGCGTGGAAGGCAAGCTTGGCGATACGGATAAGTAGATTTCCTACCATTGTAACCGACTCTATGTAACCCTAGCCTCCTCCAGTGTCTATATAAACCGGAGGGCTTTAGTCCGTAGGACAATATACATTACAACAATCATACCATAGGCTAGCTTTAGGGTTTAGCCTCCTTGATCTCGTGGTAGATCCACTCTTGTACTACCCATATTATCAATATTAATCAAGCAGGACGTAGGGTTTTACCTCCATTAAGAGGTCCCGAACCTGGGTAAAACATCGTGTCCCTTGTCTCCTGTTACCATCCGCCTAGACGCACAGTTCGGGACCCCCTACCTGAGATCCGCCGGTTTTGACACCGACAACGTCCCTTAACATTTTTATGCCGAGTAAGCATCCTGGTTTTGGGAACCTTTTGAACGGTTCCTGACTGTTTTTTGGAACCTTCCAGAAAGTTTATGAGTTGTTTTCTCTTTTTTGTTTTTCCTTTTTTTTCTTCTTTTCATTTGATATTTTTTGTTTCACTTTTATATAAATTCAAATGTTTTTATTTTAAAACTCGGAATTTCTAAATTTTCTCACCTAAAAAATGGAATTCTGTTTTTAAATTTTGTATGCGACATTGAAAAAAGTTTGTTATTCTGATATTTTAGTTATTTAAAAATTTGTTCACCTTTTCAAGAAATGTTTGGAATTTCGCAATTTGTTCAAAATTTTCAACAAGTGCTCTGCAATTCAAAAATTGATCGGAATTTCTAAATTTTGTTCACATTTTCTAAAAAATAAATTTCTATTTTTTCCCACAAATTTTCATATTTAAAAAATTGTATTTCAACTTTTTGTTTTTCCATAAAAATGTTCAAATTTTCAAAGTATAATGTTCATACTTTTTTAAAAAAATTGTTTGCAATTTTTTGAACCACTGGCTGCTGTATTCACAGGGGTACAATATTCCGAACTTCCATAATCACAACATATAATAACGCAAACCACATTAACACTACAGCCTGTGCGCCAATGGGCTGGCTCAATTGATTGCTCATGTGTGTCGTGCTGCTATATAACTCAAAATGCGTCATGTAGGACGTCCTGCTAAACCATATCTAGATATGGAAGCAAAAGTAGATCACGAGACTGAGACAGGATCATATGTCAACAAATCAGATGCAAATATGCCACCCCGTCCTCCAGGGTATATGACACCAAAAGGGAGAAAAAAGCTAAGGAAGGGGGTATCGCCAGGGAAGAAGGGTGACGAGGCAGCAAATGTAGAGGAAACAAAAAATATTTTGGCAAAAATTGGCGGCCTCCTCGGTGGAGGATCGTCGGGCTTAATGTCGACCTTATGTTGGAACTGTCATGGGCTAGGCGACCCTGCGACAGTTCTAGAGTTGTGCGATCTTGCGCGGGAGTGTTTGTTGGCGATCTTATGCATGGTGGAAACACAAACCACTAAGTATCGTATGGAAGGATTGTCGAGTACTTTAGGGTATGCACTACAAAAAATACACTTCCGTGATGATACGTGTTTATCACAGTAGGTTGCGTTTTCTGTCATGCATGTACATCCATGACGATTTTATGACATAATCAAGATAGTCATACTTGTGCTGTCGTAGAAGTGTTCCATGACATTACCAAAATTATCATCACGGAAGTGTCCACTTCCATGACGAAAAATTGCGCTTCACAGAAGTGCTTTCGTCAAGGGTGACCGACACGTGGCATCCACCATAATGGAACACCGTTAAGCTATCGGGTCTAGTTTTGGATCCGATAACCCATTAACAACCCAGACCAATGGGGATTTTCCACGTGTAAAATCATCATTGGCTGGAGGAAACACGTGCCAGCTCCCCGTTTGCACAGGTGTCACCCATCCAATGAGCGAGATGCGCTTACGAAATGTTGACACGTGGACCGGCCCAAAAGTGGCCCATAAAGTTTAAATGGGCTGGCCCAACTAAAGGCCCATACGATTTTGCGGTCCATAATGGGCCGACCCAGCAAAAGGCCCACGAGATTTTGCGGACAATAATGGGTCGGCCCAGCTAAAGGCCCACAAGATTTTGCGGGCCATAATGGGCTGGCCTAGCTAAAGGCCCGCGAGATTTTGCGGACAATAATGGGCCGGCCCAGCTAAAGGCCCATGAGAGTTCGCCGACCATAATGGGCTGGCCCAGCTAAAGGCCCACGAGATTTCGCCGACCATAATGGGCCGGCCCAGCTGAAGGCCCAAAAGATTTTGATGACACTAGTAGGCCGGTCAATTGACAGGCTGCCATGTTTTGGGCCAAATGTCGGCCCATATTTGATCTGATCCATTAACAGCCTGCCACGTTTCGGGCCTAATAAAGGCCCATATGAGATCCATCCCATTAAAATCCTACCATGTTCTGGGCCAAATTACGGCCCAGATCAGGTCCGGCCCTTTGAGAGGCTTTGGGCTAAATTATGGCCCATATCAGATTCGGCCCGTCAACTGGACGCTATGATTTTGGGCCCACTTGATAAAGGCCCATTTAGTAATTTGGCCTGATATTAGTTTCGGCCTGTTAAAGGCCCATTTAACATTTCGACCCTATATATATTTTGGCCTGTTAAAAGCCCGTCATACAGTTGGGCCTAACTACGACCCCGTTTGCATCCGGCCTGCTCACAGCCGATAATCTAATTGGGCCAAACAAAGACCGAGACAATTTTGGCATGTTATAAGCCCGTGATTTGATTGGCACAATCATGGGCCGGGGTCTATTTCAGCCTGCTGCCGGCCCGTGAGCTGTTCGGCACGTTATAGGCCCAACCTACTTTTCAGCCTCCTAAAAGCCCATTGAGTTTTCTTGGAAAATAGGGCCAGCGGTTTACTCGGCCTATTAAAGGCCCGAATCTACTAGTGGGCCAGTTTACATTTAGGCCTGTTAACAGACCAAGATGACGGGGCCCATGATGCGGATCATACATAGTGATTTGCATGACGGCCTGATTATGTACCGTAATTTTACGGTTTGGCCGGTTTACTGCGAAGACATGATATATATACAATAAAATAACTGCAGCATCGTGAATAGAAAAAAACCTAGACTATACAATAAAGAAATTACGGCATATTACATCCACTAGGCATCAAAGCTCGCCACTATGATAATAAAGCACAAGACCACAACAAGTTACATTCACTGGGCATCAAAGATTGCCACCAGTGCAATTAAACACGCCGACAAAATAATATACAAAACTGACAGCACTTCAATAGAGTTCAAGAAAGGTTAGCCTCTGCTTGGAGCTACAAATAAGAAGCAGCCGAGCAAGCTGATGAGATCGCGCTTGTTTGACACTTATACCCTCCTCACTCTGAAAGATAAACAAGTAGACAGATGACAGGTTTTGCACATATAAGTATCAGTGCTAACAATTCATAACATTTCTTACTGACGAATAAAGTGACACAGTTTAAAATAGCATTAACACAATATGGCATTGTTCAGGTAAAGACATGGCAGGAAATGACATTGTGAAGGAGTTGGCAACTTCACGACACCACTGGATTACAGATCAAGAACTCATAAGTAGCAATGGTTAGTGTGCTGTCAATTTATCCCATTTCAGATTGGCAAAATAAGATCACTTGCTCTCTATAGTTTAATTTACATGGTGTGAAGAAGGAACTTGGTTGTACAACTAAAAACTTAAATTGAGAAGGACAAACTTTTGTTTATGAACAACATAACAAACTTTAAACATGCAATTTGATGCAAACACCAAAAATAAATAGTTGTTGCAGTCATGCCTAACCAAATATACACAACAAAGTTTGAAGGCTTGAGAAGGACAAACTTACATTATTGGTGAAGGCAGGCTCTATAAAGCCCTTGTCCATGCTGATGGGGGGGGGCAATTCAAGAAGTTCACCACTGAATCTTCTTCATAAGCATTGCCTTTATTCTACATTTTGTTAAGAGTAAATATAGATGTGACAATATAAGAAAAAAATGGAGAATATTTAAGATAGGATGAAGAGTGATGCTACATAACCAAGTAGCTATAAATGTAAGTACAGCGATAAAGGCAAAAGGTACAGCCAAGAGCAATGCAGAGCTAAACTTCTTCAGTACCATCGGTGTTATCCAACCTTATGGTAAGAGTAAATATAGATCTTATGTGTAGAAAATGGAGGGCAAAGGAAAATAAGATGCAGAGTGATGGTACATGAACAACTACCTGTCAATATAAGTACACTGATAAAGGACAGCATGTACTTACAAGAACAATGCAGAGCTAAAAAAATTCATTGGCATTGGATATATTTTACAATAATGTAACCATTCATACAGATCAGATAATTTGGAGTGAAGAATTGATAAGCAAGCTATCATGCATATTGCTGTCACATAATGAACCAGGTATGTATGCAAGTACAGTGATACAGGACAACAGGTACTAACAAGAGCAAAGCAGCGGGCAACAAATTTGCGATATCATGTCGTTCTTTTCAAACCGGAATTCTTTCTCGAGCAGTTTTCCTGCCAAAAAGATCCGTAAGGCACATGCGGAAAAGTAGAAGTTTGAATTGTCATGCGATATCATAGACAGTACCTCATCCTCGGAAAGAGACTAGTGCATAACAAGGTTTTTCCATTCAATGTCATCTAAATTTAGCATAGGAGACTTTGCCAGAAATTCATTTATAGACTTGCCATCAAAGTGTGATTTCCTCAAGTAACACCGATACTGCTGCAATGCTTCCTTGAAAAGCGCAAGCAAGCTTTGCTCGTCATGACTATCCAGATCAACCCTCGCCTACTTACAACAATGTAATGTAAATCATTGATGTGTTCAATCAGCAGAAAACAGGAAAATAATCACCATGAATAATAGCACTTACACGTAAGTGGGACAGGAAGATGTGAAAATGGTGTTTGTCTTCACTATAATCTTCCCATGATGGAAATATATGCACATTGTCCCTAACAACATTCAAAACCTTGTCTTTTAAACTAGGAATAACTGGAATGGGGTTCCAATCTGCAGGAATTGGCCGTCTCTGTAGTTGGGATAGGTCTTGGGCCGGGGGACTTGCTGTACTTTTTGCTGGAGTGGGATTTTTTTGTGGTACAGCTAGTGCTATGGCAACAGAAATCAGCATACCTTTTGCTAGAGGGCAGGTCCTGTGTGGTGGGGCTAGTCGTGTGTCCAGTGAAGTATGCGTACAGTCTACTGGAGTCGGTCCTACGTTTTGTGTCACTGGTTGTACAACCAATATAAGTGGGGTGTTGTTCGATTTTCTCCGCACAACCACGTTTTCAAGGACTTTCTTTGGTGCTCCTTCAGTTCGCAATCACCCTCTTCCTTTTTGATGTCTGATGCACAAGAACAGCATTTGAGTGGAAAAACATGGTATGATGACAGATGGAATATATATTGATAATGGATGGGCATGGCATCTCGACATATATGATGAGTAAACTAAGCAGATGGCGGTGTAACAAAGTAGAAGAAATGCAAGACAAGATATGTAAGATACGCGTAATCAATAAAACCTTGCCAAATTAGAATAGGCACCTTGATGGGTGAACATGACAGGCCATCTGCCTTTGACTCCTAGAGGTTAGAATAGTCATTAGGATCATATTCTAAACAAGAATCTACAGGTGGGGAGCGTATGAGTTTCATTGCATCCAGAATGGCACTCAATGCCTTGGTGCTAATTTTGTAAGCCATTGCAGTGTTCCACAATATTCTTCTGATGTGCAAATTCTGATATTCACTGTAATTACGTATAATATCTGAGAACCATGAAAACATAAATAGTTGTGAGATTATCTTTATAATGCAGAGGATATTCTAATATAGGGCGCCCAGATACACTTGTGTGCTATCTTTGGATTCGATGAGAGAGCTCATGTGTCTGTAATATGGTGCGTGCATTTATATAATCTCGCACAAGTACACAAAAATAGGCTCCAGATAAGGATAGTTGGAAGATGATAGGTTCATAATATACTATATAGAGAGTTTATTGCCAAACCATGATAACAAGAGCACACAGCAACTAGGCAGATCATAGTGTACATAAAAGGGGTACACCATAACCGCGATATATAAATCGGGAAAGTGGAACTGGCTTGAAAATACGGTGTTGTATTGCTGCCAGTAATTGAAAGCCTATCGATCACGTACAGGCCAGCTCTATCAGCTGTTGGCTGCAGATGTCCCTGCTCCCCTTCCAGACAAGGAACATACTATACGTACTAAATACAGAATAACAAAAGAGGCACATGTTAAAGAACAGAAGAGGAAGCATATTCTTGAGGTTCCGCTTCATTGCATACAGTGTTGGTTGCCCACTCATGATGAATCACAGCGCCCAAAGAAATGCAATTCCATGTTGTCTCTCTATATGTGGCAATTTTGAACAGGAGTCATTAGGATCATATTTTGAACAAGAGTCAACAGGTGGGGAGCGTATGAGTTTCATTGCAACCAGAATGGCACTCAATGCGTTGGTGCCAATTTTGTAAGTCATTGCAGTGTTTAGCTTAAAGAGTGGACTGCTGCTAGTGCGACACAAAACAGCTACATAGATCATAGTGTAGATGTAATGGGAAAACCTTAAGCATCAGAGTAAAATCAGCAAAGTGGAACTTGCTGGAATATATGTGCTAGTATTGCCGGTACGTCTAGAAAGGCTTCGGATACCAGCTCTCTTCAACTGAAGGTGCGGTACTATTAATATCAGTGTAACTCTCAAAGGATACATAGCTCCCCGCATTTCCTTGCTATTCTTATAGGATTCAAGTGGGCAGGCCACTACAAATCCTATTCCCATGTTTACAAAATCCTACGAATCAAAGAGGCTCGAAGAGTTCAAAGTGTCCATCACAACCGACCGTATAGACCTCTACACTGCAAATGTCCCTACTCATCTTCACTACAAGGATCATACTGTACTACTATCATACTCCCTCCGTTCCAAAATATATATCTTGGCCGAGATTTCCACTATGGATCACATACAGATGTATCCAGATACATTTTAGAGTGTAGATTCACTCATTTTGCTCCATATGTAGTCCATGGTCGAATCTATACAAAGACTTGTATTTAGGAACGGAGAGAGTACTTATGAAAGAAGAATGGAAGAGGAACATGCTAAAGAAGAGCAAGCATATTTTGGATAATAAAATGTTCATTGCGCAATGCCCACACATGATGAACCAGAGCGCATTAAGAAAGCAACTCCCTGCTGCCTCTCTATATGTGGTGCACGTGCTTTTCGAAAGTAAAGTAGGAACATTAGTTGACCAATTAAATGTTACCTATTTTAGTAATATCAGCATCATATCAAATTCGTACTTGAGCAACAAGTTTGGAATTATGAGTGGCACATTGTTTAGCTTGATGGATTCAGGAGCAGTGCTAAGCAGGTACGATGATGGTACTGAATATAAAGGCATGTCTACATGCAAGTCGTGTGACTTTTTTCATTTGGGTCAGTCGACCATTTCAGGCGGTTGGATGAAGATCCTACGTCTCACCCTTCTTCTTCCTCATCTCTGATTCTTCCCATACAGAACACCGCACGGGCTGCCGGCCGGACCACCGGCCCCCACCGCCTGTGTTCCTCCGCCACCCCCACCCCGCCCCCACTCACGTCGAGTTTTCTTTGTTCGGTGAGGCTCCACCACCGCCCCCCCCCCCACAACCATCGTCCCCACCCGAGGCACTTCTTTCGCACCGGCGAACTCCGGCGAGCTCTGAAAAATTGACTGACCCAATTTTGAAATTTAGTCTATTGTAATTTAACTAGTGTGGAATATAAAAGGGGAAAACCATAAGCATTAGGAGTATAGTGTTAAGCGTGCCATGCGGATCTGAAGGTGCAAACCGGACAAAGGCAACTTGGCAACCAATGTTTGCTTTCAACTAGCAAGTAAGTGATGGACAAGAAATCAGAGTAAAGCAGTGGCAATCTATTTTCGTGCTGCAATAAATAAGTTGAGCAGATATAAAAGAGTACAACCTCTGTTGTGGCGCTGTGTATGCATCTGCAAAGAATTTGACAATGTTGCGGTAGCGATGGCTGTCGGTGGCGTGGAAGCAGATCTAGGAGGGTAGACGGTGGCGGCAGGGCGCGGTGGATGAGACGGTCGTAGGAGTGGCGCCGGCAAGGTGGACGGCGGCGGGGATGAAGCGAGAGGACGGGATGCAAGGATCACGGTCCGAAGCCGTGGATGAGAGAGGTCGATCTCTTGTAATGGACGGCGGTGTCAGGGTATCAGCTCCGGCATGGTGGAGGAGGACGGCGGTGGATGGGGTGGCGGACGGAGGAGGCTGGGGTGGAGAGGGTGTTTTGGCGCCCACAGAGTATGAATGGGGAAATGGAGGTAGAGAGGAAGGGGGAACCATGTCTTCAGGGCGTGCTTGTCTCAAATGCGAGGAAATTTACAAACTTAGCCCCTGTTTCAAATTTCCTACATCATAGCAATATTAGTCGGTTGGGGATAGGACGGTAATCTCGCATACACTGAATATTTGCTGATGAGAGTTTGTTTTTGGCGCCCATCGTGTATGAATCCGGGTGAGAGGCAGTTATGTCATGTTTGATTGAAATTACAAACCTACCCCTATCGAAACCTATAGAAATCAAGCAGATAGGCTTTGCATGGCAGGGATAGGTAGTAGTAATTTCCATCCGCAGATTTTGGTTTTGGGCGGTTACTGCGACTTTCCCCGCTTCGTTCAAATTTTCCAGAGTGCACGTTTACCGTGCCAACTCAATTCGAATTCCGTTCGTATTCTATTTTTTTGGGGCAGGATCCATTTTCGATTGGAATAAAATTCTATATACAACATTTTTTTATATACTTTCAAAAGCACAACACCCTTTATACATAAATATGGTTTACAAATGGCATGATCTCAAATTCATAAGGTTGTATGCATCAATTTGGGTTTTCAAATATTTGAAACCACTTTATGTTGAAATCCAATGTATGCATTCCTCGCTAAATGTCTCCAATTAATGTGTGTTTCATGCGGGTTTTTTTTACTTCTCAAACATGTCTAATGTGTTTCACACACGCAACATATAGTGTAATCCCATTTAGACATTAATTGCATATAAACCATGCATTGTTTCTAATTAAAGAATCTATGGATCACCAATATTGATAAACTATATAACATTACACGTGTCCCCAAATTCAAATGAATATGCATGTTTGATACACCAATTTGTGTTATGATATTATCGATGTCGTGATCTCTAGTTTAAATATTTGAATCCCCTTTAATCCAGATATTCATCTCATATAGCTATCACTCATGCTTATATAGGACTATCTCTCTAGACCTATACGCGTTCATCGTCTCTCGGGTATCTCTCGTGCTACCTGTATGTCGACAATGATCTTTTATCTTCATAACACACTGACGGTACTCTCTCCCTCGACCTTCGTCACTCTATCTCTCTCTAAGTATATCTCGCTCCCTCCTATGTGTCTCTAACTATGATTCTCCATGTGGAATCTCTTTCTCTCACACAAACACAAAACTTTGTCTCCCGGGGTCTCATTTATCTCTACTATTCCCCTGTGTGCCACTCGCACACCCCTCATACAGAGATGTCTTTCGCTCTTTAGGTATGAGAACCTATGACTCTTCCTCTTAAATATCTCTTTCTCACACACAAACACAAACTCTGCCTCCCAGGGTCTCATTTCTCCACGGTTCTCTTGTATGTCGCTCACACACACTCTCTCTCTCCCTAGAGATATTTTGTGTTCCCTCATATGTCTCTCTAGCTATCACTCTCGTTGTGAAATATCTTTCTCTCTCATAGACACAAAACTCCATATCTCGGGATCTCATTTCTCTCTGATATTTGTTTGTATGTGACTCACATGCACCCTCTCTCTATCTATCTCACACCCACACACATAACTCAGCCTTCTGATCCACTCGACTCCTATCCCTAACACACACTAGCTAGCATCTTTATCTTTCTATTTATCTGTTTCTCCATCAACCTTCTTTCTCGCCCTCACTCTTGCTTCCTATCACGCACACTACATATGTTTCTCTCTACATGCAGTCAAGTGCCCTCTTTTTATCTTTCTCTCACACACACAAAACTTCACCCTCTGAACCACCTGGCGGTCATCTCCAACACTCAAACTAGCGGATGTCCCTCTAGCTAGCATCTCCATCTCTGTATCTATCTGTAGTTTCTCCGTGAACATTTCTTTCTCGCACGCAGTCTTGCATCCTATCACCCACACTATATATGTCTCTCCATACATATGCATTTATAGGCTGATATCTTTTGCACAATTGTTGTGCCTCACTCCCTCTGCTCTCCATATATGCATGCTCCAGTCCATGCCACTATCTCTTAAAGACAAAAACACATGCTCAATTGTCGGGCCTTCTTCCTTGCATTCTCACATGCATGCATATTGTCATACTGATCCGTCTCTCCCATGTCGTTGATCTTATGACTTATGTCTTCTTTCTTTTGTCTCGATCATGCGCGCGTGCACACACACACACATCCCACATATACATGTATAGCTCTCACACATGCACGTTCAAGGTCTCTATGTCTCCATACATAGTTAATTACCCTCAACCCTTACGCCACATTGAATCATTCTCTTCTTGTGTGCACATAACTTCCGCCTGGATGGGTAAAACACACACTCACACTTAACAATCTCCTTCTAGCTACCCCCCACTCACTCTTCCCCTATATCTCCGAAACCAATAAGACCATCCCTTCGTTTAATTCCCGCCTACATGCACCATCGATATATAGTAGTCTTCCTCGGTGTCTCTCGAACAAACACATTCTCTCGATGTCGACTCCTCTCACGCGCACACACCTTCTCTTCCCTCTCTCTATGGGCATTTTCTCTCTCGCGCCCCATCGTTGGTGGCCTCTACCATACACATCACTTCTCTATGATGAAGGCATGCACACTTAAATTACATCCGCCACCGAGGACCCCGCGACACACACACACACACACACACGCACGCACCCCCCACCCCCCAGACACACTCTAAGACTCCATCACACACACACAAACACTAAGACTCCATCTCTCTCTCTCTCTCACACACACACACCCATACACCCACACCCACACACACACACACACAAACACACCCACACACTAAGACTCCATCTCACACACACATGCTCTAGGCGGAGCATTTGTTCCTACCACCCTTCATCCAACCTTACCCGTATGATAATCAATCACCTTAATTTACTTGTACAACATGGACAAATTCCACTTTACTTTAGTAGTTAGCAAACTTATCATATGTACCCTTATAAAAAACCGAGTTGGCGATGATGGTGTGCCTGCCATCTTGTAATATAGACCGTCTAATCTATATCTGACGGATAGAAAGCAAACCATGATAATTTTACAGAAGATACCCGCACCTCTCTCCACATCCTTATCTCCCACAACCTCATTGCTGAGAAATTAAAAAAGGAAGTCTCTGGAACAATCTAGAATGGTGGCCGCTGCCGCCTGCCAGCGCAGTCCATCCACATGACTCCGCCCATTCCGACCACCAGTCACCACCACGCTCCACTCCTCCTCACCTTATATCTCATCTTTCTTTTTTCAATGACATTCTCGAGATACCAGTTTTCTGATAAAATTCTCGAGATATCATTAGTTTTTACACATGGGATTACTCCTGCATGGGTCAATTACAACATGTGTTTTGTAAAAAAATGCATATTGATGTTCCATGCAATGCACAAGCATCTTTCTTGTAATTATATAACGCAAATCACGAGCAGGAAGTGACATTTTTTTACACAACCACGTTAACATGGCCACACAAATCACTAGCTAAAGTAAATACCATTATACTTATATCCAGATGCAAAAGGTTGAGTACATGTTCGAAGAGTAGAGTCGCACACACGCACTCCGTCTCTCAGAATCTCTCTCTCTCTCTCTCTCTCTCACACACACACACACACACACACACACACACACCAGTTACGTGACGCCCACTTAAGCAGATATGTATGTTACAATTTGTGCACCCGCGGGTACACGGATGTTCGATTTATTTTTAACTGGCGAACCCAAACAGTAGCTGCATTCATTCCCCCCGCCGCCGCCTATTCTCTAGTCTCCATCACCCGGTAGCCATGGCCCGGCCGAAGGAAACTGGTAACAACATACGCCATACTCCCGCCAGAGCGGCGCTTTAATCTGGAAATTTTAGTGGTCATGCATGCATCTTTTTGTGCTAGCACTCCTACATAAGGGTTGACCGGTCGCTTCCCGCGGATGTGCACGGGCGGTGGAAGAGGAAGGAGAAGGGAAGCGGGCTGTGGAGTAACATTTTTTACCACAATTTCTTAGGAAACTGAGTGCAATAATTGAGTAGTTTTGCAAACTACCAGTACTACACCTGAAATGGTTCAAAACCAATACTCCCTTGCTGGCCTTGGCACAGGCTGCGTGAAATGGTCAATACGCCTACGAGCGCCATCGCCACATTAATGCCCCGCCAGAGGGGAGGCGACCTCTCACTGGCGCCGGCTTTGAAGCAACATGGCGGCCGAGAGAGCGCCGCTTCCCGGTGCATGCGACTACTCCCCGTCGAGGCTGGCCATAGGTGTCGGTGTCAAAACTGGCGGATCTCGGGTAGGGGGTCCCGAACTATGCGTCTAAGGCTAATGGTAACATGAGGAGGGGGACACAATGTTTACCCAGGTTCAGGCCTTCTCTATGGAGGTAATACCCTACTTCCTGCTTGATTGATCTTGATGATATGAGTATTACAAGAGTTGATCTACCACAAGATCGTAGAGGCTAAACCCTAGAAGCTAGCCTATGATTATGATTGTTGTTGTCCTACGGACTAAACCATCCGGTTTATATAGACACCCCAGAGGGGGCTAGGGTTACACAGAGTCAGTTACAGAGAAGGAAATCTACATATCCGAATTGCCAAGCTTGCCTTCCACGCAATGGAGAGTCCCACCCGGACACGGGACGAAGTCTTCAATCTTGTATCTTCATAGTCCAACAGTCCGGCACAAGTACATAGTCCAGCCGTCCGAGTACCACCCCTAATCCAGGACTCTCTCAGTAGCCCCTGAACCAGGCTTCAATGACGATGAGTCCGGCGCGCAGATTGTCTTTGGCATTGCAAGGCGGGTTCCTTCTCCGAATACTCCACAGAATATCTTGAACACAAGGATTGTGTCCGGCTCTGCAAAACAATTTCCACGTACCACCGTAGAGAGCACAATATTCCACAAATCTAATCTGCTGACAACTTTTCGTAGCGTGACATCATGCCACGGCGCAGTCATTATTCAAACCGTTTTCTCAACCTGCTGCCGCACATATTGCGAGGCGGTTTCATTGGCACGTCTTGTCGAAGCAGAGATCGTGTCCCCTTTATCACGGGATTCTCATGAATACGGGTGTGGGTAGCCCAACCGCGCCATCAACATGACGCTTGGGGACGAGTTTACAGGGCAAGTGGGGAGGCGCATGGTTTCTACCGCCTTTATAAAGAGATAAGGATTCACCTTTTTCCACCCACTCCTTCTTCTTCCTCTGCTCATCCATTCTTCCTCGCTCGAGCTCTAGTGCCCAAGCTTTCTCCTTCTCCGCAAAGTCATTCCAAGTATGTCCGGAGCGGGAGGCAAGTGGATGGCCTCCTCTGTTAAGGAGGAGGACATCATGAAGCTTTGGGACGCTGGATACCTGGCCGCAGACATCGCGCACCGGCTACCTACCGAAGGGCAGATCATCCCTACCCCGAAGCCTCAGGAGAGGGTAGTGTTTCTCTCTCACTTTGTCCGCGGACTAGGATTCCACCTCCACCCATTTGTCCGCGGGCTCATGTTCTACTACGGGCTGGAATTCCATGATCTGGCCCCCAATTTCATCCTCAACATCTCGGCGTCTATCGTCGAGTGCGAGGCCTTCCTCCACCTTACGCCCCACTTCGGCCTATGGCTGAAGACCTTCAACGTGAAGCCGAAGATGGTGGTCAGCCAACAAGCGGAGTGCGGAGGCGCCATGGTGGGCAAGATGCCCAATATCACCTGGCCTGAAGGCTCCTATGTGGAGACCGTGAAGGGGTGGTAGTCGGGATGGTTCTACATCACCGAGCCACGCGACGCCAACTGGGCAGCGGCCCCTGAATTTTGATCCGGCATCCCCATGCGGCTCACCTCCTGGGAAGAGAAGGGCCTAGCCTGGGGCTCGTCAGTGGAGCTGACCGGACTTCACACCTACGTCAAAAATATGATAAGCAAGAAAATCAAGCTTGTCAACATGGTCCAGGTCATGCTCTTCCGCCGGATTCTTCCGTGTCAGAGACGAGCTTTCAATATGTGGGAGTTCGACCCGGCCGAACACTAGACGCTGCGAGAGCTCTTCGACACGATGCACGAAGATGTCTGGAAGGTGATGTTCAAGGCCGCCGAGGTTCCACCACCCATAGCCGAAGATCGCGGACTCAGCGCAAAGCGCCCCGCCAATCCGGTGAGTTTTTATATTTTGCAAGATGTGCCTTTTACTAGCACATCCGCGGGAGGAATCTAAACCTCCATGCCAATCTAACAGGACTGGGTAGCGATAGCGGAGCGGATTGACTGTCCGGCTCCCCTACCCGAAGATCCAGCATCGCCTATCTTAACAAAGATGATGTTTCCGGCGCCCTATGAGGTGCCGGAGAAGAAGGCCAAGAAGAAGGCCCCGGGACCAGGAAAGGTCTCCCGCACAAGGTTGTATCGGACTCATCGTCCGAAGACACCGAGGCGCGCTCCTCCAACAAAAACGAGGAGGAAGAGGAAATCCCCCCCCCCCCAATCGGGGGGAAGAAAAGGAAGGTTGCCCCGTCTAGGGAGGCCGAAGGGTCCAAGAAAGGAAAGACCCTCCCTCCGGACCACTCCACCACAGACGCCTACAGCGGTGAGGAGTGGCTGCCTAGGGACAAGCCCCTGGCAAAGTCGTAAGTATCCGAACTCTATAATACTTCCGGTATGTTTTGCTTTATTGCTTCTTATCATGCCAAACATTCTCGTGCAGTCCGGCCAAAGCCCACATCAACGTATCCTCTTCGGATGGGTCTCTGGGCCTGTCGGCGATGAATAGCAAATCACTCACGACTGCCTCCTCCCCCAAGCCCACGGATGACACCGAGGTGTTGACTCAGAGGATACAGGACCAGGGGGAGACTATTCTGGAAACGCCCCAAGGCGAAATCCCAGACGCTGGGCACATGGGAGGGAAGACCCCCATAGATTCTGATGACGGGGGCCGCAGCTAGTTTGGCCCCCAGCCGGATACTGCTCCAGAACCCCCAGTGGTACCAGATATAGGCAGGCAGCCTCTCCCTAATGGGGGCGAGCCGCCCGTGCCGATGACCTCTGCCATCCAGAGGCATCGGACAACTTGCTGGAAGTGCTTGGAGGTGCTTCCATTGATGAAGAACACCGTACTCTTATGAGTATGGTGATTGAGAAGGTCCGGTCCGCCAAAAGCAGATTGACCGAAGCCTGCGCCAGCCTCCTGACGGGCTTTGAGGTAAGTAATAAAATTGTAAAAAAAATATCACAGTATAGACGGTAGCCCTTGATGCTTTGTTTGGTGTTCGGAAAGAAAGACCGAATAGAGGATCAAATAACATCCGCAGGAGTCTAATCAGAATATGTCTATGTGAATAAGCAGGCATCGCTGCTGGCCGCTGCCACTCGTACTGCGGAGGTCTCTGGACTGAAGCGGGACCTGGAGCAGACCAAGGAAGAGCTTGGCCTGCTTGAGGAAAACAAAGGTACACAATACCCCGTCTGTATATTTATAAAGAAAAAATTGTTGACGCTAAGAGGAGTGTCATGAATCTTAATAGGGGTCACGACCGAAGTGGCGGCCCTTTAGAAGGCGCTCACTGAGGCTAAAGACAAAGCGGACAAGGAACATGCCGAGCGCGAGAAGCAAGAGGCCCGTGTCGACGAGGTCCAGCAAGAGCTCCAGGATTTCGTCAAAAAATACGAGTCCTTGGAGCGTGACTCTAAGACGCGAGAGTCCGAGCTTGCTAAGGCCCTCCATAGTGCGCGAGACGCCAAAGACGAAGCCCAAAGGGCCCTCCAGGAGATTCAGGCGGCCAAGAAGATAGCGGCGGGTAAGGCATTCATTATGCAAAGCAAGCATGTGAAGGAGACTTTCCTTTTTCTTACCTGAATTCGAGCTCTCCAGGAGCGTTCGTTGATCTGCCGCGCAGCAGATCGGATGCCGCGGAGTTCTACCGGGCCGAAGAAGGGAGCTCAACGAAGAAGTTGTTCTGGTCTCAATATATTGGGACCGAACATCTGATGCCCTTGAGCGACCAGCTGAAGAAACTGGTCGAATTGCACAAGGCGGCCGAACTGGCCATGAAGGACCTTATAGTCCGGCTGTGGCCTGTCGATCCCTTGCCCAACAGCTACATCGGCCTCGTGAAGCAGCTTGTAAATGCATGCCCGCGGCTTGAAGTCATAAAGCGGTCAGTCTGCATTGAAGGTGCGTGCAGGGCCTTCGCCCGGACGAAAGTGCAATGGGTGAAGATGGATGCCGAGAAGCTGGTGACGGAAGGGCCGCCGGAGGGCAAGGAGCACCGCCACCCCGAAAAGTATTATGACAGTGTCCTGAAGGGCGCCCGCCTTATGGCAGAGGAATGTGCTAAGGATGTAATATTTGAATGAATGTACTCATTTGATCCTGTAATATGAAAACAAGTTCATTTGCGCTATATAACAGTTGTTGATTTAAAATTTTACCTTCAGGCGGCCGTTTATAAAATCGAGAGTTGGCCGTCGCCGGAACTTCGCCCCATGTAACTAGTATCGGGGTGTTCGGGATAAATCTAAACACTCTTTATCCAAATTTTTGGTCCTTTAAGGAGGTGTTTAGCGCAACGAACAAGGCAATCGGACTATACAGCTTTATCACTCTCACTTAGCCATAGAAGTCTATGGGTTACGTATATCATGTTTACCATTTTTACTCGGGGAGGAAATTTCTTCTGTCCTCCTGTGTTGAGCAGCCGGGGCTCCTCGTCGTCATCACTATGCGGCCCCTTTTCCTTGTTTTCGGCATTCAACTTGTCGGCCTGTTTGAACACCCAGCATTCTCTGTTGGTGTGGTTGTCTAGTTTATCGGGGGTGTCGTGAATTTGACATGAGCGATCGAGTATGCCGTCCAGACTGGACGGGCCCGGATTGTTTCTTTTGAATGGCTTCTTCCGTTGACCGGACTTAGTGCCACTGAATCCGACATTGACGGCCGTGTCTTCGGTGTTATCGCCATTGTTGTGACGCTTGTGTCTGTTGCGTTGGGGCTTGCCGTTGCCGTCTCTAGCATCTGAGGTGCCAGGGTTTCTTGATGTGCTGTTGCTGCGAGCCAGCCAGCTATCCTCACCCGCACAAAAGCGGGTCCTGAGTGTCGTGAGGGCTGCCATGGACTTCGGCTTCCCTTGGCCGAGGTGTTGGGCAAGCCACTCGTCCCGGATGTTATGCTTAAAGGCCGCTAGGGCTTCAGCATCCGGACTGTCGACAATTTGGTTCTTTTTAGTTAGGAACCGAGTCCAGAATTTCCTAGCTGACTCTTCGGGCTATTGGGTTATGTGACTTAAGTCATCAGCATTCGGTGGTCGCACATAAGTACCCTGGAAGTTATCCAGGAATGTGTCTTCCAGGTTCGCCCAACTTCCAATGGAGTTTGCTGGCAAACTATTCAGCCAATGCCGAGCCGGCCCCTTAAGTTTTAGTGGGAGGTACTTGATGGCATGTAGATCATCGCCGCGGGCCATGTGAATGTGGAGAAGGAAATCTTCAATCCATACCGCGGGGTCTGTTGTCCCATCATATGATTCGATGTTCACGGGTTGAAACCCTTCTGTGAACTCATGATCCATTACTTCGTCAGTGAAGCATAGGGGGTGTGCGGCGCCTCTATGCCGGGCTACGTCATGACGCAGTTCAAATGAGTCTGATCGGTTGTATTCAGCCCGGCCGGATTTGTATTTAGTGTATCTGGAGTGGTGATCATCGTCACGCGTTGGGGCGCGCCCCCGTGATCTGTAGACCGATCTTGATTGTCCTGCTTTGTTTTCCAACACTTCTCGCAGGTCCTGCGTGTAGCCCCAGGCCTTAGTGTTTTTGTTTGATTGGCGACGGGGTGCGGGCTGGTGTTCGGGCTGATACGCCGCTTTGTATCGGCAACGAGGTGGCCGGTCAGCCGCATCCTGCGCTGGTAGTGTAGGCTCTAGTGCCTCCTCCTCGAATTGAGGTAACAACCTGCGCTTTGGGTAACTTTTGGTTGGGCGCTCAAGTCCGTATTCCTCGGCTGCCAGGACCTCGGTGCATCTATCAGTTAGCAGATCTTGATCAGCTTGAAGCTGCTGCTGCTTTTTCTTCAGGCTTTTTGTAGTGGCTATAAGCCGGCGCTTGAAGTGCTCCTGCTCGATGGGATCCTCAGGCACGATGAATTTTTCGTCGCCGAGGCTCACCTTGTCTTCGGAGAGGGGCATGTAATTGTCATCCTCTGAGTCTCCATCCATTACCTGTTTATCAGGGCTAACTTGCCCATCCTCCTATCCGGCTTGCTCGAAGCTAGGCTGGGCGGGATTGTTTTCGTCTTCGGCACCATCCGGAGTGCTATTGTCTCTTGTGCCGCTATCTCCATTTTTGCTATGGTGGGGCTTAGAGCGGCGCCGCCAGCGCTTAGATTGTTTCTCGAGGGGATTATCCTCCATTTCCTCATCGCCATTGCTTTCTTTGGGCGTGTCCACCATATATATATATATATATCATATGATGAGGTGGTCGTCCAGCGCCCTACAGGCGGTGGTTCCTGTTCTTCTTCGATGTCGTCGTCCATACCGTCGATGTCTTCGGAGTCGAAATCAAGCATGTCAGTTAAGTCATCGATAGTGGTTATTAAGTGGGTGATGGGTGGGGAACGAATTTCTTCGTCGTCTGCTTCCCACTCAAGCCGGACATAGTTCGTCCAAGAGTCTCCTGATAGGGAGAGGGATTTTAGTGAATTTAGCACGTCACCCAAGGGTGAGTGCTGAAAGATATCCTCGGAGGTAAACTCCATGATCAGTGCCCAATCAGGTTCGATGGGCACGGATGCACGTGGTTCGGTGCCTATGGCCGGAGATGAGTCCGAGGGTCCGATGACGCGGGCCTCATTGGAGGTGAAGTCTGTGTTCGGCTCTATCACCGATGAGTGTGCGGCCTCCGGACGGGGTCTATCCACCCGTCCTCGGATGGCATGATCTGCTCTGGAGCTAAGGCCAGGGCAGCTCCAGGTGCGTTCTTTTAAACACCGTCCGATGGCAGGTCTAAGCCATGCTCATCGCGACTGTATGGCGCACCTGTCGTGGGCTCGAATCCGTCGAAGATCAAGTCTCCGCGGATGTCGGTGGTGTAGTTCACGCTTCCAAACCTGACCTGATGGCCAGGGGTGTAGCTATCGATCTTCTACAGATGGCCAAGCGAGTTGGTCCGCGGTGCAAAGCCGCCAAATACGAAGATCTGTCCGGGGAGGAAAACCTCACCCTGGATCGCATCGTTGTAGATGATTGAAGGAGCCATCAAGCCTTATCGTGACGACACAGTGGAACTCTCAATGAAAGCACCAATGTCGGTGTCAAAACCGGTGGGTCTCGGGTAGGGGGTCCTGAACTGTGCGTCTAAGGCTAATGGTAACAGGAGGCGGGGGACACAATGTTTACCCAGGTTCGGGCCCTCTCTATGGAGGTAATACCCTACTTCCTGCTTGATTGATCTTGATGATATGAGTATTACAAGATTTGATCTACCACGAGATCGTAGAGGCTAAACCGTAGAAGCTAGCCTATGATTATGATTGTTGTTATCCTACGGACTAAACCCTCCGGTTTATATAAACACCGGAGGGGGCTAGGGTTACACAGAGTCGGTTACAGAGAAGGAAATCTACATATCCGAATTGCCAAGCTTGCCTTCCACGCAAAGGAGAGTCCCACCCGGACACGAGACGAAGTCTTCAATCTTGTATCTTCATAGTCCAACAGTCTGGCACAAGTACATAGTCCAGCCGTCCGAGTACCCCCTAATCTAGGACTCCCTCAATAGGCCCTGTTTGGATCCATGGGTTAGAGTTAGTTTGAGCTAGTTGGTTCTCAAATAGCCCTAAAGTATCCAAGCATGAGGGTTAAATTGGAGCAAGTTGCACCGAACCCACCAAAAAAACTATCCCACCTAAGAGGTGCTAACTGGAGATAGTTCTCATTGGGCCCACTGAAAAATCACTTTCCTCTCTCCATCAAGTGCATTTATAGTCAATCTAACCCTGTCACCCAAACACCTATTTGGCTACAGTCAGTTCAGGGTTATTCATGAGTTAGTCTAACCTCTAGCTGACTTAGAGTATCCAAACAGGAGTAGTATAGGACATGCAAGTTGCTCAAAGCATATAGTCAAACTCGTACGTGAAAGGATTTTTTTCTTTTTGAAAACGGAACGTCAAAGGATCTTTGAATGATATAATTTTCAAATTATATAAAATCTTATCAATAGTCAAAGGCATCCTTGAAGAATTCATTAGGCCCTATATAAAACCAAGTGTTCTAAACGAGTTCAAAACGAGAAACTGGACCCGTTCACGGCACGGCACGCCTGTCTCGTTTGGTCCGTCGGTCAAAGCACTTCCTCTTCTTGGCATAACAATAGAGTATAGTATTATTTTTTTAGAATGCTCTTGGCATGTCGCTAACATGTGATGAGGTAACCGACCTCAATAGACGGCAAAAACGCTAGCCCGCCGCACTTTGAGAGAGACGAGCAGGGAGAAGCGATACGGGTTGCTGGATTACTAGAGATAGGTGCCGCACGGAAGCGAAGAAATATGGTGATAGGTGGGTTAGCCATGTACTAGTATGATGTAACTACACTAGGCTGCCATGTTTCGTACTCTTCCAGTCCACTTTGGAGATGATTGGTTGATTTTATATCACAGAATAATATAAAACATTGTGAGTGCAGACGCTCCACCACGAGGTTCCTTGCTCCTTCTCGGTCATCGGGAATCTATGTTCTTCCACTCTATTTTTTACGTGAGCTTTGTTCATCCTTTTGCCAACACGTGAGACATCTAGCATCAAGGTGCACGTGTCATGCAAGGATCGATCCATTTATATGAAGAACACGTGGGACTGGAACTACGAGACGGACATGTACCCAGGAGTGGACGTACGAACCTGAGTAATGTAGCGTAGTAAGTGAAGTAGAAAGGCACAAATGGTATGAACATGCATGGCATATAGTGTGTGTTTGGTTGCGTTCTTGTCTCAACATAGTTGTTCCCTCTTCATGCATGCTCAACTCAACACCCCTCTTCATGCATGCTCTCTTCATGCATGCTTCTAGTGTATTTGTGCTAAACTAGTGTGGACTCATGCACCCTCCATACACTCTACCAAACACCCAAAAGTGTGTCGAGAAGGGAACTCTTGGGCGGCACTTGTCTCTTACTACGTACCACTAAATGTTGTACGTGCAATGCATGGTGATGTTATGGAGTATGTGCCTAAGTACTCTACTACTACTATATTAATTTGAGGCACATATTAGCTTTTATATTTGTATACGTGTATGTCCCGAGACCTTCCAACTAGATGTGTCTTTCTCTCCAGGTCGCACTTCGTATCGTTCATACCACTAGTACTACTACGTGTGGTCTCCAACCGAGAAGTGGAAGAAGTGGAGACACTCTACCAGGTTGTTGTTTTTTTACGCAGGGCTCTACCACGATGTTCATGTCCCACTCCTTTCGCTGACGTGTGGGACATCCAGCATGTGTTGTGTCTGGCACTCTTCGTCATAAGAGTTGAAACGCTAGCATTCATCAGAAATAAAAAATAAATATAAATCAGCAGTGATACTATACCACGCGGTTTCCTTGCTCCTCGATATCGGAAAGAATACTTCCGTTCGCCAACATGTGGGACGTTGACCATCCTGGTCCACTTGCCATGCACGCAGAACTTCAAGGGAGAGTCACCCCGGTCATCGCGCCGCAGTAACAATGACTAATGAGCTGTCAAATCACAGGCCCAACCTTTCCCACTTTGAAGTTGCTCAGACAAAGGAACCATCATGACTTCGTTGAATTCCGCTTCTTGAAGAAAACTACTGTACCAGCAAAGTACTGCTAGCTACAGTAGTCACTCCAACAGAGGCCTCCTTTCGTTCATAGGATAGGAATTTTATAGGACTATGAAAATCATAGGAAGTGAGATGACATGCATCTCAATTCCTATAGAGAAAGAGATGCCATTTGATGCATAGGATAGGAATTTTTCCATAGGGTCTAGGCTAATGTACTGGTAATTTGCTCTAAAAACTACAGTAGTAACAAGTAGTACTGGTAAATGCTCGTGCTCAGAGACACACACACACTAACTACTAGTACTACTACTTCTCACATGCTGGCGAGACGCTGTCGTTCTCCTTCCCGGCTTTGTCGGCGACACCCCACCATGCTTGGATCTCCGCAGACCTCTCCACAATACTGTGTGCGTCCTCTTCTTTCTTGCGGCGGCGGGCCTCTCTTTTCTTGAGTGCTTTCTGACTTTTCTGCTCCCTCTGTGCGGCTTTGGCCGCCTCTTGCTCTACCGCCCATTCGGCCTTGGCAGCTTCTAATTCCTCCCACATAGGTGTGAGATCGCGAGCGGTGATAAACTCGACACGGCGGGATGTGTCGGTGTACTAAAGTAGGGGTACCTTAGTATCCCGAACTTGTAACGGGCAGTCGATAGGTGTCCGCGGGCAAGGCTTGCCGGTGCTCGCCAAAATCCTCTCAGAGTTCCTATTGATGCCATTCAAGAACAAAGTGTTTTAACTGAGAAGACAAGACTCGCAAGAGAAGCTTGCGGGAAGGACAAAGGCCCGGCAGGAGGAGCTTTGCGGGAAGGCCAACCAAGGCGCTTCAAAAGAACTTGCGCGGACGCACCACGCGCCCCGCAAGACCCGACGAGCGACAAGCTTTTGGGCGCGATGAAGACAACAACCGCGTAAGGCGCTTTGCCGCGCGGCTCCACCACTGCGTGCACGCTTCCGGCGACCCGCCGACGGTCGCCTCGAGACCATTCCAGACGCACGTGGCGGGAAGCTGTGCAGCCAAGCGGTGCAAGGTGGCAAGTGGAGACGACGAGAAGGCCATCGTGGCAAGCGGTGGTGCCCCTAACGGTCGCTTTTCTGCACTGTTTAGGCGACACGGACGGGCATTAAATGCTCTTGTCCCCTACCGTCAGAGTTAGGTAGGGTGCACTGTAGATAGCCGTTGTACCAACCACCCTTTTTACATTTGTACCCTTGTCTGCGTTGCCACCTGTCGGTGACCCCTTTAACCTATAAAAGGAGGCCCATGCGCAACGTGGAAGGGGTTCGACTCATTCGAAACTACAACACTCCCACGCTCTTGAGCAAGAACATAAGACAACCACAAAGCAGCAGTAGGAGTATTATTTCTCCGGATAGCTCCAAAGCTGGGTAAAAATCGCTCGCGTGCTCCGCCTCGATCCGCTCTTTGTGCGTCCTCCGCTCCCTGCCGGACCGAAAAGGGGCCCTGCCCCATAGGTGTTCGTTTCCCACGACAGGATGCCACCGCTTCCCTACCATTTTGTGTGCAGTCGTGGGCGGCGAGGAACTCGGTGCGGCAGGATGCCATCGCTTCCTTACCGGTTAGTGTGCGGCGCAGTGGCATGAACGACGCTTCGTGAGAGCTCTGGGGTGGAGTGGCCGAACAACAGTATAGTGCATTGGTTTGTCCAGAGCTCAAGGACAGAAGACGAAGGAAATTTGGATTTCCCATCAATCCTGGTCATTTATTACCGAGTAAAATGCATTGGCGGTCATCGAACTTGTCTTGATAGCTCACTTTGATAATTGTATATGAGATATGGTGATTATACGATCACTGGCTCATCTTATAGCTTTGTATTTGTCTAGTTGACCAGTCAAACAGTCCGCATGCGCCTCATCAGCTCATGTATTTAATCTATCTATGCGGGCCTACCTGTCACTGGAGAAAGAAATAAAAACCAAAATTATGCGTATGTGGGGAATCAAACCACGGACTCGTCGCTGCAACTCACACTTGTCAGCCTAATGAAAATGAAATACTTTGCGTCAGACACTCACGCTCACGCTGTCAAAGCATGCTAATGCATGCTCGTCGCCCTCTCAATCAAAGTCCTGCTCATGGCGCAACGCAAACGGCGAGTGTCGGTGTCAAAACCGGCGGATCTCGGGTAGGGGGTCCCGATCTGTGCGTCGAAGGCCAATGGTAATAGGAGGCAAGGGACACGATGTTTTACCCAGGTTCGGGCCCTCTTGATGGAGGTAAAACCCTACTTCCTTCTTGATTAATATTGATGATATGGGTGTTACAAGAGTTGATCTACCACGAGATCGTAGAGGCTAAACCCTAGAAGCTAGCCTATGATGATTATGATTCTGTCACTAAGGACTAAACTCTCCGGTTTATATAGACACCGGAGAGGGCTAGGGTTTACATGGAGTCGGTTACAAAGAAGGAAATATAATATCCGGATCGTCAAGCTTGTCTTCCATGCAAAGGAGAGTCCCATCCGGACACGGGACGAAGTCTTGAGTCGTGTATCTTCACGGTCCAACAGTCCGGCCAAAGTATATTGTCCGGCTGTCCGGATACCCCCTAATTCAGGACTCCCTCAGTAGCCCCTGAACCAGGCTTCAATGACGATGAGTCCGGTATGCAGCTTGTCTTCGGCATTGCAAGGCGGGTTCCATCTCCGAATACTCCAAAGTACCCGTTGTAACAGACAGTGTCCGGCTTCCCATCAATGTTGTACTCCTTGGCTTCTATGCTTCAATAATGACCATCTCCACGTGTCGAGCGAATACGAGGAGCCGGGGCATTTTTGCATTCTCCACCCCGGTCCTGCATGCAAAACCGTCTATTTGAAGGGAGGGGGATTCTTAGATCCAAGCTTCACCTTCTTCCCTTGAGCGAGCATCCAACAGAGCGTGCGCAGAAAAAATCATTCCAGCATGGCCGATCATCGCAGCTCCTCCTCTCACTCCTGTAGCTCTAGGCCACGTGATTGGGAAGAATGTTCTGTTCCTCAAAACCGCTTAATAGAGCTGCAGACCCAGGGGTTTCTTCCACCGGCGTTCATGGCCCCCGTCCGAGCCGGACTAGCCACCTATAATGGCGGGGAGCAAGTGGAGAGATCTCCTAATCCATCCCCGGGGGAGCGAATATGCCTCATCCTGCATCTGCTAAGAGGCGTCGGGTTTCCAATCCACCCATTCCTTCGCGGGCTCCTGGAGTTCTACGACCTCCAGTTGCACAACTTCACCCCTGCCTCCGTGCTGCACATAGAAGGATGCGTCGCCCTTTGTGAACTATTTCTGGGCTGCGAGGCTCACTTCGCGTTATGGAAGAAGTTGTTCGGCCTTGTCCCTCGCAACCAGGGGGAATCCATATGTCAAGTGGGCAGAGCCGAAGTATGGCGCGTTGCCGAGACCGGATACCTATTCGATACTCCCAAGAAGGCACCGGAGAACTGGCCCTCGGAGTGGTTTTATGTCGACGACGTTCCCCTTCCGGATCCTGTCCGGACAGGTCTCCCTGAGTTCGGTAATGCTCCACCGAAGGCACGCCGAAGTTGGCGCCCTCGGGGCCCCCAAGAGGAGCATACCAGGGAAATACACTTCCTGATGAGCATGATAAAGTTACTGGCCAAATCAGGGCTGACAATAGTCGAGGTTATGGCAATATGCATAATGCAGGGAGTGCAGCCGCTTAAATAGCGGGGGAAGCCCATGTGGCAATACAACGGGGAAGATGATGTCACCCGCTGTGGTCGTAAGGGTCCGGACTCCGCCACTACTCTGGCGAGGATATTGTCTGATTTGTATAAAGGAGAAGAAGAAGAATTCCTTCATATTAAACTGCGGGATGGGTTTTCTATGTACAACCCTGGGCTGGGTAAGTCAGCCACTCTTTCCCCGCTTCATTCATTCCGCATCCTTCGGTCAAGATTATTTACCTCGGTATTTCGAAGCGTGAACCGATGAGGGCTGTAGAAGGATTCTCCAGCCCCTCCCGCCGAGCCGAGGACTCGGGAAGGGCCTTCGATCCAGACTCAAGAAGACCCTTGATATATCTTTGCGGGAGCTCATCAACGGGACATTTTAACAGGCGAGCTGCGATGGCACCTCAGTAGCTATTACCGCCGACTATCCCGGACTGCTACCTGCATCATGTGTAAGCAAAGCCAAAAACCCTATCCTCTGAAGAGGACTCCTTTCTGATGCCATGCCTTATGCCTGAAATATCGTATTTTTGTATAGACGACAGTCGGAATGCGGCGCCGAGCCCCTGGGGGCTCGTCGGCAAAGGGCGTCTGGATCGGGCAGGCTTAAGAGGAAGGCGGTTAGGGCCGAAACGCTGCTACAAAGGTATGGTAAAAACCTACTCTTTGATTATTGTGTTTGAAATGTGGCAGTGCCCTTTGTGTCCAGGCAGAAAGAGGAGTAGCCGGACTATATCCGGAGATCCTGCCAATCACGCCCACCAAATGGATTCCGTGACCGGCCGAGAGAGGAAGCTGACCAGAGGCCAATGGCGAATTGTCCTCCGACAGAGGATGCGGATATGCTCTCCACTACGAATTCCGAAGTAGAGAGTGCCATGAATCACCGGCGACGACGGGTCAGATTGCATAACAACATCTTTCCAAGAGGCATTTAATGCTTTCAATTCGGAGACGATACATCCGAAGCTGCCTCAAGCAAGCTCACGGCCATTTGACCAAAGATGCCAAAGATATACGGGTAAGAAAATTTGATAAGTATGTATAGCAGTAGCCCTTGAGACTTTAAATGGTTGGAAGAACTATTTTAAGGATCAATTTATGCACAAGTCCTTGTAGATAAGAATGCCCAATTGTCTCGAGAGCTGGAGGCGTGCAAGACCCAGCTGAGGGCCTCGGTTGCCAAGCTAGAGGAATCCCAGAAGGCCTCATCTGGTAACATTTGTCTCAATTGTACGGAAATGTACCAGTTAGTAAGTGGCTTGTATGATAAGTCAAACAGAAAATTCTATAGACAATCCCGGGGTGAATCATGAGATCGTAAGAGGTGACGAGTCACATCTCCAAAGGCAGCTAAAAGCTGGTGAGCGTGTTCTTATGCAAGTTAGGCAGGAGAAGAACAATCTTCAAGATGCTTAATGTCCGCTTGGCGCCGAACTAGGAGATGTTCGCGCCAGTCCGGGCGGACTCCGTGAAGGAGAAAATGTATATTTTTAT